>JBBDHG010000001.1:5412500-6012500 GCA_037951165.1 Lophius americanus
TGGTGTGTTTGTGCACATTGACCACTGAAGAGTGTGTGTGTTTAAGCATGTCCCGACCACAAACTGTGGTTGCAGCCCACCCCAATAACCTTCCTGTGTGTGATTTATGACATACTGTACGACACACACACACACGCACACGCACGCACAATCAAAGAGTCAAGTTCAAAGCCATAACAGTTCCTCGCTCTTAAGCTTTATTTAAAAAATAACTGCCAGTGAAACTGCACTGTTTCCTTTTCCTCTTTCTGTTTGTCTCTCTGCAGTACGTTTCACACACACCCACAGTCAGACTTTCTCTCTTACTATCTCTGTTTCCCACTCTCTGTAATCACAAGAGAATGTAGCACTGAGTCCTCCTTAGCAAAAATTTCTACTTCATTGCAACACATCAGTACTCAGCTGACAGGATGAAGGGAACAGGTTTTAGGGCATGAGAGATAAGCTCAAACACAGACACACAGACAGTGGATCCATTACTTTATTTTACTGTTACATCTAGGATATCTTGAAGGCATCATGTTAAATTGGCTACCGTGACCGAACCAGTTTTGGCTATCCCTGACGTGACACAGCCTGACTTTAACCAGAATATCATTTCTAAATATATATCCAAACCCAGCCCGCGTCCAAGAAACTATGGATCGAGCCTGGCTCACACCCAGCGGGCCTTCCGTTTTTAAAGTCCAAACCCGCCCGGCCCGTCTGAAACCCACCCACCTCCTCCACGTTGTTACAAATGAAAAAGACTAGAAGCCGCCAGGATGCAACGGAAAAATAAATTAGTTGAAAGAAAAAGATGACACAAAGAAGGAGTTAAGGAGTGATTACAGACTAACAATCCTGATTTTGCTGTGTGATTTAAGTTCTTCTTCTTGTTTAGCTAAAACTTAGCTTAAGCAGGCTAAAACTAATTTCAGCACTTAGCAACTCCCATAATCCCTCATGGCAGAGATACAAGTTCCAAGGCCATGATCAAAAGGGCCCAGACCTCGCTCGTCATCACACTTCAAAAACCCGATCGTATATCCATCTGAATCAAGATCGGGATCATTTGAAGATTTATCGCCAAGCCCTAGTTAAAGGCCATCTATTCTTCTGCAGACAGGAAGTTTGGAGATTCCTGAATGATAAACAACTCACTTTAGTCAAACCAGCAGTCACTCTTCATTCTCAGACGGAATACTAACTGAACTCATAGTCAAAGAATAATGTTATAACAATAATGGTGAGCATCTGAGCAATTTTGGGCTTTGTTTTTGGACATAATTGGTCAACAAATTTTGCCTCTCGTCGAATGGAAACACTAGAAAAGAGCCGGAAAATGTAAATGTCACAATCATAATCTTCCCTTCTCTGGTGGAAACAGGGACCTAACAGTGAGGATGTTGGTGAACAACAAAAACGAGTTGTAGGTGAAGACTCACCTTACAGAGAGGGTAAAATCCCCCGGATTGCTCTTGCTGGGCCGGGCCAGGAAACTGCCATGAACGCCCCGAGTCAACAGGAGCTGCTCTGCCTCGATTCCAGTGATATTGGGGTGGAACCACCTAAAAAGCATCCAAAAACAAGAGAAGCCTGTTAAACACACAAACAAGGTTCCATCTAAGAATTATGTCCGCATTCTGTGTTGCATCACATCCGGGCTCAACAGTAAAAGTGTTTAGGACGAAACAGTGCAGTACCACTTGAAATCATTGGGGGCAGTGTGAACATAATTCAAGGAAGCCAAGCAAAAATGTCTACGGACACGACTGAAATGAAATACAAACAGTGAAAATGTGAAAAAAAATGCCATCCACATCTTGCAATGTATTTAATTACACACTGCTTAGTACATTATTACTATTGCATTTTTCAATTTTTACTTTCAACGTACATTATCAAAGCCTACTCTACGTCACTATTTCTCTCGTTGAAACCTTTAACTCTTCAATGGCACCTTGCAGATGTATCAATATCAGCATTAAATCGCTGTGCAAATTTCAACAAGAAAAGTGTGCGGTCAAAATGGCTGACCTCAAAGTTCTTACCGTGTGAAGAATATGAACCCAGAACAAATTTACAACTCAAACTATGCCTATTCCCTCATCCTCGAGAGCATGGTTATATACCTCAAAAGTCCCCATTACCCTTCGTTGCATAGGCCACCAGCCTGGTTGAACTCAAACTAAATGAACAACCAATTGTTCCCCTTTTTTTTTAAAAACAATGTTTTTTCCTTGAATTACAAGAATAGCTGTCAACAGCTATAATTACAAATGAGATTTCTTGTTGTTAGATTTATCCTGCGAATGTACAATGTTTTTCCGACCCTTTTTAAAATGTTTAAATCATAAGTCTATCAGGGCTCCTGGTGGTTTTCCTTGGACATGTTTCTAGAGTTCAT
Organism: Lophius americanus; assembly: GCA_037951165.1. Lineage (NCBI taxonomy): Eukaryota > Metazoa > Chordata > Actinopteri > Lophiiformes > Lophiidae > Lophius > Lophius americanus. Next base: position 5,414,890 of record JBBDHG010000001.1, read on the forward strand.
TATTTCTTACTTTGCCATTTATTCTAAATGACCCCCAGAGTTACTATCACAACCTGTCAGTCTTTGTCTGACTTTTTAACCTCCCAAAATCTGAGGCAGAGTGAGCATCTGTTTGCGCTCAAAGATAGGTAATCCCCTCGTTTACCTCCGTTCACCGGGAGAGGTGCGTCTCCTGGGAGACGCCGGTCCGGGTTGGTGACAAGTGAGAGGAGATGAGGTACTAATTATAATAATAAATTCAATGTGTAAAGCACCTTGTAGAGAATTGATCCAGTTTGCAGTTAGCAGCCTACCGCTATCCGCCGGTACGTTGCACGCAACCATCAAGGCCACTTCCCCGAGGAATGTCACGCCACTGTGAGTATCCGTTTCTGTATCTATCAGACAGTCATTCATGGTTTGAGAGCGTGTACATGACATAATGGTTAGGTGCGGGCACCACGCGCTGCAACACAGTGTGCTGAATAGTAGTTCAGATTTAAGCAAAGCGTCGAGGCAAATAAATGAGTTCAGTCATCCTTTACACCCCTAGGTGTACTGTTCTTTTGGTAGATGCTTGGTTTGGATGAAGTCAGATGTAATGGATCTCCAGTCTTCCAAACAGTTCAGCCTTCGTCTCATCAGTCCATAAAGGGTTTATTGGGGCAAAATTCAGAAGAGTCTTAACGTTCTTTTTTGTTAAGGGTGACGTTCAACTTGGCACTCTGATGGATTCCATGTTTGCCTCATTTCTTTTGAATGGTGGAGTCATAAACACTGACATTAATTGACGTGAGAAAGGTCTGCATTTCCTCGGATGACTTCTTTGGATCTTTTGTGTCTCCCTGTATGAGCCATAGCTGAACATTTGAGCCTTAGAAATAGATTTGTATCCCTTCCCAGACCGAGGTATTTTATTCATATTCTTTCTTATCTGTTTTGGAACTTTCTTGATTTTGACATGGTTTGACACTTAGGAGACTTACCAGGTTACTTCCTACTTCTGAAAATAGTCTAAAGTGACAGATTGTAAAGGCTAGTAGTAATCAGGCAGAGCTGTATCTTGTCCAACTTCCAACCAGGAATCAATGGAGTTTAGTAGATTCTGGGTTTAGTTTCCGAAGGGCAAAATACTATATCAAACACCTTGTTGATAATAGACAACTATTATCTTACAAACTTGTTTCTTGTGTTAAATCAGGTTCCTTTTGTCTGATGTTGAATTTTGTTTGACGCTCTGACGCAATTTAAAATTAGGTAGAAAAAAAATTGTGATTATATATATTCCTTCAGATATTGCCCTCTGAACGATTAAATGAATCGTTCAGAGGGCAATATATTGTTAGGTAGCGGTTAAGTATTTTGTGTCTCTCAGGGCTCCACACGTGACCCCTTATTGTTTAGCATATACATGCTGCCACTTGGTCATATCATAAGTGGAGGTGCCCTGATTGTGGCCGACTCCTATTTTATTTTCTTGAACATTTTGAAACCATAATTGACAGCATACACTCAGCGGGCTCATGGCTGGCTTTGCGCTCCCATTTAGCCACTCTGCCAAAGTTAGCTTTTTGAAACTTGTTATGTTCCTCGGTGTGATTAAATTTGAACTGTCTCATTAAAGTATTTGTTGTACCAAACGTTTTCACGATTGTTCTTCCGCAGCTTATCTTGTCCTTACATTTTAATACCATAATAAACAGCATACATACAGGGGGCTCACGAATGGCTCGGAGCTCCTGCTAGCAGTGCAGTGAACAGGGCAATTTCAATTTTAATTTAAATTGTCTTTCTTCCTTCTAGATCTTCAGACAGAGCTCTGCTGTTTCTTCCTGAGTCCCCCCTCCGGACTAAAGGTGACCGGTCTTTTTCGATCCTGCCTGCCTGAGAAGCTGAGGCATCTTTTAAATCACTTCTTAAAACACATTTATTCAAGAAAACCTTTAAGAAATCTAAACACACAATCTCAATGCCAGATGCTCTCACTTGTACTTATACTTATTATTTATGATTATCTACTGTCATTGTTGGTGTCGAAACTCGCCAATTTATTCAAATGTTTCAGGAAAGTAACCGGCGGAGGAGAACAGCGTAGCTAACTTATTTTTAGCAGCAACTTTCAGAGGGCAGGCTTCACAGATTGTTTTCCCGTCATCTATAACTACACTTGGTCATTTAAGCATTCGTAGTGTTTCCCTTTTTCTGAATTCAAACAGAGGCCAAAAAACATCCTTTTGTTTTTTCACGGAGTGAATAAGTACAAACTTAATGTATTAATGTCTGTCCAGTTTTTAAAGCGAAGGGTGTTCAGGTTTACAGGTTTGCAAAGCCAAAGTAAAAAAAATAAATACACACCGCCTCCTCTTTCGCTAAATACTAGAGGCAAATATTTATCCCATCCACCTCTCCGGTATTTGGGTGAATTATCTGGTGTGTGCAATCTTACTTGCGTGTTTAGACATTATCCAAACGATGCCATATATTTTACGTAACAGGAACCTAGAGCATCTGCACATTGACATCTTCACTGTCATGCAGAGGTGTTGAGTAAAAGTTGTTTTTTAACAAAAGCTACATTGAAGGTGCAGTTTAGGTGCATGTAAAATTTAGGTGTATGTCCTTGAATAAATGGAACATAACTTTCATTACCGTTTTTCATTAGTTTATTGTCAGCAACAAATGATAATTGCTTTTATTTTATTGTTAGTTTAGAAAAAACCCTTTAAATGCTCAGTGGAGGTGGGTCCTCTTAAATGGAGGATGCCATGTTGAGCAGAAGACAGTAGTAAGCTGAATAGACAAACGTTACACTGGCTCTGAGGGCTTTCCACATTTTGAAGTTGGAGTGGCAGAAAGCCAATCATGAATCGCATAACCTTTAAAACCCACCAAGGGAGATGATGAATATAGATATTGAGATATATTAAAAAACCGCTTCGTATAAAGGTGTTGTACCATCTGCGGTTAAAGTAGAAAAACTAAGTATTTAGCTGATATGCATTTATTACGTTATGCTATCTGCGCACTCGACCAATATTTCACCAGGTAGATTCTAAACTGCAGTTTGTAATATTTCACAGTCTTATCATACAACAATTTTAAGGTCTGATTCGGAACACATCTACTGTTTCAGTCAAAACTACCGCCAGTATAATTGATCGAAATTGAACTTTTTATTCCAGGGACAGGGATGTAAATGTTTGAAGTTTATAATCTGGATATGAGAACACTGTCATCATTTTGTTTTCAACAGATAGATCAACGTGATACTAAATGCTACTCCATGACAAAGCCGTCTGACCTGATTTTATTATGACAAAGGAAACACGAGAAGAATGAAAGAAGAGACATATTGAGGGCAACACAAAACCTGTAAGAGAATCGGTAAAGATATACAATCCCTATATATACGATCAGGCTTCTACAGGATGAAATGATATATAATGAGATACATTAGAATGGAGACCAACATAAAACACTGAACCATGGTCAGTATCCTTCATTTGCAAGTAGTTTAACACAGGACTAGTCGAGAATAAATTAAAATGTTGTCTACTTTATCAAAACACAAACATCACCAGCATAAACAGGGAATCGTGAAGGATTAATGGGCAGACTGAACTGGACCAGCTCGCTTAAGACCAGAAAGCTTAAGACCAGAACAGACCACTGACCCAGACTACACCTTTATCCTCGCAGAGGAACAAAATCAGATCTACTCCAATTTCTATCATTCAACAAGCCAAAAGAGGAGATTAAATGAGTAACTTCTTAAATAATGAAGTGTAACAGATTATATAGAGATTAGTGATGGAAACATGTCAAAGCAGAGGGGAATCAGATAATGCCCTGTTGCGGACATTAGAAAGATCTCTGGATGTCTGGCAGGGAGGCAGTTGAGCTCAGGACAGTTTGTAGACAGACAGGAAACTACTTAAATGCACAGTATTTATAAAGGGAATGAATTAAACATGTCATCCAACAGTAAATGTGAATACACAGGACATAGCAGGTTCTACGTACACGTCAGTCCTTCTGGTGTCTTGGTCATAATTAGTAAAACATATAGTGTTATTTGGCAAACAGATACACAATAAAAAAAACTATGCCATGCAAAATACAGTGAAAACATTCCCGATGAAGTGCATATAAAATCAGGCTGAGAGAGATGTCATTATCAATTGCTTAGTGTTCACATTATTTAATGTTTTGTCATATTGTTTGTTCTCTTTCAATTATTGCCAATATTTTGGGGTTTCTTTCTACAAAAAAGACTATGTCATTACTTTATGTATAGCTGTGGACAAAGCTACTTAACATCACCATGTATTACAAACTTTCCAATCAGCCCCGTCAGTCCACAAACAATTAATTATGTTATGTATGTTGGCTTATGTTTGTAGTGTGTGCACAGAGTGACTCTGTCCCTATTCTCCATTCTTTCTTCAAAGTCCCCTAATTAGCTTTCTGTACCTGCCACAAGCAAACCGCATCATTCTCTCAGTTAGTGTCATTTGGGAGTTTTGTGAGAGCGGGGAGTTTGCTACTTCATACAAGCTCTTATTTCTTTAGAGAAATATACCAAACAAATTCAGTTTCAATTCAAAATATCAAGAAGGGCGAATATTCTCACAAACATTTTTCTTTGACAAACAGACAACTACAACTCTATGCCTTCTGAAGTCAGGTTTCTCTGTTTCCATTAATTAAAACGAGCTTAATTACTTTGTTAATTATCACAAAACACTGTTCATTCAAGGTTGACAGGAACAAAATAAAATTCATCAAAACTGTCTGGTAAATATTTCCATACTAATCACCAATTTAACACAAAAAAGTGTTTATTCATTCAGAACTGGAAATGAATTTTAATTAAGTAATTAGTTGTTTATTTGTTATTTATTTATTAATGTTGCAATAGGATTTACAGTGTTTATCTGTTTGCAAATTGAAATTTATCTTAATTTTTAAATAGTGACATAATAATGACATAAGAAAGAATACGGTAAGTCAATTCTTAACCTGTAGGAATTTGCTCTCTAGCTGAAAGAATTGTTCCTGGACAGCGAGCTCAGATCATGGGGGAAGTCGTTGTGGGAGACAGGGCTCGGCTGAACCAGCTCAGGAGCTGTCCACTGAACACGGCTAAGCTTCAAACTGGTACTGGACACCGGGCTAAGAACAGACAACCACTTAGACTGTAGTTCAGTCTGAGGAAAGGGGACACAGAACTCAGTTTTACATCTTACTTTACATAATACTTCTTTATTTGTATTAAATGTTAAGGATCTTCTAGATTTATCGTTACACATACGTGTGAAATAATCATAGGAATTCTGAGACGGCATTCACTTTTTCAGCATTGAAAGCATCTCCTCTGTGGGATCGGACACCACGGGCTAGCCATCGCTCCTCAGGTGGATAATAAACCTCAGGCACCCATGACCCTGTCACCGATTCACCAGTTGTCTTTCATTAGACACCTTAGGGACCGCACAAGATATTTTTTGTAGAAGCAAAGTGTAGTTCAAACAAACCGAACACATCAGTAACTCCCCACAAGACTTATAGTTCTGGGGAACTAAGACCCAGTCGTCTAACCATCACAATCTGGCCAATGGTAAAATCATTCAGACCCCTACACACTTGGTCATTTTCCCTGGTTCCAACTCTTCAAATTTGAGAAAAAATATTCACTTTCTGCCTAAAATATCCAACCTATTGACACATGTATTACAATGAGATTAATGATGTTATTCACTCCACTTTTCAATGGTTGTAATGTTATGGCTGACAAATATACAATGGTACAAATATACAGTGTTTTCCATAATGTTTTTAATTGGATGTCAATTTTTATATTTGAGATTTTTCTGATTATATATGCCAACCGCTGACAGGTGCATTTTAACAAGATAATAAAATGTAATTCTCTTACCCTTTCAGTGGTTTTAATGTTATGGCTGATCTATGTATGTCATTTTATGACTGAGGTAAGAAACAAATGCATGCCACCACAGCCTGAACACTATATTATAGTTTTTGTTGTAAAATTAGGTATTTGTCTATAAGTTTTTCCTCTTGTCACAACTCTTTTCTTTGAATACAACTCAAACTGGCAACCATATTCATGTTTCAATATTTAAAGAACCATTCACAGGTTATGGCTCTCAGCTGGTGGACAGATAACTCTAGGAATTGTTTTCAAATTCATAAAGACAACTAATAAAAGTAGTAAACGTGCCTTAAGATACTAAACCATTTCTAATCCCTTTTACTTGTCAAAACAATGTAAATGGGCTGGTACTAGGGGTCAAAAATGGGACCAATGATTCGAACACACACATAAACAAAGCAACTTCTGCACTAGACCTTTTCAGGTTTACAAACAGTTGATGGCAGAAGGAACATTCCCCTATTGTAATAATAATAATAATAATAATAATAATACATTTAATTAATGACGCACTTTACATTTGGATCAAATCTCAAAGTGCTACAAAGTAAAAGCATATAAAAGAATCAATAAAAAATATAATAACAACAACATAAAAACATGACCAAAAAGCAACAATGTTAATTAAACGTTATAGGTTCTGCTAAAAAGGAAAGTTTTAAGTCACTTTTAAGTCACAGTTTTAGCACTTTGAGATTTGATCCAAATGTAAAGTGCATTATAAATTAAATGTATTATTATTATTATTAAGCCCTTTTTTAAATGTGTCAGTCGTCTGTGGAGCCCTCAGATGGTTAGGGAGGGCATTCCACAGACGAGGGGCAGCAGAACAGAAGGCCCGATCACCCATGGTGCTGAGCTTAGTTCGGGCAAGGAGGAGGTGGTATGAGTGGGTAGAACGGAGGGATCATGTTGAGGTCAGTGGGGTGAGTAGTTCTTTTAGGTAGGGGGGTGCGTTACCATGGTTGCACTGGTGAGTGAAGAGAGAGATCTTATAATCAATCCTGGTGGAGATGGGAAGCCAGTGAAGGGAATGAAGAACAGGGGTGATGTGTTCGTGTTTACGAACTCTCATTAGGATCCTTGCAGCACTGTTTTGAACATACTGCAGTCTTTGAAGACTTTTATCAGGGATCCCAATGAGAAGTGTGTTACAGTAATCCAGTTTGGAGGAGACGAACGCGTGGACCAGCTTTTCAGCGTCACTCAAGGTGAGTGAAGAACGGAGTTTGGAAATATTTCTGAGATGGTGAAAGGAGATCTTGCAGATGTGTTTGATGTGGGATTCAAAAGTGAGTTGAGGGTCAAATCTTACACCAAGGTTGGTGACTGATGAAGAGAGGGGGCTGTCGTGACCAGAGAAGGTAATGCTGTTAATGGAGGAAGACTGGGTTTGATGTGGGGTGCCAATTAAAATAGCTTCGGTTTTGGAGCTGTTCAACTGGAGAAAATTGTTTTTCATCCACACCTTTATCTCCTCCAGACAAGGGCGGAGAGTTTAAAGGGGAGATGATGATGACGATGAGGATGGAGAAGCTGCGGAGGAACATGTGTCAGTTTTTATGTAGAGTTGCGCGTCATCAGCGTAGCAATGGAATGAGAGCCCATATCGACTGATGACATGGCCAAGGGGGAGCATGTACAGTATGAAGAGAATGGGGCCAAGGACTGATCCCTGGGGGACCCCAAAAGTGACTGTGTTTGTCTGGAACCTTGAACTTCCAAGGGAAATGTATTCTGTTCTGTTGGTGAAGTAGGACTGAATCCAGTTTAGGGCGGTGGCAGTGAGTCTGCTGTGGGCGGATCGGAAACCAGACACATTTCAAACATTTCAAAGAGGTTGTTGTATTTGAGGTGGTGCTGGAGGTGGGTAGCAACTACTTTTTCCAGTACTTTGGAGAGGAATGGGAGTTTGGAAATGGGCCTATAATTAGCAAAAACCTCTGGATCGAGAGTAGGTTTTTTGAGGAGTGGTCTGATTATGGCGGCTTTTAGGGCAGATGGAACAAAGCCAGCCTGGAGGGATTTGTTTACTACAGCCGTGATCAGGGGACTGATGGAAGAGATGTTTGTTTTCACCAGGGCTGTAGGAAAGGGGTCGAGGGCACAGGTGGAGGGTTTCATCGTCCAGATGATAAACTCAACCTATTGCTGTGAGATTTCTGGGAAGTACTTTAGAGGCTGGGAGATCTCAAACTGTGAGTAAGCAGACTGGATAAGTAGAGTGGAAGAACCAGAAAGGACAGAACTGATTGAGTCAATTTTCGATTTCAAGAAAGCCATGAAATTATTACAGTGCTCAAATACATTGCATAAATACATACACACTCTTTCAGCCTTCTTTACATTAAACTTATGGGTAGGCCATAATTAAAAAAAACACCCTCTGGGTTCTTTTTCAAAATTCACCCACACTGATACAATAATACACATTTAAGAAACATATGCACACATACACACTTCTGCTCAACCACCGATCCCAAGTTTACTTATTATCCTTCAGTACTGGTGTCTGTGCACCACAATAAGCATCTGCAGAAGAACTGAACGCCTTATTTGTCTCCATGTATTTTTATATATAGGACGTGTTAACAGAAGGGTGAGGGTTGTCCGAAAACAGAAAGTGCACTAAAGTTTAATGGGATTGTTTCTGCCCTACCAGACCATTCTGGGGGAAGACTGCCACAGCACCTTGCTTCAGCAGCCTCAGAGCTTAATAAAAGTATTACTGAGTTAGACAGAGTGAGACCCACTGTAAGAATAATGACAGAGGAGCAAAGGGGGGAACTTTTTAAAGAGTATTAAAGAGATAGAGAGGGTGAAAGGGAGAGAGAGACAGAGAGACAAACGAGAGAGAGAGAGAGAAAATGAGAGGGGGCAGGGACCTTTTAATCTGGGATTTGGACAAGCGTGAGCAGGCCCGATACCAGCACCCGTCATTGCTATCAGTCATCCCCCACCAACCTCTTTTTCCCACCTCAGACATATGTGTCAGGCTCTGGCAGACCGGCACAACCACCCGCTGATCTGCTCCAGCAAGCTCATCTTCTCTCACTTCTTCGTTGCCGAAGAGGACAGCAACTCTATGATGGCTGCAATCCAAAGTCAACTCTGTGATCCTAAATCTAACAAAGCTTTCTTTGGCTGTAACACGTACATGCCCAGGGCAGATCAAGGTGCAAGGCCTCAGAGCTACAATGTCTCTGCTATCTTGTTGGAGGCTGAATGCAACAGCCATGTTGCCCGTGCCTAGAGATTAAACCTAATCGCTTATGGCATAGTTACATCGGATCATAGTTGGTCCTTGCCATGCTTAACCCAAAAATCTAGCCAATTCAGCATTATGCTATTAAATTTGCAAGGGTAGGTATGGCAGCTTTGTAGAAGAATTAGGAGATAGATTTACAGAATAAAAGTACAAATGTACATTACAATGCTGGGGATGTTCAGGAAGTTGGATTTTATTAAGTTCATAATTTTGAGTTTAGTTGAACGCGATCTGCATTACAGTTGAAGGCTATTCTTTAAATTTTCATCATAACTGTTGAACAGAATGTCACGCTATAAACCTGAAACTAACAAATAACGAAACTAGGAGCCAAAAGCGATGGTAACTTTTCTGTAAAGCCCTAGTGCATATTGGAATGCCCCCCAAATTTTTTTTTGACTTGATCATGGTATTTGAATCAATGAAAATCAGGTGATCACTAAAACAATTCCTCTGGAAAGGGCCATAAATATCTGAAGAGTTGTTAGTAATTTGACCGACAGACATTTTAAAACTCCTTAAGCCAAGCAATGAGTCCAACTAAAAATATTAGAAAAGGCAGGTTGATTTAGCAGGCGGAAGAGGAGCCAGCAGAATGGAAATATTTTTATGTAAGTGATGATGAGAACAATAGAGAAGAAAAAAAGCTATGCTTTACTAAATTGTTGAGAGGAGGTGTGAAAACAAACTTCTTTATTCCAATCCAAATTTATTCAACAACTTAAGAACCAGCACAGTGAATTTCAGCTCCTTTGTGCAAGGAAAAAAACAGAAGGAGCACTGCCAGAGCCCTACAAAACCACCTCCAGCAGGCCGCTAGTGTGGATGTTTCTGCCCAAACTGTCAGAAACAGACTCCATGAGGGTGGCATGAGGACTCATGTCCACAAGTGGGGCCTGTGCTCACAGCCCGGCACCGTGCAGGCTGATTGCCAATTCTGGTGTTCACTGGCAAGAATGGCAGATGCCTTTGGTGCCCTGTTCTCTTCACAGATGAGAACGGGTTCACACAGAGCACATATGACCGACGTGAGAGAGTCTGGAGACCAAGGGAGAACTTTCTACTGACTGCAACATCCTCCAGCATGAACGTTTTGGCGGTGGGCCAGTGATGATCTGAGGAGGAATATCCTTTACGGGCCGCACATACCTCCAGGTGCTAACCAGGGGTACCCTGACTGCTGTTAGGTGCAGGGAGCTAAAAGCACAGTAAATCAAGTATCGTTGCATCCACCGCCACCACATCGCACCACAGACTGTCCAAGAGCTGACTGATACCCCGAACTAGGTCTGGGGGAGATCCACCAAGAGGCCATCCGTTGTCTTGTCAGGACCTTGCCCAGATGTTGAAGGGAGTGCATACAGGCACGTGGAAACCTTACACACTACTGAGCCACATTATGAGTTGTCTTGAGGATATTCAAAAAAGTTGGTTCAGCCTGGGTGTCATTTGTCCACTTTGATTTCGGTGGGATGCTGAATCCAGTCCTCAATGGGTTAATGATTTTGGTTTTCAATGATCGTTTTTACCTTGTTTTTTTTTTCAACAAATTACGTTATGTAATTAATAAAAGTTTTCAACTGAAATATTAAATTCATCCAAATCTTAAGTGTTCCCTTTTTTTTTCTGAGTAGGGTATTAAGCAAAATTTAATGATAGTGCAGTTGTTGCCAATTAGCTTAGTATTCAGCTTAGGTTTTAGAAATAGAGAGGCATTGCTTGCATTTAAATAAATATAAATTAAGGTCCGTCTCACACACTAATGCCCAGGCACATCAGTCTGGCAATTAGAAGTAAAGGTATTTAAAAACAAATACCTTTGCTGAAAACAAAATGAATAATACATTTTCACCAATGGCACAAATTAAAGCTAACGCAACCACAACAGGAAATGAAAACTAGCATTTCAAAGACATGATATCAGTGCCTCAGCCCGAGTCAGGTGCAGTCGTGAGGTATGGTTCCATAGTGGCAACATCAATGCAAAATGTCACTGAAAACAGGTCACTATAAAGTAGCAAGTTGTTAACAGCTGTATGATTAAAGACAAGCCTTCTTAACCTCCAGCCTTGAGTACATCTATGACTGTCAGATAGGAATCACAACGTCCAGCTTTGGTTGATTATCTGCACACACTTCACATTTAATAGTTAAACTTTGTTCTTTACTTGAAGAATTAGCAGCAAAGTTTCAGTTAACTAATGGTGTATTTGGGCCAATGAAGAGACACAGACTCAAATGCACAGGCATTGATTTCAGACTTATACCCATGAATCCTTAACCCTCAAGCATTTTGCCAGTTCTTTGGATTTAGTTTCTAAGAGGATGAATAACTCTTAACAATGGTGATTTAAGAATTATTTGACCAATCTTTAAAAAAATCAAAACCTGGATTTTGCTTTTACACAGGATGTGTTTGTATCATATTAGCTTTTGTTTCAAGTTGATACAACTTCCAAGATAAATAAAAAAAATAGAAGAACTCGAGATGAGGTCAAACCCTTTCTCACTCTCCCTCTGAGTGTGTTTCCCTTTAAAATCAACTGAAATATTTATTTGAAATATTGTTAATCTTAATTTGTCAATTTAAGAAGTCTCTAGAACAAAAGACTGAACACCATGCCCTTGCTATAATAACGCATACTTTGCCCTCCCTCCCCTCGTCAGACCATGACAACAGGAGCATGAGTGACTCGGAGCTTTCCAATAATAGGATTCCCTTTGACAACCACCAGACACTCCATTACTCTGCATCTGGCCTTGGGCAGCGCAACGAAGAAAGAGACAGAAAAAAGACAAAAGGAAGGGGATTTCAAATGGGCTGGTTTGATCCGCCGAAAAGGAATAAAAGAATAAACTGGATATACCGTGGGAGCTGCAGGTAAGACCTTGGGCTGATTGAGGAGCAACGGCTCCTGTGTGGATTCATCAGCCGCTCTCTCCGCTTACATAATGTCTCAAGTTCAATATAGTCCCAGTCAGCTATTTAAAGAGCACTCGTCCAGGCCTGCTGACAAATAGGTGATAAACTTAGTAGCTAGAGAGCAGCATGAAAGCCTCTGCTGGAGCTATATTGGTCCCAGTCAAGCCCTTGGGTGCAGATTTTGGTAATGTCGCAGATGTTTTTAGTCTGGCTTATGATACAGGGTATTAATATGAGGTGCAAAACCAGCACAACCCCCGTCGTTAGATATTTTCTGCTCCGTGTAGCACTAGGCAGTCAGCTCAGTAGAATTAGCAAAAATGACTCACTAATCAATATGCAGTTTGTGTACAAATCCTGTGCATACTGTATGTAACCCAACAGAAGCTGACTGACTGATTAAAATTCAAGCAGTGATATGACATAGTGTATATATATAAATACATATATATTAATACATTGATATAGGGGGGAGTGAGGAAAAGTGGCGAAGAAGTGAATGCAGGCAGGTTGGAGTAGGTGGAAAAGAGTGTCACAGGACACTTTGTTCTGTCACAGGAGTTACCTGTGACGGAAGAGTAGCAGCAACAGTGAGGGAAAATGTTTACAAGACGGTAGTGAGACCAGCTCTGCTGTGTGGTTTTGAGACGGTGGCACTGAGCAAGATACAGGAGTGATGAGGATGGACAGGATTAGAAACGAGCATATCAGATGGACAGCCCAGTCTAGACCCCTGCTTGTGGGTTCTTACATTAGAAATAACTAGGAACAACAACATCATAAATGAAGGTCAATATACACCACAAGTATTGGAAAAAGATCCATGCAGGAAGAATAATTAATGCTTCTCATATCCTTATGTGCACACGCTCCATAGTCACAGAAGACGCAATGTCAGATAAGATTCTTAAATGGATTTAAACTTTTTTGAGTGCTTAATACAAAATTAAACATTTAAAATGAATAGTGTACAACGGCAGACCAATATAACTTACTTCGCTCTGAGGTACTGGTCAGAGGAGAAGAGATATACAAGCTCTACCCTCAGCATCAGATCCCGCTTTAAAGTCTGTGTCACTGAGCTCAATCTGCTAGTATAAGAGAATGTATCTTCGTGCCACACACTCTATAAAATTCTCACGGCGATCAACTTTTCCACAACAATCTACATCTCTTAATGTGAATCAGGATCATTTAGTCCCCAAGCCATCTGTTTTTCAGCTAAACGAAAAAGGAGAGCCCAATATTTGAGAGGTCATTTAATGCTAATGCAACAAATCTAAAAAATTAATTAAATAAATTAAAATAAAAAAACTGATTTGGAAATTTGAAATTTGATAAGACCCTTAAAATTGTCGAATAAAAAAAGAGAACTAAATCTTTAACAGTTATTTCAATTCAAATTAAAATCGCAAAATTTCACAAACGTAACAAGAACAACAAGAATTAAAAAACAAGGTATTACTGAATAAATAGTCCGCAAGGCCAATTTGTTTAAATCGGACAGATATATAGCGGACTATGTTGTGGCGCGCTGAACTAAGCGCAACCGCAATCACAACCTTCCCCATACCATCATGTCACGTACACGCCCCCACATAGCTCAAACAATGAATGGCTATCCTCTACATATGGAAATGGATACTCACGAAGGCGCGACACTCAACGAGGAAGAGACCTTGTCTGTCCCGTTCCGACTGCCGGTAGCCTGCCAACCCGGCATCATGCTGCACTCCGTGTTTTGCGGGCTACTCATCGCAAACTCCCAATTCTTCAACTCTCACTTCAGCCTTTTGTCACCCACCATATCGGCCTCTCTCAGGAGATGCATGCCACCCGGTGAATGGAGTGGCATGCATACAAGGCAGATAAACCTTTGAGTGTGAACAGGGCTCACTCTGCCTCAAATTTGTGGATGTTAAGAAGTCAGACAAAGACTGACAGAATGCGATAGTGACTCTGGGGGTAGGTGAATGGATGTGTGAACTGTGATTCCTCGGATTCTGCACTGCCATAAACTGAGGCATTAGGTGGGTTTACATGCACCCCCCCATTCCAAATAAAATCCGAAGAAATGCCTAATTAGAAAAAAAAATGCTCCAGGTAGACACCTTTCTGACAGAGAAGGCCCTTTCCAGTTGTGATTTCATTCCTTTGCACGGGGTAGTACATATGAATCATAAGGATGTTCAGAAAGACAACCGTAGCTTGTAAACAGTGTTGTGGGAAAACTCCTGGACAGTGCGTGCCTGGCAACCATTTTTTAGTTGGGAATGCCTTTTCTTCCCTTACTTGCGTCTCCAGTAGGCCATAGGAGAAAACCTATGGCCTGTTATTTTTCTACATAAAAGTATCAAAATAACAGCAGAAACTGACCTGATCACATGATCGACGCCCATCTCGTTTGATATTATAACTGTTTTAGTGCACACTGCAGAGTGTGCAGAATGTTGCAAATATTATTGCAAATCAAGCAATAAGATTCAAGATTGACTTTACTGTCATTTCACTGAGTATTTGTTCAGTATTTACACACAGAAAAAAATGAAACATAGTTTCACCAAAGCCTGACGGTGCATTAAAATAAGAAAGAATAAATAAGTAATAAAATTAACAATAACTAAAATAAAACAAAGCAAACCGTTAAAGACACCATTTCACAGAATTAGAAGTCAAGTTTGGCAACAGTTATGAGTTTGAGTAAAATTAGAAAATAAATAAACAGGGAACAAAAAAAGGGTAATTCGTTTTTCAATTAAGAGATCTGTCTCATTCTCTGTTTTTTGTATATTATTATTGCTACTGAACAAAGCAAAAGTGATTCCATTTTTTATGTTTTAAATTGCAGAGCACACAACATTTCTCATTCTGATGCTTTGTGAATGTGGACAATGACAACACTCCTTGCCTTCCTGGCTCTCCTCCTGAGGCAGGAGAATTCCACGGCTTTGCATCGTGTTGCATGGACATTTTAAAGCATTCATGCCTTTAATGTGCTTTTGTGTATTTGACTGCACTGTCTGTTCAATCTCTCCAAACATGACTAAATACAAAAGGATGAGGTCATAAAAAAAAAAAATTATCTGTTCAGTGGATTTGTTGGAGATATGGACAGAGTATACCCATTACGTACGTAGGAAAAAAAATGGCAACAGTAACCCTGTATGGCCCCTTTGGCGCGGGCATAAAAATGTAAATGTCAATGTGTCAGTCAAGACGAGTTAAAAAAAATGTAATGGCCAATTGTGTTGTTCCTCTTTCCAAGTGTGTGGTTTTCATGTCTTAAACTTCAAATATTTGACATGCATGTTTTTTTAGGAGAAGCATGTTCTTCCTACCCTTTTTGAGCCAGAAAAAAGCATTACGTCATATTGGCAGCATGCAGTGCAGACAATATGTTCATGTTCTGTCTCCTACACGCTATCTGCATTGTGTTGTGTGAGAAGGCATAACACAGAATGTGGAAACGGTTGGTTGAGAGCACTTCTGGAAAACTTGGCAGCGCTATCTATTCTTCCACATGGGCTGCTGTTTTCCTGTCGGCTGGTCATGAAAACTGACTCACTGTTTTCAGCTGGTCAAATGGCTTTCAGTGATAGATGAGGTCTCCTCTTTAAACAAGGGGGGTTTCCAATGACGTAACGTTTGTGACACTGCACAGAATAGAACTAGCAAATTTTTAAAAAAAAGTAATGAAATGTTTAGTGACCTCTGTGCAAATGGAACAATGCTTAATCCATTATGACGCATGATCAGTGTCATGTTGTAATTAAAATCACAATGAATAAGAGTAAAAACTGTTCCTTCATGAATACAACACCACAAATCGTCACTGAAAGTAAAATAATGACAAAAAAACGTGGGAACAGCAGTGTTCCTTCCCTGAAAGTGGTTAGTCTATGTGACACAATCAACAAGAGAGCAGGTTGGTCACAGCAAGATGGCACGCATGGTAGTGCTGTTCCCCTGTGGTATTTCAGTTCAGGAAGAACATAGTGAGCCACAGAGAAACAGTCATGTGTTTCCCGACCGGCGACAAACCATGGAAACTGGCAGAGATGAAAATAACTTTTAACTTTGTCTAAGTGTTTTCCCCTATCTGTGATCTGGTTCTGCTGGTGGCTTTGGCCCTGGAGCAGCTGAACACTTGGTTTTCTGTCAAACCATGTGCTTTTTATAAGTTCTTCAGTAAAAATCTCACTTATCTGCAACATTTCATTGAAATAGATTTATATTGGTACCATTTAGTTCTTATTTCTATTTTACTTTAAGGGTTGTTGTTTGTTTTTTTAATGGTGACGACAGATTTTATACTTTTTGTACTGATCCATATATAGACGTGTTTGTCATTGAAAATAGAAGTGAATTTTAAGATAAAGTAAATAAACACAAGGCTGTGTTGCATTAGCCTCTCCTATGCCGGTTAAGTGCAAGAATGACCCACTTTCTTCAGGTATACTTACAGTTGTCTCAATTTTAAGCCATTGCAGCAAATTAGCAAGGATTTGGACTTTACTTTGGAATGATATGCCACACACTACAACAATATAAACACAACTGTTTATGTTCTTACTTACAACTACACTGTAAAATAAATATCTGGAAACCGTTGTCTACAAGAATGGGCCATGATTATCTAAAGTGTTGAAGGGTAGAACGGTTATTAAAGTGTCAGGAGCTGAAGTTAGATTATATTTAGGTAGGTACACTTCCTTTTCATGTTCATGACATTATTATTTCAACATTGCAAATTTAACTATCACACTATACCACACTATTTCTGCTGTCACGTCCACCCATATAGACAGATTGTATCAACTGTAAACTCTCCGATTGCCGACATTGCATTTCTCCCTTCTACAACTGCCGCGATGGTCATGAGATTAGCAGATTGGAGGAGTCAACATTTCACGGGTCACCTTGAACATGAATCTCTAGCAGGACGGAAGGCTGTTATACTTATGCAGAACAGTTATGTTAGGTTTAAAATTGTCTAGAAAAAGTTGCCATAGTTTATATGACTGTGTTTCACAGCACTAATTTCACACAGCCCAAGACAGACATTTGGATTAACTATTATTTTTACAAACACCCATGGGAGGTAAAATCATTTGCATATTAAAAGTGTGAATGGTCATTGCAGTTGAAATTGACAAGAATGTGGCCCTATAGTCCCCTGAAATTAATTCAAGCATTATTCAGTTATCAATCTAATCCCTGTCTTGTAAACATAATTTACACAGCCCCCATGAAAACAAAATTAAGATTTTTATTTCTTTCTTCACCAAATTGGACAAGCTTCCAATAAAAGTATCTGATCCTTCTCATGATCAATTAAGGAAAATGAAAAAAAAAAAACAAAGCGCTCTCTCAAAGTCAAAGAATGTGAATAAATCCTAAATTCGCCTTTTACCCAGATTCAATGGGGTCCTTTACTTTAATTAAATATGTCCAATGGGCCATGAAGATCATTCATGTGAGCCTGTTTGGAAGTTTTTGTTTAATCCAACAAACAGTCCGAGGTGAAAACATAACTTTCTCAGAAAAAGTGATAATTCAGGGCCCAGATAAGTACTACAGTGTACATTTATGGACTCCCATTTTCTTACTTCCTCAGGAACTACCTGAATCCATTTCAGGAAGATCTACAAATCATTACTTGACCGACAGATGCCAAGGAGGTTAATGATATGAGAGAGAGAGGGGAGAGGGCTTGGTGGGAGGTATATTTACATCATTTCAATTTCTGAATGATGCCACACTTTCTGAAGTGGTCCGTACAAATAAATAAATAACTGTCCTTGTGGTTCAAAAATGCAAATGCTAACCTGGAGGGACTATAACATTTAGAGACTATATATTTATTAACAATAAGTGCTTAATGTTGAAAAGAAATACATTTTTTAAAAATCAGTCAGTGAAAATTGGTTGAAAATATAAGATTAATAACAAGCCATAATTAGGATAAATGATTCAAAGGCATAAACAATATAATTTATTTGAGGGAGGAGACAAAAGATTAAATATATATATATATATATATGCAAGCTAAAAGCCTTCTAGTAAAAATATGTTTCAAAACACTCAAAAATGGTTTACAAATATAGAATTAAAAAGAGAGAAAAAAAAGCTCTTAAGCTGTATTTTGTTTTTATAAATTGTCCACAGAGGTTTGCTTTTTGTTATAAAAGGACATGTCGGTCGTCAGTTTAGGGGCCGAAATTCACAAAAAACTTTGTTTGTCGAGCTTCAGGTGGACCTGAGGGCCTTTTGCAGTTGGCAAAATATTAAAAAGGTCAGAGCTGTATAGAGGTGCACTACAGAGATCTGAGCTTCCAACGTGAGTAAAAGGAACTTCATATTTCAACAGAAACAGGGATCCAGTGCAGTTGAGCTATTAAAGTGTGAGATTTATGCACTATCTCTTCCTGTTCTTTGTTAAAAATCTATCAGCAGAATTTCGTTTACTTTCCTTTATAGACTTTTGGTAGGGATAATTGAAAATTGCCCTGATCTTACCTATTAGTGATACAAATGTGACTTTTCTCAGCATTGTGTTTTGTAAAAACGGCTGTACTTTAGCAACATTTCTCAAGTGGAAGAAAGCTATTTGGGTTTTATCTAAATATATGTTAGCTATTTCTATTTGTATTTATCAGTTTACAGTGTTTTACAATTATTGTTTCACTTCACCAATTTATCCCCCACTTGAGTCTGTTATTCCTGATTATTATTAGACCAGATGACACCGATGCTGTTGTGATAATATTCTGGCATGAACTTGAGGTTTTCTGGATCTTTAATTTAAGTTGGCCACTGTGAGTTTACCATCATGCACAGGATGCTAAACATTCCTGCAGTCTACACACAGAGAAAAGTGAGATTGCAAACCCTCTGTAAGATTAAAAAAGTGAGGATTGCGTGATGGATGAAAGTGAATTTGAGGCTTAACTTGATGATTTTTTACAGCACATTGATGAATCACAAACGCAATGCAAATTCATGCAAATGAAAAAGGGACCAAACCCTGCTGCACAGCAGGCCAAATACAAACATTTTAACATTTAAAATCTTTCAAACATTACTAAACCGACACTAAATAATCGCAAATTTGACAGCAAAGTCAGCTCAGTAAATCTACGCTTCTCCGTAATAAATAAATTAGAAAAAAGACGACTATATAACAGAGATTGATTGCAGGGAATTAAAGATAAGAGCCGTCAAGTACCCCGGGCTTTGGAACAGGACTAAAGTTGAGGTGCTCCTGTCCTCTTGCTGCTAGGGTCAGTGAGCTCTCTCCGCTCTAGTATCAGACCGCTCTGGTCCCTAAAGAAGCTCTGCAGTCTATCAGCGACATTAACAAAAGGTTAAAACACTAACTTTACCTGCGAGATGTCATAGCAGCGCCTTGAAGCTGTCGACTGTCCTCGAACGTTCCCCTCTCTCCTCTGCTCAACAGCTGAAGACTGACAGAGATCCACTAAACCTGCGCGCGATCTCAAGTCGCCACTGCTTCGTTTCCGGTCGGTCCCTTCAAAACAAAGGTCAACGTGAAGGTTAGACATAAAGAGAAAATAAAACAGGTGACATTTATTTTTTATGTTAAACGCATTTCCGTTTCATGTAGGAATTGAAGAAATTTTATAACATATTGTGGTTTTTTTTTAAACCTCCGTTTTTTGGTATGATACGTCTGTCATAAGGAAAATTACATTATTCATTAAGTATAACAAATTTTGACTTTTGCTTTTATTTTATCTCAATACTAAAATTGACATTTACATAATAACGTCTTGTATCTGCAGCCTACTTGTGAGGATTGGTCATGTACTGTATAGTCACTATACTGTGCACTGGCACTATACTATAGTGCCATCTTGCAAGGTTTATGAGGGCTTTACAATAGGTCAATGCAAATTCTTCCTCCTGATAGTGGATTGATTAGCTTCATAAACTACAAATCCAGAAAAATATCAATTATTTCGTTCACTTCTTATTTTCTACAATATAAGGTATTCAAAGACATGGATACACCCAAAAGATTACATAAATTTTGATTGATTTACAAGCCGAAATCTTCTACAACTATGCTTTTTGTGCACCAAGTTTACATTGAAAAATCATTTACTTGCAAAAATGAAAAATCTTTTTATTCACACTTTCACTATCAAAGTGATAATTATGTTAGCCCAGCAGCAAAATACCAGAATACAAGTCATGCTCACAATCTATAAAGTCAAATCAAATGAATTGCTAATATATTTCATATATGTATCTATTATGTGGTAGAATGTAAAGACTGGTTCTATTAATTGAACTTGTGATTTTTAATATTTTTTACTAGTGAATCAATAATATCCTAATTAACGTGTGCAATATTTGGCTATAACTCTTTTGTCATGTGTTGAGAGAGAACGCAGGTCAGTTTCTGTACTACACCAATGATGGGACAGCCTCCAAGCTGTGGAAAATAGTGTTGTGGTGTGGGGAACAGAGAGAGGGGCAGAGCAGCAATGACGTCACCAGCCTGTGGTTATCACTGGAGGTTAATCTAACAGGGGGATGGATGGGCTTATGCAATTGTCTGTGAGCTCATGTGCTTTATATGTATGGATTTGTTTTTCCACTGTTTGAATCGGTGTGTTGCGGCAGCTTACAAACAAAACACGGAGATGATCCAGGGGCAATTTTTTCCCTCTGTGGAATTCTGTTGTAAAATTAGATGATTTCTTATATTTGCCAAATGCAGTTTGTTTCAGGCCGGGGTAGATGGGTTTAAACATAGGGTTTATTGTTTGGGTCTAGCGAGCAGTTAAAATGTCCCTATTGCACAATGGGAGGACATTACCCTCTGATCGATACGTAGTGGGGATTGATGAAGAGGCTCAGAGGCTGCTGAATATTGGATTAACACTGAGTGCACATTTGATGTTCAACTTTGCAAAACCTGAAACATGAAAAAAAAAGAGGCATAAAATTGAGATTTGCATATTTTTGAAACTGGAGTCTTTATTTGATCTTCTGATGAATAAAAAAAATTGTAGTTTGAATGCCATATTCCATGGATGAGGTTTTTTTCGTTCATATTTGAAGGGTCATTTGATATTTTTGGTACGTTTGTTTAAAATAAATACACATTGTTTTTTCAAACAAACAAAAACATACAAAACAGAAACTTTTTAAGCCATTACACTCAAAATTCTTTGAATTTCTAAATTTTTTTAAAATAAACTTGGAAAGGTTATTAGTTTCATATTGTTCATTCTGTTTCATTGTTTGACATTACTTTTGTTTTTGCCATCAGGAAAAAAGTAAAGATTTCTTCACTGGAATCGTCAGTTTTAGTGAAAGTTAGTGTAAAAAAGAAAATTATTAGCAAGTAAACACTGGAAACCTCCCAAAACTCATTGATCATCAAACAACACATAGCGTTTAAAAAAACACAACATAGTTTACAATTATGTAAATATCTACTCATATCTTGACACCATTGATGGATTTCAACATTCAGTTGTTTATTTTGTTGTATATATGTCTGATGCAAATAGCCATGACATATATTCTTTGAAACCACTACAATGCTGTGTCATCTATAATAGAATAAAATCTTGTTTTAATAACTTTAACCATAAACCGGTGCTTTGGAGTGAAGTTTTCTGGTGACCTATTGCACAATAAAACGGAATGGGAGCGTCTAACCCATTATGTGAGGCTACAAGATGAGGCAAATAGAATGATAGCAGTGTGCTTTAAATCACAGGGAAAATGTGCACGCTATTTCATGTACAGTATTCTTTATATTTTTGACTATTTCAAACAAATCATGCATTTGAAATATAGAAACGTAAGAATTTGCACACATATTTTCATGCAATGTGCAAATCAGTAACTAGATTTAACATGGCAAAGCAATGCATTTTACTTTGAAATGACACCAGGGAATCTCAACAGGAATGACATTCTGACGGTACGTGTGATGTTCAAACCACGCAAACATGAAAAAGAAATGATGCATGGAAACGTTTTAAAACGTACAATTTTTGGCTAAATAATTAACTGTGATGTTAAGATTGTTTGATTTTTGAAATGACTGCATTTGCAAAGTTAGGGGCTGAGAGGTAGGAGAAAGTTCCTGGACTTTTCCTTTATCATAATGTAGACTCATGTCCTGTTGAGTCTAGACGGGACAAACGACTCAGTAGCACAAAGCTTAGTTTCCCATCCAGGGGATTGGCACCAGGATATCCCATCTACCCCGAGGTGGCTGCCTCTATAGGCTTGTGGCCTTTGACCCCTTTTGCTTTGAGACTTGCAAATCTGCCTGTCCAAAGATTGAGAACAATCTGGGAAGGGAAACAAAGAGGACTTATACTGAGAGCGAAGCAGCTGGAGCCTCGTCTTAGAGAAAGAACTTTTATTACCATGTGGACATAAAAAGCGGCGAGAGGGGGATTTTTATCTCACCAGAGTGTAAAATGCAGTGTGAGGATTCTTTTTTCCAGGGTAGAGGCTGCCCTACCTCGGCATATAATATTCATAATTAAACCACTTATAATTACTATTACAATTTATAATTGATATTATAGATGGTCTCACAGACTCCAGGGATTGTGTTTGAATCAGGCTGGAAGAGGAAATGAAATGTCCTCCAGAGAAGGCTGGGGATTGTTGTATAATTCATTAATCCGATGTGACCTTTGAACAAACGGCTACATTTCTCAACATGTGTTAAAAAGTCTTCTTATAACATTCTGGAAGCATCGGAGCTTTTGCTTCAATCAGTTGCTCAACACATGCCTCAACATTAGCTCTCCCTTTAGCGCTTTGGCCCATTGCAGACCCTGAACTCTTTCAACCCTTCAGCACCGCAAAGCAAATGATTTACTCCTCACTAGTGTGGTTCTATCTACAAATGGATACTGAGGTTATTTTAATTCCGTGAAAAAAAACAACCTTTCATCCAAATATTTAAACATATTAACTGGAAAACAATCTCTCTCCATAAGCATCCCTCCTGGGTGAAATGGTTTCTTCATCATTCCGGAGAGTTTTAATTAACCCAACATAAGATGCAGTGTCCCTCTCTGTCATTAGCAAGGAATAGTTGCCAGCATTTAAACCTCAGACTTATTGAAAACACTCTACACAGATTTTGGATGCACCTAATGATGTATGAAGCAGAGCGGCAGTTGTCATTTTCTCTTAAATTCACGACTTTCAATTAGCAGTAGAGCGCCAGCGATTGCTGTAGGTGATTTGAAAGAAGAGGTAAATATTACTGTAGCCAGTTAAATGCTGTTTATGGAGGTGTGTGCACGCTTAAATAGCTCTAGATTTGAAAAAAAAAAAGGTTTGTCCTGAACGTTTAATCAAAATGTAAGCAAAAACCGCTCATTAAGACCAAAAACCGTGAGTGCTTGAAAAGATGCTGGAGCATGGTCAGTAAAAATGAACAGAATCTGTGCATTCATTAAGGAGCTTGAGCTTTCCAACCAAAGTGTGGGCGGAAATTCAATTGACGTGAACAAGGAAATCTATGGCGAACACATCTATGTGGGTCCTCTTCTCCTCCATCAGGTCATTCATTACAGAAGACCATCACTATTTGGATGGACATCGAACATCTTGCTTATTGGTACCGATCTAAAAAAAATCTTCGATCGATCCCTTAAAAATCTTAATTTTAAGGATCTTTAAAGCATCTTCTCATTTGTCATGAGATTTATTATGACATTTTTCTCACAAAATAAAATAACAGGTGGACATTCAACGGTGGGGGGCTTGAATATAGTCAGTCAGTTTTGTCTCAGGTGCCTGCAGCGTCCTTTGTACATCCCCAAAAAGACAGGGATATAATAATATCTGCCAGAAGTTTGGGATATTATGGAATTGTCAGCGTCACGTTCGCACCCATCTTAGATAATTTGTGTTTAAGCAATAACTCAAGAACTGTGTCATGGATGATTTTCATTTTGATTTCCATATAGAGCTTGGTGCGAGGAACAAATAATGTGTTTTGGTGAAAGTTAAGGTGTATATTTCCAACACTAGGTTGAGCTTTATGGCCGAATGTTTTTAGCCATTATTTCTCATTGGTCCAATTTAATCCAAATTTGGTGCATATCGGTTGATTCAAGGAGTTTCATCTTGTGTATTTTGTATTTTAGTTTATTAGTTCATATTTGATTTACTAGGGGGAGCTTTTTTCATGAAAAACACTATTTCCTGGATATAAATCAAAAAACTATTGCATGAATCATTTTCATTTTCATTTTTATACCCGCATAGACCTTAGTGTGAGGAAGAACTGGATTGATTGACAGTAGTCTATATTCTATTCACTAGATGGGGCTTTCTTATGAAAAACACTGTTTCCAGAAATAACTCAAAAACCATTTAAATGATTATTAGCCAATTGTATACACACATAAACCATAGTGCAAGGAAGAACTGGACTGATTTTGGGAAATGTCAGTTTTATATTTCTGACACTATGGGGAGCTTTAGCTTCAAAAGTTTTCAGTCCATAATTTCTCAACAATTGGTCAAATTTAGTCCAAACTTGGAACATATGAATGGGTTCCATGACATCTGTCTTGTATGTATCATATTTACTCTAATAACAGTCAGGGGTATTTTGTTATACAACGCAGGGCATTGGGGACATTTCAGGGATATACCACAGCATAGGCCTCGTCTTATAAGATGTCAATATGTGTTTGTATATTTATTAGGATGAGGAAGATGATGTTACATCCCATCTCCTTCATAAGCTGAAGATCCTGATGTCTCTTACCACTGTCCTTCTAACTTTATATTAGTTTAATGATTTGTGAGCTTATATATATTATTTTGTTCAGGGGAGAATATGAAACAATTATTAAACATAATAAACAAAATAATTGATTATCCTAAAAAAAATTATCCTTTTGGTCTAGATTGTGAGGCTTGTTTTATTTAAGTAGCTGGATCAGTGTTATGTCTGGAGATCATTTCCTGTCTTTACGCTATATGTATAACGTAAGCCGTTCTAATACATATTGTTCTATTACAAAGACACTTTTTATGATGCTAATTCATTCACTCATTCTGGGGTGGGTGGAATGACATGGGCAGAGTTGAATAGATATAATGGAATAATAATAATAATAATGTATCCTTTATTGATCACATACAGACATACACAGTCCAACATAGTGAAATTATTTCTCCGCATTTGACCCATCCCTGGGGGAGCAGCAGTACATATGATAACCTCTATTATTTCTATATTTTTTTAAGTTGAAGATCATTCTCCAACTCTTCTTCCCCTTGTAAATTTCCTCCTCCCTCTATGTTTCCCCTTAATTAATCTCATATCTTTTGCTTTTCTCAGCGTTTAAAGAGATCAAACAAACACAACTGAGCCATCTCCATCACATTGAGCAAACTCCACCTGCTGGTGGAGACAACAACATGAGGCTGAAAAGGCCAAAATCCCCTTCGACTCCAGATCACAAAATGAAGACGGCTGAAAAGAACGGGCTCAATCTGTTTGACGTTTTATTTCATGGTGGTAGGAACACAAGACAAAGGTCATAAAGTTAGTAATGTTCAGGTCATGCCAATCTTACTCGGAGCACTGCCCTTTAAGGAGGTTTGCGCTGTCAGACAGTAGTTTACAGAGGCCAGAGAAGGACGGTAATCCATATGTTGACATAAATAAGAAACAGAAAACAGATTTAAAAAAACAAACAAATAGTAAATACAAGCAGTTTTTTAAAAAAGCCACAGGATGCCCCCTGGGAATTCTTTTCTGAGTAAGCATTATTACTAATATAATTCTCATTATTATTATTATGTATCACTCATTTACATAATGGGGGTGAGGGTCATACACTCATTAAAGTAAGCAAACATTTATGAGGTTCCCCTGCTCAGAGGGGAGATGACCATTTTTTAAGGCAATTCATAGATTTCACCCCAATGATAGACCGTCTTTATTGTTCTTGATTGCTCGTTATCACAGGAATGGATCAGCTTTAAAAAACAATACAGTAGAAAAGAAAGTTCTAATATGTTTGAAATGAAACAGTGTTGGGGATGGAATTTAAATGTGGATTACAGCAGAAAACGGCTTCCTGAAAAAAACAAAAAGATCGATTTCGGGCTATCCCTCCTGCATCTATACAAGTCTCCTCATCCCATGGGTGAACAGACAAGTCAGACATGGTTCCAGTGTATATTACTAAAAACATAAACATCCACAGATCACATATTTCCTAGATTTACACTCAAACATTGCAGGGCTGTACAAAAGAGGTTGGTGATGTTTTGAGAAGGAATAACAAAAATTAAGAACATAAGGCAGAAAATTAAGGAAAACGCACAAGACCATTTGATATTCAACCACTAACATACATTGTTTATTTTTAGAATATTGCCAAGGTTCTCATATCAAAATAAGTGTCTTTAAGTCAGTCGTCGCAGCTAATTGTACTTCAGCAAAGACGACTCCACGTCGCATCAGTTTAGGGAATATTACAGAATTCGCACAAGTGTTATAAACCCATGCGTAACTATGTTTACTGTAAGATTATGCATCCTTTTTACCTCCCATAGTTGTGACTGTGTTATGGCTTTAAAAGGTCACAACAATATCACAGTCACTCTCTCTCAATAGCTGAGCAAAGACACTTCTAGGAAATCTCCTGGGTCAAATACAAAAAGAAAATAAGTTTCAGCCAAAGATTGTTTGAACTCTTTTAGTTTGTGTTGTCTGACAGGACTGTCCCTCGGGTAGACACTCTTTCCCCATGATAAGATCTCTTCTGTCCTCCTTTATGTCTTTCCTTTTCTTCGGTCTTTGCTTTCGGCATCTCTTTAAGGTCCGATAAGGTAAAAAAAACTCCTCCTCCTTTTGCACTATTCAGGTCCTGCAAAATTAACCGCTTCCATCAAAACATGAGGAGAACCAAAAGTAATAGATACAGGGAATGAACAAATAAAAACTATAATTTGTTTCTGAAAAAACATATAATTGAAAAAAAAGGAAGCCTTTCTCGCCATTGCAAAACAAACAAACCCTCAAACAGTGACATTTTCCACATTATAATCTGTTGTCAGGGGAGGGGAAATGTGACAGAAAACACAAAAAAAGGGGAAAAAGATTTTAAACCAACACTGCAGAAGTGCATGCATTTATAGTGGTCATCATTAGTTCATCTGTTGATTGTAAAACAGAACGCACAATATTACATGAGAAGCACAATTCTCCAAAGTGAACCCATCTTACATATTCACAGTCGCAGGTATTATTTATATACTCTATATTTAAACATTTATTCATGTCTATGACTCATGTCTTGAGTTATGACTAATGATATGCAAGTTATTGTGGAATGCAGAGCTCTCTCCATCTCTGTCATGTCGGGTTATGGCGTTAGTGTGTCGTATTTCAAAACTAAAGGCTCTGATGGGATTCAGTTCAACTGCTGAGATGGGGGTTTGATCGAGTGGTTTCAACTGCGTACTTTCTCACTGTAGCAGCTTGACTGATACTTGAAAAATCCCATTATGAAAATACGGTTGGCTAATGGGGCTGAATACGGAGTTTCTTGAATGGAGACGCCAGCTGGCTGCAGCAGCGCAGAAGTGCACACCGCGGTGAGAGTGCACACCGCCTCCAGCTCTCCCGGGGGAATGTATGTCTATATATTCACGGTTGTAGATGCCATGCTTGGGCAATGTGGGCAATATATATGTGGCACCAAGAGTAGGCAGTAACCAGAAAATCATCAGTCCACCAGTGTTCAAGTAATGAGTGAAGAAAAGGAGCAGGCTTTTTCATTAAGATGGCATTTGTTTTCAAACAATAAAACTGACAAGAATAAAATATCTGTTGTTTTTTCCCCCCACAGATGCCTGCAATTACAAGAAAAAAAAAAGAAGATAGGGCCGGAGAAGAAAAAAAAAAATTCAGTAAATGGTGCAGATAAAAAATAAAAAGATCAACATATATAAAACAAAACTTTTTAAATGACATTAATTTTCTTTCCATATAAAAAGCGATGAAAAGTATACAAAAATAGAAAATAATTACAGCAGGAGACATGGGTGCTATGGAGGGAGTGGGTGGGTTTCTCTTTTCATTTCTCTATATTTTGTCTCTGCCCACTTATTTGGCGGCTGAACACTGTAGTATTTGGGGGCTGTTTAAGGCGTCCTCCACCAGGTGGAGCTCCACGCCGTCCACGGCCACGTCCTTGATGCAGCCTACAAAGCCGGTGCTGTAGGCCTTGGGCAACCTACGTGCAACCGCCAGTTCCTCCAGACCACCTGAGGAGAGTCAGAGACAGAGGTCAGTGTACTGATGCATCAGACAATGTACATTAAAACTCATTCACTCTCATTAGAAAGTATTAAAATATTGATTTAAAGGGATAGTTCCTACATGTAGAAAATACAGCCAATAGCGTTGTTAGGATTGCTGCTTGGGGTTCCCCAAAATACATCCTTCAAACTAATCAATTTGGGTTTGTAACCCATCCCTCCAAGTTTAAAACCATTATTTTATTTTATTTATTTTTCCCTACCGAACTTCTGAAGATATTGAAAAACTCTTCTTTTCTTTTTTTTCTTCCAAAGGCTGAGTCATGCATTCCCTGATTAATAAAT
The DNA here is from genome assembly GCA_037951165.1 of Lophius americanus. Lineage (NCBI taxonomy): Eukaryota > Metazoa > Chordata > Actinopteri > Lophiiformes > Lophiidae > Lophius > Lophius americanus. The sequence goes on from JBBDHG010000001.1 coordinate 5,443,672, forward strand.
TTCCCTTAACTCTAAAGTGTGTGCAATGTTCCTCGGCAGATGAGAGAAAAGATTCTTTTTATCCAACATTTTGCACTCAATCGTGCCTCACAAGTAAAAGGTTGTGTAAAATCAGGAATAGCTGATATCCTAATTATCTTCAGTTCTACTGGTTGCTGTCCGGTGTGCAGATGCCACCCATCCATCAACGTATATATTTATAACTGGAGCAGCTTTTTCTTAAAATGTGACCTCTTGAAGGTGCTGCACTTTTTTTGTAACTGCTGTTAACTTCTCACTTCCGTCAGGATCAGCTGTAAATAACCTGATCATGGTTACATCCAGTAAGCCTTTGTTGCAGCTTGGGGTCTCTCAAACAAAACTAAAATGAATAAAAAATGTCCTTTAATTGTGTTATGAAGCAGTGTGCTGTTCGGGGAGTTTTCATTAGCATTGGTGAACAAAATCTAGCCGACGTGAAGGCCGATATGCTCGACTTTCGTTCCTGTTTAATCCCATTTGCAGACTTCCTTCCTCACTCTGCCCTCGAGGTTATAGCAATCAAATGAAATGGACTGTTAGCTTGAATAAAACGCTCCCCCCAGGATGTTGCAGGCTCAATGAAAGTGACTGCTATTTTTGGTAAAACTACAGTGTTTGGCCAAATTTGCAGATAGGCTGCAGTGATGGGAACACAATTGTGAGGTTGTGTAGAGGGCAAGGGGAATGGTTGCACTTAAGTTAATTGTTGCAGTCGTGAAATCACAACTGCCAGGATGAACTGATACAATTATGGATTAGGAGGATTTAGGTGTTGGAAAAATGGGGATTTTTTGGGATTATTTAAGTACACAATTCAACAAAAGATGTAAAATTATTGATTTATGACTTTCTAATATTATCTAAATATTTTATCCATATATACAATAAATACACCAAGAACTACACAAAGTGGAAATATATCCAGTGAATTAAATGTCATTGGGTAGAGCAAGTGAATTGATTATCTTAAGACGACGTGCCGTTGTCACGACAATGTGCCGTTGTCATGACAACGTGCCGTTGTAATGATGTTATTTTGACATCACCTGTCAGTGGTTAAAAAATCATGACTGATCAGTTTCTATTTTGTTAGCACACATTATTAATTGCATTAGTTCATCTTCAACCACGCTCTTTCTGTTCTATGGTTGTATTCATGGGAGAGAGACAAACCTTTAAATGGAATGCCAGCTTTATTTAAAAATATCAATACTTAAATATTACTGTAGTTTAAAGGAAAGGGAGTAGTCATAATGTTATGGCTAATCAGTGTTAATATGCATACATCCATGTAATGACTGATCCCAGAATCACCTACAGTGTAGCACACCGGAGGTCAAATGTCAAGCACTTTGAAGCAGTTGTGAACTGGGTAGAAATTTGAAGTGTTTTATCAATCAGCCAAAGAAACTTTAAAAATAGAGATTTCTTAAAATCAACCTTTTTTACTTCAAAGCAAATGCTTGTAGTTTTCCATTTTTCTAAAACTTAAGAAAATAGTTTTTTTTTTACATTTCAAACCATCCAAATCTTTCTCTTTAGTTTAAGTTTCATAATTTCTCTTTTATGCGGAGATGACCTACTTGCTGTGTGTCTGCCTTGATTCTTTTTGCCTTTTGATGGTGTTTGAATCACTCTTTTAAGCCAACACACCCAAAGCAGTCATTAGTGTCTTTCTCAGCAAATGGTGAAATGTCTTTGTCTAGAATGTCATGAGCTGTGGTCTTACTGGGAGAGAGGCTGACCCTGGGTTTGATGTTTCACCTGGCTGCCAGCTCTTATCAACGCTCTCAGAATCCTCCTCGTATTAATCCATCGCTTCCTCCTCGTGCCTTTCCCTGACTCTCCTTCCCTTCTCGCCGAGAGTTCATATCCCCGTCAAACTCTTTACATCCCCTGTCCCTGGCCCTTTTAATCGGATTGTGGGCTTTTGTATCGGGGATCAACGGGGCTAATTTCATGCCAGTTACAGATGAATTAATGGTGAAGAGCGAAAAGGGGTTCTAAAAAGGGAGAAGGGCTCTCAATGGGAGGGCAGTGTGAGGATTTTGTATTTTTTGCTGCAGGGCTCTCTAAAAACCTGTTCCATCTGCGTCCTGGTGTGTACATGTGTGTATCTGCACACACTACTGGAGTACCCGGACACACCTTTATACGCAGCCTCTCTCTTAAATGTCCCTCATGTTGATTCTCCTCTCAAACCTGCCTCGTTGCCCGCTCTCTGCTTTGCATGTTAAAGAACAGTCTCACGTTATTCGGTCTACAATGTTATTCCCTCTGTGTTTTCCATCCTGCTGTGTGCAAAGTGTTCTTTGGCGAGAAACCTCTCAGAGCCAAGCTCAGACCAAACTGAACTGGAGGAAGATAACAGCCAGAATTTTCTTATTTTCAATTCAGGAGAGCCGTCCACTTCTGAAATGTTCGACGCCTATGGCCTTTCATTTCTTAACTCCATTCCTGAATGTGCTTGGACACTTCTTTTTCCAAAAACTGCAATCATTTTCCCCCCAGCAGAGACTTTTCTCATCCACCCAATGTCAATAAGTTTGCTGCTCATTTTTGGCGCCGTTTTACCGGTGGCTACATTGTTATGGTTTAACAGAATTAAATGTATTCACCCTTCTTGACATATTGCATTTTAGTAAACATAAGTCTGAGTGAAATTATTTATACAATGTGTGGCACCTACCCAACCAGAGTGCTCCGTCTGTGTCCAGCTGCGTTGCTGCCAAAGGCGATGACCCTGTTACCGCTGCCTCGTTGCCAACCTGTAGGGAGCCGTCTCTAAGTGCTCTGAGGAGGAGAGAGGAAAAAAGATGCCGCTGGAAGTCAGAACTCATGCATGCTGAATAGCTGTAAATAGCACTTCCATTTAATCTGAACCATCAGGACACTGTTGCTCCTCTGCCTGCACACTAAGCACTCACATAACTGCATTCACTGTGCAATGTTCTCAACGTGCCCGTCTACCCGCTTACAGATGCCTTTAGATCACAAGTCACGGGAAGTTCCTCTGCGATATGCAATGGCGCACCCTTCAGATTTGTTACGAGGCTAATTTGAATCCATTAAAGTGAGTTTCCTGCAGAGCGAGTGCCATTACAGGGAAGCTGCAGACAAAGATACTTTGTAACTATGTGAGCTCATGCTGAGATTTGCACCATGATGTGCATCCAAATTATGTCATCTTCCAGAACCTTCCAGTGCACATGGGAAGAGATTTGGCAAAACTCTTGTTTGACGCGGAGGCAGCAGCTTTCAGGGATCGATTATTCCTGCATTACATGATGAAATCAATCGTATTATGCCCGCGCTTCAGTTTCCAGCCATATTGTAAGCAAAGGTTCATCAGCGATAAAGCAGGAGTCACATGGAAGGTCTTAAGAGGATCTTTATCAAAGTTCAGGCAGTTCATTTATCCTAATGAAGCAATCCATTGATGTGAGATCAATGTGTTTTATACATCTGGAATCAACTAAAGTAAAAATGTGTGTGGCATTGTGGTTCATTGGTAGTTACCAAATGCAATTTGTTCATACAAAAAACCCAATCGGGAAAAGAAGAAAATGTATCTCATAATCCTCTTGGAGATCATTTGGTTTGTGGGAATTTGATCAGTTTCTATTTTCATGCAGACCATGGCAACACACACCCATAAAACTCAATAAAGCATTCATTTTGTTTTAATTTCATTCTAATTTGCAACCTCAGGTCTGCTGATAGGTATAAAAACCTGATAGACGGATTACTCATGTTTTTATATCATCTCAGCGATGCAATCCTACCTATGGTTCAAATAGTCCTCTCTGGACAAAAGGTCCAGAATGCCTTGACAGACTGCTGAGGAGGACTTCACACCCATCCTATGTTATTTATATTGCTTCCTTTTAATTTCATAATCAACTTGAAGTTTCATATCCCGTAGAAGCCTGATTGGTCCGGTACCTGCGTGCATCTCTGACCTGCTCCATCCTTACACCGGGCATTTTGATGATGTTTATTTCTTATTTTTATTTTTCACACTATTGGATTTTACTTTTTTGAGGAAATGCTTCCAAACATTAAGTTATGAATTTTAATAAAGAATAAAAAAAATAAAAAAAATGGTAATGTCTTGAAATGCTCTATAAATCTTTTCATGCATAGAGAATATCAAACACACATTTCTCTTACAGACTGAGTCATGATATCCCTTTCATTTCCTGCTCAACTGTGTAGTTGACCACATTTCCAGTGAATATTTCTGATTGAAAATGTGACTGAAGCTGTTATATTATGACCGGGTGGCAGCATGTACATGCTAAAGAGTAAGGGGCCAAGGATGGCGCCAGTCAAAGGGGCCACCAAGGCAGAGGCATTAACCACGGCTTTTAAGAAAGTCCTAAGAAGATTTAGTAGTAAGGTCGTTTTTTCTTCTTCTCTTGAAGCATGTGAGGACTTACTACACCGAATTATGTAAATTGATACAAACCAAAAAATATTGTAATAAGGGTAAAATCATTTTCCAAAAACACGCTATACTAAAAGGTTGAGCGAATCTAATTAATATGGAATGTTTTGATTTGATTTTTTAATGTTTTAAAACATGCATGACCAAATTATTATTAATTTTATGGTATATTAAGAGTGTCTAAGATAATTCCTCAATGAATGTCCCAAAGAAATAAAAATATGGAACAAAATACATTTGCTATTTTTTTCGTATTGGTGAGGACATTAAAGGGTTATTAATACACTTTCGGTGCATTAATAATAATATTTTTTGGCCTTCCTCCTGATCATCAGCTGCTTCTAGCAACAATCAACACTTTAAAAATAAATCAAGTATCTCCATACAAAAACCATGTAGAATGTATTTGTTGGAAGATACAGCAGCACTTTTAATTCCTCCATAGTTTCTGATTATTCTTTGTTTTTTAAATCAGATGTTCATAGTGTCGCGCTGCGTTGTACACCCCATGTCTTCTCTGATTCTTTGCATGTTTTGAAGGAAGAAAACCAACTTCTGCCCTCAAAGAGGCGATTTAGAGTCCTTCCATCTAAACGCATCAGGCCCATAAACTCCAGCAGTCCATCCTGTTGCTGAACCGAAACGATTGCTCTGATGACGTGGACGTGGATCTGAATCCACATGTTCCGTTCATGATGGTCTGACGTGGTCGGATTTATGAAGTTCACGTGACAACGGGGCTCTCTCGCCGGTCAATCCATCTTCTTTTATGTCCAAATAGATGAAATCTTCAATGAATCCTACAATGACTTGTGTTTATTTCCTAGATAGATGCACAATAATGTGCCAAACACTGCTGACCAGTCACTATATGTTCTTCGCTCTTAAATATTCAGAAATGTGTCAAAGCAATTCGAAGCACAATGCTTCATCCTCATGCATGACCAGGCATGAAAGTAACCTACATCCGACGCTAATCAAAGTCATTTCCATTTAAGGGATCGCTGTGAAGCAACAGATCCAAGCATGAGATCACAATTTAACACAAACAAAATATGGATTAGGTCTAATCCTCGTCTAGCTATCAAAGCTTTTACTAGCTACCACCATCTCCCATCTTACCTGCTGGCCTTGATGCGTATCCAGCTGTTGGTGTCGACACGCACAGATGAGCGCAGCACCACGGGTTTGGAGCCCAAGTCGTATGTCATCTGGCAGCGTCCGTCGACGATGGCGAGAGCAATGTAGTCAGAGCGTTCCACGCCCTTGCCGCTCCACAGCACTAAGCCCTGTGTCGCCTCTGTCCGAATGCTCAACTCAAATTTATTCACCAGCAGAGCCTTTTCACTAAAGAGAGCAGAAAATACATTGGTGAGCATCAAAATGAGTTCTGGCCTTTGGCATAGCAGCCACAAATCAGCAGGTGTTCGGGTCACTTGTGGCTGAATGTCAAGTGAAGGACCCCCGGTGCTGTATCAAGGGTGAAAGTCGTTACACCTGGGTGTGTGTTCCAGCGTATGAAGCCAGTAAGCTTTGCAGCTCGGGCTCTTTGGCAGCGTACTTACACAGCTCCTCCTCTCTCCGGGTGCACACTGAGTGAAAGAGAGGTAGGGGGGCTGTTTTGCTATTAACTTTCTCATATCCTACTGAGGCTGAACTGCACTGCTACGCAGCGCTTCCTGTGTTGTGGTGAGTGTGTTTGTGTGTTAAAGTTGTGTGTGTTTTAGGCTGCTGTCTGATCTCCAGACTCTTAACTACTGTGTGGGTGCGTAAACTATCCTCAAGAGGCACGGTACGTCTCAGTCACCAATGTGAGAGAAAAATACACACTGTGATGTGCCTCTCTACTGAATGTGTGTGTTCAACAACCCCATCGCACATTTAGTCCTGCATAAAACAGCCCCAAACAGTCCCTCTCTCTCTCAAGAGTGATACAGAGACTTTAATTTTTGTGTGGGTTTAACTGTCTCTGTGTGTCTGTGTGTGATTATGTGTGTGCCTCTCCTTGACCAGCAAAGGTCCAAAATAACTACACGTCTGCAATATGGATCCACTTCCACCCTCTTCAAAGGTATTTCAACACAAAGACAAGGCGAGGACAAGAACAACATGGAACCAGTGACAAAAGAAATACGACAGCTACACAGAACTGGAGACAAAGATTGGACAAGACAGACAACAGCAAGACAGAGAGGAGTCAGCTTAGCAAGCAGAGAGGCTCATGGGAGTAGAAACAGGACAGGAAATGGCAGGGGATAAAGAGAAACTGAGTATGGGAACTTCTTTTTACTTATAAGAAGCATTTTCTCATTTCCCCCACTGTTTTCTTTTCTTTGATTGACAAGTGTAAAACGAGGATAAAGAAGTCATGGCATGATGGTTTAAAGTATAAATAATATAAATTTGTTAACTGCAATTTTGGCAGTTTAGTCTTCCTCATGCTGGTTCACCTGAGCAGGAGTGAGGAAGGAATCTTAAATTCTTCAACGTTTATATGTAAATATATAAACACAAATAGGTTTTTAGTTTTCCTCCTTTAAATGTATTTATTTCATTCTCATTGTTTATTTCTACTTTCTTTACAGTTACTTGATGGTTTACTTTCTCATTTATAATTTGCGATCCAGTTTGGAAATCCATTTACAGTCTTATTTAATTTGTGTAATTTGGCTATTTGTATGTAAAAGTGTGAAGAGTGAAAGAAATGTTGCAAAAGAGTATAAAAGAAATATGTTTTTTTCTTCATTAAGTTCAAAACCTGGACTTCCCACACACTTATTAATTTAACCCACTTAGGTAAAACAGCATTAAAAAGCATGATTTGAGAGCCGTGTGTTTTTTCTTCAGAGAGAGGATTAAAAAAAACACAAACACAGCTCGGTGAACCCTCTCCTGGCAAACCCTCAAATAGCTTACAGGGCTCAATAAATCTCCGTCAGAGAGGCTTGTCTGTGATAAGGTCAAGGTTATCAAAGGCACTGAATATAATCATGTATAAAACAATGCAATACCAATACACAGTATACCAAATGTCATATACACCACTGGTTTTAAAGATTTCTGGAGTATTCCTGTTCGGTTTTGTAATTGGAATGATTCTAGCTTGTTATGATTGGTACGTATTCAAATTCTTACGTGACTTCTCAGGGTGCTGAGTTTTGTTTAAACTCCAGGTGGCAGTGGTGGTTAGAACAAAAAAAGCCATTTGTGAGGACCGGCTGTAGCAAAGAGGCTGCAGCGGTGGCTGGTTTTATCAGAACCTCTGAACTTTAGAAGTAATTGGAGCATAAGCAGAGGCTTTTTGTGATTGGAAATGGTAAGTTAATCTCTTTAATGGAAACACTATTGACTTTGAGGAGGAGGGTTTAGCCCTGTGAGACTTGAGGGAGGGGTTGTCTGGAGAAAACGAGATGATGGGAGAGCGAGAGGCGAGTGGACACCACCATGGTCTGAAAGGTTTTGAGAGACTCACCTCTGGTCCGATGGGTTCTCCAGCGACTCAGGACTTAAGGGAGCAGGGGAGAAAGTCAACGGCATGCAGCGTAAGCGCAACAGACCAGAAGGAAAGAAGGACAGAGGGAAGGAGGGGGGTGGGAATGAAGGGTGTTGTGAGCTGGCTGGGTGACTCACAGAGGCCTGGTTTAGACTCGGAGCTGCAAAAAGCATGACTTATCTGCTCTACTAGGCTATCGACCACGTCCGCACTCGATAACAACTGTTGTGTGATCACAGCAAGTGTGCAGCTTAGTCCTGACACCAGAACCATAGGAGGAGAATCTCATGGGAACTAGTCACATAAACATTGAGGACCAATGAACTGAAATGCACTGGAATGATGATTCTTCAACGTAAGTTTAGGATTAACAAGACGAATGGTCAGTGTCCACACCTGTTCTAGCTTAAGTCTGCATCCAATTACCGAGTTATATATATGGTGCTGCTTGCCACAGTGCTGCAGAAATTATCCCCTGTCTTCAGATGGAAGTGATAAATAATGGGGTCAAGCCCCATATCAGAGGAGAGCTTTTGTCAGTGAAATAACAGGGATTGAGGACATTAACCTGAGCGTCCAGATACAGGCAGGGATGAATGGGTGCCTATCAAAGGGTGCTACAAATAGTAGCAGAAGCATTAACCCGAGGTCAACATTTTGGCCTCATCAAGCTCTAAATGGCTTCTAAAGAAATATATTCATTTCTTGTACAAAATCAAATTATACTGAATTGATCGGCGCGCCTTGAGAGCGCCGCACGAGGGCTCAGCTTTGATCCGTGGTCACTGCAGCTCTTCTGCTGCTCTGTAAATGTAACATCCATTCAACTTTTGACAGTCTGGCTTCAAGGACCACTGTCCTCTCCTGCTAAGTGAGATTGATGCCCATGGCTACACACTGTAGACTGATCTCAATTGGAGGTCTAGTCTACAAAGGGAGACAAATCAGTGATTAACGTGCCGCTGCCTCTCTGTTAACCGACTTCATAATTATTCACCATTATAGTTAGAGAACTGGCAAAAAAAAAACTACATGACAGGAGCCCTGGCGTGGAATGGAAAATCAAGTGGGCCTAATTTGATCAGAGTTCTGCTTTGCCATTCTTTGAAAGAGGTGACTTACCGAGCTAATGAGCAGGAAGAAAAAGCCTTAATATCTATGTCATGACCGAGGTTTGTCCCAACTCCATAGGTCCCAGAAACTAGGTTAAAGGATTTTTCACATTATCCTCTTCTTGCAGTCGTGAAGAGGGTCCATTAATTTCCCACAACAGATCCCATTTAGCGTAAAATGCATGGAGATTCGTTTTTTTTGTGTAAGGAGTTACAACCATGCTTAAAATATTGCACATTCTTTGTAAAGCAATACATTTTCTCTGAGCACAATGCTTATCATGCACGCATTCATGCTTCCCTTCGCACTGGAGAAAAGAAAGGATTCAATGAGATTTCAAAACGCATTTAAAATAATGACATTTGCTAAATTAAACTATGGATATGGAGCGTGAATGTAAAATCTGAATTTGAGGATGATTCCTGTGTGGAAATCATGAGAAGAAACTCAATGTGCGGTAATCTCTTAAACCGGGTTAACTATAAAAAAAATGACTTTCTTTAAGAAAAATTGTTGCTGTTAGTTGGAAGCTGGGCAGACACCCTGTCATAAAGTCTACTTACTCTGGGATCTCATTGGTCAGTTGGCTTGAGTGAAAAGGAAAGACAGTGAAGGACATTTATAGGAGACAAGACATGTGGACAAAGACTGAAGGATGGAACAAAGCTAACGCAGCTGGAACGTTAGCTCTTCGACAAACTGCAAAGATAGACATAAAGGCACGGACAAGCACAAACACACAACTGACCTAAGACCCCTTTAGACCAGCCCCTTGTACATAGACTTGATTTCACCTCTCTGTTCTGTATAAAAGTAGTGAAGGCGTAATGGGGGTCTGCCTAACATCTGAGACGGCAGCAGAGGTAGTAACAGAGATGGAACGGACATTAGTGACATGATTTATGTTTTCACCTCTGAGCATTTGTTTGTTAGCAACATTTAAGAACTATTGGACGGATTTACATTTAAATCCTCTCAAAGGTAGGTTTTGGAATATCCTGGAGCTGATAATGTTTTGGTGACTGGATTTGTGGATTTGGATTTGGATTTGGATTTGTGTTGCAGCATTTAAAATAAAATGAAGAAAAATTATAAGCGGTTCAGCGCATTGCCGTTACATCATGGTGATGCACAAGAGAGCACCATAGACAAATTGAAACCGGAGAATGCTGTTTTAAGTTCATCCAAACATAATCTTTGTGCCTAGAACAAGCCAGCCATGAAGGCTGGACTGGGCCAAAGTAACGTTAATTATCCTGCAGTTATTTAGGTTGTGAAATGAAGACTATGACAATAATAGCAGAGCTTAGTGAGACTTTTTATGTCACTTCCGCTAATTTGAGTCACGTGGTGTTGTTTGTGGAAGGCAGACAATTTGGATCACGTGTGACAGTTAAAATTAAAAAAATTAAAAAAAACTCCATAATTGACTTAAAATTTGTTACATTCTACCCGGAGGTAGGTTTTGGCCCTAGGCGGAGGTTTATACCTAATGCTTTTTCCAGTTTGATGATGTGTTACGTGTGCAGCTCACACCCACACGTATTAAAACCAGGACGAGATCAGCCGCAACAGTTTATGAAAAAAATAAAATAAAATTCCATGTGAATCTCTTTAATTAAAGTGCTGCTCAGTGCATATGCATGATGTCACAACAGACGCAGCTCGCCATCTACAATGCGTGACACCACTTAGGCTCTTAGATCCCCGGCTTTTTATTTAAAACAACGCACCAGCGCCGCTATCCCACTTCCCTCTTGTTCAGTGTAAACAAAAAAAGGCGTCTGCGAGAAGGGTCTTCATTGCAGCACAGTTAAACAATCTCTGTGAGAAAATGGCCACTGCCTTTTCAAGGGGGGTCTGTCATTCAGTATTGGAGACGGAACAGTCATGTGTGAAAATAGGATCCCGAAAGGCAGGACAGAACCCAACAGGAAGTCTTAAAAGCAGCTAGTAACGGTTAGCAGATGAGATCATGTGTGTTTGTTTCTGTAAGATCACAATATGAGTACCCAATGGGGAGCGTAAATAAAATTCCAGCGCAAATTTAGTCATTTCTGAGATTAGTCAACATAAAAAGGTTTTTTTATTATTCTGTTTTGTAGAACAGGATGCTTGTTGTAAATGCAAGATGTTGGTGTTGGTGTTTTTCTTTTCTTTTTGCCATTTTATATAAACATACCTGCATGCTTTGTAGTTTATTGTGAACAAACAAAGACATCTCAGGGCGGGTCTTTATTGCGGGACTGTTGAGCAATCTCTGTGTAAAAAAGATTCCCCAACTAGAAGTTTCTGGGCGAGTGTGAGCGTCTGCAAACTGTGAACCACTTTTCACACACTCTCGTTTTTGAGTGGGGAGGTCTGAGATGAAGATATAGCTGCAGGTTTTACGTCTTTTCAGGTTCACCTTCAGCTTTTATCCCTTTACAGGGTGTAATAAATATGTTTGGATGTCGGTTTTATGGAAATAAAGTCAAAGACGCCTTCAGAATCCAGATAAGAGGATGAATCAAGCGTGTGTTTTCTTGACCAGTGCATGCTCAGCATTAGGCCAGAAAGCCAACTGAGTCTGCTCAGGGCACCACTGTGATTGTTAAGCTTCTCTCTAATTAGTGAAATCTTGTCAAAAGCCGGGCAGGACTGCCACAGAGAGGGGAGATGAGCTATTAGCCAAGATCCTACTTCACCCCGCAGCCCCAGCATTGATGATATCATCAACAATGTCTTCATGGCTCACCGAGAGAAGAGAAGGATAGACAGAGGGGTTATTCAGCTAATAGCTATTACAGTGGAGATGTTGGGTGACGCTGAATTGATGAGGATGTTCCTCTTGCCCTCCTCCTTACCTCTTTGTAACAGCATTGTGGTACTCGATGAAAGTCCTCCCGTCAAAGGCGATGGCCTCGGTCTCCCCGGCAGACTTCTCGTAGATGGCTGTGGAGGAAGGAGGATTGAAGAGGGCCGTTCAGAGGATGAGATCACACCAATCAATGAGACAGAGGGTTCACTTATCTGCTCTGAAAGCAATGGGGTGTGAGCAAATGGGACGGGGTGGGGGCTGGTGCATTTGTAGTTTTAATTAACGTGAAAGGGACAGTCGGCCACACACACAAGGTTAATGGTGGAGGCAGTGATGGAGTATCTGTGACAGATTGGGCCGGAGTGAATTTAGTCTGCCAGAGTGACAGCGAGATGATGAAAGGGATGTGCAACTCTTCGAAAGTGCATTTCATGAATATTCAGTCCAGGCATTTCATCGTGTTCATAACCGCTGTTTTGGTTTGAAATTACTGCATAATAAACACCCCCCCCCCAAAAAAAATTAAAAGACAGTGCCTCTGCAGAACACAGCTAAACAGTGTTCTTATAATCAGAGAAAAATTGTGTAGTCGTTCAACTTCCAATGATAAAGCCCAAGAACACGCTGTGACTCATAAAACGTCAGCGATTTCTGTCCCACTCACACAAGGTGTGGAATCCGCGGGTGTTGCCACCACACCGGCTTAGACGTAGCCCAATCTCGCTGCTAGAAATAGCGTTACTAATGTTGAAGCATCAAAATCATCCGTGGCTGACTGGAGAAGGATTAAGACGGAAGCGCCGCTGTGAGCACAGAGACTAGATGACCATTGATACTCACTGTTCTGACACTGTCCTCCTGAGAATCCACTGAGGCAAACACACTCATAGGTGTCCAGCTGGGGTTCACAGCGCCCGCCGTTCTGGCAGGGATCCTGGGAACACGGGTGGTCCTGGAAGGTTCCTAAATTACTGGAGCGAAGGGCGTTCTCCTCCCTGAGGATGGGGGTTCCCATCAGAATGATCTGGGAGAAGGAAGAAGCAGATACACTGATTACTCTGGTTATACACTAAAGGTCACTTTGCTTATTATGTTAATAATGATCCTGAAAAAGGTATGATATCTGAAATTGGCATCTGATTTATCCGGCTTATTCGGATGACTATTTAGCCCTCTGATGGAGGCTGTGCTCTGATAGACGCCAGCGTGCTTTTGTGATATGAATGAGCTAAATGTGTTATTACATTAAGATGTGCAACCTTTTTAAAGCACAAATAGTGCGAGGACCCTATCGTATCTGCTCCTTTTTAATCCGCCGAAAGATTTGCTTTTTTGGGGGCTTTCCCATTCCCAAAAACATGTGAAACTTTGCACACTTATTCGGTCTGACGAAAATGTTTTGTATTTCTGGCTGAGGTCCAATTGGAATTTATCAGTGGGAAATTGAGAGTTGTTTGCTGTTTTTGCATGTCTTCAAGATTATACAGCTTGGGCTTGGCGTTACAAATATCATGTACATACATTTTCATTTGCACAATTTTATTTATCCTCCTTTTAGTATTCACTTACATGTTATCTTACCTTTTCATTTTGTCCAATCTTTATTTTGTTTACTAGCTGTTCTTGTAGCTGCTGTAAAACCATAGTTTCCCCTTGGGCTTAATAAATTCTTATCTTAAAGTTTAACATTGGATGAGGACTCAAGTCTCACGTGTTTTGCAAACACAGGGACTTGCCTTGGGACTAATAAAGCTATAATACATTTTTTCCCCTTTTTAGGGTACCCCAAAGCAGACCGTCTCATGCCGCATATTGATTTGGCATTGTTGTTTTTTTTAAATGTCGCACGCCCTTCCTGACACAAACTTTCAATTTTTCCGGGCTTGGGACCGGCACTAGATGTGGCTGGGAAGGCTTGAGGCACTAAGGGCCTTGGGGTCCACACCGGATTTCACGCCCCATTTTGACTGGGATTCGAACCCCAGTCTCCTCCACCAAAGTCAGTGGTCCATCCCACCCCATGTGTGCTTTAAAAATAAATATTAAAAAATACATAAAAACAGATCAAATGAAATCAAAGGTTAAAAAAACAAACAAGGAATGCTTTCCAATAAAAGCACATCTTCAAAAGTGAGAGATGAGATGATCTCCTCAGACAGATCGTTCCAGAGCTTTGTGACCCTGACTGTAAATGTTCTGAGCCCCTGAGTCCTCAGTCGGGGCCCTGGAACAACTAAAGACCCAAGAATCAGGTGACGCAAACTGGTGCTGTAGCTGATATAGGAGGGAGAGAGGGCATGTTGGGTCTTAAAAGTAATCAGCAAAATCTGTCCGAAAGCATTCTTGGGGCCAGTGTACAGAGGTTAAAACAGACTATTTGAGTTACTAGGACAATCATTTTGAGATTTAATTTTTATCAAAAGGTTATATTGTGCTATTATGACATTGTTCTTATTTCTTTGAGAGATGAGCCAGTCGCTCGTCCCCCTAAAGCAGCGAGTGGCTGTTGTTTGATTCTTGGGCTTCTTTATGACCCTGCATGTTAACTGCAGCTTTATATATATGACTCTCTCTGTGCTGAGTGTTTTGTCATGAGTGATTGTTTGACTGGACTATAAAAGCACATGGAGAGTTGCCTTTTCTCTTCCTCTTCTCATGCTGCTCTGCCGGGCTTTTTCATTTCATCCACTCTTTCTCACAGCAGCAGGCTTTATTTGTTTCCGGCCATCATACCTTCATAGAGAATGTTAAATATTCCACTGCACTGCACTCTGTGGCAGATATGGGTTCCTGTCATACCCCATTCCACATGACCCATTGGCTTCTCATATTTAATATTGTACTGCAATGACCAAAATAACCCGATTGAGGCTGATAAAGGGGTTAAAGGATGAAGGAGTAATGAAACATTTCCTTCTAGATTAAATGTCTGAATATCTTAACTGCTTATATGAACTGTTTCTTTTTTTTGGACCCAGCTCCGTTTTGACTGGTATGACCTGAGGTTGTGAATGAAAATGAGGGTTTGAAACCAAGTATTTCGAACTAAGGATGAAAAATCTTGTTCATGAATAAGCCATAGTGAAGGTGAAAACCTTGAGTGTTATTCAAGAAATACTAATCAACCCATTGATGGGGTCTTCTGCTGGATGGAAACTAATCAGAACTGTGTCTTTTGCTAGATGGAAACTTAACAAAAATAAGTCAACTCAAAAATGATCCCCCTCAGTAATCACTTATGTTCTATTACAGGTGCTTGTATCGATTGAGACTCTGTCCTTTGACTGTATTTTCATATTATTTTGCTGATTCTGGAGAAAGACAGCTGACGACCGAGTCCATTCCCCTGTCCTTAATTATATTTGAATGGTTTGATTATAAACAGAAACCTAAAAATCCGGCAATTCATGTCTTCAAGCAAACAGCTTGTCACGTCGTGATTGTTTTTGCAAAGAAAGATGTGACATCAAAGTGTTTCATCTGAGCTCAGCCAACTCCAGACTAGAAAGAATGACGGGGTAAAAATAGAAATACAGAACTTTGTTATCTTGAAGAATCAAAACTTGGTTATTCGGGGGCGCTCTCTGCTCATTAATTTATGGTAAAAGGCTGATTAAGAAAATGCTGCATAGAATATACAGTTAAATGTTCTTCCTTCAGAGGGAAGAGCTACATGCTCTAATGGAAGGTGCCATCCTAAAACACAAGCTTGTTTTTTCTATTCCTATGCATTGCAGTCCTCAGCATAATCTAACATATCACATTTAAATTGACATGTTATCATTAATACATGCATTGTTTATATTCTTAATATGAATTGTATATGACTGTTTTTCTGAATGCTGACATCTTTAATTCTTATCCTACAATTAAATTTCTTATCTCCTTCACTGCCTCAGTTGTAAGATTTTTCTGACTTCCCTGATTAAGAAGAAACTCGGAGTTTAATCATTTGATAGCGCAGTTGGTTCCTGTTTGAGAGGAAACTTCTTGCTGTGGGGGTTTGTGTATTCTACTGAATAATTATTACACAGTGGATTCTTTCTTACATGTCCTTCCTCTAGATACAACGTTACAGCACAAGGAAACGCCTCAGAAATTACATGTTGATACAGAAACATGTTAAAAAGTCACATCAAATAGAAGGTGCATCCTATCTTCCTCATAATTAACTATTCCCTGAAGGCCAACTATGACAAACACCACATTTAGCTTTTGATTTGCTCGAAACCTTCAAGGGAAAGTTTGCAGACAAGAACTAATGACAAGTTTGCACAAACAGTAACATCCTGCCTTTGTTCTACTGGGTTATTTCTGGCGCTCAGAGATGAATTCTTTTCTGCTGGAATGCGGAGATAAAGTAAAGTGGAAAGCTGTCAGGGGAAGATCTGAGACTACTGAAAAGGAGGGACTTCAAAATGTGTATTATTAGTGCTAGCTAATCCAAATGAGCCGAGTCACTGCCCATCACTGTGTGAGCTTAAATGGAAAATGACTAAAATCTGCTGTGTGACAGCTGCACAGCAAATAACTTCTGGCTGATATTTTGCTACTGTAGCTCGGAGGGCCACAAATCATGTATAGAATCCATACGCAGAGCTGAGGACACAGTACTTTACCTTTTGGATTGTTCCCCTGAAGCCCTCTGTAAGAGCAGCCACTCTTGCCAGTCGGCTGTAGTCCGGAGCACCACCGACATACAGAGACTCCTTCAGGTTAAGATCTACGTGCAAGTTCTGATGAGACAGGACAAAAAGAAGTATCAACCGATGGTGTTCAATTTCATCTTTTCTGTAGCCCGGCTGCAGTTTACCTCAGGGACTTTCTCCCAAGGATGTAATGGTTTAGGGTTTTACCGTAGTCCGATAAGTTTTCGTGTCTGGCGAGCATCTCTTTAGTTGAGTGAGATGAATAAACCACGTTTGCAGACATGTCACATTCATATAGATTGCTCCACAGCGGGGGATTTATGAATACCGTAGCAGGCAGATCTAATTGCACCTCCTTGGCTATTTTGACACGCCAATACACTTAATACAATAAAGCAATTGATTTCTCTTTGCGTTTAAGACAGAGTGGTCAATTATTCTCTGTCTAGCAGCTGGCTGGAGGTGAGATATATCTCTAAAGGAAGGCTGATCATGAGCGCCCTCCTCTCAAAGACCGAAGCACACATTAATTGCGATTAAGTTGTGCGTCGGACAGCTAGGAAATTCGATTCTTTCCACCGAACCTTTGAGACAGTTTTTCGTTAGCAAGGTGCCACTTGCTTCTTTTTTGCATTTAAGATTTCAGCCCACTCCAGGAGGAGAGAATTAATGATCGTTACTTTATGTAGAGCAGTAATTGCCAACGGGCTAAAGTGGAGTTAATTACTATAAAATGATGGAAGGGCCCAAATAAACAGGATTTGTGCAGGCAAGCTGGCCCCGGCTTAGCTTTTATCTAGGATGGGATTTGGAGTGAGGGTGGCAGCGGTGCTTAGCTGAAGCCCGGGGCTGTGTCTCTGCATCTTGAGCCACTTCCAACATACACGGGGTGGGGACCTTGGCCAAACCCCGCTGTGGACACTCGCTGTAGGTGTAGGACAAAAATAGCCATCAATTGCATGGCGTTGTATGCAACCTCAGGCTCTTGATGTAGAATGTGCTGCTTTATAACACTCACTCTGCAGGTGATAGTTTAAGATTCTCTATAAAATGAATCCGCTCCCCTGGACTAATGCGAAATTTGAGTTGAGCTTCAGCGGGAAGCGAACTTCTCTCCGACTCTAAAGTGAGACTGCATGCAATGTAATGGCACGTCATGATTTGTTGTGTTTTAAATAACCTATACCTGGTGGGAGGGGACAGCTGGTTTCATGGGGTGATTGTTGCTCTGTGATGTTCAGTGAGTGTTCTTCGTGTTTTTATGGGCAAGTGAGTGGGTGAGAGTGTGAGAGACTTTGTGATTTCATGAACAATTGTTCCTGTATCCAAAGTAAGTGTGAGTAGATGACGAAAGAACAGCTTGGTTTGGCTTGGCACCTCACCATCTCCAACGGTATATTTCTTCCTCACCAATGGCCTTCCCCACCTTCACTCTCACTTCCCGGCAGGCGTGCGGCACTTGCGCGAAATCGCTGCCTACGCTGGACTAATGAAGACGTTTCTTTGTTGCTAAAACAATGACTGTCAAAAAGATGGCTGTCGCATTTCCTTCTTCCCACCCTCTTCCACCCCCACGACAGATGGACCGAGGTAAAAGCCAAAGCGTGTTCTTTCAGAGCATCTCTGCTTGTGCTATTGCTGTGTAAGTGTGGACTTATGAAATGATAAAGTTTTTCGACAGAACTGGCACCTTTAAAGCTGCCTGCAGCTCTGCAGAAGTAACTGCAAGCTTTTTCATTTGCTGTTGTTGAATGGAGAGATGGGAGTGAGAGGACGTACGTGGTGAATGACTAAAATAGGAGATGGACTGGTGTGTAACTGGGACTTGTCTCATTACCTTGCGTGATTTCTTATTTCCAGACAGCACATCACGGAGAAGAAAAGAAAATAAGGAGGAAGATGTTTATTAGGGGAATACTAGTAAGTGCCTGTGCAGATAGAGGCATGCAGAGCTGGGCGGGTGCAAAAGCCCCACAAAACACACTTTAACTGCAGCGTAGGACAGACCATAACCACCTGAGAAATGTAAAGAGCCCACTTTGCACATGCATCTTTTCTTTACAATACTGTGCATGCACGCACAATTACAAATTATAGTGCACGTGTGTGTTTACTTGTGAAGGGAGTAAATGTAAATGAGTTGCACGGCTAAGAAGGGCATGCATAAAGCAGCTGGTGCCAATAAACAAAGATGAAAAGAAAGAAAAATCTTGGTGAATTCGAGAGGTATAATAGCGCCGCTTAACCTAGCCTCATTACAGACTGCTGCCATTTAATGAGACGTGAAGTAGAATTACTCCTAACTGTAACTTTGAAAGTATGCACTTCATCATGCAGGAAGCCTGAGCCGCCATCGCCATGACGAACATTGGCAGCATGCAGTATTTGTCCATATGTAGGCCTTTGTGTGACCGCCTTAGATGTAATTTGGGCTCAGAGCATGGCGTCCTCTCACTGAGAACCGTCTCACTGCAGGAGCAGGAGCTGAGAGCCGGACTGGATGGACACTCCACACTGAGCTCATTTACTAGCCTCAGCTCATCCCTGGCCCCTCGTAACCAATTCACTCTTCCCTTGCTCTCTTCTTTTAATAAGATTTTTTGCCTCTGTTCCTGGAGTAAAATATAATTACACTGTGGACGGCGGGAGGCAGTGAGGTAAGAACAGAGTAGCGAGAGAAACCCCCCCCCCCCAAAAAAAAAACAAAAACCAGGAGAGCATTGCTGCTCTGAGGAGGATGATGGAGTTGACAGAGTGCATGTTCACAATCACAAATTACACTGTTTAATAAAATTGAATGACTTAGAGAATTATCAAACTACTAGATTGCCTTCATTCTGAAGAAGGTACCTGCTTTATTGGTCTAGACACTGGGCTGAGAAGTTTCATTACGCCCTGCATGCTGCTGCTGCTATCCCTGTTATCTGCCTCCACCTCCCCACGCACCACCTCAAAGGCTGAATTTATAAAAATGACTGTGAGATTGACTGTAAGAGCAGCAGAGGCTGGTTATGCTTTCTGGATTCTTATTTGAAAAAGTATGCAGGCAAGCTGAAAGGTGGAAGTGAAGAAATAGTTACTTCCAAAATTATGAAAGCTCATCCATCTGGCTCTCTGCATCTGAAGCTCTCCCTCTTTCCTCCATATGTATCGTAAATTCAACACATGGCATAAAATATTGAACAAAAACCCCAGAAAAGGGGCACAGTTTGATGTTGATGTGTCTTCCTAATGGCAAATGTAGAAGTACAGTCCAAGCTTATAGCGACGATGGGTTAAGAGCACGGCGGTGATGAAGGCTACACATTGAAGATGCACACTAACCCTGCATGCTAAAAGGGAGATAACCATTAGCAGCCTGCTGTTAGCCGGTTCTTTCTTACCGGTGCCTCCCCTCGGACAGGGTCCTTCTTGTTCACCATGATCTCTCCTTTGCGGTTGGAGCGTTCTAGGTTGATGGTATTCCACACGTTCAGCTGAATTGGTTGCTTACTCCTGCATCACAAACACTCAGGTCACACAGGCTCACTATAAACAGGCTCATATGTACCTGCGGCATTTTCAGATGAATTTTATATCGTATATCGGGGTTTTATTTTGCTTTCCCAAGTCGTTTTCAGCTATGTCATCTAAGGTTTTGGCGGACTCTGACCTGATTGTGGCGGGTCCCTTCCCCAGGTCATAGCGGAACTCCAGGATTCCATTGTTGAGGGAGAGAGAGATGAAGTCTCCTTTTCCATCTGATTTTTGACCGTTGTAAAAGATCAAACCGTTGGAGTCGTTGGCCATGAGGATCACGGTCATGCTGAGCTTTTGACTGCAGGCACAGCAAAATGCAAGCCGGAAAACAAAGACAGGAGTCAGACAAAAAAAGTAATACACGTATGCACCATAGACAACGGACGCTTGTTTGCTTTGTTTGTTTGTTACGGGTGCACTGGTGCTACCTCTGTTTGAACGTACGGTACAAATATTTCCCCGTGTACACGCTTGAGCTTAGAGAATATTTATAGTTATTTGTGTAATTCCAGTTCAGATTCAGAAGCCTAGGGCATAGACAAAGCTCAGCCTACGATAAATGGTTTATATTTGTATTTAGTCATGGACACAAGACTAATCTGTGTGAGGTTCAGTGATGGACAAATTATTTAGATCCTTTATACGAGTCAAAATATTAGTACCACACTATGAAAATAATCTACTACAAGTAAAAGACCTGCATCCAAAACCTTACGTAAGTAAAAATATGTAAATATTATCAGCAACATGTACTTAAAATATCAAAGTAAAAGTAATGATCTGGAGAAAAATGGCCGATAACACTCCTATTACATAGGATTAATATTTCTGTTGATGTGCAGTTGTATGCTACTACTGGAGAGGCTGAAGGATGTAATCTAACTACTTTATGATGATAGAAAAATATATTTAATCCATAGGATCACTGTTACCCTTTTATTCCACTGCTCTCCTGTCGAAACCACATGTCTCTAAAAAAATTTACTTTTCGTAAGATCAGCTCTTTTTTCCCACAACCTTTCAGAAACTTCGAATTTTGAATATTTAAAGACTTTATTAATCTTGAAAAGTAGGAGAAAAGAAATCCTCCAGTGCATCGAAATATTCAACATCAACATATTTGGAGGTGCTTGAAGTAAAAAGCAACTACAGCAGTCGGACAAATGTTGTGGTGTACAAAGTACAATATTCCCTTCTGAAATGTAGTAGAGCGTAGAAGTAAAGTATAATATAATAGAAATACTCTATTAAAGATCAAGTACATCAAATTTGTACTCAAGTAAAGTTCTTGTTCTTAGTTACTTTCCACCACTGGTGAGATTGGAGGAGGGACATGGAACCTACCGTAGGTCGTGCCCGTAGAGATGGAGCCCCTTCAGCTCTAGGTAAGAATCTGCGTTGAACAGTGGCATGTAAGCCCCTCGTCTCTCAGCAACTGAAGAAAAAAAAGACACCATATTCCTCCTCAGGTCTTGATTTCTATGTTGACGAAATCTAAATTCAGGTGTCAGTATATTTACGTGGTGCCTGTCAGCATTATGGAAAGGAGATGGATTTGGGATGAAGGCAGAAACTCAAACAAAAAAGTCCCAGAAGTCTTGTGTCAGAGTGATTACACGGCCCGCCACAGTGTAACAAAGAACCTCTGGAGACACGGGGAGTTTAACACCACAGCTGGGACCCATGAAATAATAAAGTCCTTGTGTTTTGGCAGGCCTTTTTTATAAATGAATGTCTTTGCCATGGGTCTGGCTGTCCCGGTTATGTCTATCTGGAGTGATTATGACAGACACCATGCCATCCATCTAACAAGTGGCTTCACATTCAGAATCTTTCAAGTGTCACCCGCTTGTTTGTGTTTTACGGTGCTGTTTGCAATAAAAACAACATCATACAAAGGAATACCAGGAATACGCACAGAAATCAACATACATACAGAGCCAGCAAGTAATCCTTAGTTTGGGATTGACCGAGATTAGTTGAGTCAGGATGGGAAAATACGACAGAGATGAGAAAGCTAATTAGCAGTTGCGCCAAATAATTGAAATGATTGGGTATGCAAAAATGAAGAGAGGGGTCACTGGTCCGTCACATAACATCGATTTCTGCACCTAACCAAAGTTTGGCGTACCAGAACTGCTCAGAATGTAGTACCAAACTCTAACCAGCATGATGAGAAAGTCAATGAAGGAACAGGCATGGAATAGATGTTGGAAAGAGTTAGGTGACCAGGAAAACCTACAGGCCAGTCAAGTTTGAACTTTTCAAAATCATCTCACATTGGACACATTGGAGTCTGAAGTGTATAAATCAAGGGCGAATGCAGCAACAGCTACTAGTAAAGGTAGAAATGAGGCTCCTCCATAGCACAGGAGAATTCAGCACACACCCCTGAATGGGAAACTTTAAGAAAATACACCAATCAGTAGGGTTTTTTTCAATTCCTTTAAGCAGAGTAAGGTAAGGGAAAAAACATTGCACCACCCTAAACACAATTATGTATGAACAGGAGCAAATTTTTCAAACAAACTAAGCCCTTGGCCCGACCCCCAATCAATTAGCACCTCTAAACCAATTCATTCTTTAGGTTCCAGGGAATAACTAACTTGAAATGATCCTAACTTCCATCAGTAAACTGCAATTCCTTAGATGACCCCACATTAAAAGCTAGGCTCTTCACCACTGTTGGAACCCCCTTGAGGACGGCCTCTGACAGGTGATCTTACAGCAGCAAACCGCAGAAACGTTCTCTAGAAGAGTAGGAATGGAAGTGTTTGCATGCTCAGTTTGTTACACACTCTTAATACTGTGACTGATTCACCTTCAGGCTTCTAATGAGTGGGCTCTGAGCTACTTGTCTTTTAAACCGTTACACAGCGCGGCCCCGGGAGGATACATCCAACTGACTGCTGCGTTATCTGTGAGCTCCTGTCTGGGGCTGACACTCTGGCTGACTGACGCTCCCATTAATCACCGCAGGCAGGGGGGACTGATGCGATTAGTCATCTCATTGATTCCCGTGAAAAAAATAGCCTTTTCAAATTGGAGATGCTTTCGCTCACACGGCATTGATTTTTGTTCACCTCAATTTATTTTAATCACCTGCTTACTGGGCCTCTGGGCTTTGAAGAAGGCTATCCTGATCTGCTTATTCTATATTTCCTTGGTTACACGGTTGTAATCATCTCTCCCTTTTGCCAGGAACATCCATGGTAGTGCATTATATATCCTCTCTACAAAGCATGATAGCGAAATAGAAGATAACTCGACTTTAGAGGCCAACATTAGCAAATGTTTTAACGATGAACATCAGGTGCATCAGGTGGGTTGGGCACAGTTTTTCACCCTGGAGGAAAGTAGCAACAATGATATTTGAGAACAACAAACATTGGTGCATTAACAGGAACGAAGAGGGTGATGTAGGAATTAAGCGTCACTGCTGCTCGCCCGCTAACAAGCCAAGTCGAGTCGATGACGCCCAAGTTGATTTTTTGCAACCCCCAACAACCATCCCATCTCCTCCCCACCCTGAAGGCTCACCCCTGCTTTCTGAGTTCTCCCTTTAGAAATCAGGATGAATGAAAAGTTAAGGTGCACAAAGTAAAACACTCAAAAATGGCGGGAATCAAACCAGGACATTGATGCTCCTTGATAAGCATGGCGGAGAAGAAAACAGGGCTGTCCAGCGATGGCTTCAGATTACCTTTCTCACAGTGTCTCCCTTCACGTCCCATGGGACACTCGCATTTGTAGCCTCCCTCGGGCTGCGCCTGGCATTGGGAGGACGGATGGCAGTAATTGGGCTCGCATGGATCATGGACATCAGCACAAGTTGGACCTGCAGACCCACCCCAACACACATACACATATGAGAAAACCACCAACAGCTTTCTCTTTTATTCCATCTGAGAGAAGGGGGAGACAAAAACGAGAGAAGCGGGGTAGAAGGATTTTTCTCTGTAATAGATGTCATTTCCTAGTAGGATTTGGAAATATTACAAGTCCACATTTAACAGCAGAGAGCTTTCCCGCCACCCGGCCATGTTTCTGGGCCAATGCCGAGTGTGGGAGAGGCTCGGTAGCATCTGGTGGTTGATGATATTGCCATCCCGCCACAGCCCATCTGAATTCACACATCATTACTTTAACGGTCAGAGCCTGTGGTGAGGAGACCGCTTAAATGAACTCCATCCCCGCTAAGCTCACAGGGCTTCCCCGTTCCCCCCCCCACTCTTACTTTGGGAACCCAGCTTCTATCCTCCACTTTCATTTTTTTTAAAACTCTGATACTCCCTCACCTCCTCCTTTCATAATGACGTCCTGACATGTCCTCCCCCCTTAACTGAAGAGCCCTCCTCTTTATTCTCCACTTTTTAAGATAATCGCCTCACTTCGCAACCAGCGATCTCCGCTACCCTTTCATTTGACCTGATGACAAAATTAACTTAAACGTGAGACTGCAGGTAACACTCCAATTCTCATTATCGGCCTTCGCTTACAGCCAGGTTGTCACCACAACTTTGATCACAGCAAGGCTTTAACCAGAGTGGGGGGCTCTTCTTGCCTCCTCTCAAGGATTCTCAATAACAACAAAACCCAAAAGGACCTTCTATATGAAAGGCAATAAGAAGGAAGTGTGACACTTTACTGATCCACATTTCAAGTTTGAGCAAGAAGACTCAAAGGTGGTTCGGACCTGTCCGAAAGGTTGTCTCCATAACTACTGAGCTGCAACCATATGGCTATGAACTTATTTTCTATTTCAGCATAAAAGTGACCTTTTTGGTTCTCCAGCCTAAGCACCTCTCGCCAGGCCATAATAGTGTTCATAGCTCTCTGTTTTGCTTGTTAGTTGGCATCTACTGGAGGGAGAGCAAAGACGAAGAACTCATTTTGAAGAGGGGAAAAGGCTAAAAGACACTCACTGAGCATTTGAAGAAACTTCTCTGTGCTGTGTGAACATTTAATCTATAATTTCTGGATTGGACACATATTCGATGGTTTTGGTGTTTACCAAACACATTCCAGCGCTCATGCCGGGGGCACGAGTAACACTGTCGATTTAGGCTGTCAAGCTTACTTAGAATTTGTGGGTAAGTCATGATCACATTGTATTCAAGAGGAGGAAGGCAAAGCAGAGATTCATATCCTTAAACAAGATGTTTGACACGTCGGCAGACTGCATGTACGTTTTTAACATATTCTCTCCTCACACATCTGCACCTTTAAACTGCCACATCTTACCCCAGAATCCTTTGCTGCACTTGCAGTGGAACATCTCTGCCTCCTTGACTTGGCACGCAGCGCTGTTCTTGCAGGGATTTGGCAGGCAGGGGTTGTTTCCACATTCACCCACGCCGCTGCCATAAAGACTGTCACCTCCATCCTCCTGCAGGTTGAGCACCCGGTTGTTGACATCCAGCATGCGGATGCAGCCCACCAGACCCGTGGCCAATGCCGTCCTCTCCCTCACACTGAAGGGAATTAAGAGAGTTTTTTTCAACATTTAGAGAGGCTAGAACTACAATTATTAATGAAAAATTAGCAGCATGGTGGTCCCATGGGTGGCACAGCTGCCTCACAGCAAGAAGGTGTTGGGTTCAAATCCGACTCAACCTTTTGCAGCCTTTCTGTGTCAATTTTCCAAGTTTCCCCATGTTTGTGTGGGTTCTATCCTGGTAGATTTCTTCACAGTCGAAAAACATGAAAAATAGGTGAACTGGTGACTCAAAATTTAAGGTGTGAATGTGAGCGTGAATGGTTGACCCATTCAAGCCTGGCTCCGTCTCCCCAAAAGGGTTAATAATATATCGGTTACAGATAATGAATGATTGAATTTAAGTCAATATATGACAATTAGGAGTTACAAAAATAGACTGTATTTTCATGTTCTGATTCACTTCATACTTTAAAATCCACATCATTCAATATTACCACCGAAGGATTAATTGTGGCTTACACAACCTAAACTGATCCGGTGTTTTATCATGAACTGGTAGGCATCCAGGGCAACGGACTACTGTGTATAAATTGTGAATAAAAACATCGGAATCTGTCAGCAAAAGGAGAATGTAAAACTAAAGAATGAAAAGAAATCTGCCCTGCAAGTCTTCATCACTGTAGATATAAGATCTTACTCAGTTGTCATTTCCTCAGGCACTCCCCCGATGAACAGGTCGGTATCCAGGTTGAGTCCGTCTGTACCGCGCGGGCTCTGGCCCTCGATGTGCGGCTCGTTGTCCACGCTGAGCATGGCATTGCGCCGGTTACGAGTTACCACCAGCTGATGCCAGCGACCCTGATCAACTTGGACTTTGCTGGCCACCATGCCTGTCCCCGAACCTGTGTTGAACCTGTGAAAGCAGATAGAGCAGAACATTCAGTCCATTTCATGCCTTTTATTAGTTTAGCTTATTCTCCATGTTTTGTTCTTAATCGAGCAGCGCTGAAGAAAAAACATGAAAGCAGGATCGAAGAAAGAGGGTCCAGACAAACATGGCTGGAATTAATTTCTCACATAAAGCTTTTGTCGTCAAATAGTCCATATCAGCACAGAAAAGAGCTGCGCTGTATTTAGCACCAACACAAATGGTATTATCAGTACAACCTGAGAGCAATTATCTGCACAAATAATTAGTTCTTCTACCCATGTCTTGGATTTTCAGAGCTGTGGGTGGTAATCTGACAGCTGTATTTCTGGAACTGAGACAGTACTCCTTTTGAAGCACAAGTGACTAATCACCTCCTGTAGTTGGGACTTGATTGTGCTCCAAATAAAGAAATCTAACTTGGCCAGGTTGGACAAAAATTAAAGGGCACTGAGGGGTCAGGGGGAAACATCAAAACCCAAAAGATAAGGGAAGTGGATGGTGTTTGAAATACATCCAAAACAGACGAGGTGCAGAATCTCTGATTTGTGGATTCCGGTCTCTTCTGAACACTCTGCTCTATCCAAAATGATTTTTTATGCATACGATTCTATTGTAGGAGAGGAGATGAATAGCTTCTTCACCCGTGTGGCAGGAAAATGGTCTGATATAAACAGGGTGCATTATTTTTCTTGTTACCGTCAGCTTCTCAAACAGAAAAGTGATTCAAGCCTTGAAAAACATCCTGATGTACCTAGACCCTAAAGGAGCAGTACACCATGTTTGCTAGTCATTGAGAGTACTTCAGGATTTGAGTCTACCAAACTTAGACAGTTTGAATGCTGAACTAAGTCAAATTTTTTAGATCTAATGAACTCTTTTTTTTTCATGGGAACTCAAATAACAGATATGTACATATTGCATATTGAAAAGATATTTTAAATGGAGATTGAATCCAATTAATATTAAAGACTTGTAAATTGAATTTAATTTTACACCATTAATAAATATTTTTGCGTAAAACATTTTGGAAAATTGTTGCTATTTCGAGGCTCAGAATATATTGAAAATAAATACAATGCTCAAAAAATTAGGTGAACATTTAATGGTCCAGTTTTAACACCAAGGGCCTGATTTAGTAAGATCCCAAACAACGAGTGCTAAATTGCGTTAGCATTCTAACAGATTGCATGTGCCAAAGAAAGCGACCACCTGACGATGGTCAACAGTGCCTTGGCAAGAGGGATGGAAGATGGGGTACAGGTAGTGTTGAGGTCTCTCAGTTCAAGTGGTCCCACACAGGAGCAACCGGGAGTGGAGAGAGAGGAGAGCGCATAGCGCACAGACAGACATGTGGCCAGTGGTCATTGTCCTCCTCCGTGTCCATGGCATCCTGCTCCAACCCGTGATGTTTAGAAATGTTGTGAAACATACGGTAGACAACTACAATCTGGGCCACTTTTATCTGGGCTGCCGACCAATGCTCCTCCAGTGCGGTCCAAACAACGGAACCGGCTTTTCAGGGTGCCAAACTGAGTCTGTGGTCAATGCTGTGCCGATTGTACATCAGCTTGCTCATTAGGTTGCGGGTGCTATCAAGTGTGCACCAGTTTTTCACATGTAACCCTTAAGTAGATCAGCCCCAAGTCATCAAACTTCCTGGACACAGATGTTTATTTAGGAAGGTTAAGCTATTGTTCATCATTTTCAGCTGATTTTGTGTGAATGAAACTGACAACAGGTGGTCAGCAGAGGCAACAGCAGGACAACCCCTAAAAATGTTCTGGTGCTGCAGATTGCGGTCACAGACCATTTCACTCTCCACATCCTCCCTGACTAATTTTCCTCTAGTTTTGCGTATTGCCAGTGTCATAGTCTCTACTGCTAGCAGGATGCGGTAGCTGCACCCCATTCAGGATCCGCAGGCAGCCAGCACCTCCAGGACGGAACCGCCATACACTCCGTCACAAGAAGGTCTGCTGTGTCGCCCAGTACAACCTAGCCAGGAGGAGATGCCAGGAGAGGGGCTGCTACACGAGGAGAGCTCACATACCTCCACATGCTAGCCAACGGTTCCTTTACTGGTGTTAGATGCCAGGATGAAATCCTCACCAACCAATTTTTAGACCAGGTGCAGTGGACACTGGGTTCCTCCCTTCATGCCCGACCCCATGTAACCAAAGTCTGTAGCTTGCTGATACCCTGATGAAGGTGTGGGAGGAGATTCCACAGAGCACTATCTGCAGTCTCATCAGCAGCATGTCCAGATGTTTTTACGAGTGGCTACAGTCACGTGGGGAATCAAACATCCCTCTGAAACACCTCATGAGTTGTCCTGAGGAAATTCACACAAGTTTGATCAGCCTGTGGTTTCACATTTTCTCTTGCCTATGGGTGTAATTTGGAATCCTGCCCTAAATTCTTTAATTGTTTTGGTTTCCTTTGACCGTTCATTCATCATTTTGTTCTCAACCACTTACAGAATGTATATCAATAAAGATTTTCAACTTTAATATTTTTGTTCATTTGGTCCCGATGTGTGATTTAAGCGTGACCTCAAATTTTTGAGCAGTTTATAATAAATCATTTTAAGTTGCTATTGGAAAAATGAGCAGGTTAATGAATTTCTTCTCTGTTATAAGATCAATCTTCATGTCACAAAATTCTCCATATGAGATAACGTTCTGGACTTCATCCAATATGTCTCAGTGTAAATAGATATCCTTACACTTTTCAGTATAAGTTACATTCTACACCATATTTTCAGTCTGTATGTCGATGCACCAATCCGAAAATCCAAATGTCAAATTTTTGTCTAAATGTTATCTCTCTAAATATATACGTTATGAGATATTAAATATGGTAATTCCATATTTGGAACCAGCACAGACGATTCTGTCCATATGTGGTGACCATCTGCAAAACGTGCTCATGTAAACAGCTAATTTGCAAGTTTGAACACATTTCTGAAAGCTTGCCTTCACAACCTGCAAATCTGTCAGCAGCTTCTGGGTCCTTGTTTATTTTCTGGCAATTTTGTTATCTGCAACATGTTTGTTGCCGTAATTAATTTGCCGCATTATCTTCAGCTCTCTCTTTTTGTTTTTATTCTTATCTATATCCTCTTCCTCAGCTGCTGCCGTAACGACTCTGTTTTTCTCCTTCGGGGATCATTGAAGTTTCACCAGACGTAGTTGAATAGAAGCAGAAGAATAAGCCAAAGCTGCAGCCAAATCTCACTTTAGTTCCACCCTCCCATTGACAAGAGCCAGAGAGATGAAGTCCTTCTTGCCATCCTGGCCGTTGTAGAGCAGGAGGCCGTTCATCTCAGACGCCCTGAACTCCATGGCGATGCGGACCGTGTGGTAGGCAGTCATAGTTTGGAACGCCAGGTAAGACTGGCCTCCAAATGATGGAATGAAGTACTTGATCACTGAGGAGAAATGAAGACACCAAGGCAATGCTGTTATTACATGACTATCTTCATCATGCACTAAAAGGTCTTAGTGTGCATAATTAAGTGTGAGCGGCGAGGAAAAGAAATCAGCCTTTCATGTCAGGACTTATGTTTTCTATTGCTTTATATTAAGAGGTCTAGAAAGAGAAAAAAGGAGGAGAGCCCCCCCCCCACCCCCTAAAGACAGACAAATACATTTATTGGCTCCCACCATTGAATCCATTTTTATCTTGCATTATTTCCCCCATGCCTCTTTTTTCTCCATCTACGTGTGTCTCTCTAAGGAGATTGGCAGCTGATGAGCTGCCTATTCTTTAATTACATGATTGAGCTAGTGGCTGGCATGCAGTAGTCCGTGTGTGTGTGTATGAGTGAGTGATTTCATTTAGCCACTCAAGCTAAAACACACACCATTTCTCACAAGCTAATCCCTATCAAAGCAATTACTGTCAATTATCTTAAGATGCAGCTGCATGAGGTTAAAAATCCTAAAGTAGGGTAAGAGGGTAGAAACAAAAGAGCTGTGCTTCTCAAGAAGTAATGCCTGATTTATGATTTTCATGCTGATTGGATACTGCGTCGCCATTGGTGAACGGCTCAGCAGTCAATGCAGTTTCTCTCTAAGTCCCTTGATATGTTTGAAGCACAAACACCAAAAGGACAAGTGTGTGACTCAATCACACCTCAATTAGAAGACTTCATAAAATCTGCTTTAAGAGCAGTAGTTCAATTCTGAGCTCTGATTACCACTGTGTTGTTGAGCTTTGAATTTCTATCTATTCTATCTAGGACTACCTCTGTCACAATTCACAACATTCTGCAATTTCTAATAAAGGTTTATCTTATCTTATTCCAGCACTATCATGTCTATATAAGGATTTAACGTGGCAACCACTTTAAAAAGCTGCCAGTTTTTTTCCTTTAAATGCAATATTCAAAAATTTGACTAATGTTGTATTTATGCTGCTTCACAGACTGAATGGCACTATGGAAGGGGGAGTGCCTAAAACTCTAAACATGCTGTGAAATTCCCTCAAACTTCAGCATTTGGTGGTATCTTTTAAATTGCTAACTGCAAGTTTCAAATGACAGGGAAAGTCTATCGCAGCTCAGTTTGAAAAAAGCTCAGACCTTGAAACTTACCATTAAGGAATAATAAAAAATATGGAGGGAGAAATACTTTTCATATATGAAAAAAACCCCAGCCGCACTCACCCTTCTCACAAACGGTGCCTCCTCGCCCGGCGGGGCACTTGCAGCTGAAGTCATTGCCGTCGTCCTGACAGGTGCCCCCATGTAGGCAGGGGTGGGAGTGGCAGGGCTTCGGCACCTTGTGGTGAAGCCTTCCTCTGACGTGGGCTACGGTGGTGGCTGGAGGCACCACGGTCGTGGTGACAGCAGCCGTGGTGGTGGGTGGCGCCGTCGTGACCGGCAGTGATGTTGTGGTGGTACGTCTGCCGCCGTTGTAAGGCCTGCGACCGGTACTTGGTGGGCGACGGGTGATGTAAGCGGAGGTTTGGGGAGGCCTGGTTGTGGTAGTGGGTGCAGCTGTGGTGACTGATGCTGTGGTGGTGGTAGTGGTGGTAAAGAAGGGAATGGAAGAGAGACCTGGCAGCAAGTATGGAGAAAAGAGAGGATGATATATTGAAGAATGTTGAGCTTGGGGTCCTGAGATTTCCTCCTCAGGACTTTGAAAAAAATCACCTCATGAATAAATTAAAAGCCATTGTATTATTCTGCTAAATCCACACTGGATTACCATAATTGGTGAATCGAATATTTTCACCCTCGGGCTTCTTGACAGCGATGCCGGTGTCTTTGGAGGCTTTCAGCTGCTTCAGCAGAGCTCCTTCGATGTCCTCCACAGTGTATCTTGTATCTGTTATAAACAAGAGGCACAACTATTCAGGGCGAAGCCTCTGAGGAACACTCCGCAGAACCCTGGCTTCTTCATTGGTACAATGGCTATATCAGAAATCCCTGCCTATGACAGGTGGAGGGTCTCCAAGGACCACTTGTCCTCCACCTGCCGCTTGTCGGGCTTTTTTCCAGATGAATTGCTCTCATAACGTTTGCTGCAGATGTTTGCTTTACTGGCCATGGAGGAGTGCTGCTTAACGGCGCCAGTTGCTCCATATTAAAGGTATGAAGGACGCTAAACGGTGTCCATTAAAAAAAAGAAGAACCTGGGTCGTGGGGGAGGGATGAATGGGATGGTACATAAGACGTGATTAATCTAAGCCTAAGGACACTGTCTCATTGAAATGGTCATTTAAGGAAGGACTTCTACGAAAGACAAGCACAAGTCTACAACATTCAGGCAGAGATTAAAACCATAATATGATATTGTTGCTTAATTTTAGGAGACAGGGATGCTGCTTCACGGAGGAGATTAAGTTGGCATTGAGAAGAATTTAACAAAAATTATGAAAGATGACATCCAGTCCCTCCAAATATTATAAGTCAAATAAAAACAAGTCCTGACAGAGTGCCTACCTCTTACAGGGATGCACAATCGTCTAAATTGTTTATTTTAATAATAGAGGATATTTAGAGTCTTTTAACCTTCAGCTGAAATTATATCAGAATACAAACAGCAATAAAAAGTCATGGTGTTTTGGAAATATTTCCTGTTAATGTTTTGTGTAAAGATGAACTTTGAAAACATTCAAGCAAATCATTACTGATTTTTTTCCCCCAGCTTTATTACCATCTAATGTACAAAGAACCTGACACCGGAGTTGGCTGGAGTTGTGCCTGCAGACAGTGTCTGTTTGCTGTTGCCGCCACTTTTAAGATAACTAACCGTTGTGTATAAAAGGTGAGGTGTGAGATAAAAAGCTGCCTCTCTGTCTTCCAGTCGAATGTTACTGATGAAAATATTAAGTGCTTGTTAATTGTGAGATGGCATATTCTTTATAAAAGAAATCCCAATTGTACTTAGATAAAGTCATTTTCTAGCTGCCTTACCTGCTAAGTGACAAACGGATGGCAAACCTCTATTTTGCCTGCTGTATTTATTCATGATCCTCTTACTGCTGTTTTTAGAGATCTCTCACCTGGTTTGAAGTGAGCTTCCACAAAGGCCAGGATGGAGTTGCTGGGCGCCAGGTTACGGACACGGACGCTCATGAAGTCTTTGCGAACTTCTGACTTTCTGAACAACTCGTTGAGCTGAGGAATGAAGAGACGGAGAGTGACGATAAAGTGAGTAAGAGGAGAGAATGGCCAAAGAGAAGATATGATAAATGAGAATGGTAATAAGCTCCGCACTATCATGGCCAGCAAGACCAATTCCAGAGAACTGTGCACCATATCTCAGAGGAATAAAGACTGCTATTCAGATCAGGGTGCAGAGAAGTAACCAAGTGTGGGTGCACTAATTGATATTTTACTGAGGTATAGGAATTAATTATAGGGGCAAGTTTTTGGGAGGAGCTAAAATAAACAACTTTCTTGTCTGACAGGAACTCCTGATTATTTTTTTTTCTGATGTCCTTCCTATGAGAAAATTAAAACATCCAGAAAAGAACCTTTACCCATTGGAAAACCACGGTGAAAAAAGTATGACAAATCATTTAAAATGCTATGTAAAGCTCCTTAAACAGCTTTATCAGATATAATTAACTCATGGAGTCACTAACCGCAGATTTCCGTTTGTTTTATTTCGATCAAAAAAGAGGTCAGTTTCAAACCATATAATATTTCCATTGCTTTCAAAACATATCCTGCGTTGCATTCAACCAATTCGCTTGACATATTCTGAACAAAATGATATAAAAACAAGCAAGCTAATCAGCAAAGATACCTTTTTGATAGATATTGTAAATAATAAAAAAAAAAAAATAATCTGTGTACCTTGGCAAAAAATTTTTTTTAACTCCAATGAGAAAAAAATACCATTAAGGTTAATCTTAGGTATAAACCATATTTCATTGGTCTTTCAAATGAAATTTTGAATTGCTGTCCTATTGGTGTTGTTCCATCATGATTTTGGTCATTACGGGTTAAGGAGGTTTGGCTAGATTATTTGAAATATGCTCCGATGCTGGAAAAAAACTCCATCTGTGCTGATGTGGACAGACCATAACCTCTACCAAAAGCAAACATGAGTAATTGCTTATGTTGAGCTGTATTAAAAATAGAAAATAAGCAAATCAAATAAATCCAATTATGCAGACCTTTAAGGTTTGGATAATCATGTATGAAATTTCATTTCCTCCTGTTCAGTGTTTTTTGAGATGATGTGGATCAACTATTCCACGAACGGACTGCCCCTCTGGAGGAGTATAAAATGTAACACATCCAGAAAGCCTTTACCCCATAATACTGATTTCATCAGAAGATGTGGTGGTGGATTACTCACCACCACACACGCAATAAGGAGCAAGGAGTGAAGGCTTCTGTGTTCAGCTGCTAGTTAAAGTCACATGACTGTTCCTCTTTAGTAGAGTACGCCATGAGTGGCTGCCTCCTTTGTTTCCAATAAGCGCTCCTTCACACACCACGTCTGCATCTCGCTGATATCACACCAATCATTGTCCAGAAAATCATGCTATCAGACAAAAGTCCCTCTTTATGTGAACAAGGCGAACGACCGGCTTAATGGCAAGCAAAGACCTACTAGATTAGCAGCAAATACCACAACACCAACATTACCTTTAATGTTCTTTCTACACACTTTTGACAACAAAAAGAGGTCAGCAAAGTGGACAGGTCAGAATCAAAAAATCTGGCTGCTTAGGTCGTTTTATCAGCTGAAGGAGAAACACACCATCATTTATTCAGCAGTGATAACAGCTTGTTGTTGTTGCATAAAAGATTTGTGCTGCATCATGATTATTTTGTGTGCTCACTGTATATCAAAGTCCAGACTTTGTGTGAGTGTGTGTGTGTGTGTGTGTGTGTGTGCGTGTGTGGGTATTTTGGAAAATTCAGAAGCGGTGGTTGTTGTCAAGTGGCGCACCAGGCTTCAGAGACAGGCACACTAAGATTGTTACCGGGTGAACACACGCTCACACAAATCACTGTGAGGTAGTTGATTAGGTCCCAGTGGGGATCGCTGACACTGATTCAAAAGCTGGTGGAGGTGTACTGCGTATACAGACACAAACCAAAGTCACAATTTCATCAGAGGAGCGAGGCCCTGGATTGTCAACAGAGACATTTGTCCCAGAGCCGGAGTTGAAGAGAGAAAACTCATGGTGGAGAAAGTTGAGCAGGGAGAACCATCCGAGAAAAACTGTTATTATTGCACAGGCTCTGGGCCTGACTGGACCTAGGCTGGCTGACAGCCACTGGCATCACTGAATTCTGAAACTCCTACATGGAATAAAGACTTGATTTTGCTAATATCTTAAACATGTTAATTAATCCCAGATGAGATGCTGCGTTCTGGTAATGTTCTAATTTTGGCAAGCAATCGACAGATTAGTCTTTGCACAATCCTGCAGAGAGCTGGGGCTTGTTTTTTATACTTTTCATGTAACATCTCTTTTACTCACCTCTGCAGATCGCATGATGAGGTGGAGATGAAAGTATGAAATTTCCAAATTAATCATGAGGATTCTCAATGTGACATTAATATTGGAAGAAACTCCCACTGAAGCAGCATGAAACTGTGTCGGACATTACTGTTCATCAATATTCCACTTTTATTAAAAAAGTAAATTTCCACCATGTTGTCTCCCTCTGATATGATGATTGTTCCTGTCTGACCGCATTCAGAAAAAATATTTCACCCTCGTTATTTTTCAGAATTATCTGTCAGATGTCCAACCTGAGACTTCACTCCGGCCCAGTCTGTCAGTGTTCAAACCTGCAGTGAAGCCTCCCCGAACCTTCCTGCAGCAGCTCGTTTTATTTGTTTTGCCTGGCTCTGGGTGAGGGCTTTATTTTCTCAAGATGCTCTGACTGTTGATTCAGAAGATTTTCCACTCTTTGCAAGAAGATTGTTGGGAAAACAAAATTCTGAACAAAGCTACAAAGTAAAAAAAACGCTAATGGACTTTAATGGGATGAACACATCAATTACTCTCACAGTAGACGTAATGATTATTCTCTGTGGCTCCTTCAACACTTTTATCTTCAGTTATGGGATCCATGCCATAGATTATGTGTGTTTTCTTGTATGAAATATTTATCTGTGACATTCACCTTCTACAATTTCACAAGTTATGAACTCTCTGAACTGGGTGAGTTTGCTTACATTGTCACCCACAGGTCATACCATTGTGCATACCAATTTCCATTGTCAGATGCAGAGTGAATACGACTTAATTGATGACAAACAAACCAATTAATGTCAGCAAATATCTATATTTAGACTCTCTGGTACCACTTTACAACAAGACTCCCCTTATTACAGTTTTCTAAATGGCTTCTATGTAGGTTACTGAATAAGTTGTAACCACTTTACAAATAATTAATAAGGTGCTATAACTCAATAGAGGGGTATGAGAGACCTGATTCTTGCCAAATAGTGAGCACACGTATCTGTACTGCTAACTGGATATTGCCAAATAGTAACGCACATTGAAAATTTGAGAGCTTTGTTATAAACTGTTTATAAACTTTTACTAATGACTTATAAAGTGTTTACAACCTAATTATAAACCATTTAGAAATCCTTTATAAAGGTAACCTTATTGTGAAGTGGTACTGAATAACTCTATCTTTATTAATACTTGAACTGTATTTCAAACACTGTTAGTACTTACGGCACTCTCTATACTGCGGGCTGTCTCTCCAAACAGCTCCGACTTTGGATCCTCCATCTCGGGGGTGTAGAAAATCTCCTGGCCCTCCACCTGGTCCAAGTGCAGGAAACCACTGAACCTCATAGTGGCTGTAGGAAGAGGAAAAAAGACAGAACTGTAACACCATAGCTCAGACTTTCTTTTATCACCCCGTTCCTGCTGCCTTCACACAGTGCTGGTTTTGGTAAAGTGCCAGTTCTAGGTTAGTGATGGATTGTGTGGTTGTGTGTGTTTGACCAGGGTGGGTTATTGAGTTTGTTGGTGGTTGCATGGAATTTTGAGGTTGGTCAGGTTGTTGTGGAAGAGGTGGATAAATGTGAGATATGAGAAAAGAAGGTAGGAACAAAGAATAACGGAAGATGAAATAATGGGCCGGGTTTACCAGACCGATACTCGTCCCAGAAGGTTGCCAAGGTATGGAGGGCTAGGTAAAAAGACAACAAGTTAGACAGATTCACAATGACATGAAAGAACATATATACCCTAAAGATGAAAGAGCACAGAGGCTTTCCTGAAAAGTACCTCATACAAGGAGGAGAGGGTTTGACGTAAAGTGGAGGAGTTGAGGTTTGAGAGGGGATAATCCACACAAGGCAGTGATGCCGGCCCTCCATGCCATTCATAATCAACAATATTAATTGCCACAAATCAATCATGGCCGCCCCTGCCTGAGTAATGCTAAGGAGGAAGTGGAGAGTGCTTGAGTGATTATAGTGAAAGATAGCTGTGTGTGTCTCTTTAATATAACCGGATTGGTGATTGACACAGCCCGGTTCAGACTGCATGAGACGGACGGCAGCATGTACCCACCCCAATCCCAATACCTCCATCACCCCGTGTTTTTACAGTACTTTCACGGCCAGTACACATTGATTCAGATGTGACGGCGGCCATAAACTAGAAGAAAATCGGCGATGGTTTGGCCGATAAGAAGAAGGGGATGAAAAAAAAAAGAGAGAAGGACAGCGAGAGAGATCTGATTTTAAATCTGCAAAAAAGACAAACATCAGAGAGGATGATTTTCCGGCTCACTGCTGCGACGGGCGTTAACAGAGACAGACAGAGAATGATAAAAGGAAGGACAGAGCTGTTTGAGATTCTAGTGAGCTGAAAAGTGCCTTGTATTGTCAGACTCCCGCTGGCATATGGAAGAGTTTACAGGAGCCGGAGGTTAGCGTCTCATTAACTTTCGCTCGGGCGCTTGCTGGTGATTATCTTTGATGTCATAAGAATGGCTGTGCCTTGTTTAAGAGTAACATATGGAGGGCCGCGGTGATTGCTTCACACATTAAGAACTAATGTAGCACAGAGTCCTCAGATCCACAAAGTTGACAGAGGACATTATTTCTACATCTGGCCAATTGAACAGTATTACAAAGGTGAGTGATAAAATACTCTCTTCACCAAGGTTCTGACAACCACTGTGAAATTTTCCGTACCAGAGGGAATGCCAAAGAATAGGTCTGGTCGAGTGAATGATTGTGTTGACGAACCTCAACCTTGAGCCACGTCACCATTTTGATATCTCAATAAAATGTGAGGATTGGGGCCGCAAACAATTAGTCCTGTTCATCCGAGGGAGCACTGAAATGAGACGGCAGCGATGGATGTTGCAGCACGAAGAACATGTCATTTCACTAATAATGACTGGAGGATTGGCTGAGCCGTCCTCTCGAGAAAAAGATTGATCGGCCTATCGTGCCGCCTGCTTTTATTGGGAACACTTGAGCTGAATGAAGTATTGATCACTCGATGGCTGTCATTGCTTGCACAGATAAATATTTACAGGCTCGAGCAGATTTGTTACGACTGTTATCTGACTTCAAAACCTGTTATATATACTTGCTTGACACATGCTTTTATAGTCGTCCCAATCTACCATTGATACCAAAAATGTCATCAAATCCAAGATGGAGAGATTCAATACACCACTTTGGTTTTACTTTTTGTGACACAAATAAATAGTGGAGGACCGATGAAGACCAAAGGTGGCCTTGAATCTTGGGATCATGTTGTGGATTATGTGTTGGTGAACTCTTGTTAATTTACTGAGAGGCCTCAGAACATCCAGCCATGCAACTTCTTGTACTGATTTGTGGCCTCATCTCTTTCAAGTCATGACCTGCAGCTCCCACAGAAACCGCAGAAAATCCCTCCTTCCACAAGCAAACAGACGAACACAGCTGGGACAAAAATGGAACAGATTTCAACTGAGGGATGGAGCAAGAGAGAGAGAGAGATAGAGAGGGAAAAGGGCGAGAGGAGCCCTTTATCTTCATGAACTGAGTGTGGCAGAAGGCCCTGATTGGTACAGCTGAGCGTTGCCCCTGGTCGTCTCTGGATTCTCTACCCGCTAAACTCAAGGGAGGAATCTACTGATGAAAGACTGAACTGGGATTGAGGGAGTTGAAGGAGAGAAAGAGTGAGATAGCAACAGTAGTAAAGGGGGGAATAAAAGGTTCTAAAAATAAATAAATCAAGATTGGCATTTAAAAACCTTTTAATTTTCTCACCGAATAAAGAAACGTTGGAAAAATTATTTCTTTGCATTATTTAAGTCAAGCATGTTTAAAAAATGTAAATATAGAAAAATTAAATAATTCTTTCAAAATCCTTAACCGCTGATATTGTTCAGGGTCACGAGGGGGGCAGAGGCAATAATAAGAGATATAAAATGATTTCATGTTGAAATTTGGTATTTCATGTAAAATAGTCCATTTGAATAAGTTTATCTCAACTTTTATGTAAAGCATTTTTTTCTAGAAAACTATTTGACTTTTCTTAGACTTTGTTTTGGTTACA
Organism: Lophius americanus; assembly: GCA_037951165.1. NCBI lineage: Eukaryota > Metazoa > Chordata > Actinopteri > Lophiiformes > Lophiidae > Lophius > Lophius americanus. Next base: position 5,483,102 of record JBBDHG010000001.1, read on the forward strand.
TCAAATCGAACTATTCTGTAAATCCTCACATGCTCTAATATACCAAAGAAAAATCCTACTTATCGAAAAGGACATTCTCAATAGCCATGGAAGATGCCTTTCCTCTGCGGCCCCTATTACAAATGGTGTCCCCCAGGGCTCCAACCCCGGTACCCTACTCTTTGACAGATACATGCAGCCACTGGGTCACTTTCAATCAAGTGGCACACATTTTTCAAAAAAAAGTAGTTACTCAAAATTTGCTCAACCAAATAGTTGAAAAGGACATTAGATGGTTATTAAACCTTATTTAATGTGATGTAGGCTTATGCTGGTGTGACCACAGACCAAGGCCATAGGGTTGAAGAAATACAGAGGGTCAAGGGTCAAGGAAAACCGAAAAAAACCGACTAGAAATATTTACAGGGATCTACACAGAGGACCAAACAGACCAAAACAGAGCCACAGGTGTCGTTCACAGGTGTCATTCCTTGTTTTGTTTTGGTTTGGTACACTTCCCTTCTTTCTCTGCCCCCCACAGGGCCTACGCTGCTTCTGCATTGTGTCTGCACTTTCAACTAAATTGTCGGTCTGCTATATGCTCAACAGCAGGACCTAAAAAACTTGCTTTTGACTCTTGTATGAAATCGCACATACAAAAGTCTGGAGAAAAACTAGGGGGGTGGAGGGTGACTAACATCTGAGTCACTGTCTACTTTGGTGAAATGCTGATTCCTGAGGTCATATTTAATGTCTCACTGATGGTTGTGCCGCCCGTTTTATTTACTGCCACCTGCCAGTATCAACATTTACATATGAGGGTGGTGATTCAAGCGGGGACCATTGCAGAAAAAATATGGCCACCTGTTTATCCGATTGTTTAAGGCAGATGGCACAATATCACTATTCCCTCAGTAACCGTTAAATATGAAAGAAACGTATCAGTCTCGCCGTATTTACAACACGGAAATTAGTTGAATGGGACAGCAACAAGGAGTGTGTGTGGTGCCAGCTGCATTTAAGACACTGATTACATTACATTAGTAGATTATTAGCGTTGTCATGTCAGCGCTGAACACTGAAAGATTAAAAACAACACAAAGTCAGTCTTTAACTGCTGCTTCTGGCATTCTGATCCCCAAATAAATGCATTTAAAAATCATTATTAAAGCTTCTAAAAACACACATTTAAAGCGATCCAACCCTAAAGGGGAATGCATACGCATATATTGAGCTAATTGTCTCGACACGCGTGATAAATCCATTAATTTGTTATAGGTTTATTTTTCTAACTATTAAAGCAACATAACGCAACTGTCTATTATAAGAATAACTGCTTGAAAACAACTTTGATTGTACTGTGTAATGGTGCCATTTTTCGTTTTCATTGCTGTATACAGGATGTTGATTAACGTTTTTATTCTGAGTCACATGATAGCCCAACCTGGAAGATAAAAGAAAGCGGAGACACGTGGATGAAGACATCAAATGAAAACCGGTGCGTTATATCTGCTATATTCTTTAAATTAAGGATTTAAAAAGTGCATTCGCTGGTGCATCACTTTTAAGTGTCCTCTGGAAACACTTCCAGTAAATGAGTTGTGGAATTTGCAGTCTGTATTTCTCAATGTGTCGTGTTGTGGTGTTTGCAGCGCATTCTCCAAAAAATGCGCTTGTGTTCTCAAACTGATGAAGATCCACCGTGACAGACTGCTGTCAGCTGTAGAGTGAGCTCGGCTCGCCATGCAGATAGAAATGGGTGGTCAACGCAGAGCGTCACCCGTGTTTGTGTTTGGACTGCAGTAGCTTTGGATCACGGAGTCAAAGGGATGTTTAGGTCCGTAGCAGGGATGACTCAGAGGGGAATGCTATGGGGAAAGCTGGGAAGCAGCTGGTGATTGACATCAGTAGAAGAAAATCTTTTTCTCTAGAACTTAAGATCAAGATAAGACTCTTTGTCGGGCCGAGCTTCAATTCTTGCATCAAGTAAAAGACAAACTTGTACATAATACTACTTTCAAAAAACAACATTTCAGTCCACAGCGATTATAGGAAAACTCAAGGAGAAACTGCTGCAGCTCAAAAGAATATGTAGATATTTGGAGGCCGCAGAGATTACAGTTACAGCAACAGTACAGTGTCAAAGTGTAAATTGACAATGATTATAATCGATAATAATTTCTGTATATATTGTGCTACAGTTTAACGTACTAAATAAAATACTAAAATACTACCAAACGTAGAATATTGATTCACAGAAGCCGGGGGGATTAAACAACCCTGAGGTGATAATAGATTTTTAGCTTCTTTATCATATTTTTGTTGTATTATACTGACTGCTCTGAGACAGACTCACAGATGAGGAAATACAAGGAAATATTCAGTGGATGAAAAGGTAGATAAAGAGGTTTTTGAGGGGATCGTTTGACTTACAGGGACAGTTGGAGCCATCGGGAGTGCTCGCCAGTGTCTTTCCATCAGGGCAGCAACCAAACTCTTTATTGTCGCAGGATGACCTGTCTTCAGCTGTGGGTATGGTGGTGCTGGCAACTGTGGGACCTAGGGATGATACATAAGGGGATCTTTGTAATTCATGAAGTTTCAGGAAATTAACATCTCAGAGCCACATGGAGAAGCTATTTACAGACCGTTTAGGATAATTCTAGCGTCCACAATATCCACATCCACAAAATGTATCGTTTCTTCTACCACAATTTTGTAACTGAAAATGTCTGTTTTGTCACTCTGCTGACCTGTGAGTGGACACTTACACAGGCATCTGTCAGGAGAGATTAAGTCAGTTTCATTGGAATTGATTTTACACCTGCAACTCATTTTGTAAGGGAACACATAATGGACACTGGTGCCATGTCTGACGACACGGAGAACATTAAATGATGACGGGATGTGATAACTGCTTGCTGTTGATAGGCTGACAGTTACCTGCAAGGCTTTCCGGGAAACCCCCCCCCACATCAGTTGTGTTTACTGTCACAGTACATCTGGCTATCTAGGGATGTTAAAGACCTGAAGGTAGCTGGGCTTTCTCTGTGTAAGAACATCAACGCTCCATTCACTTATGATGGCATCGGAGTGCGAGCCTTGGTGGGATTGGTGCAGTTTTATGGCCGCACAGAGATTACAAATAATTGTGAAGGCAAACAGCTTTGGCGGCTAAAAAAGTCGTAAAGACGTCAGAGGCAAGGGAAGTCCTGCTCAAGGACATGCGGTCAGAGATGCAAAGGGAAGGGGGAAGGTGTAAAGGGACTGCAGATTTACAGATGCTGAGCAGGAGAGTGTTTGTGGGGAAAGAGGGCAGTGCACAACAGCATGGGGACGCTGCATGACTCCAGTGTGAGCCACGAGAGCTGTCAAATAATATAAATACACACACAACAACAAATTTCACCACTGCAGATACACAAACAATTACAAAGACGTCTGACCTGCTTACATTTATATACCCGCTGACATGTGCACTCGGAAATTGGAAAAATTCTGTGACACGAGAAGGAGATAGGACACATACACACATACAAGCAGCACACCCATTATAAAACACATAAAACAATGCTTGGATACACACACACACACACACACACACACACACACGCACATACACAAACACACACATGTAAGACACTGGGTCTACTTGGCAAACAGGCTTCATGCTCCTCGCGTGACGGAGCACTCTGGTCAGCCTCTTACAAGAGAATAAATATAAGACTAGGGGAGAAAGAGCAATAGGGGAGGAGCAGGAAGAGCAGAGAAAGACCACATTGGGGAAAAGCTGTTCCATCAATCCTATCCTTATAGTGCAAGCTGTCAAGCTAGAAGGCGGATGAGTGGATGGCTACTAACAAGAGAAAGGGAAAATCTTTGTCAACTCTTGACGTCCATGATGACACCCTAAAACTTTGCTGTGGTGTTATAGTCAGGAGGGCATGTGTAAGATTTGACAATAGTTATGTGACATTGAACACAGCCTGAATACGCACTTACACTTCAACCTCACATTCGTATCAGTCTGTTAAGTCAGGCTGCAGAGACCTTCAGAATCAGGGCAACAGTTTCACCTGCCGATACTGTATGAGTTTTGATGTGCTCGCTGCTGAGTGTAAGTGTGGCAATGGGATGGGAGAAAAATGAATGGGTGATGTAGCAACAGTGAACCATGCAAATACATTCCTTTTCTGTCTGAAATTGAGAAATGCATCTGATTCAAAATGACACCAACAGCATGTTTTTACAAAGATCTCTCTTCCCGCCTGCCTTTGACATTTGTCTCCGAAAATCTCAGATTACAAACGCATTAGCAGTTTTAAATATAATGTTTAAGTAACCCATCATGGTATGAGTGTGATATGAAATCAATCTAGAGGAAATATCTCCCACCTTCTTTAAAAACAAAGCCCCTCCCAGATACAAATCAAAGCTTATGGGTAATGAAGTGAAAGAGCAGGGATTTACCGACAGACTCCTCTGCCCCACTGGCCTCTGTTGGGACACCGCTACCTGCATCCTCTTCCAGCTCCTCCTCTTCTTCAGTCTGGTCATCCCCACTCGGTTCCCCGCTGCCAGAGCCCTCGAAGGAGGCCACAGCAGCGGAGGGGGCAGGGCTGCTATAAGAGGGGGAGAAGGTGGAAGGGACAGCGGTGGACTGTGGCTGGGTGTGGATGTGGTGGCGGTGTTTTGTTCTTGGATCGTTGCGGATGTGTGTGGAAAGGGGGGTTGTAGTTTGGGGTTGCTCAGTGGTCTCCGGCTCGTGCGTCCTTGGAGGCGGGAGGGCCAACACGATGTTAGGGTGGAAGGTGGCGGCGGTGGTGGTGATGGTGACGGCAGCGGTTGAGCTGGGGATGGTGGCAGGGGGGTTAAGGGTGGGTCGGTCTGCCGGCTCAGAGATGATTTCTGGTGGAGGGAAGGGGAGGAAGCAAGGAATGGATGAATGACTGAGCAAAGATGAAAATGTTATGCTTTTCTTTTTTTCATTACAGTCTCAAATCAAACTACAGTAAATAAAAACATCATTAACCAATAAAGCATTACAAAACCCACTCTGGAGTATAACTTATTACCTCTGCATATAATGAATGATTTTGTTCTTTTTACTCTTACAACAATCCTCCCTGATGTCATTATTTTTAATTGCATTAAACGCACACACACACACACACAGGCACACACTCAAGCTCCGATTTGTAAGAACAATCTGATTAAAAACCCTGCCATGAATGAGTTGTCAGGAATCTTTATTTGACAAACCTTAAGTAGCGAAAGAGCATCATTTGCAGAGTGAATATGAAATATGTCGGCAGATGAAAAACTGCATTCACATTTTTATGCACTGCGGTGTTTCGCCTGCAGATGAGTTATGTTAACCCAGCCACAGTTTAACTACTCCAGGCCGTGTCAATGCACAACACAAATGGTGTGTTGGTGCTTGTGTGTCTACATTTATGCATGTATTTGTGTGCACAATATGCATGTTTGTGTGTTGCAGGCATGCTGTGCCAATGGCTATGAATTATATATCCATATTCAAAGGCTGCCCTTAAGCAGCAAAGCTGTAATCACCAACAGCCAGTGCCTCCAGTGATGAATGATTGATAGAAATGGGGCAAAAAAGCCGGCTTTAACTCTGGCTTCAAAGACGGCAGATTGCTGCTCGTACAGAGCATGAGCATCCGTCAACACCACCCTAAACACACGACTGACAACAGACTCACACAAACACAAACACGGCAAGAGACGGCTTCAAATGAAGGAGGGAGAAGGGCTCTCTGCAGAGTTTCATTGTCGCCAATGTAAAAGGTTCTGGTGCAAAAGGACAAACTGTGTGCAATGAAAAAATGATTAACAGGAGGAACTCTCCTCAGGGAGGTATGGGAGTTTGTAGGGAGAAGCTAACTGAGTGAAAACAAGTTTTTTATTTCTTAACACCCTATGAGTGTAGCTTTGCGTTTGGGTGAACACAATGTTAAAAGAAACAGCTTTAACCGTAGATTCGTGGTTCATTAGGATTTGCATAACATTATGTGTAGAACTTAATTACACTGCTATTAATCTTCTATTTGATCTGCAATTATTCAGCGAAGTTTGAAATGTGATAGCTACTGAGAGAGCAGAAAGCATGGGAGACACAAGGTGTAAGCTTAAGGCTTGGCACATATTTGTATAGAGAAGAATTTGGAGGGCACACGGCAGCGATGCTATCACTAAGACTGGTGTCATGCTTTGCTTTTCCTCATGGCTAAACCTGTCATTCAGGTGCCAAGCTTAGCATCGGGACGCCAGCTCCCTGGAAAGCATCTAATATGTGTTTGGGTTTGTGTGCCTATCTTGAGCAGAAGGCTCCATGACATCGCATAAGAAAGAAAAGGAATACAAGTCTAGAGCGACAGGCTGCACATGCTGAATTGATGCCTCCTTAATCAGGTTTAACAGTCCATTTGCCTTTTGTTTGCATTTTATCCCTCTCAACGGAGCAATGGGAAGCTATAACATAGGATGAAGAGGAGGAAAAAGTGACTGTCATCTGGCTTGTGTCAGTCACATAGTTATTGGTGAAAGGTGGTTATTAAGATTGTTTTTGAAGTCAGCCACGCTCGGTGAGGAGGAGGAGTCTGGCTACAGGAGCCCAGTGGCGAAAGACCGAGAACGATCAGAGAGCCAAGAACGAGAAAATGATAGGGACAAATTGCTTTCAACAAAGGCGTTTAAATTAGTAAGAAAAAAAGGTTAACAAAGCAGTGGAAGAATGAGGGATTAAATAATGAGGGAAAATCGCAGGACATGGTGCAGGCAATGTATTCCGACATGCAGGCGCCCGAGTGCCGGTGCCATATGCTGGTATTCGTAGCCAATTTGCTGCAAACCTACAGGTGAAAACACCATATGGGAGAGGCAGGTCAGTGCCAACTTAGTGGCCATTTTCCCCTGGTGACAGAGAGCTCATTGGTCCAAATGCCCTCCCCCTGCTGCTTGGTGCAGTGGGTCTTGCATTTTTTTACTTGGTTGCTCCGATATTATTTCATATTTTGCTGTGAAACAGCAAAGAAGCCAGTAAAATTCCTCCCTTTTCTTTGAGGCTCTGCTGCCTTTTCACTGAGAGACTTCAGAGACAGCTGGGTAACATCAGAGCGAGCTGCAAGTTCTCCGTGACAAGTAGCCAGATTTGAAAGCCCTTATTCTGAAGGACTGGGAGTTCTCTTGGTCTGCTCATTAGCGGCACACTGTGCAGGGGCAGTAGTCATGCTCAGTGGCTGAACAGAAAAGTTACAACAATAAATCAATAATGCTAAAAAAAGATCCATATTCAGTCATTTATATGAGCCCTCGGTGGGGCTCTCTTGTCCAACAACGTAACAGATCAGTGAGCATTAGCATGCTACAGCGCGGAGGCCAGGCGTCTGGAAACACTGCATGTAAACATCGAGAGGGAGGGCATGCAGGGCTTTGGTGTGGTGAAGGGGTGGAGGCAGAGCAAATGCTAATTCGTACCCAGCCACACGTGAAATGAGCTTGAGATTCAACCCCCAGCTGACAGCAGCGGAGGAGCAGCTACCCGCGGTGTGACCGCATTCGGGGTAAGAAATTAAAAGATCCTTTGTAGCTGTTGGTGGGCTCAAGTGTTCGCCTGTCTGTTCCTCCCCGAGGGTTCCACAGAGGAATCTGCTGTGAGACATCTTCTTGCCTTCCGTGTGCAGAAATGCTAGGTGACGAATTACACACATCCCACATCTCTATTGCCAGGCAACAGAAGAGCCATGAACCAGACTAGCTCCTTTTACTGGAAACCCTCAGCACCGAATTTGCAATTAACAGATGTTCAGGGACACTTATCAGAGCCCTGTCGATCTCTTGCTGAGGATATTTTGGGCTTCTTGATCTGTGTACCTGCAACTGTAGTTCGACACAGGGCATGTCAACAGCCTTACCTCCTGCGGATATGACCTACTTTGGGCCAAACAAAAAGTGCTCCATGGAGATGTACAGAGAACTTAACATAATAGGTCACCTGACCTGTCGCCACTGAGGGATATGGGTAAATGGACATTTTTCCAGCTTAAAAGTCGGTCACCTGGCAGACAGGCTTGGCCAGAACCACACAGCTGGCTACAACTTCCCTTTACATGAAAGCCACGACTTTGGCGCACATCCCAACATCTATTAAATGGATGCAATCTATGTCATCAGCATCTGGACCAGAGGCCGGGGGCTGCACCATTTACTCAGTACTGTACATACAGAACCGGCCAGAGTCCTGCCAATGACAAGCTGCAGAGGGAACCACGCATTTCCCAACATTAAGTATTCTAGATGCAACCAACAGTTGAGCAAAGAGGCACAAAGGAAGTATTCGCTATCTAGTACGAATGCAAGTTTCACACACCAGACACCACAAAACACACACATTATACATACAGGATTGTTCTCTGACTTGGAGGTGCATAAGCACAGAGAGCTGAGAGCTGACTGTCCTCTATTTATCCAGGGAAATCTACTGAATATTTGCTATGAAACAATCTTTGTCATGGACTTGAAATAAGAACAGTGTGACAAGCAGAATAGTTAGAGCCTGAGTATAATATTTGGTTTACCTAAGCATCAGTCAGAAAGCTGTGTTTTCACATTAAATATTTGAACTGTCTTAATCACAAATATGTGTGATCGCTATTATATGCCGGTACCTTCCTGTGGACATGGCTAATTCCAAACAAATGTTGCTTGGATCTGGGATAGAGAGTTGGTAAGACCAGGAACAGCGGAGGAGAGATCATTTGAGCCCTGACACTGCCCATTATCTTGTGATGGGGGCCTCACAATAGCCGGCCATCCATGTGATGAATGATATATGGAGGCTTCCACAGGCCTCACCTGTGCAATGTCCATAATGTTGCACTGTGATGTCCTTGTCCTGCCTACAGGCTATGGTCCTCAGCTGGCACTGGTCAGCATAGGTCACCCCATCTGAGCCACACACCTGCTCCAGAGATAAAAATGGAGAGGGGGGAGAGATGGGAACACTTGTTAACTCCTTGATGGTAAAAAAAAATTAAACATAGTCTTTTGTTTACATTGTGTTGCGAACATGCAGATAAAAGTGCGTATTGTTGAACGATTTGAAAAACCCACCTTGGTCTTGTTCGTTTCATTGCAATCGGGTGAAGGGCATTCACAGTGGGCTTGGCCATTCACCTCAATGCAAGTTGCTCCAAAACTACACACCAATTCTTCACAGGAAGTTGGAGCCTCAGGCCCTAAGAGGAAAGTAGATGTATAGCGTTGATAGTGATTCTTCAGTCTGCAGATAGTCTGCAGCAGAGAAGTGGAACGGCTTTTTGAATGCTGAATGTGTCAGTTAGCTGAAAATGAGGAGGTAACGTATAAGTTAAAGCTGCCTGCCACCTAGCAGAAGAATCTTGAAGTGAGATTCCCCTTTTAGACTGTGCTGTATTATTTGCAGCTTGTAGAGTTATGGAAAATGAAAAGCAAGCGGCTTTTGGAACAAACATAATAATAACCAGAGAGTTATTATTAGTGAGAGAGAGTTTTGCCTTTTAAATGGGTTTCTAAACTTCAGGAAAACATGATGAAATGTGCAGACTAATGACTCTTAAGACAAACTCAATTTTAGAACCATGTCCTATTTTTATGAATGATGTATTACCAGAGACTTTTTATGGAGTAAAAGTATAAAGACCCCTGACTGGTAGAAGCCAGAATTCCTTCTCTTTCTGTCATAGATACTGATAGAACTCCAGTCTATGGTGTCACGTCTATCTGTACAGCTGCATATCACAACAGGAAAAGTTAACTGACTTCATCTTTGACTCCTATGTATGGTATGCTAACAGGACTCTGACCCCTACACCAATCAGCCATAACATTATAATCCCTGACAGGTGAAGTCTGATTGTCTGCAATGGCATCTATCAGTGGGTGGGATATATAAGGCGGCAAGTTAACATTTAATCTTGAGGTCAACGTGTTGCAAGTAGGACAAATGGGCGAGCATGAGGATCTGAGCTACTATAATCAGGGCCACTCTGTGATGGTTGTACGACTGGGTCAAAGTCGTCTCATCAAAATGTTTGGGTCATCCAGTCTAAAGCGGTTGGTGGATACCAAGGAGGTCTAAGGAAACACAACTGGTCAATCGGTAGCATGATCATGGGAGTAAAGGCTGGTCCCTGTAATCCAATCTCAAAGAAGAGCTACTGTGGCACAAACTGCTGAAAAAGTTCTAATAGACAGGCGTCAGCACACAGGGGGCCCTTTTTTGGTGGCAGAAGGAGGAGCTTCATAATAGCAGGCACGTGGTTTTAATGTTATGGCTGAGCATTATATGGTTCCCTGCTATGTGACACTGATGGTTACAATAAGTGTGTAGGAGTTGAGAAAAAGCAAAAAGGCTGGGTTTCATTCATTTATAAGTAAGTTTTTCTCCTGCTGGATTTGAGTGACCTGATTTAGTCTCTTTACTGCGCTGCAGTATCATTATAAAAACGTCTCGTTACCTGTAGGTAAGACATAGTGAATTATTCATAGTTTTTCAGACCACAGCAATATTCATAAGCTGCTTTACTGCGGTGTGAAAAAACGAGTAGGGTTAAAAGGTCTGCAGTCAGGATATTTTTCCAAAGATCTCTCTCGCAGCTCCCCGAAACATTTGAAGCCTTGAAGTAACCTCAGCGGGGGCTCCAGCCGGAGAGTCCACTGTCCACCTGCCAGGAAATGAATGTGGGGTCTTGCATTGTTGCTACATCACAGTGGCTTAGAGAACCCCCGCCCCCTGGCTCCAGCTTTAATGTGCAACCATTTCTCGGTGCGTTGTCTTTTCATCTGGCAGGTTGTGTGGCAGACTGCCCCACCACTGCGCCGGGAGTACTAGCTTCATTAAGCATTTGACTTCCAGTCGATATCTGATGGTGCATCTTAATCAAGGAGCTGCAGGCCCCCACAGCAAGAACTAACCTTTCTTTCAACCTGCTTTTTAGCGTGCAGTCCCTCGGCCTGTTTTTCTTTATTAATCAAAGTAATCAATAATCCTCTTCTGGAAGAAGACAATTATGCATGCAATCGTTAAGTCATCCACAATGGAGCATGATTAAGAAAAAACAAAAAAATTAGGTGATTTCTCATGTAACCATAATTACACTCCAATTTTTTCCTGACCTGTATTGATTATCTTCCTTGTAGTTGTTTCCTTACTGTACCAATAAACCAGATGTATGTGAAAAGCAGATTAGCAGGTTGATCAATGGATCAAACAGGAACACACTTCAGGATAAGATGGGTAGAGGGAAGTATAAAGGGGGAAGTATATGTGTGGTCCAAAATCAGGAGCCCACTCTTGAAGTGAGGTGCAATCAGAATATTAGAATGTTTAATAATAATAATAATAATAATAATTTTTCGATAAATCTCTCAATGAATGTCATGGTCTGGATTAGATAGTGGCAGGCAGGGTTAGGGCAGGTTTATGTAATCTCCTCTCTTGTGTCTGTATGTACTTCTTATCATAAACTCTAAACAGGAACTTTTTCAAAGGAGAACAGATTAACTAAGACCAATATATCGCATAAAAAAATGGCCTCTTACTTTTCAAACTACCAGTAGTGATTTTTTTAGACATTTATCTTTTCATAATTCTTCCACTCTCCTTCTTTGCTGTTCTAGTCTATGAGCACCGGTGGTTTGAGGGACAGCCGTAGCGCTGCAGTTATTTGTCTTTATTACTTGCATGAACTAATTGTGCTGCGGGGGCTCTTCTGTTGGTTCGGAAAACACGAGCTATCCTCGGTTTCCCATGTGCAACAATGAGCTCTGTGCATCCATGATTATCGTCTATTCTTCTGTTGTATATCCTTAAAACTCCATGGTAGCTACTAACCACTGCAGAACAGGAACACCCAAAAAGACCTGACGTTCCGGAGATTCTCTGAACTAGTCCTTAGACATCACCATTAGACCTTCGTCAAAGTCGCTCTGATCCTTATGCTGGCACATTGTTCCTCCTTCCAACACATCAACTTTGAGGACAATATGTTCACTTGCTGCCTGATATATATCCCTCTCACTGCGACTGCCAGCAGATAATGGATGTTATTCTTTCCTCTCCTGAGGGCAGTAGTTCTAATATTGTGGCTGATGTCTCAGTGTGTGCACATGTTTTAGATGCTAATGCTACAGCGGTTGCCTTGACAATTCCTCGTATCACCTTTGTCGCAGCCATTCATGCTCATCTTGCTTCCATCTGGACACATGTTGCACTTCATGCCTTTAACTCCTGTCTTGCAGGAACACAACCCCGACATCTGCTCGCAGTCATCGCGGACTGAGCCTGTGGCGTCGCAGTTGCATGCTGCCATGGAGAGGTAGAGGGGGAAAAAAAGGAGGACTGATGAGAAGAGCGCATTAGTTATTGGCAGTAACAGGAAAATGGCAGCTTTGTTTTATATCATGTACAAAACGTGTTTAAGACAACTTTAGCCTCTGAACTTTTTTCAAGATCTATCTTGGTCTTCTAGTCAAGGGTTTGGTCATAGTTCGCCCTGCCTTAGGGGCCGCAGTGGCAGGAGGAAGAGGAGAAGGATGAGTACGTAACACAAACTCAAGAAAAACAACCCTGGGGAAGAACATCAACCCCATCGAGTTCCTGGAATCATTGATGTGTTCTTTCCTCCGCTCCTGCTGAGCCTGGTATTAGTGTATTAGTGTGTTGCCTGCCCGCTGTGGGTAAACCTTGTTAAGGTCAGGCCACGGGTGAGGCACCTGCAGGCTTCCTGCTGTTGACTGAATATTCTCTGTGGCATTGAGAGCACTCTCTCCCATGACACCTCTACTGCAGGAAACAAGCTGGTTGCGATATTGCATTACATCGAGACAAACAAGGGGTCCTGACCCCACTCTTCACTTGAATACTGATGAAACCAGCCCAGTCACAGTTTGGACGAGATTTAAAAAGCATTACTTTTAACAAGGGACACTAGAAGGTCATTATGAACCAGCAGAAACATAAAGCTTAGAAAATAGTTCTTAAAAACAGTTGGCTACGAGGTATTGTTATCAATTTAGAAGGAAATGGATCTTCTTGTTGATGTCCAGTAGATTCCAGCCATGGAGATTGAGCTGCATTTGTCAAAGATATCTTTTCCTGAAGGTTTTTCGACTGTATTCTTGTTTAATGAAGCAAATGGATTTTTGTCACTTAATTGAAGTTTTTGGTTTAAGAATGTTGTTCTTGCAAAGACACTACTTTAATAATCATCAATGCTAATTAATGTCTGACATTGCAGCAACCTACCTGGATGAAAACTATGAATAGTCCAGACTAACTTTTTCTATCACTTACAATTTAAATTAATATATATTTTAATTCATTCATTTTCTGTAAGTGTTATCCTGTACAGGGTCGGGGATGGCAGTGGAAGGCTGGAGCCTATCCGAGCTCACATTGGGCCAGTGGCGGGGTGCACCCTGGAAAAGTTGCCCATTCATTTTAGGCCTGACACGCACACACAAAAAAACATTGACGCCAATATTCACTCCTACGGCCATTTTAGAGTCACCAATCCACCTTTACCTCATGTTATTGGACTGTGGGAGGAGAATACATTTTTTAATTGAAATGATTGTTTAATATTTCAATGAGCAAATAAATTAAGATGTCTCAACTCAATTACCTCTATTGAAACACGTTAACATCTTTGCCCAAAACTTTTTTTTTACTAAGCTATAAACCTACTTTGTGTTTGTACCTATTCAATTTAATATTCCTATTCTGTTTCACCATATTGTAATTCTCCTCTTGCTGCTATAAAGTATGATATCTTCTAAACACTTTCACTCTTGCAGAGCTTTCTCCCATTTTCAACTGTTTCCTTTTGTCCAATCTAAAGCCTCTTCAAACTATGTTGTGATTTTGGGCTTTATTGGGCGCTATGAATATAATTAAACTGACAAATCATTTCTCTATAGAAATCTTAGAAAAAGATATCTCTAAATCTAATACTCTCTGCACGGCTCTAGGCAACTAAAATGATGTTTGTAATTTGAGTGAAAGTACCCTTTATGAAAAGGGGGTATAAGCAAATAATGGTCAGGAACAAAAAACGGCACGCATACTAATGACTGCTCCTGCTGTTTGATTCCTTACGTGTGCAGCCGCTCATGTTCTCGGTCACAATGCCGCGGAAGTTCCAGAAGCCCGGCTCGCAGCGGTCGCATTTCTGTCCCCCAACGCCTGGCTTACAGGAGCACTGGCCAGTGGCTGGGTCACATGTCCGCTTGTAGGAGCCATAGTTATTACACTGACAGGTACCTGAGGAGAACAGAGGCACCGATTTTAACTTCTGCGGCTTCAGATGAAGCCAAACTCCTCTGTAATCCATCACTGATTTCTTCTTTCCCAACATTTGAAAATCTTATCATGACACGTCTTATGGCAGCTGAATGCTCTTTACAATGATGGATACTCAAAGATTTGTTTGGTAAGCTCTATTTCATAAATAAAAAAAAACCGTTGATAAAGTCTGCTTAGGTGAGTTTTCCCTTTCAAAATCTCTTTATTTCCCTATTTAGAAGTCTGCATTTGTCGTATCCCATAGCTTACTGCCTAACACAGCATTTTCTCCGTCGTCTCGGTGTTATCATTCATCAACATCATCAGATGAAGAGATTTTTCTGTTGATATAGTGCAACATTATCATAATTATTCCTGGGATTTAGATAAAATCGCTCTCGGCTAGGCATCTTAAAGGCCTGTGATTGCCGTCAAGGACGATAACTTCCATATGTTGAAATCAGCCGAAAACTAACTTTTGGAGCACAACAAGCGTTGTCAAAGGACAAATCAAAGGTGGGAGGAGAAAACGGAGAGGACTTACTGGGACATCCTGCCAGTCCGACTCCTAAGGCGGCCGTCATGTTGTTGAGGCAGCAGCCGTAGACAGACAGACTGCAGTGCTGCGGCGCCTTCAGCTCAGGCAGAGAAACTGCTGATAAAGTATGAAGAGAAAGGGAGATGGGACATAGCACGAAGAGAGGAAGAAGAAGAAAAAGAAGACCAACATTACATGGTGTGTGTGTGTGGGGGGCATTGGAAAGTGTGTGTGTGTGGGGGGCATTGTCTGTGAGGAATTAGACAACACCATCTCAGAGCAACATGTAACTTTTTGCCAACAATGAGATTGGCTTGAGGGGAAAAGGTGGAGACTGGCAGCCTGCGTCAAGATAACAATTCTATTTGCTGCTTTCCCCACAATGGCTCAGAATCAGGAGGAAAATGATGCTATTACCTCCAATGAAAACAAACAATGGCGTTGCTGTTGAATGCGCGCCGGCTGACATTTACCAACTACTAGGAGGCATGTTCTCTTCATTTGTTCTTGTCTAATATAGTGAAATTGCGCTGCTGGCTTTCAACCTTGCCCAAAAGAGGGAGGTCTGCTGCATAATGCCGAGGAATGTGCCAAGCAATTTCTGCCGGCATGGAGAGTTCCTTTGTCTCCGGATGAACCAGCCTTCAAAGTCACAGTGACAACCCTGAGTAAACATTCAGCATCATAAAAAACAATGTTTTACCAAAAAAAAGGAAAAAAAAGAATAAATGGTGGTAGTCCGCGAATGGGAAGAGCACAAGAAAACATTCTGTGGGAGGAAAATGGCAAGAAATATCGTTATTAAAATTCTCTTCGGGTTCAGGAGTGAAAAGCAAAGTTGTAGAGATAAAATGGAGAAATCTCTTTCCCTCTGTTTTCTCTGTCTCTCCCTATTCCTCTCCTGATCTCTTTTTCTTGTGTTGCTCATTTGCAGTTTGGAGGCTGGAGATACGGGGGCCATAAATAACACTGTTACTGGTGTGGATATGAGCCTCAGCCTAATGGTGATGACTCGGCTCGCTCTTTTTTCCAGTGCTTCCCCACTCCAGAGATGGGCTTTGGACACAGTTCATTAAACTTGCCACTTTTCGGTGCTCTATTCAGCTGAGCCTATTAGGACAAGGAGAACTTTTAATTTCATATGTTCTTCCACCCTTCAAGGGTTTTTCCTCTTCAGTGGCCGTTGTCCAGCATGATGCAACTCTTTGTGACATGCAATATTGGCCCCACATTTTCAAGGTCTGCTGATGTGTTTTCCCTTCTGTGTTGATCCGCGTGAGTCTTTTACATTATTGCAATGTTTGCTTGTGTAAAACAAGGTGTCTTTTTGGATTTTACTAAAATCCCTGACGCAGATTTGAGTACGCAGACAGGAGATGAAGGAGGGCTGAGAATGCAACAAGAACGGCGAGAACAATTGATGCAGAAGAGGTCAAGTTCTGTCAAAATAAGAACCTCTGAAGAACAAGCTCGTCTTCCTGCTCCAGCAGCTAGCCTGTTTTGATAACTTTCTAGAGTTGAGGTCAAACAAAGTTTCTCCTTACAGAACTAATGTACAGGGCAGAGAAATTCCCCAAGCCCTGAGTTTTTCCACTTGCTAATAGGAGAGGAGAGCCCAGAGCTCCTGTGCCCATGGAAAAAAAGGATTGATTATCCATGGATGGCAGGAAAGCGTAGCAGTCAGTGCCCAAGGATGCCAGCTTAGGAAGGAGAAGAATCTGGAGGGATGTGTGTGGAAACACTGGCCGTTCTCACTTTCTCTTCTCTGATCTCTACATGCTTCTTTATTTGAAAGCCACAGGGAATCAACCGGCTGAAATGATCACACGGAGTGCCTTCTGGTCTGCTCCCCTGACGGGTGATCACATCGACATGGCCAAGGAGGGGAAGGTCGGCTTTGCTACTACTTAAGACACTGTTTCGTCAAAACTATTCGGCTGGTAAATGCCATTCATGTACAGGCAAAAGGAGGGCTTTCATACTAAATAAGGCAGGGTAATTTGGTATGCTGAAGGTTAGTTTAGTAGGTCTGGACAGGAAAAGTGTTTCATTATTGCTATCAGCTTGGCGCACACATGTGCCCAATAGGAGATTTATATTTCTGCGCACTAGTCAGACCCGGTCAGGACCAATAGCAGTAGTGAAAAGCGTGTTGAGTTAAACTTCTCAACACAAAACACACAAACATACCTTGACACTTTTCATTTCATCTGCGTCACACCTCAGAGGTACGACAGGAAGGCTGCCAGCATTATATTCCAACTACTGACAGTAACTACAGCGTAATGAATGGTATG
Organism: Lophius americanus; assembly: GCA_037951165.1. NCBI lineage: Eukaryota > Metazoa > Chordata > Actinopteri > Lophiiformes > Lophiidae > Lophius > Lophius americanus. The sequence continues at coordinate 5,500,263 of JBBDHG010000001.1, forward strand.
AGTGGAGGAATGGGATGTTGATGAATGAGTCTTTGTGAGGGTGCTTCTGCAATGACATTCATTTTGAGTGATGTAATGACCGACCTGCACAGGGTCCCTGATTCTGAATCAACAAGTGCTCTTGTTTCTCACATCTGGCCTTCTTCAGCTGACACTCATTGCTGTAGTTTTTGCCGTCTGACCCACAAACCTAAAGAAAAACCACAGGATATTGAGGATTAAACAGTGTAATAGATCTTTTTGATCACTTTCACTCCCTTTATGTGTGACACACATCTGGGCATTCAAGGCATGGCCTCTATGTGTTTAATCAAGCTGTCTCGATCTTGGAAACAGTATTTTAGAAAAAGCCTCGAGGTGAACTTGCTTAAATCTTTGGAACATATCTCACAGTCCTCATTCGCTGATCATTTCCTCACCTTTGATTGATGCGACTCAGCCGCACCAAAATTACCAGGACAATCACCTGTTATTACGTAACCACAGTTCCATACTTAGTTACTGTGAGGACAACTGAGTCACACTATTGTCAAACTACGAAAGCTTTGATGAAGACGAAGGGATGCAGTAGAGAACTCATTTTTTTAAATTTCTATTTCTATTTCCACCCCAATCCAATCCCCTCCTTGGTGCAAACGAGTGACAATCAGGAGCAGCCAATAGTATACATATCATTTTGTCCAACTTAAAAAAAATTGGAAAAAGTTAGAATTTCTAGCGTGAATGTCCAGCGTTTTATAAGAAATATGTTAAATGGTTATTACGAGCATTAATGTGAAGCTTTTAAAACAAACATAAGTTATTAAATTTCCCCCCAAAATGTTCATCCTGTCTATCTTTATCTTACTTCTAAGCTCAACATGGAACGATGGATACATGGTTGATACAACACTAGAATATTCATTCATTCATTCAAGGGAAGAAAAAGCCAAAAGCAACATGTGATAGATATTTCTGTGATCCAAATTGTTAAAGGCTTTTGCCACAAATTCCATAATGTGTTTCTTTGTGTGGTGTTGAAGGCTGCCGTACCAGGTTGTGAGGCACACTTTGACAAGAGAAGTCACAGATACAGCGGTCGTCCTCTGCGTCCTCGTCCCACGAGCCTCCAAACACGCGGCAGCGATCTTGTTCACAGCTTTCCACGCCTGAGCCTGAACCTCCTGAGCCACAGTCTGTGTTATAAAGACACCTTAAATACATGATATCATTACCAAAGCTAAAAATCACTCTGAAATGCCCTTTATCAGTGCATCAGGTGGAAGTGAGGGCTGCATTAATGCATAAGTAATGCCATAAAGTCAACATCATTTCCATTTCCCTCATGCTGCTGGAGGGAAATGAAACCAAAGGCGCTACTGGTAGCACTGGATAATGACCAACTGTATAAGGGCAGGAGATTGACTGAATAAATTATACATTAGATTTCCACGCCACCACTGAAGCATCCTTTTCATTTCATTAAATCAGACGAAAACGGTTGGAAATTTTTAACCCTAGCCTCCGAGTGTGCGGAGACAATCGGTGGCAAAGCCTGCGTTATGTGTGCCTGTTCCCTGATATGAGAATACAAAAACACAGCCTAAAATCTAATTATTTTACAAGACTTTAAGCAAAAACGGTCCCAGCAAATCCTCAATTGCGCTCACGAAAGGCCTTTATATGTTATAAAAAGAGACTCACTGGATTGAAGCATATAGCTTATATCATTCTGCCTAAAAGGTCCCATAATCACTGTCCAGTCAATGTGGGTTTGCTAATCTTTTGTTACTGTCGCGATGAATGCATGGAGAGGAAAAAACATACAGAAAAACGCTTGGAAATCCATTTATGAGAAACAAATCAGACGCTGTTGCAGAGCTCAGGCAAAGAAAGAGGGAGGATCCTGCTTTTGATGTTGCAAATTTCACCCTCAGTGGAAGTCCTGAGGGAGATTAGGTGCGTGTGGAGGCAGGAAATGAAAGCAGTCAGCACGAAAGATGGAGAGAGTGTCTGAGGGAGAGAGAGGCACCCTCCGGGCTGGCACAAAGTTCATTTCAAACAAATTTGTTATTCAAAAATGAAATCCTGTTCAACTAAAAGCTCCCAGCGCAGCCAGAGACATCAGGTAAGATAAGTGTTTCCTCTTCCATGTCTGCTTTTAGGGCTCGTTCTAAAACTTTTGTATTGGCGTGCCACCTCTAATGGTGAAATCAATGTCATAGTAATGGAAGTGCCACTTAGCGTAACCATCTCCTAAAGTAGATTACGGAGCGGGTCACGGTGAGAGGGAGGGGTAGAGCAAGATTAAGCCTCGCCTTTTTTTTTTTTCATACAAGGGTCATAAGGAATGTGCTGTGACAGCTTTGAGAGGTCGATATAGTGGATGAGCCTTTACTTCATTAGCAGGGGATACAAAGGAGCTGGAGCTGTGGGCACACTCTCAGTGGGCCCATCCCCCCACAAACATCAGAGCTTGTTAAGGACCAAGCCCTGTCTCCATTGTAACCCAGCAGAACCTCACACCTAAATCCTCTCAGTGTTTGAATTTGCTTTTGTAATAAGTTATCAACTGTGAATCACAGCAAGGGTTTAACATATCATTTAGAAACGGGCAACGGATAATGGCTTCCTGCCTGCCTGTGACATTATTGAAGGTGTGTGGCTTCAAATGTCATCTGAAATGAGAAGTAGATCAATAATAAGCGGACTAATGGGAGCTGTGGCGCTGGTGGTGCCACCTGTATCTCTCTACTGTACGCCAGCTCAGCAAGAACACACTCAACGGGGGAGTAGCAAATTCATATTCTGCTCAGGCCGCCGTACAGAAACAGGATAAATAATAAATAAAAGTGGTAAGACATTAGAATGGAATAAATAAAAGTGAAGGGTGGAGGGTGTCCTAATTAGCCGTCGCTCTTTGATGTGCCCACCACCCGCGCTTCCTGTGAACCTTTCAATTAATACGTATCCAGCTAGGATGGCTGCATCAGCTATTCTCTCTGCACAGCCCCATCCTCTACTTTTTACTCAATCATGTCAGAAGACGGAGTCTATTTAGCCAAGGGAGCTCCATTAAGATGACAAAATTCAGAGATTGAGAAGAGAAAAGGGTGGAGAAAAGCATAAGAATAATGTCCACGAGAGACAGAGTGGGAAAACATTTCTTAAGGATTTGACAGGACAGGATTTTGAGAGTAGAAGAAGATGTTATTGTCAAAGCGTTGTAGTAGAATGTATGGAAGAAAAGAGAGAAGAGGATTAGGATAAGGGTAAATAACGGATGACAGAGAGGAGAAATGTGTTTGACGTTCTGAGACGCAGCATGAAGACTTTTGGTCAATAAGATAATTTGCGTCATGATGAGTTTATATGTTCTTAGGAAACAAGGAACTTTCAATTCTGACATCCATTATTCACAAACAAATCCACTCTCACCACAAGGAGAGAAAAAAAACAGCCTCTGCCAAATTTCAGTTGTGACAGCTCCATCTATCAATCCCACGTGGAGCTCGCTCCTGATGGATGAGACAGCTTGTTAGACCAAATAAAGTTCTGTAAGATAAAACGGGATTGAGCATCATGCCTGGTGGGGAGAAAGGATGCTTGGAGATGACAAAAAGCGGAAAGAAGTTTTGGGCCTCAACAGAAGATTACAAGTCCTGTGATGGATAGACCACAAAGGAACAATGCACTGATTTGACTCACCGCGCAGCTACACACTTTACTTTATTTCTTTAATTCCTTTGGTTGCTGTCTTGATGTGCCCAACACGAGGAGCAGGGTGTGGACTGCGTGCCACAGCGATCCCGTGCTCATAATCTTGTTTATTGAATGTCTATTCAATTAAAAAGGGGCATGGACTCCTGTAGGTGATGCACTGCTCTCACTTGCCACTTTGTCAGTGTCAGTAAAAAGGAGCTGAGGCCAGGCCTACCAGAGTGTGAAATTAAACAGGTGATAAATTTCCCTGTATGGCCAACGGTGGGAACACTGTCATTTTTCATTACTGTTAAACAAAAGGCGGAAGAAAACAACTTCCATTTCTATGCTCTGGGGACCCTTCCCCACACAAGACTAATGAGGAAGGTTTGTAAGTGAAATCCACACAAGCAAATAAATCACGTGTTCCACTTTGTCTCAAAGTAGATATGAAGTATGGATTGAGGGGGGGGGGGGGGGGGGGGGGGATAATGAGTTGGAGCTTAACTGCTGTCCACAGTCAAGTTAGAAAAGACTGTTTGATCTTGCATTGTGTGACAGAGATTCCTATTACACAACATACACTGGTGAATAAAAGAACAACAAATCATTTCTGCTGTATATAGCTTGAAAAAAACAGTAAAACTTCATATCATCGCAAAGTAATAGCAAGATTTGTATATAATAGTTCTTAGATTATTTTACATCGACAGCAGACTTCCTGTGTAGGGTTGGGGTCAGATCTGAAGTGGCAAAAAGCAGTTGGGACAGCGTCTGAAGAAAGAGACAGAACATCACCCCTGGGGTTAAATGTATCGATCGACCAAGATAACAGCTCCACCCCTGCCTGTGAAAGCATCGGTGGTCCTTTTGTCGAGAGGCCCAATTTTTGATGGCAAGGGGTTTAATATGAAGCGAAAAATTAGTGGGTGGGATGGCAGAGAGCGATGGGGAGTAAAAAAAAAACAACTCAATTTTGTAAGCCTGATGGTTTTTCTCTGCATCAAAATGAGTAAGTGATGAAAAAAAGAACACTGTTCAGAGACAGTATAGGAGAAAGAATAAAATACAAGTAAAGCCATGCCCTCAGGGACGTGGAAGATGGCTTTCTGCCTGATTCCAGACAACCAACAGCCATGTAACAGAGTGTCTACATGTGTGTGTGTGTGATTGTGTGTGTGTGTGTGTGTGTGTGTGTGTGTGTGTGTGATTGTGTGTGTGTGGGTGTGTGTGTGTGGTGACAGTGAGTATGTATCTGTATCACATTTCTTCATGCTCCACATACAAAAAGGTCACTCGTCTCAGTCAATGAAATAATGTTAAATCGACCACAAGAAGCTTTGGCGGAATGATTCGGATCACAGGCCCAGGGCCATACGGTAAATAATGGGGAGGAGAAAAAAAGACAAAAGAGAAATAAAATAGATGGATAGAATAGAAAGATAGAATAGGAAGAATCACCGCTGACTGGCCATCCAAATGGAAGGAGTATTCCTCTATTGTCTCTTTGCACTATCCTCCCTCTGCTCCCTCTTTTTTCTCCTCTCTAGCCATCCCTTCTGCTAGCAGGTGCAGTGTGCTACCCTTCACACCGCGTCAGATGCCGTCTATGCTGCCTCTGACGATACAACCGCCAGTGGGGAGATACACTTCCTGCATGACCACCAGAGGTAGGCGTGCTCTTCCCTCCACAGGCCGAGCAATATCTCGCCTCGGTCTGTCAGCGCTGTTTAAGATATGATTTGCACAGCAAATTAGATCTCATTTATGAGGAACGGCAGAGCTACAGGCACGGGAAACAGTGACGCTTGCATTAGGCGCCATTGGTCACACACATAAAAGCATAATTGGATAAGAGGGCTTGGTTGAATTTATACCAAACGTGCTCAAATGAAAGTATTTAATAACAAAGCAAATTACATCCTTCCACAACTAAAAGCCAGGTGAGGCTTTCTCTTTTAAACAGATGTACTGTTCTTCTGAAGTAATATATTTCAATTCCCTACAATTTCGTTTTGGTCTACGGCTTAAAAGCTAAACAAGAGAAATTTCCCAATCAAAAGCATGAGAGGAACGCAAAGACTTAAAAGTTTTAAACCTCACACCCGTCTAGACAGCTTTGTGCCGACTTTCATAGAGCATTAAAGTTCTACATCCATCATCGATTTGCACACTATTGCACACATGCATGCCCCTGCTGGAGAACTGGTTAACACAATTAGAACACAACAAAATACATTTTCCTACCTTCATCACAGCTCCCAGCTTCAGCCACATCAATCCTCCTCTTCTGCATGCAGGAGGACATGCGGAGTTCACACTCGTTGTTGTAGGTGGAGCCATCGCTTCCACACACTGCGTTAAGGGTCTCGCCTGAGCACTCTGGGCACTCGCACTTATTGTGGACACACCGAGCCCCCCAGGCACAAACAGTGTTTCCGCATGTTTCTGAATTAACACACAGCGGACGGACAGTTCAGGGCATGAAGGTTATATGTGAACACTACGGAAATGTTCTAATTAGTATTTTTTACATTCGTACTAGATCTTGAAATGTATCCCTGCAATTAAACGCTCCTGTGCTCTTTTCCTAATTACAATGCATGCAACCTCCTCTTCAAATATAGACCTGTCATAAAACTGACATGTGAATGTTCCCTTAAAATTTCTCCATCTGAGCTTCCTGCAAATGCCCTCAAGTTTTTGAACATATGAACTCTATGCCTGGAGCTCTATTAAATCCCTTTGCTCTCCTTATGTTTTAGTAACTGCACTTAATTCAGAACGTGTGAAAAAATATGTGTCCTTATCATTCTCTGTTCACTCATGAATATGCTGAGAATGAAATATATTCTAAATTTAAGTGACACAGCTCAGAAATAATTAGAATGCACACACATATGTGTTAGAGACATAGTACATACATTTATGCATCACTTACTGCACTCTCCATGGCCAACCACTCGGAGGTCCATCTGTTCTTTGCAGGCCCTCACATGTAGCTCACATTCGCTGTTGTAGGTGGTGCCATCACTGCCACACACAGGCTGGTGGGAGTCCACACACTCAGAAGCACACACACACTGTCCGCTCTGGGCATCGCAGATTGCTCCGAAAGAGCAGTTGGCACAAGCCTCATCTAGATGAAGGGGAGGAAGAAGGCAAAGTCTGTTAATGGGTGTTTGTGGTCAGGTCAATCCCTCTGATGGAAGGTTGGACATTTACTTACTTCCAGATCCCCCTAACCTCTCTGGAGTTAGAGGTTAGGTTAGGGTTAGGGTTAACCCCAAGTCTTTATCTGACATATTAAATATTATTCAATATGCCAATTGTTTGGTATCTTTGTATTCAGCCTCTATCACCTGCCAGTTAATTCTTCAATTTAACAGACTGTATTAGTATTTTACTTGTCTTTATTATTTATTTAAGGAGATCGGGGACTGGAACGATTCATACGGGAGGTAGATGGAGGAGTGGCTGCAACAAAATAATGCAAAGGAGGTCTGGAGAGGGCTGAAAGCGATCTCTGGACACGGCCAGGGCAGCGGGAGAGGTCAGGAATCTGTTGACCAGGATGGGCCAAATACATTAAAGGCATTATTTAATCGCTTTGATGTGTCCCCCTCCCCCTCTAACCAAAGTACCGACCAGCTTTGTTTCAGTTACCGCTTTTCCGACAAAATAACCTGGTGCTAGTGCCAGCGTTCTTGGCTCTAGACCAGCAAAGAGTCGGTGCTTGCCTTGCACCAGTTTTGAGACCCAGGAGCTGGCGCCTAGGCTGTCGAAAAGCAAATAACTGGTGCTAAGTCAAGCTCTGGCTGCGAACTAGCCGTGGAACCGGCTCGGTGGAAGAGGGTGTCCGAGTCAGGCCCTTACCTGCAATCTGACACCTCAGCTGCGGCCTTGCAAACCCCACATAGCCTCCACAATCCTTCTCTCCTCCCCCGCCCTCCACCACACCCAACTGGAGCCACACTCCAACTGCTAACCCCACTCTCTCCATAGCAGTAGCTCAGGTGAGGAGGGAATTCAGAAGGGTTAGACAAAGAAAGGCCGCAGGTCCAGACGGTATCAGCTCCAGACTGCTCAGAGATTGTGCAGACCAGCTATCTATGTTGGCTGTGCATCTGTTCAACCTCAGCCTAGGTCTGGAGAGGGTACCGTTACTGCGGAAGATTTTCTGTGTGGTACCTGAAACAAAGACTGCGTACCCAGGGGAGCCCAACCGCTTCAGACCTGTGGTCTTGACCGCCCACCTGATGAACACCATGGAGGGGGATCTTCTCAAACACCTTCGACCCCCAGTGAGCTCCCACGGATCCACTCTAGTCTGCCTATCAGCCAGGCATTGGATGGATGATGCGATCATTTACCTGCTGCATAGACCCCTCTCTCATCTGGAGAACGCTGGAAACACTGTGAGGGTCATATTTTTTACTTCTCCAGTCCCGACTCAGTCAGACTGTACAATAAATTTATACTGTACTTCAGGATTTGTGCAACCCTATAACTTTTCTCCCTACATCATTGTTGTGTTCTCTGGTCTTTCCCACTGTGGAGAACGTCAAAGAGAATCATGCCTGTGTCACCTCATATTTATAAAATAAAATAGGACTGGAGATATGCTTCAGTTACCGTTAAATCAAAGCGTCTCCTCAGGGTGGCAATAATTCTGACGAACATGTTTTGAGATTTGTTTTATGTTAAGAATGTAATATTTGTTTTTATTGGGTTACTTGAGATTATAGTCAGACCAGGGATAGTGGTCAGAACTGGAGGTACTCCAGAAAAGACCACATGACTGACATGATAGCTGAGCTGCGGTTTGCCAAACCACACTTAGATGACTTTTTAAGCATGAACGAAATAATTCAACCGTTTAACCCAAATACCAACTGCGATATCTAGTGAAATCCAAACCATCACTGCAGGGAAGCTTTAAGCCACTTCCTCTTTTATACCTTTCTCGGAGATTCTTCTGGGGTGAACAGCAGGTATAGGAAAAAACCTGAAGAAAGTGGGTAGAAAAACTCGACTCTCTTCGTAAGATTGTTCATATCTGTTCATAAATATGCTATTATTCCACATCAAGAGTGAAACCCAGCCAATGATATATGTGTCCCTTCTCCAAAAGACAGAATCGAGATAACCAAAAGGCTTACAGAGCTTTTGAGTCTCCTTATTGCTTGGAGGATTTATTTGGATCATCTCTTGAGGACTTTCCTGCTTCTGGAAGTTTTTCCCTCAAGAAACGGCGAGGCGGCTTCAGACATGTTGCCGGTACAAAGTGATGTCACACGGGAGGGCAGGAAACAAATGAGACGGCAGAAGGGGCTAGCAGCAGAAGTATCTCTTCCCCTGACACCAATTACACCTGGAGGATTGCATTAGCACTGCTCGCTATCACATTCAATTAGGGACAGGCTAATAAGCGCTGCTGATTTAGCACTAATTGTGAGAGACGAGGTTTGCCGCTGGAGCCTTCCACATTATTAATCGGTTTATTACTCCATTAGAGTCTTTCATTTTCTTCATCTTTATAACTAGCACCGGCTTCCACTCCCTTCTTGGATACTAGCCTTGACACTGCACTAGATGTGCCAACATATCAGGAATATGCTGTTTATTAAAAATGTTCCATAAGGGGTTTGACCAGCCCCCTTTGTTTTTAGCATGACTCCTACCCTTTTTTAAGATATACTTTCATTTCTGTTATTCGACATGATTATGTCCCCGTATGCAACGATATTAGAAATGTTCTCTGTTGTTGGTGTGGAGATAGAGCGCTGGTCCAAACAGAGCCATCAAACACTTTTGGGATTAATAGGAATGCTGAATGTAAGTCAGGGCCTCATCAGCTGTGGCAAGCGTCACTCCACTGCTTTGTTGATTAATGGCAACAAATCCATGCAACAAATCCTTGCAACCAGCAGGTCTCGAGGAATTCAGGATTCAGGGAAGCAAAAATCATCAGTTTATTGTTTTTGTTGAGAATCATTAGAAAAAGAGTCATTATTATAGCTACTGTTGCGTGTTCAGTGAAAAAAAAATCCTTCATATAAAATATGCTGTAGGTGTCTGTGAAATAGGGCTTGCGGTGGCCATTGCATCTCTCTGGTTGCCGGAGTTATAAATCAGGAATTGGCAGTGGTGAGTGTTGTCGTTTATCAGGCCCTGTGTCCTGATAGCAGCCTCACTTAGTTATCAGCTCTTGCCCCTCGCACCTGGCCCTCCACGCTGCCTGATATTCCAGACAACGTGCATCACAAACACACAGATAAAATAGGGGAGCTTCAATGCAGGAGAAAAGGGTGAATCGTAACCATTACTGGTAATGTCTGTCATCTCTGATGATGTCAGTAATGTCCAAGACAGCTGTCATTCATTTTGGAATGTCAGTGAAAAGCGTTTTTCTTTTTCTGTAGGGAGATGACTTCACAACCATAAAACGTTTAGCCTTTAGGCTAAAAAGTGCAGCATACTAAGGTTTGTGACACTGACTTTTGACTTCAAAATGTGGTTGATAAGGTGTTAACATAAGAAGCAGGGACCTTGGTGAAATACTTTTCTGGTCCGCGATGCTAGAACTTCTCCAGGCTCGGAAATTAAAACAGTGTGTACATGAGCAAAGTAAGATATTTTAAGGCCTTCTAATGCTAGGTTTGATCAAACCTAATACCAAGTGTATCCCAAATATGCAGTGTCTAAAAATGTCCGCAAACCGTAACAGATTAAGATTAAAATGAGGCCGCGGACACGAGCTGAGAGTCAGCTGCAAGAAAATATATATTCATTCACTTTTGGCACCCCCATTAGTGGCGTTGGAATGACATTTGCACCTCATTCATTCCAACGCCATCATGATCCTCCTAATACCTCACGAATGTGGGTTGGCAAAGCTAATTTGGCACCTGTGAAATCTATATTCAACCAAACCATCTGCGACTGTAATTTCAATACAAGATTGACATTATGTAAATTAAACTGGAGTCACACCTTTTGTCTGAAAAATGCCTGCGGAGAACTAGAAACTCCTCGATCATATGACCACCTTTCACAAGCTATTAGCCACAATGCCAGCGATGGATTTGACTTTGTCTATGTATGAAAGGTGATGATGGATAAAAATGAGGCGGAGTCTTCTTATACGATATCCTCCTTCCTTCCACTTACAGTTCATCTCTTTCTATTTTTCTGACATGTCATTTAGCTGCTACTGCTCCTAGATTTCCCCTGGACTTTGAATTAGGAACTAAACTAGATTCTTGCGCTGTGGCAGCCTGTGTTACTGCGTTTGAAGGAAATGTTTATGTTTATGTAATGTAATGGTGTTTTGTTGATGTTGTGGCTGTGGGGGTCTGGGTTGAGGATGTTTGGGTGTTAACAGCTCCCCTGGCATACAGCTTAGCGGCTACATTACTTTCTGTACTCCTCCTCATCTTAATCATCTCCATCTCCTTGTCTTCCCTGCATTCATTACACACATCCCCCTCTGTCTTTTCATTCTCTCTCTGCCACTGACCTGTTTCACACTGCTGGTTTGACCTATATTTCTTACTGAATGGTTTCTTACTCACACCTGTGGCCAAAAAATGACCCAAAAAAATCTCTCTTTTCTTTTTTTAAAGGACTCTGCAGCCTCTGCTTTCATTTATTTGTTTTTTTCTCAGGCAACTGATATCCAGCTGGGGGGGGGGGGTTTGCACGACATGAGTGCTCAAACTTTTGTCAGCCTGTTGTTGCGATTTACAAATGTTATTAAAGTTTTGTTTGAAAGGTCTGAGGCCGAAAAAAAAAGTTTGTTTGTTGGCAACATGCCAAAAACACAAAAACTAGCTGTCATGATTATTTTTTTTCCCATCTGGTGTGCCAAAACTTCTTCTTTTTTTTTTCTTCTAAAGTTGCCGGCGTACGTGGCGTCGTTGGTGTCTAGAATGCCTTGGACGGTATTGCTGGTCTATTTTGCAGATAAGACTTGGAGATAAGCGAGCTAAGTCTGACTGTATAGGAGTGGTCCCCCGCCACTCAGATGCAGGTGAAGGTGGGGATAACGAGGGTCTCTCATATTGCCATCAGGTTGCCTGAGCCATATTAATAACCACTATTTTCCCTGCCCTGAGGGAGGGAATTGAAACTATGGCTGGGCCATAGATCTACAGTGACCCACACATTGAAATACACAAGCAACGAGGCAAGATGCATCGTTTTATTTTGTGTTTTACCTATTACCTCTTCAACCACGAGAACTCTTAGTGACACATGTATCACAACCCCTCTAACGCCTGGGCCTCACCGAGGACGTTTTACTTTCAGCTGTTGTTTTACTTCCAATAAAAGAGTTTCTTAATAAGCTAGGCATTGTCACCTTCTCTCATTAACTTCACCTCTGTATTCCACCTGCACCTGAAGGCAGCATATGTCCTTCTCCCCTCCTCTGTCTTTTTCTGCTCCATAAACGTTCGTAATAATAATAATAATAATAATAATACATTTAATTTATAATGCACTTTACATTTGGATCAAATCTCAAAGTGCTAAACGTAGTGTATTAATGGCCTGAATAGTCAGTGAGAATGGCTTAAATCAGTCAGTTGTTATGGCACTGAATAAACCCAGTAAAGCTGTGCAAACAGCCCAGAAAACCCCCCCGCATTTTCACCACCATCACGGCCGTCTCGCGCCTTGCAAACCAATAAGTCAGCATGTTTATGGCACCTTTGCACAGATGCATGCCTATTCCTCTGGATTACACATATGGCCCTCCACTTAGCCTGTTCCCTCTGTCTCCCGCTTTTTAAAATAAAGACTATTCATTACCACAGAGGGACTGCGTCCCGCTGTACCAGCCGTCTACCTTCGGCGAGGCGCACAAAATTGAGTGAGCCTGCTCGCCAACCGACAAAACACTGCTGACACTCCATTTCCCATTGGCACACATCCTGATGTTCTGGATATCCATTCAGGGGATGCTGGGAGAGGAAGATGACAGATGCAGTACTCATCTACTTGCTACAGAAAGAAACCACACCTCATTGGACTCAACAATTACACTCGCTCATGCAAATAAACTCAACCTATAAGCAGTTTGAATCTCTCAGGATTAAACAGCAGAGAACAATTCCATTCGAGCGGCGAGCAAGATTAATACAGCTGTATTGATCATTCAGCTAACGGCTCATCTCATCAGCGAATACAGTCCCACAGAGACCAACTCCTTTTTATTATGGTCTGGTCTTCGAAATATGCAGGGGAAAAAAATATCTACTGTGTAAGAATGACAACTAAAGGGGACAGGGAGCACGGGGGATAATAAATACTAAACTTTTACACTGTCTATGGAAAAAGCAAATGGCTTGATGTAGACGAGGAAGAGCACTCAATCACCAATTAGAGTCCGTGGGAGAATTAGCCATCCAAGATGGCATTAAATCATAAAGAGTTTCCACTAAGTGGGTTTACCAAACTGTAAAAATCTATCTGTCTGATGGTTGTGAGCTTGCATGGTGAACGTGGAGATATTTCCACTGCTCTTCGCCGTGCTGTCGCTGGCGTAGTACCTAGCAGCCGATAGACTTACGCCACTGACAGAGCCAAGTGACAAATGTAGCCAATTATAAACGGGACTGCTCCGCATTCTCCTTCATGTGGAGCAAAGTGGGTCTTAACTTAAAGGTCACACGTGGCAAATCATCATTGGTGTAGAGGGGATGAGCAGCGGGAGGAGGAGACGAGGAACAATCCAAAAAGGATGTGGAAAGTCATTAAGAAACATGAGCGTGCATTAAGTAATGTTTTGACTTTGTTGGATTTAAATGGAAAGCCCCTGCGGGCTAACCATTAACACTCCACATGTGTTCAATGTTAACATTTGCAGATTTTAATATTGCCTCTGGGAAATGTAACATTATTAATTAAAGCTGAATTATATCCTACAAGAAAAGAGTCGCTAACTGATGATGACTCATGACCATGTGGTGTGTTGCGACTATTTAGATTTATTACAGGATGGTCAGTAGCAGCATTTATATATCTGCATTATTGTTATTTTGTTGTGCGGTAACTCACCACAGGGTCCTTTGTGTTGGATATGGATGGTCCTCTGCAGGGCGCAGCCCATGGCTCGCATCTCGCAGGGACTGCCGTAGCTGTGGCCGTCAGATCCACAGAGAGGATCGGATGTTTGCGGGCAGGCCTCGGGGCACTCGCACACTGGCTCGTTGTTCTGGACCACACACACTGCCCCATGATCACACGCCTTATCCAAACAGGGGCTTGGTATGCTGAGATCTGAAGAGCGATCACCAGAGAGACGGAGAGAAAAGTTAGACTAGAGCTCCTGAGCAGGCTGGATGGGGTGCCAGGAGAAACTAAAGCAGAGGTTGGAGAGAGGTCTGGGGCTGGAAGGGTCAAAGGTCACAGGGAAGTAGATTAGAGCATAGCACGGTGGGGAACTGCAGGCTTGGGTTAAAAGTAAGGTGGAATATGAAGTACAGCACTATTCCTGTGACAGTTGAACAGCTTCCTGTCATTTCCCTGACCTATTCTGAAGTTTCCTGATGCCTTGTCCCCTTACACGGTGGCATGAGGGCAGTAAACAAGGTCCAAAAATAACTGCCCAAAATGTCACCAACCGGCAATTTAAGTCATAACATTTTAATTTAGAAAGAATTAAAGAGAAGGAAGGGCCTTCTGCTTAACAATGAAATAAAAAGGCAAGCTCCTGGGCTGAGGGAGATATAAAATGTGAACTTCACAGCGAGGTGTCTGCTTTCACACACACTAAAACCAGGACTGGATTTTGCACCTGTGATTTCCAGCAGCCTCATAGACTGGGCTGATACATCACGACTTGATTGAGAAGGGAGAGGAAAAACCTGAAAACCGGTATATAAAAATGTTTGATCACAGGGTCTTTTCCTGAATCCATTATTTCCTGATAGCTTGTGTGGCGATGAATAGATTAGACAGCTTTGAGGGCATGTCTGTCTGTGCTTACAGGTTTACAGCGGGATCCTTGAGGTCGGGTGGTATGCAGTCCGGTTTTAAGCGCACACAAGAGACTCTATAGTGATTCACTTGGACCGCTTCATGCATGAATGATGGGCCGATCAGTTTCAGGTACTGAAGTTTAGACATTTAAAAAGGCGAAAAAATATGCCAGCAGTATGGTTTGTTCTTTTGCTACCCTTCCCAACAAAGCCTTGGCTGTTACCGAACAAATATTTTCCGGATCTCGAGCAAGGACACATGTTCTCCCACTTCACAGACGTTTCCACATAGCTTTTGATTTCTATATTTTGAAGCCAAGCGACTGATTCAAAGGAGCTTGGAGATGCTACAAACACTCTTAAATTGTTCAATGCTTCTTAAGTCTGTACGGCTTCCAAAATAAATTATTCCCCATGATCGCTTTTCGATGGCTGTAGCCAGCATGACAGTGTAACGTGTGGGTGAGAGGGGTAGTAAAAAGCTTATGATTGCGACTTTACTGTACAACCGTGGCCTCTCAAGGACAAGGACTTGAAAGACGACTGGAGCTTCAGATAACGCCAAATTGTCATATTGCATTTGTTTCACACACACACAGCAGAAAGATGAAACAATTCCCCTCCAAAACTAATTTTTTTATCATCCTCTACCTCTGGGGGGCAAAATCTCTGGCTGATTTATGAAGTAGAGAAAAGAAAAGAGAAGAGAGAGAAAAGTCTTATGACAGAAACTGAGGCTGTCTTTTTTTTCGCCTCAGACAGCAGCTTTGAAATGGCAACCTGTCACAACTAAGGCTTGTGGGATGTTGTTCACAAGCATGTTCACTTCTCTTTTTCTCTCTTCTGTTCTCCCAGACACTTAAATACGTCTTTCTCGCGCATGTGTCAATGTTCCTGTCAGGTCGATCCAGAACGCAGCAAACTTCTTGGCTTTATACCAAGCTATTTATACATAAAAAATTAGCTTGACAGTTGAATGGGAACATCTGCAATGCCAAACACATAAACGCAACAGCCAAGCCATTGTCTTAGCGGCAGAGCAGCAGCTGCAGGCGCTGAGTGGTGTGCCGTGGCAGTGGGGGGAAAGTCAGGAGAAACGGCAAAGAGAAAAAAAAGACATGAATTATTCTTTCTAATCAGTGATTCTGCTGTGCTGCTGTGCACTCAGCTCTGTTTCTGTAGCATGACGCAGGCAGAGAGGACTTTACATTCTGGGTGTCAACTCAGTCTGGATCCTCTCCTGCCAGCCACTGTGTAACTTTTCTTATTTAATTAATATGGCATTTTCATGGCACAGCCGCACTTCAGGCTTGGGAGGAATTACCTCAGGTTAGGTCACGCTGTGTCAACTCGTCCCATCAGAGAGACCGGCTAGCCAAAACTGAAACACCTCCCTCTTATGTTCTGATGTGGGCTTACACTGGCATCTGTAGGATAATTACTGCCCACTTAGCGGCATTATCTGCCAGGTAAAGTGTCGAGCAGACTTCTTAAGTCCAGTAACCCCTCCTTAAGTGGATGGCGACTGTGGTTGTTGCCGTAAGCAGGCATACACAGTTGACCCCAGCAACATACAGGTGAAACACGCGCAGATTATTTTGGTGGGAAATTCCTCCCATCTCTGCTCAGCTCATAAATATGTTAATTGGACTTTATCCCTCAGGTCCATATGCAATTCCAAATCTTTGCCTGTATTATGCAGGGTAGTGAATGAGTGTAATTCAGGTGAAGTTTGCTTAGCTGTAGCCAACTGCTAGAAAGAATCACCTCTAACGGCAAACCAATACAGAAAATGAATCGAGCAGTGTGCCACCAATGCGCAGCAAGCCCCACCTTCTGTCTTTCCTCACCTGCAGGGCTCTGATCCAACTCCATTTGGCTCCGGCGCATTAAAAACATTTATGTATTATATTAGTGGAGGGAAAGGGAGACACAGTGAGAAGGCTATATTAGCATATAGCAAAAGGCGTACCCGCGGGCTGTGTCGGTCTACAGCTGAATACTTATCACAGGCAGAAGGTGAATTCAAGCCTCTTTGTGCATTTACAACGAAGTACGTGCTGCCGGTTCAAAACGGAAACACAGAAAACGGAGTGGGGAAAGAATAAAGGCAAGCTGGGAAGCCTTGTAACACATAACCGTCAGAGGTGACATTAAACGCTATTTGTCAAATGCAAAGGAGTGATTCCTCTTTGGGGGTGTGTACACCCCAGGATTTGTGTCAAAATTATTTTGAAGATTCCCCACATGGACTTTGTGCAAAAGAAAAGAAACAGATAAAGCTAAAAATGTATTGCTTCCGCAATCTAAAATGAAAGCAACAACAAGGGTAATGCTCTGAAGAAAGGGAAAATTAATGAAAAACGTGGAATTGGAAAAGCGGCGCGGTTGATCACAGCTCTGTGGCGTGCCGCACCCACATCGCCTCAAGTCACCTCTAACACCCTGACCCGAATTTCTCCCAAATTTCTCTGAAATATCTGCACGATGACAGCCTGCAGGCTTTGGTAAGTGGACCAGGGTTCCATCGCCGCCGTCAATCTGGCTCCCACGGCTCTTCCTCTAATTTCCTTGATTAGGAAAAACAGCAGTACTAATCTCAGGCTGACTTCCACGCTCAGATTCCAACATAGTTTGGGAGTCCAATCACTGAAGCTGGTGGAGATGCTAATCAAATGAACAGGCAAATGATAAAATATTCAGCTCAGAGTTTTGACACCGAAGGTGACTGATTTTCCTTCCCTCTCTGCAGAGCTCTCTGTCAATGACAATGTGTCTGCCGCTGAGTGATTTTGTGTTAACCTCCGGAGGCGACAGAGAACAAATTTCCAGCAACTCACTCGCACTTGCATGATTTTTTCGGCGCTTGATGTCACGCACACGCTTGTTGTGCCCACATGAGAGTTGCGAATAGAAAAAAATAAGAAATTCCCTTTCAACAAAAAAGACATTTTTCATTTATTTACTACTATTGCACCTCCTCTTCATTCCAGACTGCGTCTGTTTTAGTGGTTTTAAAGATTTGTTTTCCTTTTTGCTTGTATAAAGCCTCACTGCTGTATTTCTCTTTCTTTTTTTTTTTACCAGACACAGCTTCAGATGCAGCAACTCACCGCATCTTATTGTACTCATACCAAACGTGAGGCGAGTCCATCAGTCGGTTGCAGGGAGCTGCGTTTAGTCACCTCACAGCTCTGCCTCCATTAATTCACTGTCTTATTGAATATGCACTCAGCACTAAGTAGCTTGACATAGAGGGGCTGCTGGAAAACCCTTTGGGCAGGAAGTAAGCTGTGATTTAACTTGAGCAAAGACAATAAAACTATCTTAAGTTTTAATTAAAGATTTTTATTATAAAAGTAATTACTCTCAGGCACAGCCAGGCTCTTTGATATTATATCATTATATTCTTTTTCAAAAAGGCCTATTTTCTGAAATTATTCTGAGAAAACGTTCTTCGGTGGATGTGGATTCTTCAAAATAACTTCTTTCTTCTAACACGCAATTTTAACAGGCATTAAAGCAGGTTTTTTTTAGTTTTTTTTCCCCTCACACATCAGCTGCTTGTATCTTTTCTTAAAGCTGCTGGTGATTCTTCCAGCAAAAACACATTAAGTAAATGATGTTACAACCAAGTATGAGGAAGAGCCACTCAGCAGATTTGATCATTACAGATGAAAATGTTGTGGTGTTGTCCATCACAAATTCATAACTTAAAAGTTTCATGTATCAACAATCTATTCATGGTCCTCTTTAATGATATTTCCATTTCTGTATAATGAAGAAAAAAATGACCTTATATTCATCAGACGTTTTACAGACCTGAACTTTTTGTCGTATATATTGAGATTTGATCCAAATGTAAAGTGCGTTATAAATAAAAGGTGTTATTATTATTATTATTATTAGATGTCTTTTTTAAATTAAATCCCTAGAATTTGATGAGTGCTACATCAGTTTTTCATATCAAACAGGCCTTGTTGAACTTGGCACCAAAGAAGCAATAAGTTGCAGCCATTTTTAATTTTATTTTTCTGATACACTGCTTATCTTGTATTTCACTTTTATTTATTTCGTGGCTGCCCTTTTGGATACTTTGTAACAAGAATTTCAAATGTTTTCTTTAAATGATTATTGTTATTATTATTATAAATAAAACACTTATATAGCAAGAACGAATATTAGTAAGCCAATACACTACAGTTCATTTTGAATTTCATCACGACTATTAGATAAATTGAATTCTAAAGAAAATCTTCAGCATATTAGTCCAGTTTTGACTATAATTTTACTTAATTTCCTCTTCTTTTTCTTGGTTTATAACAATCAAACAAAAGACGATTATGTTAGCAGTGAGCAGCTGTGTGATTTCATCAGCCTGCCTGTTGATGACAGTGAATTCCCAGCATGGCAAGACTTATTCCCTCTCACAATCCACTACTGAAGACCTATTCAACGTCCTTCCCGGCATCCTGCTCTCATTCCCTTCCAACAAATCCTTCACAGGTTCATGCGTACTCGTACATCTTGAAGATTTGTGACTGCGCCCGTACATGAGTTAATCAGCTGAAAGCCACGTGGCGTCTCAATCTCACAAATGAAGAGCTTTAGATATCAAACTGTTTTCTGGGGAGGACAGCAGTCAGGATGTTTCAGACATTTGGGTTCTTTGCATGACCATCCACCGCTGTTGCCCACGTGAAGCGAGATTAACAACAATGCCAGAGCGGAAAAATGTCTTCAGTTTGACGGCTGGCAGGACAATCCATCACCTGTCCTGTGCACCGCTCGCCCAATGAAATGAGGAGAGAGATCATTATTTATCAAATGATGACGCTGTTTAATATATCAAACTCTTCCTTTTCAGATGACTGGATGCTGCTGGATCCTCAGGTCCATTGTGCATATCACAATGACAACGCGGCCATTAAGCCATCATCCTTTGACACCGCAAGTCCCTTTAAGAGCACGAGCACAAAAGCGTACGATAGGACAGTGTGTCCCACGCTGCGTACGATACATCTGTGTGTGTTCCTGCTGCGCGATCAGCGTGGGCTGATCAATCGCCGACCCCTTTCAGGGGACAGAGAGACACATGGAAAATCCATGCGTCTCGTGAGTCTAGCAGCGCTGTGAATGTATGATGGGTATTCTGGACCATGCTCCTACAAAAAGGAATCTCTATTAAAATTTGACTACTTTCACAATGGAAGTGGAAAAAAATCAAGAATACATTATTAACAAAGAAAAATAAGTTCTAATATGTGTGTTGAAAAACAAACGCAATGACATGCATCTTGTGTCTGACCAACGGTTTCTATGGGGACCTGCACATCCTCATTTGATGTTTAATTAAAACCATATCAGGGGAGGGGGACAATTGCTGTGTAGTGTTTTTAAAATATGCAAATTCAAATAAAACTGAGTTAAAGAAACATATTACCAGTCGCTGACGGCCGTGATGCATGGGGGAGAGGAGGAGGAGAGAGAGAAAAAAAAATAAGAGAGGAGGGGGTGCTGTGTGGATTTGTTTATTGAGGTGATGTGACAGCAGGCAGCATCAGCAGGTTACTCTGGCTTCATCACTCCTGCAAGGTTTTGAAGGTATGATGGAAAATGATAAACCGGTTCCTAATTCTCCATCGAAAATTAAAGAGAGACGCACTTAATATGAAGCATTCAAATACCGATCAAAAATAATTACATCTACATTTGAGCCCGATCAGAGAAAAAAAAATTAGTTATGGAACAAGATGGACAGCAGATACGAATTTATTTCAAATAAATTTGAAAATTCCTGCAGGAAATATAATCAGACTTCAATATGTATGAGTGATGATCTATTATAAAACGTTGGGACAAAGGGATTTGTTCAAATTTGGATTAATCTAGGATATAAAATACAAAGTCAGGAGTGCAGAGTGGAAATCTTTTACTGTCTCATGACTCGTATTTTCCAGCTTATGCAGCTCACAGATGGGTTTGCACTGATACTCACTTCCAATGGTCATATTAAGCCGGAGGCTAACACATCTCTTTTTGAAATAGTTGATAATCAGAATAGGAGCAGAAAGTGGAATAGAAGTTTAAGGGGAACTTTTATCTGACTTCTTTCTTATTTTATTAGCAAAGAGCAATTTAGAGGGTGGACTGTTAGTCCACCCTCTAAATTGGAGGGTGGTAAACCATTTGATCTTGGAACCTTTAAATCTTGATTTTGAAGTACCCTTGGGCCTGACACATGTTCCACAAATCTTCCTTATGGCTCTTCAATTGCTGTTTTTGTGTTGGTGGGAGCAGTAATGCTCATGATGATCAGGTGGCGAATTACAAGGCGTTTTCATTTTATAATTGAAACCCCGTTTCTTCTGAGGCCCCAAAGAAGAAAGTGTGCTCAATACTACTGTGGCTGCCCTCAGAACTGTGGAAGAACTAACGCTTTGTCTGAATACATTTTTTTTAAATTTATTTTTAACTTTCCTTACTTTCAACTGGTGAAAGGTAAACATGAAAGAATGGGATGTAAGAGATTCCACAAGAAGACTGAAATCCTACCCTAGGTCCAACAGGGAGAAGCATTCGTGCTCATAAAAAGTTAGAAGCTAAGCTTTTATATTTAGGAAGTTGCAGATTTTTTGTTCTGATGGTGGGGAGAGGGATTGTTTTTGAAGAGGTGAGTTTTTTGGGCAGACATGCAATATCGCATGCAGATAGAAGGGAGCAGAAGACAAGCAGCCATTTGGCAAGCAGGAACAATAGAGGCTGAGTAAGAGAGGAAATAAAACAAAGAGAGCGGGGAGAGAGGAGGCCTTCTCCAACCTCAGATCACAGTTTAGAATGGGCGTAAACAGAGAAACACAAAAAGAGACACAGAGACAGAAGAAGTGAGAGAAAGACAGCGGTATAAGATCCCTCCTCCGAGGTCCTCTTTGGAGCGAGAGGAATGGCTTCACCCATCAGAATCCACCTGATGAGGTTGTGACCTCACTTTCCACCTGCAGCCAGACAGCCAGGCAGACGGCCACAGGGACAAAGACAGACAGACAGACTGACTGATGCACTGAAACAAGAAAGAATAGCTTCTTTTTATACAAGAAAAAAGCAACAGACAGAGATAAACAGATAAAAACAGCAGGAAAAAACGACATGAGCCACTGACTCTGAAGGCTGGTGAATGAGTATAAGACAGTGAGTGGATGAATGAAACATGAAGGTGGCGTTTGGTTTCAGTGTGTGTGTTTGAGAAGGCGGGGTGAAGCGTGGCAAGGATGAAGAGATGGATGGGAGGTGACCAAGTGGAGAAGTGAAGGCACGGTTTGTGTAAGGCAGGGACACGCCTGTCGGCTTGAGCAGTCCCCCCACCCCCCCCACCTTTCTTTTTCAGTCGAGCACAGACATACAGAAGGAGAACACATTGAATATTCATCAAATAAGCAGAAGAAGACACAGGAGAAGAGAGGGATTAACAGGAAACAGCATCAGACCATGTAGACCCAAAGGAGCCGCTAACCCCGTCTTCCCATTCCTCCACCTCCACTCACCACAGGGCCCTGGGTGCTTGATGGGGATGAAGGCTTTGCTCATACACTCCGCCTTGCGTCGAAGACAGTCGTTGGTGTATGTTTTGCCATCTTTGCCGCAGATGGGCTTGTAGGTGCCGTCACACTCAATTGGATCACAGGAGCAGCGGACGCTCAGCTGCTCCACCAGACAAACAGCGTTGAAGAGACACTCCTCGTGACAGTCACCTGAAAGACGGAGATAAGATAGAAAAGTAGGTCATCTGGCGTTTTCGTCCGGTATTGTCTATCTCTACTGGGTATCACTCAGGGTTAATCTAACCTGCTAAAGTTTTCTAACCAGGAAAAAACATGTTCCTCTGCTCAATTCTGTAGGTTTTCCCTTTAATTCCTCATGCAACCTTTCAGACACTGATAATGCTTTGTTAGAGCCTACTGCCAATTTTCAGAGCAGCGGACTCATCACCATGGAGGATAGGACAACAAATGTACTCAGCAAGCGTACAAAAACTACATTTCAAGCTAGTGGAGGTTGGAACTGATTGTTCTCCCTGCTGTGTGACACTGCCGGCCCAGCCACGGGGAAATAAATCAGTTTTCATGCGAGCTGTAATTACTTGTTTGGGCAGACTGGTGTCACTGGTAGGGCATGTAAAAGCTTTTCTTTCAGCAGCTGCACTGAAGTCTTTTACACAAATACATGACTGCTTTAATAACCCATCAGAAATTAAAATACGTCACTTAACTGAGTAGTATGGACCTTTTCACAACAATAGAAAATAAAACAAAAAAATTTCAATAGGAGGAGCAAATCTAAGAAACTAAATTAGGCTGAGAAATTTACACACTGCAACTCCACAGATTCAACATTTCATTTTAGCCGTCTTGGGTCTGAGATGTCATGGGCATGAACCCTAACCCTTTATACACAACATTAAATGAAGATGTAGCTGAAGTTCAGTCAGGAAGACTATCCCCTTGCACACCTGGTCAACAGTTACTGCTCATATCCAATATCACTATGATACACCTTCATTACTAGCCTATCATCTGCCTGCTCTCTTTAATGATTCCTCCATTCATCTAGTTCCTTCATACTGCTAATTCTCATGCCCTCCATCTCCCATCTCTGCCCAGTCCTCTCAGATCCATGCAGTTCATCATTCATTCGTCTCAGCATGGTCATCAACCACCACCGCCAGTGTACAGTTAACAAAGGGGGGATATACACTGCTGCTGATCAGGGCAAATACGCTTCAACACAATCTTCTAGTAAAGCCTGGAGTGTCTGGTGGACTAATTATCATTAGATGTCCAATATGCTAATATTTGGTATCTTCTTTTTCAGCACATCATCTCTGTGACCCGACGATTATTTCTTCACTTTAACATACTGAACACCTAAACAACCTGCCTTAGTGTTATGGTTAGGGGTCACGCCATAATGACCACAGACACCAGAGGCTTATTCATCGTTTCCTTACATTCCCATAGCTTTTATCATTTCTACTAGCGTAATAAACGAGGTAACTTCCTTCATGAAGTGGCAGTTCCAGTTTGCTGTACTCGCATCTGACTTTTATTATAAAGTTCCACAATAACTTGGAGAACTGAAACTCAACAATTAAATATTTGGGCCATACTAAAGTCTAAAATATAATATTAATTACATTTTGACTCACTAAGCAGAAATATGTTGAAGAAATTATGAAAAAAAGAAAGAAATGCTGTTAATGAGAAATCGCAAATTTGCCATTGAAGTGAGAAAATCCAATTTGAATCAGGCCTCTGTTCTGGAGACACTTACTAGGCTTCGAATTCATTTCATTCCTGATCAGTGGATCAAATTTGTACAGCAATTCAATTTCTTTTTCTCTTTTTCTTTAAAAGCCTGGCATGCCTCACTTAATTATATTTCTGCTGTATCTGAGTGAGAGGGCTACAAGGATGAGCAATGTCACGGTTACAAGTCGAAATGGCCATTTGTATTAGACACCAATTTGTAATTTGCTAAGGGATATGATTTCATGGATCTCTGTTTCAAATTGAATTATTCTTTCATTTGAAAGAAGACACACCAGAAAAGGAAAAAAAAACGTTCAACCATTTACTCACAGACATACAGACACATGACTGATGTGCAAACACAAACTCCCAATGCTACTTTGGGAATTGTGCCATTTTAAGCCCTCACACTCCTCCATCAGCCTGTCAAGCAGAGCAAACAAGAGAAGCAGGGTGCGTTAAAGAAGTGTGTGTCAGCCTCAATTGTTGAATAGACCAAAGGGAGTCTTACAGTATTCCCTTTTTTCCAGAGGTCTCAGTAAATGGGTGAAGGTCTCTGCACAAAACTACTGTAAACCAACACAGCTGCGGCTCTCACCAACAACACAGTGGGGAAATTGGATTCCGTCCAATGGCTATCGGACGCACAGTTAGAGCTGACAGCTCTTTGTTGACTAAGGCTTAAATCCCCTGTTCTAATAGCACAGATAACAGCCCTGGAGACTCTTATCAGGCTGGAGGAGGCTACTGCGAGCATGGATACAATACAAACCCACATTCCTCTGAGTCATTTATCTCTGTGCCACCCAGTGGAATACAGTTACACTTAGATGATATCACTGGTTCACCTGCATCTTCTGGAATTGTAGGAAGCAACCATGTGAAATATGTGACCACATGCATATATTATAACACAAGCACTGTCATTTATTTATTCTCTCTTAGCTACTACTATCTCTTAAGCTCAGACATTTCACTTCATCATCTTAAACCATTCCAATCTTCTGGGGACTGTTTTCATTTGATAAAATCATCGACCATGTTCTCAGTAAACCCTTATACCAGCTTGCATAATTTATTGCACTACTTCAAAGGAAATAACATTGCCAGGCCTCCCATCTCTATGAACTTTGAGGTTGTTTTTTTCATCATCGGGTCTCCAGGTTCACTGCTTGAAGGTGTTTCATTCCAAGCTCAACTACACTGAACATTGTGTCATCTAAGGGGGGGGATAAATCAGCTGTTCCGGCATGTAGTTAAACACCGCCGTGCAGCAAAGTCACTTCTTTTCCTCCCACCTATAATATTATTTTTTCTACCCTTCCTAATTGCTATTGCCCCCTCTCTCTCTCTCTCTCTCTCTCTCTCTGTCTCTCTCTCTCTCTCTCTCTCTCTCTCTCTCTCTCTCTCTCTCTCTCTCCTCCCCTCAATCTTTATAGCTTCTCTCGTACACCTCCCACAACATCACCCTCATCCTCCACCCTAACTAGGTTTTGGAGAATGAATTTACATCAGGATATATATACGACATATTCATGTGTCGTTCCCATAAAAATGAATAGTGCTAGAGCTCCAGGAATACGGTTAACCCCGCGCATCCTGCTGGTGGAAAATTGGTTGGTAGAATATTCAGTTTATGGCAGTTACTGGAGCTCCTACCTGCTCAAGTTGACATGTAACAATATAGTCAGTGGTGAGATAGTTGTGGCTGTTAATCAAAAGGAAAATGAGGAAACAATAGAAGAATAGGAGGTTATCCTAATGACTTACTGTAGGGCAGGAGGGAAAAAGGAAAAAAAAGGCACGTTGCCTTTTGTCTCACATACTTAAAACTACTTAAATATAATTTCTTACCCGGCCTTCTGCATCGTCCAGCGTGAATCTTCTTGAGCTTGACGCCTTTCTGCAGGCTTGTTGCCATCATGGCGCACTCACTCGGGTATGTCTGGCCGTCACTGGCGCACAGAGGCTCATTAGCTGGGGGGCACGACTCCGGCAGGCCGAAGAAGAGGGGCTGGCGGGTGAGAGCCTCCACTCGACACATGGTGCTCAGACTGTTCTCATTGTCTTTACATGGGTCTGTTGAGATACGGTTATTATAATTAAACATTTGCTAACAGTATACTGTGGGATATTGAGACAGAATGCTTCAACAATCCGTCCATCTGTTAAAAATCTGTTATAAACCAAAAAAAACACCTTGGAAAATGAAAAACCACACTGAAAGCAAATCTGCTCCCCTTCTTAAGAATTGCCTTCTTTCCGATGACGGAAGGCAAATTCAGTGCTTTAGTAAGTCTATTTTTAAATTGCAGAAAAAAATATATATGTAAAAACAGCATAAGTTGAATCCATGAAGTTTTTTTTTACTGTTTTAATAATTAGTCTAATAAATTTGCACAGGATATGAGTAGAGAAAGGAAAAAACTAGAGAGAGGATGGAAGAAGGGACATGCTTCTTCATTGTTTTCCACCACAGAAATTATCAGTGACCCCGGCGATGAGATCAGCCCGACCTTGGAAAACAAGGGAATGGACGGCACCTCCTTTCTCTCAAAGCTGGCTATATCAGTCTGTGATCTTGGGAGAATTGGTCTGTGGATATGTGGGACTGGGACAGGTTATAATCCAGCTTGCCATGCTTTCAGCGTGTGGGAAGAGAAAAAGAGTTTATGTAACACCACAGTGTATCATGCCAAGCTGTCACTCAAAACACACTAAGGATGAAGCAACCTATCATCATGAAAGGAACGGTAACAAGAATGTGAAAATGAAAGGACGGAAACAGTTGTGCTTAAGTGCTGGCTGTCAAATGGATGGCTGGACATCAAAATATCTCAAGTCGATTATATCGTCTGTTTTAAGTCATGTCACCATCACCGCCATCACGCATTTTAAACTTGACTGCTTTGACAAACATTTAGCTAGCTAACCAACTAATTTTAACTGAGTATCTAACATCTTTTTTTATATCTGCATCTGCAGTCATGAGAGGAACAATCAAAGTCATCGTCAGTGTCAGTGTTTTCTACAACCCCCCCTTTGTTTCAGAGAGGAGGGGACCTCCCTCAGAGGAGGATTTGTCCTCTCTATAAAGACAGTGAACCCTGAAGGAATATTAACCTGTAAACATGTTGACAAACGGTAAATGAGCTAACGTTAGCACCAGTTCACATTGAAGCTCCTGAGGCCCCAGGTCATCGAGGTCTCAGGACTGACGAGATAATTCTGACATACTGGACAAAACAAGAGTTTACTCCAGGGTCAACAGTAAATTTGCCTCAGCGCTGCAGGCTCACACATTTTTTCTTAGAAGTGAATATGGGGTTCATTGAGAATGTGACCTATTTTAACCCCCAAACCATAACCCTCTTCAAGGAAAATTTATTCTTCATCTATTTTCCGGTGATCTTTTTTATTGGCATGGTTGTTTACCATTAGCCCGACTTTGCTTACTATTTGGACCCAGCTGGACATTGTAAGCACTTGGGGAAAATTCTGGGATGGTTTTATAACCTCTGACAAAGACACAAACAGCAACAATGTGGAGGCTGTGGTAGTGTGAGAGGAGGGAGTGACCACGGCCAGTGGTCAGGCCTCAGATTGTACAAGCAGCACAATGCAAAGGCTTACAGGACTAGCAAACAAGCAATCAGTAGGTTTATTGTAATGCACGCAGTGTTTCGGCATAATGCAGTGCCTCACTCGCCAGCCAGACCATTATCTGAGAGAAAAACCATTACCCTCCATTAACTGAGAAGAACAGCTATCCAGGGTCCATGCCCCCCCTCAGTGAACAACTTGGATAATTACAAGAAGGATGGCCCGTTTGTTAAAAAACTAGCAGTGCGTATAAATCAACTGACTCTAGCTACCAGCTTTACCTGAAACAGTCAAAGCTTTATATGAACAGCTGTGGGAAGATTTAGAGGGCCAACGGGTCCCTGCAGCATTAGCCCTCCTCAGAACCATAGGGCATGTCAGGTCATTTAAGCCCACTCAGGCCAAAATGATTTGACCAACCCTCCATGTTGGAGCTGCACATCCATCTCTTCTTGCCCAGAACACTTCTCTGGTCCTGCTGCTATGAGACAGAGTTTGAGTTTGCTGTTCTTTACTCAAAAGACATATATATATATATATATAATCTCAAAGTTTAGTACTTTGGGAGAAAACAATCATCACTTTGTGATAACTGGGATGAAGTAAATAGGCTGAAAACAGGAGCTCTTAGAGACCAACTTAGAGAAAACAACAATTTGCACTGTGGGAATGCCAGCGAGAGGGAAAGGAACCTGAAAGAAGACTGGGAATTATGGGACTCCTGCCAGAACTAAGTTAGGTATCTGAAGGAGAGATAACAAAAAAGGAGATGGTGAGTGGATTGATTAGAAAAACAGAGAGGAGAGAGGATGAGCACAGAACACAGGAGAAAGAGAGTAAAAGATGGTGTCTGATGTCATTTGCTTTTCCTTTCCCTTACCTTACATCATTGCAAATTCAACACCTTACCAAATAAATATAAAATGGAATATTCAGTTGAACTGCTTTGAATCTGACCCCAACACCCATTCTTATGGGGAGCAGCAACTCCAAATCTGAAGCCATACTTCTCTGTTGGAAAACAAATGATTTTTCCCTCAGAGTGGAGGGTGAGTTTCTGGCTCAAGCGAAGGACTTTAAGAATCTTAGTTCTTGTTCTCAAGTGATGGGAAAAAGACCGCGAGATGGACAGGCGGTTCGGTAAGGTATCAGCAATAATTCTGCTGTAAAATCGGTCTGTGGTGGTAAAGAATGATTTGAGTCGTAAGTTAAAGTTCTGGGTAGTGACCGAAAGAATGAAGTCAAGGACACAGGCTGAAATGAGCTTCCTTCGTAGGGTGACTGGGCTCAGCCTTAGAGATAAGCCCTCCTTTGCTTAGGGGGAAGTAAGCTGAGGTTGTGAAATTTGTGACGAGATTTGTAAATTGACACTTTTAACATTCTCTATGCTGAGCAGACTAATTCAACTGATCGATGATTAGAAGTAATACTAAAGAAAACCTGAGGAGTCATCTCACCGCAGTGCCCTTGGTATTGCAGCCGTATGTTCTTCTGGGTCTTGCAGGCGTACTGATGGAGCTCACACTCGTTGCGGAAGTCTTTTCCATCACTGCCACACACTGTCTTCTCCTGTTTGCCCTCACAGCCGAGAGGGCACATGCATTTAGCCGACAAGCCATCCGACGACTGGACACAGGTGCTGCCGTAGCTGCAGGTCACTTCAGTGCAGGGGTCCTTCAGAGCTGCAGGCAAGGACATACATGGAGAAAAGGTTTAGTCGAAAGCAGAGTTTGCTCTCACAATGAAGATGTGAACCAGCTGAACACAGGGCTAGTGCTACCTGGAGAGCAATCCAACTTATTTAATCGACTGTTGGTGCACGTTGGAATCTTTTTCTATATTTGAGGAACTACTTGACACCCCTGGTTGAGGATGTACTACCATGGCAGTCTGGTTGTATAAACAAGTTACGTTTCATTTTGCTGCACACAATGAATTGATTCAGGAGATTTGGGCTCGCGACACACTCTCTATCGCTATGCTTGTGCGTACTTTAATCCCCACGGTATAAAAAGAAACTCTGAATATTTACATTTCCACCAATGTGACCAAATAGGAAGGAGGGAAAAAGAGACAGAGAGGCAGGCAACCCCTCATGACTTTGTTTCCACTGTAATTAAACAGTGTGCTACTTGTCGCATTCAAATAAGACACAAAGGTGGGAGTTTTAATTTCGCTTGTGTTTAGAAAAAATGGGGGACTATTCTTTGGTTTCATATGCTCGACAAAAAGCAGTCATATGATTGCAATCACTCTCATCTTACTGCATTATTCATATTTATGACTGTCAAGGACAAACATCCTTTCCCTTGAGAGGGAAGCCGAGCACTGTTAGCTTTCTCATTTCCTAAACCCACCCCTTTTAGAATAAATATTTACCCATTCTGATATTAACACCCTCCTTTGTAGCATCTAGACTGAAATAATTTGATTTAAGGGAAGCGTTCTTACATGGTATGTAGAATTATTTGCAGTTAATAATGTTCTGTTTTATCTCACACCTCAGATCTTGTGTTTCAGCTTTTTTATTTGACTGAATATGCAGCACATAGTCATTCCTTCAGGATGGAAAGGCACTGTCTTCTTAATAAGAGATTGGAATGTGTGCAGATATATTTTATAGATGTGTAAGGAGACAGGATTGCTTAAGGAGTGCTCTTGATCGAAGGATATTTCCCCCACCTCACTTTCCTCCTCGTCTTCTTTTTTCTGCTTTCCCATGTCGGGTCTTTTTGAGGTTTTGGTGTGTTGGGCTTCTTGACCAAGACTTTTTCCACTCCGATGTGTTCTGTCTCTTAGCATGAATTTTAAAACTAATGATCGTGACACCTCATAAATTGCAGTTCTAACAAACAATGATGGGAAGTGATTTACATTATGACTCACGATGAGCATCAATGGCAGCTTAACGGTCGTCAATGTGGACTAGAAAGAGGTTTTGACACTTGACCTCTAATTTTAGTTTAATCATATAAAAAAAATGACAAAGTGTCAAAAACAGCCGTGCAGTGATGTCCTTGTTGTATCTGCAGGAGCAGGTAGAAGGCACAGCTAAAATCACAGCTGCAGCAATTCGCTGCACAATTTTGCACTTATTAAATACTCTGAGCTCTTGTTATGCAGCACGCAGCACTTGTGGAAATAACCTTCAAAGCGACTGTTTTGATGCACCTGCTTTTGGAAATGGCAGGTGGAAATATGTGTCCTGACAAGAAAAAGCACCTTGTCAAAGCGCTTAGATTTTCTGGAATATAGTCTTTGTTATGGTGGAGGCAGCAGTCAATCCAACATAGGAGGAAGAGGAAGATGGAGAAGAGTAGAAAAGCCCAGTGATGGTGGTCACTTGCAAAGAGGAGCCCCTTATTTGCTTCTTGACAGTAAATAGCACCCTTGCACTTCTTGATCCCATTGAATAATAGCCCGGGCTTTCTCTTCACTTACCCCAACCCTCTTCTCCACCAAGCAAAGCTGGTGTGCTGACAGGGAAGTAGGGGTGGTGGCATCAGTAAGGAGCCAGCCGCTGAGTAGAACAGGAAAGGGAGGTGGGGGCTCTCGATTTGAATGCTAACAGGGGCCGATTTGGATACAAGGCACAGCCTGGATGGGGCGTTAGCACAGATAAGCCTGCCTTCTCAGTCTCGAACAAGCAAGCAAATTGCCTAGGCGAATGTGATCTGTGTAACAAGCCCACAGGAAAAAAATAAATAAAAGGGAAACATACCAGCACCCTCACTACGACAACCTTCAGGGATTTCTCGGTTGCATTTTCTTATTCTTATTATGAGGAAGGTAGCAAAAACCAGGAGGAAGCAGGAGGCTGAAAGAGTCTGCAGAGCTGGATTCACCAAATTACAATGATCCTCGTTGCCAATTAGATTATTCTGCCTCTCCGGAGAAAGGCTCAGCAAGGTTAGGCTGCAAAGGTAAGCAGATACGGATGCAGATACCGAGAGATAAAGACACAAAGTCAAAGCGAAGCAAAGACATTCAAACAGAGAGAAATGAAATCCCTAGGGGATTGGAAGGAGGGGAGCATCCAGAAACCAGCCAGCATTCCAATTAAAAAAATATTCCATTATAAACCGATCAGCCACTCATTAATGCCAGTTACCAGTATTAATTTTGTTTGCTGTACATCAACAGTTTGTAAACAATACTGATGTTTTCAGTTAAACTGATGTAAACGACACTCATCAAAACAAAGACGCCGTAAATTATTAGTACCTTTAATGATGAAGCTGTAATAAGCTCTGATCAACCACAAGATTAAAACCAGTGACTAAAATGAATATGTTATTTGTAAGGAAACTCAATGTTCACTCACATGTTTTTTAACAGTGTAGTTTCCATAGCCTTGTTATTTTTACAGTACATAACATTACAGTAAGTACATTGGATCCATTCCTGTCAGTGGATATGGCTATAATTGGACGTTTTTACTGAAAATATTTAATAATGCTTCTTATAGCAGGCATAGTGGGTTTGATTGGAAACACCACCTGGAATATTTACAGTCAGCAGCTTTGCTTCATTTGAGCAAGAACGCCAGCATTGTTTGCCACTCGGGTTCTTGTTGGGCCAGGACTTCCAGCCAGCGTGTCTGTTTGTGGATTCATGAGCTGTTGTTCCTGGATACACACCCAAACAAATGCACACAATCCTGCACTTTCTCAACTGTGAGGCTGAGAGAATTAGATGACCATCATCTTTAAGGTGTCACCAAATGGAAAGCAGAAACCAGCAGCACGATTCACACAACCTGAAGTTACTTGTGTAGACTAGTTATTTCTTGTATTCCGTCTGTGCAGGTTTCTTTTAATCTGCATGACTATTCTCTCTTTTTTTCCCCTCATAGAACTGTATTGTACTGTTACATTTTCATATAGCAAATGTATGGCTGAGTGAGTTTTCGTGGCTGTGCTCAGGGCAGACAATGTGGGCGATTTGAGCATAGTGAAAGATAAATGTTGAAGTTGCCTAGTAGCTACAGTTACAGAGGTTACAATTTGCCTGCGAGCTAATACGCAGCTCCTCAACAATATAAATGGTCCTATGTTGAAAGGGGACGTGAATTAATGTGAAGTCAGACAGATTCAAAACAGCTGCTCTCTGCACAATGTAGACAGGCGTCTATATGCAGCACCTTTTTTTAAGTGGCATCAATGTCTAGATGAGAGTGGTCAAGACCATGGACTTTGGCCTCAGGACGGTTTTAGGTCAGGGAGACAAAGCTAAGATTTGAACATACAGTAGCGGTGCGGAGAATTGCAAGGATTGAAAAGAGTGAATTTGTAGCTAGAGACCTGAAAAGGACATGAGGCAGGGGGATAGAGAGACAGAACCCTCCATCAGACCCAGTACAATCCACACACAAACACACACACACACACACAAACACACAAACCTTAATGGTGAGATTCTTTGCGGACACCTCGGCATTCTGATTCTCTATGTTCTTTTGACGTCAAACTCTCAACAACTGAAAAATGGTGAACATTCATCACAATACCGAAGAGCAGGTGATGAAGGGTGATGTCTCCTTGAAATGTGGGGTAGAGGGGTTTTGGAGGAAGGGGGATTACAGTGATCTTCTCCACTTTCATCTCCCCCCCTGGCAGCCAGCAGACAGCCAGGCAGGCGGGGTGTTCTGCTCTATGATCCATTATTTTGCGCTGTAGTTTATTAATGCTTCATTAGGGACAGGGAGCTGTCAGCACCATGCTGGTTTTACCTCATGCCCTGCTGCCATGGCACAAGTAGCAGCCCAGATGTGTGTATACGTGTGTGAGTGTGTGTGTGTGTGTGTGTGTGTGTGTGTGTGTGTGTGTGTGTGTATGTGTGTGTAGATGTGTTTTTATATATACCAGTGCACGTTCACAGACAGTCAAGGAGTTCAGATAAGTCTGCAAATGAGTTTGTGATATATATGCATGTTTATCTGTGTATGCGTACGTGCGTGGGTGTGTGTGTGTGAACGCACGTGTCTGTTTGTGTGTATTGACGGGTTTGTGCGCGTGTGTGGCGCTTCCTGTTGTGCTGGTAGTGATAAGGGAGGGGAGCAGGGGGTTGGAGCTAATCAAATGCAATGATGCGAAGTGGGAGACTTGGCAATGCGTCTTCTAATCAAGAAAGCCCCTATCAGCAGCAGGAGAAGAAGAGAAAGATGATGAAAAGAGAGAAATGTGGCAAAAAAAAGACCGAGCTTGACAGCTAGAGGAAGAATTTGATAAAATACGCATAGACTGCGACATAAATACTTAAATAATTTTTTGGGATAATACCTGAATGCTAACATTTGTTGGGTAAAAGCATGCGCAGACATCTCCTAACTTTTGTTTTATGGTATGTAATGGTATTTGTCACATTTTGGTTTGTTTGTGGTCCGAATTACAACAGTTTTGATTGTATGTTTAATGAAATATGTTGCGCTTTAAGGTTTATAATATCTTATCCATTCTTGATTTACTCACATGATAAAATACATTTGAATTCAAACATTTGAAATGCTGTTAGCGGGAAATATTTACATAGCTGATTCAATACGATTCATTAATTACAAACCATGTCATTGATTAAATTATTATTTTTCTAATTTCCTGACAGATCTAATATCAATGCTGATCTTATTGTGATATGGTCCCCAAACTATTGTTTTTCTTTGAAGTTAATTTTGCTTCTAAGATAATGATTCTTGTCAAGAATTTATATTTACACTAACAATTTTACAAAAAAAAAAATATATATATATATATATAACATTCATAAATGTTAAAGAAAAAATAGTAGTTGTAGATATATATATGTGGGTGGTTTAAATAAAGGGCACTAAAAGGGGTTCTGAGCTAAAAGTAGAGAGGTTGCATGGAATGAAGTCTGTGTGAGTGAGATAAGGGAAATGGTCAAAATGAGAGCATAAAAAGGCGGTAAAGAATGCTGAGAAAAAAAAATAAGATTAACAGACAAGATCAACACGGGCAAAGATCCAAGAGGTAAATATGGATGAGAATATGCAGCCAGATATTCAAACTAAGTGATTGAGAGCAAGAGGTATCGACTGAGGGAGCGCCAGCAGATTAAGAGTCCTATACACCTCTCCAACATGTCGTTAGAAGACAGATAAACACACACACACACACACACACACGCACACACACACACACACACACACACACACACACACACACACACACACACACACACACACACACACACACACACACACTTTCTCTACTTTGAGGCCAATAGCTGCAAGATGATTCTCCGTGTTTGATGTTTTTCTTCAAAGATCTCCACTAAACCACAGCTGTTGGGTCTTCTTGAAGCATTGCTGTTTTGCCCTTGAGATGGGAAAACGGACCACAGAAAGCCCTCATCGTACGCCAGTTTGCTGGCCACACACTCTCAGAGAAAGCAGAAGAGTGTGTGAGTGAGCATAGAGAATATAGCATTTGTCTGGATGGATGTGGTACCTGACATTTGAGTAAATCAAAACTGAGTATGAAAGAAATTGGAACCTAAATTGTTGCACTTTTATTTTATTTTCAAAGGAAATAATATTGTCCAGCCTAATGGAGACAAATGTTTAAGAAAAATAGAAATGCCAGATTTCATACTGACATGTTGCCACTCTGTGAGGCCTAATGACCCAAAAATAGATCTTTTAATGCCGGGCAGTCATCTTGCAGTATGAGATTTCACATCTTTGAGAGAAGAATTAAAGCATAGGAGTGCTGAGATTACCACACAGGCCTCGTTTATGCCGCCAAGTAACAAAAAGAAAAACCAGACAGAATTAAATGATTGTGATATGGGTTTTACGGCCGAAGCAGACGGATACGGTGTTTTGAAAAGGCTGGACACAATTTAAGCAGAGACGCTGAAATTCTTCCACACATGCTGGACACTTCCTCTGAAGGAATCCAAATGAGCCTTGGGCAGTTATGATGTTCCGAACAATCGTTCTTTCTCCTACTCAGCGGAAGTTGTTCTGTTGCTAATATGTCGGATGTCCACAACTAAGTAACAGCTCAGCGGTTGATGCTACTGAAGCCATATTGGGGTTTTTGATGGAATCACAAGAGGTTTCCATATCAAAGAACCAGTTGATTAAATGTGCAGATTTTACTCTTCGCTTCATGACACGACATGGAAATATCATTACAAATTAATTATACTTTTAACAGTATATTCTAATTATGAAATAAAGGTAGTTAAACTACCCGTGAACACAAGACATAATACATATATTTAATATATATTATCACAAAACGACCGTGTCGCTTTACATGATTGCCAACGATTGACTATTTCCACGTCCAGCAGACACAGAGCAGCATTAACTTTCATTTGGAGCCATTTATCTGGGCAACTGATGATACTGACCCTCTGTTTTCACTCAGTTTGTGTTCCCCTACTTGTCCATAAGACCGCCTGTCTGCTTCTTGATGCTTGCTTTACACTCCAATATAGATAAAAATATGAGACAAAATAACTTTTCTTTTCTTTAACTCCAGGGTTTTCCAGTCACCTAAACGACCTTAAGAGAAGAAGCCATATTACCTATTGGAAAATATTAGTACATAGAAACAAATATTCCTCTTGAATAAATTGAGATCTTTTGGACGCGGCAATACAGTTGGTAACAATTAATGACTAGTTTATTTACCCCTTTAAGGCCAGGATCACATCTGATCCTGTTTTATTTAATTGTATAATTTGTAGCTATCTATTAGCAGATTTAGTGGCATGGCAAACATTAATAGAGTAGCTGGGGTTCAGAGATGAAATGTTTTCAGCATTGTGGTGGGAGCAACATACAGGACAAATTACTGCTAGAGAGTTCACTAATAATAAATCCTGAGAACAAAATAATCCCATTTCCCACACAAAGATGACAAAACAAAAGCAGAAATAGGCTGAAATCGATGAACTCGGATCGGAGGTTTGATGCATTCAGAATGTTACCCAGACCATGAAGAGGAAAAGGTATTCATGTGGTTCAATAGGTGCACATGCCACAAGTTTCCTGTCATTAGCTCCTTATTAACGGGAGCCCGTTGTGATGTGGTACCAAAATGAGGACTAATGTGCAGGGAAGCGTTGACTAATCATATTTGGCCTCCGCCATCAACACATGTTAATGAATGATGGCCGCTGGGTGCAGTATGCTGCTCAGAGCTAATAAGATTCAGTTACATCATGTGTTGGTTCCAGTGGTGGCTCACGAGTTTAAACATTTGGGCTTACAGGGATTTTTTCATGACTTTCATGATCAAATACAACTTTTCTTTTACAACAAGGGATAAAATCCTAGTCAGCTGTCATCTGACACTTACGTACAAACACGCACTCACCCACACACAAACACACACACGCACACACAAACACAAATGATGAAATCCTAGTCCAATCCTCACTGGTAAACATTTTAGATGACTGTTTAACTAACAAGCTAACTGTTTCGCTAATTTAAATTATTTTAGGCCTTAATAGGCCTCATTACTCCGCCCAGCCTCAAAAAGATAACAATCCAGTGTATTTCTACTGCTGGTCCCAAGCCCGGATGAACGGGAAGGGATGCAAAAGTAAGGGCATCTGGTGTCTAACCTATGCCAAATCAATATGCGGAACATTCCAAACCGAATTGGGCTTCGGGTTAACAAATACCATCACTGGTACTGTTAGAGTACAGGGTACCGGCCTATGGATGGAAACAGATGATCTGCTGTGGCGACCCCCAGGGGGAACAGCCAAAAGACAAAAAAAAAGAAGGACAAGGCCTAAAAAACACAATATTATTTTAGAGATATATTTGACAGTAGCTCGCAATGAATCAATTTCTTCTTGTTGAACAGTATGTCAAACTCAAGCGCCTTATAGTGGTAGAGAATTGAAGAGGATGGGATGTCAATACTGTATTCCGGTTGTTGGTTAGGGAAGATGTCATCCTTTGGAGCATCCTTTCTGTGTTTTTAATGGGACTTTCTTCTTGACTGTCTTTTTGACAGTCCCATGTAAATAAACACTGTCTTTGCCAGAATGTTCTTGGTTCAAATCCACCTCGGAACCTGGGGCCTTTCTCTGGTGAGTTTGCATGTTCTCTTCATGTTTGTTTTGAGCCCTAATCCTCTCACAGTCCAAAAACATGGAATATAAAGTAACGGGTGGCTCTAAATTCCCCATATTGTGACTATGGGAATTGGCAAATTGCAACGCGTGTACGCTGCCGCGAAAATTCTAAAACTGTTCAACTGGAACAACATGAGAAGAAAACATTTACGATGATTTTTTGGAAATAAACTAAAACATCGGTACATGAAAATCAACGCTATGAAAACCTCATCCACAGAAAAACTCAAATGAACTCAAATGCAAAAAGTAATGCATTTCAGTACTAAGGAATGTGACTTAATTTAAAAAATAACAAAGATCCAGTGGATTCAAAGCAAAAAAAATAAAAAATCAATGTGCGGCTTATCGACTTATATTTTTCTGTCTCTCTGAAGTGCATATGCTTGTAATCAGATAAAATTCTCAAATCAGCCCTGGAATACAGAAGCCTGTTTAACATGACAACACTTTAATTTAAGCTATTTTGATAAGCCTCTCAGAATGAAGCTGCAGACGGAGCAGAGAGTACTGACATTTATTCAGAGCAAATTGTCGATGAAAATAACCAGGATTGATTCTCTTCCATTTCTGGCAGCATCATTAATGCAGGCGCTGTAAGTGTGGTGTGAGGGTGAAAGACAGAGTGTGTGTTATTGCAATTGTGAAGAAAACAGATCAAGGAGTAAGTAGAAAAATTACGTGGTGAAATGAAGGTGTATTAATCGGCCCTCAATACTCACAAGGTAAGACTGCCGATAATGCGATTAGAGTAAACAGTAAACAAAGTCACATATGCATTGTTGTCAAAGAAAGAAGGCCATGTGTTCAGCTTTGACAGTCATGTGATCTGATAAAGCCTGTATAATGGCTGTATTTGATGTTGATGTGATGTAATAGTGTACTTGTGTATTTCAACATTGTGTGAAGACTTACCAGAGGAAGTATTCAAGAAACACTCCACAGTCAAAGGGATTCACTTTATAATGAATGATGCCAGGATGATGCGAATGACACGAGACACAAATCTTAGCCTTTTCTCAATTTGGCCAAAATTATGCTGTGCCTCCCATTACGTGAAAAAATATAGAAAATAAGGTATAACACATGTCATCCCTAAGCATCACATCACATGACCACAGCATAAATGTATTGCTTTGACAGCGTTGGGAACAAACGATTTCTTATGGATATTTTGGTCTGCCCTCGGTAATCTACAGTGCCTACTTGAGGGAAAAAGTTCAAATTCACTCTATAATGGATGAGAGGGGTCATTGATGATTTGGTCAGCTTTGCATATCAGAAGATCATCATGCATGTCCCTGAGCGGCTTTTGTGGTTTCCCTGAGATTTTTGTAAGGCCCTGATCAAGGTCTTCAACCAACTAACAGTGATGTGTCATGTGGGACACTCCACGACACCAGTCAGAAAAGTCTAGCACGTGAGAACTTTTTGACAGTGACCTGGCAAGATGTGCAGTTGACCAATTGGATGACAGAGTGAACACTAACATGGCGACAAGTCTGTCACCGATGTTAGATGGAACAATGATGAAGAAGAGAGGCTCGAGGAAATGTGGGAGCAATACCTCTGCATTTTCAATCTTTCACTCAAAGAATACCACAACGGAGCTTTGACAGAGAGTTGTTGCTGAGAATACAGAGTGCCTCTGTATTACAGGTTCTGACAGCTCCTCGGTTTGTGGCCCTGTGTTTCTCCAGGGCTACAGACCAATCAGGAGCTTACTCAGCAGCGTGTGACACCTGGGTCCGGTCGGAAGGAAGGAGCACCCAGAATAAGTCACATGTTCTCAGCCCACACGTCTTTTTTGATTTAATTGACTTGTCTTTGGGAAGTTTCTTTCATCTTCTCATGGTTTTGTTGTTTTGGTTTCCTGTTTTATTTTGTAAGTTTAGTCCTCTGTGGTATGTTTCTGTTCACTTCCTACTTCCTGTCTCTGGTCTGATGATTGCTGAATGTTCTCTTCTGCCCCCTTTCCCTACCAGTTCCCCATTTGTCCTTGCTACTCTTTTTATTTACCCCTGCATGTCTTTGTTCCCCTTTGTTATTTGATGTGAATGTTTGATGTTAAGGTCTCTCGACACGCTCAAACGCTGTACCTCATGAGGTTGTTGCTTATATTTTGAATTTTTGCTGTTGCACTCAGTTTTGTATTTATGCTCTGACATTTTGGATTTTCTTTTTTTCATTCTCTGTCTGCTTAGCCATTTATATTTTACCACCTTCTGGACTCGGTTTATATAATGTTTAGTATTATTTTCATCTCATTGTACTCTGCCCCTGTTCTGTCTGCATTTTTAACTTCACATAATACATCTTCAGCCAACAACTGCATTTCTAAATTCACATTCCAGAGATGGCACTCTTTAGAAATAGCAACATTTTGAGTTTTTCTAAAATGTCTTTGAAAAAGTACATTCTGCATCCCACTAACAACCAACCGGCACGCTAACACTGGATGATAGATTTGAAGGCTCAGATTCAGATTTATTTGATTCTGTATACTTTGTTTTTTGAAATGAGAAAGCAACCTGAGTTACAGATTTTTATCTAAGTCTGCTTATAGTGTCTGTTTGTTGGGTTATTTTGTAAATACAGTCTCTCTACAATGATTTTGTTTACCTGTATTTCTTGTTCTACAAGACATTAAAACATTAATTCAACTTTAAACCTAATCAGCTTTTCTATAGTAAAGTTACAATCCTCCAGATGTTTTTGAGAATTAAATATGGTACTAATCTTATACTATACAATATCTATTAATATTCATTGTCTGTTGTCCCCCATCTTACCCCATACATGTCATCTGGTTCTGTAATCATCTCAAAATGTGTTTTTACCGTTACTGATGGAGTCCATCCTTGACAACAATTTAGTCCAAGAGGACAGAATGTTTCCGCAGTCTGGATCTCCCTGGATATTCCCTGTCTCAGAGTGATTCCCACATTCCCTAGCAGATGTCCAAAGTGAGTTTCTTTTTCTTCATCGCTGATATTTATTGCAGGCAGGCGAACAACTGATTTTCCTACCTCTACATGTATTCTGTTTCAACCATGCAAAACAAAGTCTTAACTGTCATACAGCCATTTCCTCATCCAGGTCATAATCTCCTCCCTCCTGCTGTCAGTTAAAGTAACTTACTTTGGAGAATAATCAGAAAGAAATAGTGCTTATATTCCACAATTGTA
This sequence comes from Lophius americanus, assembly GCA_037951165.1. NCBI lineage: Eukaryota > Metazoa > Chordata > Actinopteri > Lophiiformes > Lophiidae > Lophius > Lophius americanus. The sequence continues at coordinate 5,541,156 of JBBDHG010000001.1, forward strand.
GCTTTTCTATTAACAAAAAGATTCTATGTTCCCTGCTTTAAAAGGCAACAGAATACCCAGAGAGAAAATCTTTTCCACCTATTCAGTGTCTGCAATTACTCATTCAGGAGTTCACCCCACTCGCTTTAGCAGCCGTATTTCAGTGGGTACCTTATACTCAGAAACATTGTAATTAAATGTTTCTCCTCACCACAGTCACACTCCAGCCCTTACTCATCCTGCTCTCATTAGATCGTAACCTGACCACCAGCAGAACTCTAGGTCCCGATGAACTGGATCAATAACTGACGGATGACTTCATCTTGCATGCAACATGAGACATTCTGAGCGAATTCACAAGTACGCACAACTACATTTGTTTCTCTGAAAGGGTCAAAAGATTACAGTTATTATTAGCAGAATTTGAAGAGGGTAAAAGATGTGAAGGTTTAACATCTGTTTGCTCTTAATATATAAACAGTGGGGAAAATGACAATCGATTTATGACGGAAATTAAGAGAGTATCTTCTAACTGGCCCTTTACAACACTTTGAACACGGTTTACAGACAGAACTTATATAACCATCAAGGAAAGGTAGTGTAAGGAGAAATTTGTTCACAGCTTGACTGCAACACTCATTGAATACCATATTTGGTATTGACAAGTTGACCCCTGCCCTCACATAGAAAGTACCGTGTTTTCTCTTCAATAAGCTTCATATTCATCTCTAGCCAATCTTAAATGATTTATACTTACTTATCAAACTAATTCCAGTGGAATATTGTTAGTGCCTAAACCTGTTAAGACTGTTAATATTTCCAGTCACAATAGAATCTGTTTGGATGGGCCATGGGTTTCTTTTTCTAGTGGCCGCCATAGCCTGGGACTGCCACTTCTACTTCTAACAGTACAGTGATTCAATGTGATTGGCCACGATAGAGTGACATCGAGTCACATTCCTCCAGAGCATGAGACTGTTTGAGCTTAGTTGCAGAATCAATGTGTTTATTAGGGAGCATAAAGTACACTGTCAACATTCAGAATGAATGGGACGAATGAGACAAAGCGAGACATTGAATTTGGCCTGAACAAGGTTGTTGCAAAATAGTGTTTTTAGACAGTAGGTGGGTCTATAGGGGACACTTTTCTCCTATCTGAATCAAACCTTTCTGAATGCAATGTCATTCACCTGTTTACATGACCTGTGATCTCTTCCGACCCGGTGCTTACATGCTTCGACTCATCTAATCAGGAACAGCTTTTGGACATGCGCAGACAATCCACTTACCAGTTCAAGTGGCGTCACAACGCCGGGCTTGCAAAGATTCAACTCAAACAGAGAGCTTTTCTTACATGCGGCGACTGGCTATCGGAAAGGCTTTCCATATTGGACTTAGACTACCTCCTTGCAAAGGAATGAAATCTCTATCAGAATCTTTTGGAAAGGGGCGTTTATATACAACCTTTTCATTCCAATTAGGCGTCTTTAGGGTATTTATTTGGAATAAGGCTGCCCATGTAAAACCCACCAAGTGATGCAATCTATTCTTACTTTTTAACTGAAGAAGAGAAGAGTGGGAACGCAGAGAGGATCAGATATGGATCAGCTTGGGTCCCTTCATGGACCAGCCACTGCTATTGTGAGTACAACAACTGTTGAAAATGACCCTTTGTTTTGTAAGTGGGCATTCTTTTCAGTTTATACAAGGACTTAATTGTGTGAGAGTTACACACATATTAACTCTTATTCACATACATGTAGACAGACAGTGACCAAGCTGGTAAGCATTAACATCATCACACAGTAAGCCTATTACCATCACTTTCCCTTTCCGTCTGTGTGTGTGTGTGTGTGTGTGTGTGTGTGTGTGTGTGTGTGTGTGTGTGTGTGTGTGTGTGTGTGTGTGTGTGAGTGTGTGTGTGTGTGTGTGTGTGATGAAGGACAATAACATGAATGTACATTTTCAAACTAAGAATGCATATTTACTAAATGATGCCACAGGTGCATGAGCAGAAGGACATTACAGTATCATATACTTGTGCACACATTTGCACCACATGGATAAGCACACACTCAGCCTGTAAGGTTCTGCATGATATGTTTGTGAATACCAAGCATGAGTCAATGCTCCAGGGAAATGAAAACAGGGAAACGGAGTTATTTACAATGACCTCTCACCCTCTGTATCTAGTGTGTGCGTGTATATTAGTATGTGTGCAGACATAAATGTGTTCAGTAATCACCCTAGAGAAATTTGATCACTCTCTTTGTTTGTGTGTGCATTTATGTTACTACAGATGAGGGTAGCACATAGATAAAGAGACTAATTTTGTCTTTAAAATTTGGAGGCATATGGAGGAAACAGGAGAAAAAAGAGAGTGCACCCTGAAAGAAGTGAGACACCCTGAAAGTGCGACAAAATTATTTCTGGCTGTTCTAAAAGCCAGAAAAATGAAGGAGAGATGACGCACAAAGAATGGAATAACAAAAGGGGCAAGGAACGAAAAAAATAAAGACAGAAAAGAGGGCCGAAGGGAGGAGAAGAACAAGAGACTGGGAGGAGAAGCAGAAGGGGGAGAGAGGAGGGAAAGGAGGAAAAGTCGAAAATGTAAAAGGAAGGATAAATCCAATGAGGGCAATAAAGGAAAAACTGGACTACAGCCTGGAGGGGAGGAAAAGAGAGGAAGATAGAAGGAATGAACGGATAAAAAAAGAAGACAGTAAAATGAGAAAAGGATGCGCCGAGGCAGTGGTGAATAATTGCCAGTTACACTGTGCAAAACACGGTTATCTATTCCAGCAAAGCACACAGTCATCTCCCCCATCCACAACGCTAACCACTAGTCCACTGTCAGCAGGGGCAACCAGGTATTTCAGCAGGTTAACAGCAGAGATCGTCAGGACACAAATGGAAGCAAAGAGAGAGGAGGAAGAGGAAGGACATATGTAAAGATCTCTCTCTCTCTTCTGGATCTCGATCCAGGACCACCTCAAATACAACCACCTCTTTGAAACCTTTCAAAGAGGTGGTTTGCATATGTGTTTCCTTCATTCACAGTGCGTTTGCCCCTGCATGCCTCCGTAGTAGTCATTTGTATTATTATTGATATTAATAATTAAATGATGTTTTTGGTCAGAGTTGGCTTCAGTCAGAGTCCGGTTGCATCAGCATAGCTGAATATCTGAACGCCTGTGGTATGCTAGAGCTGACAGAGGAGTAGGTTTGGAGTACTGATGCCTTTCTCCTTCTGCTATGAGGACACAGGAGTTTATCAGCGGCGGAAAGATAACGCCCTCTCCAGAGTTAAGGGGGAGCGAGTGGAGAGCGGCCTGATAGAGTGAGGGCAGCAGGCCGTGCTCATGGCCAGCCGTCATGACGAGATGCACATATACATAGACAGAATCAATCTCCGCTGTTCACTCTTTCAAACCCCAGTCAACTCACTCGTACTTTTTTTTCTGCATTACTTGTTGCAGTCGTTCAAGAGGAAAAAGGAAAAAAAGAGAAAACTCCATGTTCCAGTAGAGTGGCCACACAAGATGACTTCTGCTGCAATTCTGTGGCTCTCACTTGGAAAAAGAGTGTATTTACCACTGCGCTCCAAGTTCAATATTAGGAAAGCCAACATGGTGCACGTTCCCCTGCTGATTGTCGCACATGTGCACAGCCATACACACTCACCAATTCAAAGTAGCCAAAGAGGTCTCTAGTCTCCCTCAACCAGAACATGCTTCTTCAGGCTGTTTCTCCCTCGCCCTATCTCTGCCTCTGCTTTCTTCTTTTCTTGATTGGCTGCCTTTTCCCCAGCGCTTTGTGTTGTTATCAGGCGCTCCTGCTGGGCCAGCTGAAACACAGCTTTTCCTTTTAATTTCTATAAGTTCAGATAATATTACCTGCTCACCTTACTGCCATAAATGTGACTGGACTCACCCTAATTCATTCACATGAATCTAACTCAGATGATGAAGACGCTGGCATGAGGCTGGATTGAACTAAAGAACAGCATTGCATGTTTTGGAAACAGGCAGCTTAACTTTGACCAGTGGTGGGACTGGGAAGGAGTGAACAGAAAAAAACCTACCATACCTGTATATAGGGTCGCCAAGTCTACTTATTATAAGAAACTTTGGAGATATTTTGAGATGTTTTTGGCACTTCTTTGTCAAGTGTAGTTGCTAATATGAGGCGGCTCTCTAGCTCATGTCACTCTCCACTAGACGTGTCAAAACAGCCCGCCCAAATCACCAAGACACATCATCGTTCCACAGGACATTACCCTGAAGTCTCTCCCTACCCTCAAATCAGTACTGTGGTTCTCTCACCGTCTGCCGGGTGGATCATGAAGTGGGCGGGTCTACAGATTGACAAAATGATGGGCCAATATTTATTCATATTTTGTAGATTACAGCTGAATTAAGTGATGGTAATATTATATAACTTGTATTTATTTAATCCATGTATAAATATGTTCAAACAGAGTCACCAGTTTTCAGTAGTAGTAGTTTTCATTTGGATTACATGTGCGCCTCAGCATTTAGAATGAAACGCAAGCCCTCTCACTAAATGTCAAAGCTGCTTATTCTTTTGATTAAGACTAAACTTATGCATGGCTATGAGTTGAGTTGAAAATCCCTGACTCACTTCTTCAGATAGCCTTCAAATAAACCGTTCCTGCTGAGACAAACTGAAGGGTTGACAGCGCAGAGCGCCACTCGCTCACACTTATTAAAAGTCAGTGGGTAACCCAGCAGTCACAGCCTGGATCTCTCCTTCTCTCTCTCTCTCTCTGAAATAAACTACAAGACAAAGTCTGAACCAGATAATCCAAACAAGATGCACTTTCTTTCAACAAAATGAATTAAAATATACAGCCGTAAACAATCTGTTATCTCTGCTTTGACAAATTGCAGTGTTTGCTTATGAAAAGACAAACGATTCCACGTGTATGAATTGATCATGCCGGCTCTCACACACGTATTGTGGGAGGTAAGTTATTTTTATTTCTGTTCTGAGTCTCTCTTTCTTGGCCGCTTGTTTCTTTTGAAGGATTTGGCAACACCGTGTGGTTTGAAACTCAGTGGGTATTAATATGTTCCTATGGGTTGAGGTGTTAAATCTGGTTTAATTAGAAGGGATTTATTGTGAACATGTAAAAGTGATTTTGCTCGGCTGTATCTCAGATTTAATGGTTTTCATCACGGGAGCGAGTCTTGTACATGGTCAACACATTAGGGTCCTTATTTAACTGTATATCTTTATTTTCAAAAAAATGAGGATACCACTGGGATGTTTTCAAGACCTAATTCAACTTTATTTGATGCCAATTGTTAACCACAATAAAGATAAATGAAATTCTTAAATTCATAAAATATCCATTTTAAAGGATTTTATTAAGGATTTTTATTAAGGATTATTAAAAAAGGAATCATTTTTGATTTCTATTAAATTAATAATACATTTAATTTATAATGCATGGATCAAATCTCAAAGTCCTAATTAAGTGCAAATTAAGTGGCATCTAGCTGAGCTTTTCCAGGTTGCAACCTACACTGCACCACGTAGATGTCTCTTACCTGCCGGACCCTCCCAGGTTACCTCTCAAAGGTTTATCACCTTGGATCCTCACCTCTGCAGGTGTTTCACGCTCTGTTAGTTTTTTCTTGTGCCAAATGATTAGTATGATCCTCCATTTGTCAAAATTCATAAACTTCTCACAACACAAGATAGCTATCAAGCAGTGACTTTTATTAATCTTCTTCTTTTCCATTGGAATTCAGTGGCGAAGCACTTCTTCATCATCTTTCTTTCAATTCAATCTACAAAAAGGCGAAAAGCCTTCTCTAGAGCCCGTGTTCAGTTTTTCCATTCTAAGCTACTGTACAAACATGGAAGTGCAGATTGATGGCCTCATCGGATCCCCCCCCCACACACACACACGCACGCACGCGCACACACATGATATAAAAGGGCATTTTGTAAGCCTTTTTTCTTATCTGACTCAACACTTACACAAGAATACATTTGTGAGTTTTATATTCTTTCTTATACAAAAACATGTTTAAGCTAAAAAAAAAAATACAACAATGATTGGTGAAGCAGTTACCAACCCAAGCTGAGATTAAAGGCATTATAAATATTATACATTTGTTATTAACAGTGCACAGGAAAGAATTCAATAATTAACCATTTAGAGGCATGGAGGATAACCGTTTTGTCCACTGGAAGGACACCCTAGAGGCCACCTCCTAGCCTTTCATCATCTGCACAGAAAGGCTTTACATAAGCACCAAAATGCTCACTCTGTGAAATGTCAAGGTGGTAGCATCTTTCAGATTTCTGGCACCTGCTGGTTCATGAACAACATACCTAGAGCCTCAGACCTGTAGAAATGCGAACAACTTGCTCCATATAGCTGCACTCACTTTAAAGACGGGATAATCTGTGAGCAGAGGAAAAAAAAAATCTTTTGTGGTTGCACTCCTGAGGGCCAGATAAGACTCCTGAGTTGATTTGAATTGGACATGACTGGTTCTCAGAATGGTAGCCAATTCACTTACCCCTATGAAAACTCACCATTCAAATCGAATGAGTCAAACAAGGCTTTGCACAAAAGCTCCAATCCACCCGCCCACACTATTTTTAAAGTTAAAAGCTCCTTCACTCGCCCGACACTCTCTGCTCTCTCTCCTGTCTGCCGCTCTCGTCCTATTCAATCTTTGTCTCCCTCTTCTCCTCCATCAGTCCTGACAACTCCATAATCTATGCCAGAGTCATCTGTCCAGACCCTCACCTCTGTACCAGCTACAATTATTGGAAGCAAAAAAAAAAAAAAAGACAATGAAAACTTGTCAGTCAGCATCTCTCTGGCTGCCAGCACCTTTTGTCCGGTTTGCATGTACACATTCTGGCAGATAGAAGCATACAGTATAACCTCCTGCACTCTGCTACACGTACAGAGCTGTACGTGAGCAATTACAGCCTTTCTGGATTCTATTCTATTTTTATGTTTATCTCATGCTAAACTGTGTAAGACCTTCCGACTGAATCTAACATAAAAAAAAGGCAACCGGAGAACACAGAATCTGTGTCTTCAATGCACATTTTATTTAAGGCAAAACAGTTATCTGCTAAAGCGGCCAATGTAATGAAGTATTAACCCCATCCGAGTCTAATAGCTAGTTGTTCCCATCTGATCGCAATGATGGAATCTTAGCCAATCCAACATCAGGGAGGGGGTGTGAGCCGAAACTGCTTATTCCAAGTCCCACCTCAATGGGGTTCAGCTCTTATCCTACCTGCATGACCCAGTTGTTCTGGAGCTTCAATTAACTGATTAACAGACTGATGACCTGACAGTCTGCTTCAGGATTCTTTGTTAGAGTGCAGAATTCCTGTGCCTTCATTTCTGGAAATACTTCATGGCTATGAAGCTGCAAATCATCCCCATAACTTCACACTGTCACCTCCATGACTTACCGTAGGCATAATCTTCTTTTGGTGAAATACTGTTCTTGGTTTTAGGCAGATGTCTTCCAAAACGTTTTGTATCTCTAAGTTACTCAACTAAAAACATCAAGGTGTGTTATAGTCAAATGATCTTTTTCTGGGTTAGCAGTGAATTCAACATCAGCACTCTCACATGGACCTCATATATGCCCAATGTTTTTTTTTCCAATAGTTGAGGCATGAAAGACCTGTGGTTCACTTACAATGGCCATACTTTTAGATGAATTTAGGAAGTTCTTCCCCTTCTGGTAACCTTCACAGGTGCTCCTGATCTTCTCCATTTCTACAGAATCTGTCTCACTGTTGAACTTCTCTAATATGTCCAGTTGATATAACATAAACCTGGCTCAATATATCCAATAAAAACCTGTATTTTGTGTTTACTCACGTTGATTTTATTTTATGAACTTTTTTTTAAAACAATATGAATGAATACATACAAAATATAGAGAAATACATTATACTTTTATAATATTATAATGATAATAATAATAATTATTATTATGCTTCTTTCTTTTTTTCAGTCTAATCTGTAGGCTCACTGATGGCCCACAGATTAGACTGTAAGACCACCTGCAGTACCTGGCAGCTTAGTCCACACATGGAGTCTCAGTTTAATCTGCAAGCTCTGGGATCCTATTATATAAGTTTTGAAACTAGCTAAGTGTGACTTTCACCATTTACCTTTCTTCAATACAATAGTAATTGTCCCCAAAGACTATCAGAGGAGGCCTTTCACAAATCTTTAGAAGACCACTAAGGAACCGTTTTAGATATATCAATGTCAAGATGAAATCCAGAAAACATCCACCTCCAGATTATAATCTCAAGAGCTCTCTGTTCTATAAAAATCAGATTCCAGGGTAACATAAAACCCTGATGTAAAACTGACCCAAAAAATGATCATCACGTAATGGCTCATTTCAAACTGAGGCACCGGAAGAATGTAAACACCAGCTTTTGTCTCTGACGTAAAGAGAAGTAAGTCTCCGATCTGTTGGGAGCATGTTGTTATTATCAGCGTTATCATCGTTCTTAATATTCTTTTGCGTTAATTTTTGCTCATCACTTCCTGCTGTTGTTGCAGGTGGTAATTATGGATGCTGTATTTATGGAGGCCAATAACCCATCATAACAGCACTCCTTCCACTTTCCCTCTCTGGATTTAATCTCCTCCTGCATTCTGCTCACCCCTCACTCAATCAATCACTCACATGCACTTGCATCCCCCTTGTTCTTTAAATGTTTCATATCTCATTGCTCTTTCAGCGTTACTCCCTCCATCCCTCGCCTGCTGTACCCTCTGTCCTGTTTATCTCTATTTTCTCCCTGCCGATGGTGAGTAGTCACCAAGCCTGCAATTAGTGCCAGGTCCAAGCCGACACTATAGTCAAACCTCTAGAATTAGCAGTGGGCCGACACTGGCAGGCAGGCGGATTCTACACTGACTAAACACTCGCATTATTATGCACGCGGCTGCTATACCACCGTTTTGGGCAGGAATCTGCTGCTCCCCTCAGATCTTGATGTGCTTTGCTAAAGTGACAGAACGGATGGTAGAGGAGGAGTACAGGCAGCCAGCAAGAGCTGAGGGATAAAATACGCCCTGGATGTTTAGGGAAGTTGGCACAGTCTTTGTTTGTAAGATTGCTTTGGTGCTCCTATGTGGGATTGTAGCCACATTGGAAAAGACAATGAGCTGGACAGAGGCATTTTTTAGTATTGAAGGAATAGAGACATGAGGGGCCGTTGCACTAAATCAACGTGTGATAAAAATGAATTGAATTGACAAGAGCAAGTATTCTCGTGTCACTCAGAGACTTACAGCTTCAGCTGATTTTGTTGCCAAGGACATTGGCTCTGCATTAAGTCATTTATTAGCCTAAAGAACACAGCTTTTGAAATTCCCCACCCAAAGAGGCTGAATGATCTCATGGCTCTCTGAAATATTGTAAACTCAATAGACTAACATTTAAATACATACAGTAACACTTCACCATTCACATTCGAACAGTCTTATGGTCTAATAAGAATGATATCAACCTAAGTTTTTGGAGTGTGCTGATAAGGGCTGGGCTATTAATCGGAGAAGTTTGTTATCTCGATTCAGACATGTATACAATCACATTTCTGTAGTACAGTGATTCTCCAACATTTTAGTTTTTAAAATGAGCTGCATAAAAACTTGCTAGCCTAGCTCTGGCTTATATTACCACCAATGAGGTCTGGGCCTTTAAGCCAATGACCTGTTACGTCTGCCATGGATAATGGAGGTGCTAAGTGCTTAAATTAGCTTTAGCTTGCCTTGGCTAAGTGCCATCACAAGTAACATCACGTAACCAATGCAGAGACAGAAGTAGTAGTCTCTCATCAATCTTTAACTCCTCCATGTCATCGTTTTCTTTCTACCACATTATTTCTCGGTTGTGTCACGATGGCTGCATATCTTTCACTCGTGACAACGTGGAGGTGGAGCACACTAGAGTGCTGATACCCGGCCGAAGCCCAGTGGGTCTCGTCTGTTACTTTTCTTGTAGTAAATTCTCATGGAGTAGCTGAACTTAAACCACAAAGGACCTAAGAAAAACATGTACGATAAAATTTACTACTGGACTACTACAAAAAAGTACTGGAAACTATCACAGAAACCAGATGGTTTTTGAATTAGATTTGGATGAAGAGTATAACGAAACAGTTTGTCAATGGAATTTAATGGGTTTAAACATCAAAGAAGGGCATTGACCCTAAAACAGACCCTTTTCCAGTTGTTTACTCAGGGTAAAAAGACGAGCAGTCATCATGGTAACAATAACTGTGGGACAGCGTTAAAACGCAGAGCTTCAGCTGGTGTTAACTGTGTCGGATATGGGTTTGGTCAGGATATGAAAACAGAAGGGTCTACTGGGTTCGGGCCAGGCGCAGTCAGTAGTCTCCCGGTATAGGTCGGGCTTGGACAAAAAGATTCTCTACAGTGCTCAAGTGTGCTGTAGAGCTGTGGGAGTTGACCCTTTGGTGCTCACAGACATCCATCTGATTTACACGCGGCCTGCGCTGTGGTTTATTATTTACCATGTCCTTAACAAAGTGCAATATGATGTAAACTGAATGGTAGGATCGTGGAAAGAATTGTAATCTCAATTCAAGGCAAAAGAATTGGCGATTGTCATTTCAGTCAGAATTGCCCAGCCTTAGTGGTGATCTCCAATCTTTTCACATGCACAGTTTTAATTTGGTTTAATTTCCTAGATTTAATGTGTTATTAAATCCTACTTACCAGTTTAAATTAATTTTAAAATGTACTGCCTTTCATTAAAGCATGTTACTTTCACTCAATTAAAAGCAATTCGAAAGAAACCCGTACAATTTAATTCCCAAAGTCTCTTGTCTGCCCAAGTGCAAAGCAACACAGGGCTCTGTGATGGCATGTAGTGGTTAACACTATCATCTTACAGTTAGCGGTTCAAGTCCCACTCTGGGGCTTTTTAGGAGTTTGCATGTCCCCTTTGTCTGCTGGCTCTTCCTCCCACCGCCCACAAACAGGCAATGCTGCTGTCTCAACTCAATTTATAATAACTGAAACTAGATAGGAAGTTATTCAACAAACAACGTTTTGTGTTCAAATATGACTCTCTAAATTGACTTACTTTTCTTGTATCTTATCAAATTTCATCTTCTCTTTTGGCTGTTCCCCTTAGGGGTTGCCACAGCAGATCCGCTGTTCCCATCTTTCCCCGTCCTTTGCATCTTCCTATATCTCACTAAACAACTTTATGTCCTCTCTCACCACATCCAGAAACATCCTTTCTTCCGCTTTTTCTTCTGTCTGCCAGCTCCATCTCCAGCATCCTTCTACCAATATAACCACTGTCCCTCCTTTTCACATGTCCCAACCATCTCAATCCGACCTCTCTTACTTTGTATCCAAGTGTGTCCAAGTGGGCTCTCCCTCTGATGTGCTCGATTCTAATCCTGTCCATCGTCATCACTTGCAAAGAGAATCTGAACATCTTCATCTCTGCCACCTCCAGATCTGCCTCCTATCTTTTGGTAAAAGCCAACGTCTCAGAAACCACACGGCAGAGCTGATCTCACCACCATCTTTTAAACCTTTCCCTTCACTCTTGCTGCCACTCTCCTGTCACAGATAACTCTTACACTTCTTTTCCACACTCCTCCTTGCTCTGAACGGTTGACACCGAATACTTAAACTCAGGCACGTTCTTCACCTCAACTTCATGCATCCTAACTGTTCCACATGCCACCTTTTCATTCACACACGTCTTCTTTCTTGTTGCAACTGACATTCATTCCTCTTTTCTGCAACGCATACCTTAACATCTCCAGGTTTTAATCCACCAGTTCTCTGCTCTCACTTCAGATTACAATTTCATCCACAAACATCATAGTTCATAGAGACCCAAACTTGGCCTCATCTGTCAGGCTCTCCATCACCACAGCAAACAAGAAGGGGCTCAGAGCCGATACTTGGAGCTGTCCCACGTTTGGACTTTTAACAAATCCAGTTAAGAGCTCCACTACCCTCTAGATAGATAGACAGATAGCCAGGTAGACTCAGAATCTAATTCATCGTGCTATCTGGTAAATCATAGGAAGGGATGACTGTTCATTGATGTGACGGTCTTCTCCCTTTACACAGTATGTGTCCTCAGCTGCTGAACTCATGTGTTTCTCTGCTGGAGGCTGGAGAGAAAACTTTATGTATTCAGCTCCTAAGTTTTTTTAATGTATTGCCTTCACTGCTTCTGTTTGTACTTGGAGAAGTCTTGTCCTGAGACTAAACCCAGCCACTGGCATTGGTGTGTGACTATTACTCTAACTACACCTGCTGCAGGCATCAAGGTTAACACCTGTGCCTTGCTGTGCTGTAGTGGCGAAACAGTCACATGGTGTCAGCATGGCTTCTCAGCATTAGATATTTTATACTGTAGGCATGTAATTATCTCACCATTCCTGTCCATACCAGGACAAATTCTCATTCAGTTCTCAAATTGGACTTGTTATTATCAATGTAGTTTAAGGTTGAGGTACTTACAGCAGGGTCCCTTGCGCAGCACCTTAATCAGTCGCTGTGTGTTGCACTGGGCTTTCTCCAGCTCACACTCGTTGGAGTAGGTTGACGAATCTGAGCCACAAACAGGCGCCACCAACGACGGACAGTCCACCCTCTTGCAAACGCACTCAGCCTTGGCAGGGTCCGTCAGATCACTTTCACATACAGCGCCAAAGCCACATAACATCCCCCTGCAGCCTACCGAATAGAAGAAAAAAGAGGGGGAAGGACATACAATTGATTTAAGGCGTTGGTTTCAAGCTCATTTACATCAAGGCAAAGCTGTTTGTGTACAAAGTCACTTCTTTTTAGAAAACTTTTCAAAAGTGAATTAAATGTTTATATTAAAACTCTTCTCAATATGTGACAGCCACTGGTGTCTTTGTGCAGTGAGCAAAACAAATGCATGAGGGGTTGGATCTGATCCTGGTATAAAGCAAACATATGCTCTCAATTCATTTGTGAGACTCTTCCCAATCATGGAGAACAATCACAGTTTGTTGGGCATCTTGAGCATACAGCAACATTTGGAAAGCTCAAAATTTAAAATTCTAAAAAGTCAGCAAGAACATTAAAATCAATGCACAGACTGCAGGCTGACACACGGACTGTTTGTTTCAAGCCAATGAAGGGGCAGCTGTCTCTGAAGCAGCCATGAGTGACAGCAACACAAAAACCAAATACTTCAAAGCTACAGAAGTCATGTAGAAACAGCACTTTCACTTTCATCCCATACTTTCCACGGATTTCTCAGCTTTGATCATGTACCAAATAGAAAATTTTAAACCTGGTCAGAGGCTGCTGAGCATACATGTGTGCGTATGTGTTAAAACTCCCAGTGCAAACTTATACCTGGTTAAGAATACACAATATTTTTGTCTTCAGCAATGGTCTTTCACGATTCACCCTGTCGGGTCAGGCCATCACAGTGCCACAAATCTGGGCCATGTCTTGGTCGTAAGGCTAGCAACACATTTAAATGAAATGATTGGGTACTGGTCAAACGTAGCTACAGAAGTTCTCTGTGGTCTCGCCAACAATGCTCGTTCCTTTCTCCGAGCACCGGTGACATTGCGGAGTGTACCCGCAAGTGTAAACCGCAGTTTGTTTTCACTCAGTCAACCTCAGAAGAAGTCTGGAGCGATGTGAAAAAAAATCTAACAGGTACGCTTTTCTTTCACATTGTCATATTTCAAGACCCAATGGTTGTACCTTGCCTCCATGTTTGGGTCAGATGGAATGACTTTGTCCGCAAAGACCAGATGGTTTTAAAATTGGGCTACAATCATGTAGCTGAATCAGGCGTTAGAAAGTAACTGAACCATGTTTTTTCCGCTACAGTTACTTTAATGTGGCACTTTGAGGGCTGTTAAGAAACCAACTGGTATCACTTACTTGGCTCAATACTAGTGGGGTTCAAAATAGGGGCCGAGATCTCAGGGTTAACAAATCTTTATTGGAAATAAATAGACTTAAGCCCAAAACCATTGGCTTTACTATGTTTTCTGGGTTGGGCGAGTGAACAACTGTTGTCACACTTTCACAAATATGTGCCATCACACAGAAATGTCTTATCACTGTCCTCCAGGTCAGGACAAAACACAAGCCGTATCCATTAAGACTTGTGCACAGATGGCTTGTGCAGATCTGGATTCACAGCCAGGCTGATAGACAAGCACACACATACACACATTCTTTGTGTGCGGCACACACAACTGGACAACTGGTCCGGCATCTGTCCGAGGCATCTCATTCTGTGGCTCTCCTCAATCCAAACAACTGTGTGTGTGTGTGCGTGAGTGAGTGGGTGTGTGTGTTTGTGGAGTGACAGGAGAGGAGGCTGTTTTTGACTTGTCTACTGTTCCCTGTGGGAAAGCTCCTGACAGCTACCTGAGCTAACTCTCTTTTGTGCCAGTGAAGAAAGAAGCAAGTGTGTGTGTGAGAGGCTATCCATGAATGCATCTGTATGCCTGACATGGAGTGTCTGTGTGTGTGTCTGTGAGGTGCAGGTAGGAGGTGTCTCCTCTCACACATAGACAGAAGCAGAGCCGGTTGCTCACAGGAAGGCCTTGCCAAGACTGGCCCCTATGAGCAGAGTGACAAAAGGTGAAATTGAACTGTGTCAGATGTGTCTGAGAGAGAGAGGCTGTCCATACGAGAGAAGAGAACATCCCACATGAATCTGAGGTCACATGCAACCAAACAGTGCTCTCTATGTTGTAAATGTAGAAGCTGTGTTTCTTTAAACTATAACTAAAGACGGTATATTCAAGTGAAGTGAAACTACAAAGAATATAAACACTGTGATTAAAACGACTCCAGATTGTAAATAATGATAGGGATCACTGGTGGTGGGAGAAAAAGATCATATATGCTAGCAGTGCTTTGTAACCAGATGCCATGTTTTCCAATAAGAATGTCTTACTCTAGCCTAGAGCCTAGTTGACCGACAAAAGACTGACACCGGAGCTGTGGGTCCTGTCAAAGCCAAGGTATCAAATGTGGCTTTAAACCAACTGCACAAAACTCATGCTCATCCACTGGGATGTTTTTCTGGAAGAAGTCCTCAGGGGAATTCTTGAAAAGTTATTTTTGGCACTTCCAGTTTCTGTAGTGTAGAAGTAAAACTGTGGTAGCTACAACCCAAAAGCATTATTTGCAGTGGCTGATAATAAGAGTGCAAGAGACAAAAGATTTTCGACAATAAAGTCTTAACCAGTGCTGGTCTCGGGACATGAGTTGATTGACAGGCACAACAATAAGGAGAGCATGAGTTCTGTGAACATGAACGTCCTGGAGACAGAAAAGCATTACTTTACAAAGACAAAAATCATGATAAAATGTAATCCTGTTGAAAATCTTTTCCAGCAGGTGTTGCATTTTCTGTCCAACTATTAGCTAACATATTAAAAGCATTTACACACGCAGTCTCCTTCAAGCTTACTGAATCCAAACAACGAGCAGATGTAGCAGGGGAAGCTGATCTTATGAAACGTTGACTGATTTGTTGGTTCACACAGGACAGATATGTTATAAACAGGCTATGATAAGTAGTTAGATTCCCTATTCCTTTGACATCTAAAGCAGTAAAACATTCATGCAGCAGTAATATAAATCCTAAATAATTGTAAAGAACTGCAGAATGAGTACTTTTACTTTGCTGGTATCCATTGTCTATCAGTGAGTTTACCAGCTTCTTGACTCTGGTTATTTCCTGGTCTGCCCTTTTGGTTTTTCCTAATTTACACCTGTCGCTTTGGTGTAGCTTACCTAGGTATCTGTTTTTGCCTGCTTTTTGGATATTTCCTGTGGATGCTGTTGCCTGTTCAGCATTCCTGCTTTTGCCTCATCATCCAAGTTTTGCAAACTGACATTAAATCCCCCTAACCTGTACCGTGGCTGGTGTCTACCAATGAGTTCTAACTCAAACTGCTGGTGATGATGATGGAGTGGGGAATTGAGAAATTTATTTGGAGGATTTAGCAATATCTGTTGGCAAAATTAGAATATAATGTACGCAATCCTGTTTTCTTTATTGTATAATTACCTGAAAATCATAATTCTTGGGTTATCACTTAAAGAAACCACTGTAGGTTCAACTAGTTTCACTTATTTCAATTTTTGAACGCTTTTTTAAAGTTGAAGATTTTTCCTCAAAAGAAAAAAAGAAGTCCAGTTGCTTCTGATTCAATATTTCAAGGATTACCAAAATCTGAATGTGTGAGAATCTTCATAAACACTGGATTATATTGAAACCGAACCCCTGGTTTAACCTTGAGAGTAAAAAATTTAATTCCCAGAGGGTACATACAAGTGCATCAAGATTCAGCATGACCCCTTAGTTAGATGAATAGAGCCTTGCGAACCACTTCCTTTCAAACTATATATGCTATATGTGTAAAATGACCACCTGAGATGTATGCCATTACGAAACTTCAACGTTCCT
Organism: Lophius americanus; assembly: GCA_037951165.1. NCBI lineage: Eukaryota > Metazoa > Chordata > Actinopteri > Lophiiformes > Lophiidae > Lophius > Lophius americanus. The sequence continues at coordinate 5,557,661 of JBBDHG010000001.1, forward strand.
TTAGCCGTTTGTGGCGTCATATAGTTTTCCAGATTGGAGGAGAGCCTCTGTTCCATTAAATAATGTGTGCAAGTGTGTTTAAGCATAGCTGAGCTGTGATGATGAACATTATAAAAATAATAACAGTATTATAAACAATAAAAGCGAATAAGAAAATAAAAAATTCTCACAATTGGCTGCTGCTGTTCAATGTCTCGTGAAAAGATGAAAGTTATTTCTACATTTAACTCTTTTTTCATTCGAGATATGGTAAAGCTTTAAAAATAAAGTCCATCTTTTTGGTCTGCATGTCTGAAGTACAAGCATAAGTATGTAAGTACAAGCATAGATATGTGCTTATTAAATTGAACTGAACAAGAGCAATTGAAATCAAGTCCTTTCCGGTCTGAATGTGAATAAGCTTTGCAATTCTTTTTGCAATTGTCCCTTTTTTTTTTTTAGAGCAATTAGATTAAATGCGTTGGTGTATCTCTGCATGCTCCCTGTTCATGTAAGTGTGCAAGGTAATCTTTAGCCCTGCAGTGTTTAAAGCTTTATTCCATCGCCTTTTTTTTTTTTTTCCATTGGAGGCCCAAGAAGAAAATCCCTTTGGGGAGAAAAGACAGCATGTCCAATTTGCACTTGTCAAGAAAATGCTTTGTCCAGGTAACATTTCATCCCATGTTTGGACTGCATATCCATTAAATATGACACAGTGTGGAAGCCGTAAGGGTGCTCTAACTGCGTCAGTGGGTTATGAAAAGAAAGGGATCGTGCCGTTGGGATTAAAGTGTGTTAAAGTTACAGTGAAAAAAATGTCACGGTTTACAAGTTCAAAGGAAGTCTGGCATAGTTCTCTGGTGGTAATTTTCCATCAATTCAGTTTCCAGTTCTGATTCTTGTGGATTCACTGAGGGACTGACGTGTTGATGGACTAAACCCCAGTTCACGGCAGGGAAAACATTCTTATCATAGCCACATAACAGCCTTATGCTTTGAAATTGAATCTCGGTTTCAAATTTGGATTTGATTATATTCATGGACTGTGGAAGATGCACATTATATCAGGGTCCCTATTGTGATATTCTCAGGCAGTCGCTTGTCACAATCAATATTTGATGCACATTAAAACGAGGTAAAAGAAAATGTACTTTTTCCAAATGATGTGCATTAGTTATTGAACACCCTAGAAATAGTATGCTGTGGCAGTAGACGGTTAGATCCCTCACTGTCCACTTCATTTACAGGCATCTTTTTGCACAATCTGTAAGACCATCACTACACCATCCTTTAGCTAATGTTGACGTGCCTGATTGTTAAGAGGAGAGGGATTTTCCCTTTTTTTCCGACGGTGCAACAATTCGTTGCTGGCTTTTCAGGTGTTAAAACACTGACATTGTAGTGGAGCTGCATTTTAGGATGCAATATTTACTTTAAGCACTGTCTAGTTTAGCAGTGCGATGTTCACATACTGGACTTTGTTTCAGAAATGGTGGAGCACGTCCACATTAATTAAGAAAAGTACAGATATTTATAAGGCACTAGGCAATGGTCACAGTTGCTTTGCTTCATTCAGTTTACTTATTTTCACATTTGTATGCAAATTTGAATATTTTCATGTCAATTCTTTCACAGTCATTGAGTAAGTTCTCTCGTTCTCTCATAAGTAGTCCCGTTCCCATATTTCATTTTAAAATTTTTAGTTTTATTGGATCCTTGGTTAATATCATAGGTGAGCTGTTCTAGTAGCCGGGGTAGCTGTGCCCTAGGACAAATGTACTCTCGTTATACTCTTGAGGTCAATAAATCAATTTATGATGAATTAGTGACATCCGGCAACAGCAATGCAATACTTCTAGGGTTTGTCATGTACATAGATTCAGACAGACGCAGACTCAATTCATGGCCCCCAAACCCAGTGGTTTCTCTGGCTATTAAAGCCAGGTATTAAATTGGTTCTATTTTGTGAAAAAAAGTATCCATAGTTTTTGTTTGCCGTAAAATGCTCTATCAGGTTCATTGTTTTGGTGTCTTGTTGCATTAACCTCTAGCGTGATTGCTTTCAGACCAACCAAGGCTTGACAGAATAACTTTAGCAGCTCTTTTTTATTTTTTTTAATTATTCAACAGCAGAGCTTACTTCAGCTGAGGTGGGACAGAGATGAGGATGGGATGGGAAGGGAAGGGAAGGGAAGGGAAGGGAATTATCCAAGACAGTCAGGGCAGCGAAGTACAAATGGCAAACGTGTTGAAAATCCCGCTCAGGTGAAGCCAATTGTTCGGCGATCAGATTAAATGAGCCAACGGTTGATTCCACACTGACTGTCAGGAACTCAGGAAAGGGAAGTTGATGGAGAGAAATACAGCTTAGTGGCATTCAAGCGACTTTGCATTAATGTTGAATGAGTCAAACTTCATTACGCTCGAGCACTCCTGGGGGACATCCTCTACTTACTTCCTAATAAAAGGAGTCTTTCTTTTTAGCTGACACTAAGCGATACAGATGTGCTCCGGAGCCGGACGGTCTTAAGAGTCTCCCTCTCTCTTTGATTCTCCCTATAAGTGTGCTTTAGCCTCTCTGTCAGTGTAGCAGCACCACAAGACCTTCGTAGTGAGGAGACAGGTTCCTATGGCAACCGCTGCTGATGTAATTGGCTCAGAGTAGCTTGCCTCTTCAAGTTTCTGTCATGAATACTAGGGGTTTATATATGTACACAAACAGCAAAACACAGGAGGGACGACATCAAACTCCTACTAGTACTTCTAATTTGTCGTGATTGTGTAGCACTCAATTCCCGACTTAATTACTTTCCTGCTGCTAAATACTTTTTGGGGAAATGCAATTACCCATGCTAAAGAAGTTAGCTACTCATCGAATTTTCTCTATCCATTTCCACTTCCGCTTAATGCAGCAGGCAGTGGCAGCAGGCTAAGAAAGGTATTACAGACATTCCTTTCCAGAAAACTTTCCAGTTCATCCTGCTACAGGCCAGATGAATGTCCCTTCAGTGACATCTGGGTTTGCTCTGGGGTCTCCTCCCGGTTGAAAGTATCTAGGAAACCTCCAAAGAGTGGCCCAAATACCGCCCTCAACAGGATCCTTTTGATGTTAGGGATCTACAGCTGTACTCCGAGATCCATCCAGATGTCTGAGACCAGCCAACCAACAAAGCTCATTTCAGTCGCTTGTATCCTTGACCTCATTCTTTCGGTCACAACCCAGAGCTCATGACCATAGGTGAGCGTTGGAACGTAGGTGGACTTTCCTTAAGACTAAGTCAATTAATTTTGGCTTAGGCTTTTGTCATGGGAAACAGTTAGAGGTGCACAGGAGGCAATAGGAGGCCTAGTTTGAAAAAATTGGTAATCGGCTGAGCATCCTCACTAGAGGCTTTACTGGGTGCCGGTTACACGAATGCACTACACACATATTACAATGCATGAACTACCTCTGCTCCAAACATCTCACAAGTAAACCAGTGGAATTTGCCACTTTTAAATGTCATACAATTGGTTTAAGAAACGTACGGCAGGGATGACGGACGGTACATTAATTTCAACAGCTCAGCATACTCTGAAAACGCTGACCAGCCTTGTAACTTTTACTGTAATCCTTCAAAATAAGAGCACTTTAAATAAATTACTAATTAAGATTTTAGAACTTTAAAGGAAAAAAGGAAAAAAGAAAAAAAGGAGTTGGTCAAAATCTGTATCGGCCGTCAGACTTTATAAAATGTGTGATCGACGGTCATCTAAGAAAATCGCAATCAATGCACCTCTAGAAAGAGGTTATTAGATTTTTGAAGCAGTTGTGGATAAAAGACTAGATACAACCTCTGTAGAGGTAAGCCCTCTCCATTTGACCTTCTAAGTTTGAACATCTACTTCTCTCACTGGAGCCATGCAGCACATTGCTGAGGCTAAAGGTGTCTTGTGTAGGTGTGCAGAATAGCGAGAGATCACTACAACATTGATCAACCAGTAACAGTGAAGTTCCGTTCTTCATCTGTCGATATGATTATTTACAGCAAAGTCCTCAAGTTGCATTCTACGCCACTGCAAGAACAGAAGAATGAACACAACAGTGGGCAACAGTTACACCTGGTAAAATATCTGAAGGGAAAAAGCAACCCTACAAGGCTACTATTGATCCCTGGTTAGTGGTCCTCAGGGGTCCAACGGAGTCAAATATTGATCTTGCTGCAATCATACAACACCCAGCTCGAAATAAAGAAAATATCTTGCCACAAAGGAACGCACACCTTAGCAGCTCAATATTAGAAAATTACTTCATAAACCAGTTAAATGGAAAGAAAAGAGGAAAGGGAGGGAAATAATGGAGAGTCTTTCAATCGGATTTTCTAAAGAAAACAAGTCTTGTCCTGTGTTTTCTGCTGTGTAGTTCTTATCAGGAGAGCAGCAGAAACGATACATTGACTAAAACAAACAGTAAAGATCTATTAGTTTATGTTCCCTCTCTCTCTCTCTGTTTGAAGATGGAGAGTTTTGGAATGGAGTGTGTGAATATATGGAGTGTGTGAATATGTCCGTGTGAGTGTGTGTATGCTCGTACAGTATTTTTTCATTCCCTCACATAAAGGGGGCAATCAATTTCTCTCTCCTCTAGCTTGCACACAGACTGGTCGAGCTGAGAGCTCGGGCCCTGACCCGACTCAGACTCAGGATAAACTCAATTACCAACAGCAGCTCCTCCTCGCCCATGCAGCGCTGCAACCAGTAGAGTCCCTGCCTTTCTCGTGAATTACAGATAAAGTTGGGAGACAGAGATAGTCAAGTTGGGGAGATTGGGTGGGGGAGGGCACAGAGAACCTTTCTTAGAAGAAATACTGTATGTGAAAGAAAAAGATGTGAGGGAATGGAATATAAAAGGCAGAGGAAAAATGTTTGAAGTTTCTTCTGCTTTTCACACGCCAATCCAGCCAATACTCTTACGGCTAGGCCATAATGGATTCATTAATTTTTCCTTAGCTCCCGCTTATATAAGGTGCAAGTCAGTATCTTCCTGTCCTTATTTGCATCTCTATTATAATCGCTCAAATCCAAACATGGTGGTCTGGGTAATTAGAGGAGATCTGCTGCTTCAAAACATATTTGTCAGTCTTCAGATCCTTCGACTGTCCCTGCTGACTCTGTAGCTCCATCACCTCAGCTACTGTTGTTGTTAGTTCTCCCAGATTTTGCCATTGCTATTTCTATTCTCCCTTGCCTATGGTTTCTTTTTTGAAATTTTAATGAAGTCCCAATGGCATTAAGAGTAAATAAATAAAATAAACACAAAAGCCACAGTGAGCACACACACAATGTGTATTCCACAAGTTAATTTATATAGTTTTGTTGTGAAAACACCTGCAGATTCATATCCACGGACCAGAACTTAGGTGAAATCATTGCAGTTGTTACACCGTGGTAACTGACTGCACTGGATGCCCTGAACAATAAGTCAGCACAGGCAGGACGCTGGACTGGTTGGATTCCATTCTTCAAACTGCACAACTTTTTCTTTTTTCTTTTTTTTGGACAAAGACCATCATAAACCTACTAAGTTAGTTTTCTCTTTCTAGCTTAAGTTTAGCCATTGCATTGAAACACTTTTTCTTCCCCCCAGTCAAGTGTAGTCTTCCTGGAGAGATACTTAGACAGGGAAATATTTGACTTATTTTACGTATAGATTAGAGACGATGTGTTGAATATAACATCTTTAACTTTTCACACAAATCTTGTGGCTCCTACTTTGGGACAGCATGGGACTCAGCAGGAAGAGCTGCCGTCCCCCAATCAGGAGATTGGAATGCCACGATCAAAGCCCCTGCAGCCTACACAACGTAGGGTCCTTGGGCAAAACCACGGACCACAATATGCTCACTGGACGCATCTTGGTCAGCTTTACGTTTGGTTCGATTAATCAACTTAACTAATTTTTTGTTAGCCCTATATTCATTTTACTGTCCTAAGTGTCTATTTTGTGTTATTATAACACTAGTTAGTTAGCTTTTTAACATTTACTGGGAGGTGATGTTTATTATTTTTGGCGTTGGAACCATAGAGTAAAAGCCCTTGTCCCACCTGCCTGGGTGTGAGAAAGTCTGGAAAGAGGAAAAAACTATCATTGACTTTATTTGGCCATATGAGAACCCAGGGTTGCCAAAGTAATTAAACTTACGCCTTGTTCAAAGATGTTTGAAACGTAGCCCACAGCTGTGTCTGGTCTGGAGATGTGATCATCCTGCCCTCTGACCCTCACCCAGATGTTGTTCATAATAGGATTTGAACTCGATATGCAATTTATTTTTAATCTGTTGACCCTTTTTAGTTTGTCAGCAATTCACCCACACATAGTAGGGGAACAATAGGGTTCTGATTAGTTTTAATTCACTTAAAATTAAGCAATGCCATAATCCGACAGGTAACCACTTGTCTCAGCATGTACACCGGAGTGAACGCGGTGAGGGTGCTGACGTATCTTGACCTTCATTATCAGCACCATATTAAAGCTGACAGCTGCCACATCTTCCCAAATGATCAATCTTTTCCACCCGTCTCTCTTTTATCCACACTATCCTCTCGGAGTCCAAGAGAGAGAGAGAGAGAGAGAGAGAGAGAGAGAGAGAGAGAGCAGGTGCTGGGTCTCCATAAATCAGGCCCGAAACACGACAGCTCCTGACATCCCCGAACATCTGCCTAATCACGCTTGTTATGGGAGAAAAATACATGAAGTGTATATGAGGAAAAACATTTGGCTATTTGTCTTAATCAGGCGGGGACAAGGGGAGGGAATAATCCATAGATAAGAGTAAAAAGAGAGATGATGTGAGAATGAGGCGGTGATGATGATGAATACAAGGATGTAAGATCGTCATCAGCTGAGTCATACCATCTAAAAAGCTTATTGAACTCATGATGTGTTTGGTATGTAACAAATACGGTGTATGCCATCTGCTAATAATACTGTGAGATGCTTCACAGACACCACCACTGAAGAAGAACATGACCAAAATTCATGTTTTATTCTAGATCTGGTCATGGGGACACTGAACCCTCTTGGTTTTGGCTTCCCACATTTATACATCTAGTCTACTTAAAAACAGAATTTTTTTTGTCTTTGGTAAAGATATATCAATGACAATCAGCAGTATGTCTGCTCATTATAAACTGTCTATTATGAATAAATTGGAGGGGTGTTTATCCCAACACCAAAGGAACTGGAGACCTCCGCAACATCTTGACGTTCAAATGGGACGGAATGTTTGATCACAAGTGGGACAAAGTCAATCAATCATGATACTCTGTGAGAGTTTGATTGTATCAAAGAGATGTTCTACTTGATCAAAATGTGACCAACAGATTGTCAGACGCTCAGTTATACTGATGTGTAAGCTGTAAGCTACATATATCTTGATATATGTTGTGTTAGTTACTTATTAAGGAATCTCAGTACAATAACAAATATTCACAATAAACTTCATTTGAAAAAAAACAACTAATTAGTCTCAGAGCTATCTTATAAAAATGACCTGAAAACAAGTACTAATGAAAAATATGAACCCCATAATCAAATTTTATCCCAACATTGCTCCCTCGACTAAGTGAAAAAGGGCAACGAGCCACTTACCATTGCTAAGGTTCCCTATGTAATCCCTCTAGCATTGCTCAACCTACATTGCTTTTCAAGAAATGATGCCCCAAACCCATGGATTTGCATGTCTATATGAAACCCATGTGTTTCAGAACCAACCTGTGTTTTAATATGAACAAACTTTCTAACCTCAGAGTCCTCCATTACTTCCAGTTCTCTCTACAAGCTTCATTCCACCCAATATTATCAATAATGGAGGCACTGGTGACAGAGCCCTATTCTGTCACCTCACATCCACTCCTCAACAAACTGAGTGGCAGGAAGCCAGAGAGGCTCCACGAGGACAGATTCCTGCTGGTCTACAATATAGATGAAGAAACACAGCCTGGCTGCAAGGGAGCTCCTGAATTCAATTATTCAGCTACGCCTTTAATACTAGGAGAGGATGCCAATTGTCATCGTTTTTTGGTCGTCTGCGCTTAGCGTCATCTCCAAGAGACATGCGTTAGACTCTTTAAAGGCTTGGTTTTCATGTTAAAAGCACACACAATACTATTTTCATCCTTCCTAAATCAACGTAGACACTGTGTGGGAGTGTAAGGGACGAATCGTTCTCGTGCAAAAACACATCCACACAGACGTGCAGAAAATGAATGCAAGCACAAGCACATGGTGACGCGTGATGATGCACACTAACACACATCACACCAAGGTGCCAAAAGCTAACACCATAAGTGTCTCCACGCCGGTCCTCTACTGTCTCCTCGTCAAATGTTTCATGAGCATCACATTTTTACAATAATTCTGAATGTTATATGGATGAGGGGAGTACAGGGTTAAATTTGCCAGCATTGGTTGTCAGATATTTTCTGTTCTTCATTTCCAACACACATCACTCCAGTTTCCTAGAAAAACCAAAGAAAGTTGGAAATCAACTCCAGCATAACTCACAGCCAGTTTCTGTCACCTCATAACTCAAATCTTGCACCCAGTTAGGAGCGAGAAAGCAGCCTATCGCAGCGGTCATCGCACAAAATGAAGTTAGGGTAAGAAAGTCATCATGAATTAAGGATCGTCTCAAGAACTGATGGCCCGCTGGACTAATCTGGTCCACGTGACGCTTTTGACGTTTAGGGATGAAAAGGCCAATAATTAAGTCTTAATCCTGTGGGTTTTACTATTTTTATTATAATGACATTTTAAGGTTTTGTTGTGTAATCATATTGTTATCTTCATAGTCATCCTCTGAAGATCCTTCTTGTTGACGCGATAACTCAAAACTACTGCATTGACCATTATCGAATTCTATCCCGACACCTTGTTCTGAAGAAGACATACATAGGACCTCATCAAATGTCTTATCTGGATTCTGTTCGGCTCGCCTTGCTCCATTTATTATTTATTTTATGAATTTGGTGCGGTTTATACCTCTGCTCCCGGCTCAGAGGCAAAACAACATTGACCCCCCCATCACACCTATGCACAATTTATTCAGAACAGTGAACTGCTACAAAGCCCAAGACTGCTATAAACATTCCTGGGATTATGTCTCTCTACAACCCAAAGGCGCGCTGAACACATTTTAAATGAGACGAAAACAGTTTTCGCGTCAGGTGTTCTTTAAACATAGTTTCATAAACTTGGGCAAACATATAGAGAGTTCCTACACTCGACATTTCATGGTTCCTTTCTGCTGAAATATGTGAGCTCGCAATCCTCGCTTAGTGCTGCCTGAAATGTTTGGCATTTGATGGCTTGAAAATGTGAGCACTTGAAGCCAATTATTTAAAGCATCAAATCTCCGTCCAAGCTATTCCCATATGACGAGAATTCAGTGGTCTGGACGCTCAAGTCTGAGGGGATTCAAGCCACCAGTAGTTCCCATTAAAGTAAAGAACTGAAGAGGAAACTCTGCCTCCATTCTGGCTCCCACTTTGGAGAGGAGAGGGTGCTCCATTTTTTCCAGGATTTCTGGAGGGAACCCAAGACAGTGGCAGATGGCAGTAGGAAGAGACTCAGAGACAACCTGGGGAGAGCTTTGAAGATGTGCCAGGAAGTGGCAGCTCTCAAGTGCTGAGCTGGTCCGCACTGGATAAAAGCAAGGCGGTCGTCTTTGCATGCTCCTCGTCACGATGCCTAAACACAACAAGGTGCCCATACACTTCCTGAGATTGTCAACAAAGGGAATTCAAGAGAGTCTCAGAAGAAATGACCAATTAGCGAAAGCTTGTTGAACTGTGTTAAATGAAAGAAAAAGAGCCAACTAGTCTTTTGGCAGTGGGTGTTAGTCCCACCATAAGAGAAAGAGGATTGGGATTCTTCTTGATGGCTCCATTTTTCAAGTGAATTATACATCCGGGAGGTAAAAGACATCAACTTCCCAATATAGCCAATATATTAATAATAATGTGTCCGCCAAAAAAAAGAAGGAAATATTTTGGGTAAAACTGCTCCTCATCAGGAGTAGTTTGAGGAGGAGGAAGTAAACCAAGTTCCAGCCTTTGGCACTTACAAATATTGACCCTATTGGCCTCCTCGCTGTTGATGAGGGTATCCATCTAGCTATTTTCCTGCCCAGTCAAACAATTACATCATCCCCTTCCCCCTCCCCTCCTTCCATTCCATCTCCTCCTCCTCCCATATCCTCATTCATCGCCACTCTCTGATCAATAGCTCTGACCAGTGGATCGATAGGGCCTCATACCACTTTATTTATTCTTTCTTTTTTCTCTCTTTTTTACTCCCAGCCAATCAGGGCAGAATAAAAAGGGGGGCTGCACAATTAAATGACCTCTTCTCACTCTGCCTCCTCCATGGTTTATCTGTGTTTGTGCTACACTCCCGAGATGGTAAAATATAAACACATCCTGTGTTAGAAGGTACTTGAACTTCAGGACAGCCTAGCCATGCCCCACAAGCACACACACACACACACACACACACACACACACACACACACACACACACACACGCACACACACACACACACACACACACACACACACACACTCACACATGTGTGCACATGCACACAATGACATTCATAGAGAGCACTGCAGTTTTTAGCATTGGAATTATAAAAGCATGGATCTCTTCCAGCCACCGTGGTGGAAACGAGCAGAAAAAGCGCACCACTTTTGTGCTTTTTGTCATCGTGTCAGGAGTCTTTCTGTGTGGCTTTTTGTAAGATTTTTTCAGGGAGAGATAGGGGAGGAGGAGGGGTGAGGAGGATAAGTAATATGGAGCTGACTGGAAGAGTGTTTAGCCCCTCTCTGTTCATTTGTCTTCATTTCCTCTCTTTGGAATGCTTTGACCATACTGATCCACACGGGGCAGCCGTGTGGATCAGGATGGTCTACATAACAGCTGTGGGCGTGAACACACAAATTGCTGCCACTACAAACACACAGACACACACACACGCATGTGCACACACAGAAATTTGTGATTATGTGTAAGTACTAACAGTCAGAGCCGCATCATTACTTTCTATCCCTGAAATACAAATATATTGTACTGATTATATGGTGATTAATAATGAATTTTATCAAGTTTATTAATTAACTAACTGATCAACCGATTGATAATGTACTTTGTCAGACCCTAGATAACACCTTGTCAGCATGCTACATTTAGAAATGGATTAATTAGGCAGGGTTGTGTAAAAAGAGCCTAACGCGGGATTGTAAAGATATTAATGATGTTAGAAATCCCCTAAATGTAAAGGTTTAACCATGATTTTTATTTTTCTCATAGTTAAGATACGATAAGATATGATGAGATAAGATAAGATAAGAAAATACAATCAACCAAATGATAGAAATTCAACAAAGCTAAAATATGGAAGTGCTATTGAACCAGCGCACTTCATTCACTTTCATCATATTGCCCCCCCCCTAGTGTCACATGAGAAATTACAAACAGCCAGAGACTTTCAAACTGTGTTCAGTAAACTGTGTCCAGTGTTTACAACGCAGACTGTACATAGAGATTTGGATCATGGATTTTCAATGGGATTAGTAAACGGAGTGCATAGATTTGAACAATGTCAGTAAATTCTCTGAGTAACAAATCCGTTGGCAGCGCCATCGATGAGAACATCAGCACACATTTAACTGATACACAGCACTGTTATGCTATTGATTATTCAGAGACCTGTTCATGGACAGAGATTCTCATCGTCACAAATCTCAGTCAGATAAAGGATCAATTAGTCTGATTGATTAGACATTTATGGAGCCTCTCTAGTGATAAATAAAACTGTGTGTACAGCTTAGTTAACAAATGCATGGATTTACCTCTGGCTGTCTTTTCTTATCTGACACTAGAGAGGGCTATTTGTGGTGACATTTGAGGTACAAACATGGTGTTGTTTCAAACTCTTTCTCACTTTCATTAGCATGTTTTAATCTGGATTCATCCTGTCTTTTCCCAGACTACCACTGCGCCTATTGCTATTTTGTGGTCTAATACTGCATTCTCATTGGTAGAGGGAGAGAGAGTAGGAGCCCCTTTTTGATGCTGTTGATCTTCAGAAATCAGAGATGTATGAATCAAGATTGTGATTTTGTTATGATTAAGTGCCACGCAAAACCATGTTACAATATGGCTTGTGTCAGGGTTTCCATAATAAACGCCATTTCACACAACATAGACCTAAACCTCGCCGTCAGTAACTTGGAAAGTGAGCTATGAGAATGTAGATGATAGGCATCAGAAATTCCAGCTAAATGACATCATTGGGAAATGCCATGATAGGGAAGAAAGTATTGATGGAAAAGATATTGATGTAGATTTTTTTTTTAATGACAAAAATACCTGTTTATTAAAATCGACATAGTAGCTTGTTAAAAAAGCTGGCGAATCTCAGCTCCTGAGTTTAATGTCAAGAGGATGCTCCTATCAAAGCAACCTCTTCCTCAGATATGGTAGTAAGTCCCTTCTGCTTCTCACTCCTGCTTCCTCTCATCCCCCAGGAGAGAGGTTCTACCACAGGCAAAAAGATACATTTTCTGTAAAACAGAAAATTGGTTGTCAACAGGGCCAACCGGGCTGAACAAGATGGCTGACGATATTGGGATTTGGTTTCCATGGGCAACTGATCTTGTTGAGTCCTGCGCACATTCAGATCGTTCCTTTGCTGGGCTCTCCTACGTCTTTGAATTTGGCTTGGCATACTCGTGGATGCGCTTATCAAATTACTCCACATTCCACTCCCAATATTCTGCATATTTCCTCCATAATAAGACATGCGTTTAAAAACCTTTCCCCATCCCGCACATACACAGAAATCCATTCACCCACTCCAGACAACTGGAAGTTGTTTCGGCCTGATTTAACAAGACTAATTTGTCTCTCTCTCTGTGTATTTAGTGTATAATGACATATGGCCATTATAAATTACAATGAAGTGGGGTAATGATGTGTGTGTGAGAGATTGAAAGCCCATTGGGGGGGGGGATTTCCATTTTTTGCATGACATATTCTCAGCATGACACCAATTTTAGAGTCCCTCAGTTTGAACCCTTTGGTCCGTCAGCTCATTGTAACTGAGATCACATATTAGCACGTATGCAAAAGTAAATTCACAGTTACTCTTCCGCTGTAAAAGAGACTATGCCTAAAGTTACCATTAAAGACTCGGGAGTGTTGGTTGGGGGAGTGTGTGTTTGTGTGGCTAGTTGGGTAGGTGGCGGACGTGCATGGTGGCGGCTTATTGTAATGTACTAAAATCCCCTTACTGGTCGTTAACAGCTGGGTGAGGTCTTTATGTCCAAATGTTCCTTTGTCTTGATTTACGCCCTCTCTTTGAGCCCAGTCCTCCTCCTGGACGGTGGGGACCAGCTGAGCGACTGGAGGGCAGGACTGCAGCTTATTGGGATTCAGCGTCCGATTCAAGGACGTGTCAGCAGAGCAGATGTTTGCTGAGACGTGAGGACTGCAGGTGGTGGTGCAAGAAAGCCACCACACGTACTCATGTGTACAAACACATGAGTACATATGTTTGTACAAACGCCATTAATCTGAGTGGATCTAATATAATTTGGGAGTTAAATGTGAAAGGTATGAAATCTGATCTGCAGCTACGCCATTAAATCCTCTCTGTACGAGGAAAACAAACCTCACTAATGCGATAGCCTGATGATGGTTTGGTTCTCCCAGTGGGAAAACTCACTCTCTGCTGGTCAAGCCCCTGCGTGGAGGGGATGGCGGTTTAGCTTTCAAACACCGTTCAGCAGGGCAGACACTGAGGAGATCAAGTAGATCTTACACATGACTGTAATGCCTCTGTGTTTGTTGGGGTTGGGCGGGTCATCACTGCATGACTTCCAAATCTAAAAGTCAATATGACCTTTGTTGCTAAAAGCCACAAATGTTGATTATTAATAGTGTAATATTGTTAAATAAAGCTAGGAGATAAGACAAGTAATCAAGTAATCCATAAGGTGATCAACAGAATATTCATCAACCATAATTTCGCTCATGAATGAAGGTTTTTTGTGTCATTAGAAATGTAAGTAGTTGACATGACGGGTTCATGACATCAACACAGAGCATTCTGAACGCTAAATCTGCTTCCAGCACGGGACGGGCCGTACTGAGATTGCTCGGGCACGGATCACATCAAAATAAGCCTGCCGACGCAAATTGATCGACACATCTTTAGCTGCGCTGTTTTAAAGTTTTTGAACAGAAACCCAATAATTCCAATGATTGAATCAGGTGAGGAAGTCCTGTGAATTACAGTGAGTAACATGGAATAATAGCAGCACAGTGTAAAGCTGCCAAATAGTTGCATGTTTTCCAAGGTTTTTTCATTGAGCTTGTCTGCCTCCCATTCTTGTAGCTCTCCAAAAACAGATAATTGACACTGCAGGTTTAAACATTAGTATGTTCAGCCCAGTGGTTTTTCCAAGGTTCGGTCTTCTAAGTAGGTATAAGTGCCCATAAATTGTCTTTTTGTTGCAATTTTCTGTACTTTTCCAACCAGTTTAATGTTAAAAAAGATGTTAAATAATGTACTTTAAAGCCACTCCATAGCTTTATTTAACTCACTTTGACAAGGTGAGCTTTAAATATAAAAATATGCACTTTGTTAATAAAGTTAACCCTGTGTATTTTTATCTTTACTTAATCAAACCAGGTGTTGATTGACATTGATATAACCAGTGAAAATGGGATTTGGGGAAAGCAAGAAAAATGGATACATCCATTTTTGCCAATGGACTCTTCATATGTTACAGTTTTAAAAATTTGAATATAAGATATATTTTATGTTATATTTTAAATAGATTTTCTCAGTCTCACATGATAAAACTGAAATGTATCGGGGTGGGACTTTTGCAAAAAAACATCTGCCAGAATACGCTTTGCATTAGAGATCTTTGGTCTCCATATTTTTCCCATTTTTAGGAGGAAATCTCATTCAACTGATTAAGAGAATATGAGGAGGAGATTCATAGATAAATATTGAAATCATTAGTGACAGTGATACAGAGCTCTGACTCTTTGATTGGGATATTTCCATTGTGAATTGAACAGTGTGGGATGGATTTCCGTCTCTAATGCTCCATCTTAAGGAGATGTCTCTAATTTTTTGGACATTTTACACACTGGATGATTACCATGTTGAAGCCTTTTATTTAAGCTACTGAAGAAAATTCACTTTTCAAAAATGCAACTGCAGCACTTTGAGCACAGGATTATGTCTGACCCCCTTTACAATATGGGCTGGTGTATTTTTACAAATGTGTAAAGTAATGCCTAAAAAGTCACACTACAGTGTAAGATATGTGGAGAGAGGGCTTTTCTTCCAGCATGCAAGGTGTGTGTTTGTGCAAAACTACAACAATTTTAGAGCCAACAATGTCTGTCTTGCAGCGTTTGCCAGAAGGGAGCCTTCCAAATCACTAGGGCAAATAATTGCTGGTGTTAAGACAGAATTCAACAAGAGGGAAATAATCTACTTTTTTTTCAATATTAACTGGTACCAGCACTGACACGATGTTATGCGGGCGGGATTTCAGCGTGTATTTAATCAAGCAGTCCTGACATAGACGTATTCTACTGTATGAGTATGTGTTTATGTGCATCATAGGTTTATGGGTGATTCTCCATTTATACGACCTACTCACAAACACATGTGCAAACCCTTCTCTCCCTAGCATAGCTACTACATTCTTGTTGCTGTGGAGCAATATGTGTGTGCAGCGTATGTGGGGACCCTACTCATCATGCAGCTCACAGATGGCCCTTCGAATGCTTGTGTATATAAGCTTTTGTGTCTGCACAACATAGCAGGTAAACACGTGCAAAAAGTGTGCACAGGCAAGAGCACACATTCAAACAAAATCAGACTTGGCAGTAAGCACACAATATAATTAAATAGCTGCCACCGTGTTACCCTTTCTGAGCCAGTGGTTTCCTAGGACAGGGAAAGAGAGAGAGAGAGAGAGTGAGAGAGAGAGAGAGAGAGAGAGAGAGACAGAGAAAGAGAGAGAGAGAGATAGTGATGGTGGGCTAAAGAATGTGTTAATGGTTAATGGTGTGGCCCCTGACAATAACAGACAGAGGGAAAGCCGCTGTGTGTGTGTTGTTGTGGTGTGGGTGTCACTACAGTGACCTTCAGGCTATATGGACTAACTATATTGAAGTCAATACACATGTTCAAAATTGAGCTGAGAAACAAGAGGCATTGACATGTTGTTAAATCCCATTAAAAGACCACAGACACGCATGTAAATAGATTATTTCACATGTGACTGTGTTCTTGGATACGGTTTCAACTTTGAATTAACTAGGTTAAAATAAAATAATCATATGAAAAAGCTCCTCTGAATACCATTCTACACACAGAAGACGTGAGAGGACGTGACAATAACATGAAACCGTTGACATCTATGTCACAGTTTGGGTTCCATGCTGTTAACTCACTCAGAGAGCTCAATCCTAAACCGAGGCACAGCAGCACCAAAGGCAGAGATTATTGTGATCAGACAGTTTTTACTCAGAGCCTCCAGCGCCAACCCCTTTTCTGCTTTTTCATATTATGAATAACAACAAACACATAATAATGTCTGTGTGTTGTGCACAGATGTGCAAATTTATCTATTGACACCAAACCAAAACTGACTATTTCAAAACTGACACTGGCACTGCTGCAACCGGCATTATAGTATTATTTAATTTTAATTTTAAATGATGCGACAAATGAAACGTCACCAAACTTTGACCATCTCTGAGATCTGCCAAAACCTACCACTGCGTAAAATTTCATGCAAATCTGTTTATTAAATTCATGTTTATTTAGTATTTCCTGTCTGTTTTTTTTTAATGACATGATAGCTTTGAGTTTAGGTTAGGAGGACTTCAGATTTGTCTACCTGTTCAACACTTAATTTCTGAATACCCTCGTATCATTCACCTGCTCAGTATTAATTTCCTGCTGATGTTGTGTTAGGCTGCCAAAACAGAGAGACCAGCTGTTCTCATCATCAGTCATTTCTATCCCATGTCTTGGCGACACACCTTCATGGTTAGCATATGATATTGTGCCGTCTTAAATAAGATTCTCTTCGTCCCTATAGGCCTGTGCTTCTTTTCACCAATGAACCCCTTGGGAATTATTTTCAGACACATTTACCTTACAAGAAAAAGCCTTTATAATGACTTAATTACAGCTGTGTGCCATCAGTTGCGTCATTTCATATGTACAATCTATCCCTAAATTTACTGAAAAAACTATTTTTGTTTCAGCATCAATACTAATTAAACAGTAGTACACTTTCACTGAGTACCAAGTATTTAGGAGAGAAATCTAAAGGAGAGTTAGCTTTACTACCTGAAGTGAACTGCCACACTCAAAAGAAAAACACCAGAGTGGATCCAGACTTGGACTGAACAGAATGACTGTAGGTTAAATAAAGTGCTGCATTGAGTTTTCAGTGGAACTGAGATGTCAGGTAAATTGAGGTAACTCTAGCTGGCAAGTTTACACTTGGAAAAGTGTTCGCTTACAGAGTTCACAAAATGACCTGTCAGCACGACGGATGAGTAGTCCTAAAGAGACGTAAGTTACTTGTATGAAAGAGTGGACACACACACAAATGAAATCAGTTCAGTTCATTTGACTGTTCTGTCTTAACAGGGGTATAAGTTTTCTACTAGCATTTCAGAATAAAAGTATAATGTTTAATCTCATTTATACGCATTTTATAGTTCTTCAAACTAGCTTTGGGATCATATAACATACACATGTGTACTCGCTCAATAAGCAAGCTCAGAAAATTTCGATAAAACCCCATGGTTACGCCCCATGCTATGATGGGAAGCATGATAGTGATGTTTGCGATTCCTCGTCCAGTCGAGTCTTGACTGCTGTGTTCAAGGCTGATGTGTGTGGGTGTGTTAATGGTCTGTGCAGCCAGTGAGTGAAAACCTACCGCTGATGCATACTCCCTAGGATATACAAACAAGTGTGTGAGTGTGTCCAACAACAAGTGAGTGCCTGCAGGCGTGTGCAACCAAGTTCCATGAACTGCATATTTCATTTATACCCTGCGTGTGTGTGTGACAGACAAGGTCTGACACAAGAGATCAGCTATGAGGGGGTAAAAAAGCTAAAAAAAAACCTTCATAGAATTGATTTGAATTTTACAACATTAATTTTAGAGTCAGTTGTGTTTCGTAATGATGCAGTACCGCTCCCCGTTTGTCAACAAGTGTGTCAGAATTAAAATGGTAATGCCACAGTATGACAACAAAAGATGGCTCTTTCACAAACATTATTTTCCCTCCCTCCCCATTCTGTCCCTTTTCACTTTAGGTCTTATCTATCACACCATTTACCAACCAATTTATATGGAAAACACTTTTAATGGGCGCCGAAAAACATATCACCTGCAAACAAGATCGACTTTTAAAACATATGGTACCCACCATTCTCCTACTGAAAGTTTTCCAGCTGAGCGATTCAGCATCTCTCGATTTGAAACAAATATGGACAGGCTGATAAATGTTTCTCCTTGTCTCCACAGCCTCGCACCAGCTCCACACGCTTGCTTTGCAGCCATTTTCCCTTTCAACATATTGGAACCGAGTAGGAAGAGAGACCACAGGGAAGTTATTCATTTGTGAATCATCATCGACTCAGCTGCATGATGTGTTCCTCCCTGGAGGCCGTGCTAATGATCCCTCGCCTGAATGACATATGTCTGAGGCCGATTAAAACTCCACATCTTCACAACCTATCAACAGGGATCACGTCAGGCTGAATTAGCTCTGCTGCAGCTATGTGGGCTGGAGAAAAGTTGATGAACGTGACACACATTGAAGGACATCTCAGCCGTGATTCCATGTGATCAACGCAAAACGAAGGCTGGAGCAAATGCACATTCATTTTGGCTTTGATTTGGTTTCTCTTGTCTCAGGAAATCATTAAACTATGGGTAGCCTATTGTTGTTGTTTTATATATATATATATATATGTTGAGCTTCTCAGGAGGGATTTAAACTCTCATCATAAACTCAATCCACCAAGTTCAGAAACTGTAAACACGACTCACATATTCAAAAGTGTTTTGGATTAAACAGTCAAACCGACACTGCGGCTGTGATTTTATGGTTGTTGTTTTATTTTTTGAAAAGCAGCGAGGAGGAAGCTCATAGATACCGGTTAGGGTTAGGGTTGATTGATTTCATACAGTTGTACAGGTTTTAGTGTGTGTTATTTTGCATAATACGATTACATACATATTTAATGCAGAATTTATGACCTGTGATGGAAGATTTTGAAAATTTCCACTTGAGCGCTATTCACATGGGACTAATTTCACCTGGCCTCATGGGATTCAGAAATTACACCCTCACATCCGTGTTTCATGCGGTGCGTTCGTACGGGATTCTGCGTGTGTGTTTATGTCGTCATGGTAACGGTAAACCCCACATAAATGGCCAACAGAGAAATATTCCGGAACCCATGCTGCTATCCATGTCATCCATCTCATCATATTTAGAGATTTTTCTCTTCTGACGCCTTTGAGCTTCTTTCAGCGAATGGATCTCCATGCTGTGTAGCTATTAAAGATATGGTGCCTTTATATGGGATAGCTATGGATTATGGATTTTTATAATGTCCGCTACAATTAAGACAAATTACTACAGGTACCCAGCTACCTTGCAAATAGAGTGATAGATGAAAAATGCATGAACATTGAGATTCACCAAATATCACACATCCTGATGTCATTAGAACAATGAAGTAACTCATAGTAACTGTTTATGGACACTGGAAGCTAAAAATCAGGGGCCGCAGAAAACAAGCACGAGGTAACTCAATATCTTCAAGGGGCAACATTCGTGTAAGAAAAGAGAAGGCGAGAATTTACATAGATTTCAGTGTCAGCGCGGTATTACACCTGTGCGCACCAATGATATCACATTTCAGCTGTTCTCAAATCACAAGAAACCCTTTATGAATCACATGAACCACTTTGTCAGCTTGTTCGTTTGCGCTTAGGAGTAATTATGATATCTCCAAAAGCACTCGAAGACAGGATAAGATGACGGGCGTATGTGGGTTCGCTGTCACTAGTAAGTGTGTGCAGAGTTTGTCATCGGAGAGGAAGCCAGAACATGAGAGGTGAGCAGCCTTAAAATTCAAATTGCATCAGATTCTCTTTCCATTTAATGGAGCGGCAGGCTGCATTAACTTGCATCACTAATGCTAAATTTAAGACTATTCATATGGTAAGTGTTGTGTGTTTTCCCGGAGAGAATTTATAGATCTGCGTACTGAAGATATGAAAAGTAAAAACTGTTTTTGTTGGCTGAATATGCAGACACAGAGAGCGGGAGAGAAACTCAAGGCCCATCATGCAAACGGGATTTTCATTTTCACACACAGGGGATCTAAAGAAGTCAGCTGGAGAGTGTATGTGTGTGTGTGTGTGGGTGTGGGTGTGGGGGTGTATGTATGTGTGTGCGCGTCACCTTTGGTTGGAGAATGCACTACTGTGTAGGCTGCAACAGATATTCACTTTCACAATTAACACAGCAATAAACTGTTAAGTGCATTACAGCATGACCACAATGGGAACATTTCATTCTCTTCACATCCGCTGACAATTTTTATTGCGATAATACTCCAGTCATTTCATTAAAAACAATTTCCCATTGGTATTGTGTAAGATTTTCCTAATTTCTAATAAACAGCGCCAAAACGGATTCATGCTAACGCCTCTTCCGCTAAAGATTCTCAGGGGTTTGAATGTGATTATACACTCGGCAGTCGTAGATAAAAAAGAGTAATAAGGAAACACAGTTTGCCAGTACATTAAGTATGCCTCAGAAGAGCCTTTTGTGGTTTATAATGATTGATTCAGCGCAGACAGGCTAACGCATCCCCAGTAAATTGTTAGCTTATCACGATGTTAGATGGTGCGTTAGCAAACAGCTCTCTAGTTAACGTCCTGCAGAGAAGGAGAAACATTAGTACCCCATTAAACTCATATTTGGCTTTACAAAAATAGTTCATCGATTATTGGTTTAATACATTACTGAGCGCAGGACATTGAGAACTATGTTTAGTTTATGTGCATGTAGCTAATTTTATGATGCTTTGTTCTTCAGTAGGAGGCCCCCGATCTAGTTACAGCACCGTAGCTCACATAGGGTGAGGCTAGTGAAGGTTAATACACAAGTATACACTCAAGTATATAAACCTGTGTCTAAGTGCAGAGAGAAACAAATATGACAGGAAATAATCTAAAAACTAAATGCTAAATGAGGTGTTGTGGTAAGTGTCCACTCTCCATGACGTAGGCAGCATATCAACCCTAATGGTGTCCCAGTATAATATTCACACGTGTCCAGAGCAAAGATACAGGGAAAAAAATGCTTAAAATCTCGTAAGTATCAAGGGAAAATGTGCTGGAAAAGGTATTGCTCTCATCAGAGACAAATATGACTCACAGAATGAGAGAAAGAGTTACAAGTTGCAATCATGGAAACAAATTAAATATAAAAGATCTTAGTAGCCAAATTCGTCACTTCAGTGTTAGACTGCTGTGTGTGGAAATCTTTTGTTTTTTTCAGATCTGTTCTAATAATTAAACCAACAAAGTCCTTATTCTAACTATGTAAATTGAAAAAAAATTACAACAATGATAATCTTGAATAGCAGAGGGCACCATTTAATTCATTAGTGTTTTATAGGTTTGTAAAAAAAGAATATCGGGGGGAAAAAACACACAAAAAAAAACGCTTTTAAGTCATTGCTTAAATTGCATTTTCAACATTGCATTTGAAACATGACAGCCAGATGGATAGAAAATCAGGAAAGCCATAAACCATTTCTATATATCCCTTCCTAATCAATAACAACAATATTTTTGCTGTTTTGTTGTCCTCAAACAGGACTGACTGTCTAATTTATCTGTTGTGTCCGGCAAAGCTGAGGGCAGTAAAGGGTTAACATGTCATGAGGAAATATATCACTAGTTCACCTGCAGCATAAGCCTCCTTAATGTCAAATTACCTCTTGTCATTGGACAAATTCATCAGATTTAAGTGGTCCATGTATAATAACTTGAATTTAACTTGTTTAATTCACTAGTGGAATATAAAGCTTATTTCTATTCCTACACTTGTGATTGCTACATTCATACCAGATCACTTGACACAACTACAGGCTGGCTAGGACCAATCCAAGCCATTTATCCTTCCTCCAGATCTCAGGCTTATTTCTCTGCTCCATTTAAGTTTAGTTGAAAGCAGACACAAGTGTTTCCACTGACTGGCACCTTCAGGCTGTGACCGTACCGTCATTGATGCCTGTAATAAGTGCTAATATGCACTTACCTGGCAATCTAGAACCACATGTTTGATGATTGTTAAGGATGTTGGGTGTGTGTTGTTGTATGTGTTTTAGTGTTTGTGGGTGTGTTTGTGTGCGTGTGTATGCTGGGATTAAAGAAAGGGTCGATGTAAAGGTCATCATGAATAGTACATGAGGTTGGGTAGGGATGGGTGGTTCAATGTCCATCACCTCCCTGCAGATAATCTCCAGCTGGTCCATATGGGGGTTCAGTACCAGCCAGACACTAGTGTGGGTAAGTGTGTGTGTGTATGTGTGTGTGTGTACGTGTGTGTGTGTCTGGTAGAAGGGGTTCTTCCATATTCGTGCTTCAACCTCACTCATATATATTCAGCTCTAAATGAGACCATTTACACCCTGGAAATTGGGTTTGAGAATATCGGGGCTGATATGTGGGTTGGGAGTCTGACCTTACACCCCTGACTTGAATGCATGTATGGATGGCACGTTCAATAAAGAGCCTTGATTGGTGTAAATAATGTGAATTTAAATAAGTACTGCTATTACATTCAGACTGATCTAAAAAAAAAAAGGTTGCATGAATAAGAAATCATCCCTTAGCTGCCCTGCAGGTCTGATTTCTATCAGACTTAATCAGTCAACATACTCAGACAGCGTCTCGCTGCAAGTATCGACACATCGGAATGGACAATGGCTGAGTCATTCTGAGATATATTTCAGTATCCACATTCTTAGCTTTCCTTGTGCCTAAGATAGCTTTTGATAAATGTCAAGACGGTCAGGGACAAATTTTGAACCATCCGCTCCATTCCTAAGATGAGACAGATCCGCAGCAGTTCTGACACCTGTATCAGCTACGGCCAGAAAGTCTGTGAAATAACACCAAAGAACCAGCTACGGCTGAATACTTGAGAGGTTTTACTTTGTTTTTCAAAAGGGTTTCATTCAAATGTACTGAGTGAGTTTCCACCGAGCCGTAATCATTTTGGTTTCCTGTTTAATGCTCGCTGTAATCAGAAGTGAGAACAGAGTGGCTGTTTTCAAAAATGTGTTACATGTGTCATTCAAATGAATGGACAATAAGAAGTAAAGGACAAAGAAATGTAATTTTCGTGTTTCTAGGGTATTTTTTGGGTAACCACGCTGTGCGAACGTAAGAGAATATTATTTGGATCTCCATTTAACTGAATGCCTGAGAGTGAATATCATAGCAAGGAAGTGATAAGTAGACCATTTGAAGCAGTGCGGCTGTCCCATTCACTTCAAACACGGATGGCACTCCATCAAAACAAAGTTTTAGTGGTCGACATAAAGTGCCACTACACTTTTTTCACATGAAAATCATGGGAATAGCCTGGTGTTCATATAAAGTCTAATGTTGCTCAGCAGGAGCAGGAGTCATCCGGAGATGACATGTCAGCTAACAACCACCAAAACATTTTTCAGTTAATTAATCAGTACACGGCAGTACATATCACCTTTATTTTTTATTGATCCTAAAGTAGTGTACTGGGGGGTATTTCAGGAAGTAGGTTTAGTGGGAAACTTTGAGTTAGTAAAGCCTTAGATGAGGGGAAATCTGGGTTCTCCACTCCAGACAACGGGATAAATCGAGCTATGAGTCAGTTACCATGGTAACCTATTCTGTGCACCTAACCTGCTCGCTGACAGGTTTCTGACTCCTCTTCCTTCTGAGCATGAGGCAGAGTCATCAAACATGACATGTCCGTCAATCGTTTGTCATGTTAATAGATTGATGTCGGGAGAGGACTGGGAGACTCAGATTGAACATGCTTTCATTTCATGATTTATCTTGATGACATTATCCAACCGGACATCTCAAATATCTCCCACTGTGGACGTCTCTCACATCCAAGCAAAGTCTTTGTATTGCTCTTCATTTGTTTTTGTTTATGCTAAACTGATGCTTCTTCTACAACATCGGCAAATATTTGATATTGATACTACTTAAAAAAGAGCAATATTATAAAAATGTTTAAAACCAAAGTGAGAATCTCAAAATAACTCAGAATCGATTGAACCAAATCAGTTTCTGAAAACCGGAATTGCAGGGTTTCTCATCTCTGGCTTGGTCAAGCCCGAACTCAGGGACTACCTCAGAGTTTGATAAACCTGCTTCTGGAAATAGCCCCCTGGTTTCTTATTGGATGTTTTCCCCCATGTGCTCCTGCATCTCTTCCTCTCCCTGCCACACCTGACTGCTGGTCCACCCCAGATGTGATGAATGTGATGAAGGCCTGGATGTTTGGTTTAGCTTTTATGGGTAGTTTGTATCGAAAAACAAATGAGAATGATGAGGATTTGGGGCTTAGAGTACTTTTAAAAGTAAAGGTCTGCCTCTCAAGTCGTGTTATCTTTACTGTAATGCCACACACACAGATGCAAGACATACAATGACATTCACTGTGAATCAGGGGTCTGGTTAAGAGTCTGGTCACTCTTGAGCTGAGTGAAATCAATGTACAAAGTCTGATTACCATGGTAAATGGCGGAGTAATTCAATCAGATATACTATGGTTTATTTGCACTGTGATACAATAAGTCCCAAAGGTTGTAAATTACATACGACGCAAACACATGCTTCAAATCTAGAAGAGGAATGAGAGAGGCTGCCACTTAAAGCTCTCCTATGTGAACACGTTGCAATTCACTTCCATTTGAATCCATTTACAACTAAAAAGAATGTGTCGACCCTTGTGTAAAGTCATATTTGCATCATATTAAAACTTCCCACCTGGATAGATATTTGAGATCATCATTTGAGGAATGAGTAAGGGACGAAAGCAAATTAGCTTACTTTAGCGCTACAACTTGAAAAATGGAGATAATGGCTTGGAGAATATCCCTGATCTCAAACTAAACAGACTCAAAATGCTTATCCTCAACCAGGCTCTTCTAATATTTCAGGCCAGTGATGTGTCAGTGCTGTGTCAGGAAAGGTGTTAGACTGAGTTATTATCACCCTAGGTGCAAGAACAGGCAGTACCTACCCCCACTTTCTCCAAACACTCATACTCTACCTGAGTTCTCTTCTCCTCTCTCCCTTTCACTCTGTCTTTGACACTTCAGTTCTTCATTATTAATATTTACACCAATTCTCTTTTCCCTCAGAACTTCTCCTGCCTGCACGCCCACACATGCAACCAGGGACACATACACTAAGACCTCAATAATTGATATATTTCGCAGCATTCTGTCTAAAAATAGTCTTATGCACATCTCCTTATCCATGTTGCCTCTTTCTCTAGCAGCTGATCCACAGACAAGGGCACCGTCAAGACTTTGGATGCCAAGACTGGAAACACACTCAAACAGACACATTGAACCTTGACTACTTGGTGGTCAGACAGAAAAAGTACGGCCTGAGGAGGACGCTCAATGTTACACCTGTGGTTTTATTAACGCAATGCTTCCTGCTCAGCCTGATTCCCTGTTGGGGTGGCGGCATTTAGCCCCACCAACAGCAAAACACACACAAAGCCAATGAGACTCAATATTAGCTTATGCAATGCAGGAGCAACCCTAACTATGAGAAGCTCAACCTTGCCTATTTCAGAGCAGGTACACAACACCGAGCCTCATGTGTCACAAGCAGAAGCCATGTGGGTTGAATCCAAAGCAACTGGACTTCTGTTTTTGGCTTGAACACTTTTCACCTCTCATCCAAGAGGCTTCTTCAGTTCTAGCTGGCTGGTTGGGAGTCAGGAAACTAAGACAAATCCAAATATCGAACCCTTATTTGCATCCATTTATCATCATGCTTTGTTTCCTTACATTACGAACACCAGAACCTCCAACTTCCTCTCTTTCATTTCTAGGGAGAACCATAGAAACCATAGAATATGTGCAATATGTTCATTTTATCTTAATGTGTTTGATGACATTTATTGTTTATGGTTCCTTCCAATTTCACCAAAACCATACTGAATTTTAAAAGTGCAAGATATTCATTGATGTAAATGAGATGCTAAACAGCACCAAGAGAATGTATTCCTTATCACAAAGAGTGAAGGTATAATTACATTACAAAGAGTTCCAATTAGTGCTTTATCTCTCTCTACTGTTTAAAACTTGTGTGTCTGAGTGGAATACACTACAAAGCTTTTCTTCTTTATTCTAGTTTCTTGTGTGTCACTGTACCTTGTGCCTCATGGCAGCAGCTCAAACTTTAGCGTGTGTGTGGATCAGTTTGTGTGGAACATTTGAGACAAAGGCAGAGAAATTGTGAGCCTCACTGATAAAGCCAGTCAGTCCCATCACAGCTCACCCTCTCTGTGCTCCAGGCAGAGTGACATCATTCCATACTGAAGGTTTCCTAGTGTGAGGAGCACGATGTCCGGCCCCGCCGTCAGATTACACAGCCTATGGAACAGCTTCACGCCCCACCTGCTCCAACAAATGCTTGCGTTCATAAAGAATAAAGCTTGATAAGATAAATAGCAATCAATATCAGCAGAGGGCTATGATGCAGTGGAGCTAAAAAGAAAAACGTAGACGCACACATGACATGGAGTCCAATGATTGTTAGGATGAAGCGCCACAGAAAGACATTTCCTACATGCCAACTTATCTTATCTTGACACATTAATTCAAGAAACATATACTCACATATTTGTATAAATCTGGAATCTGGGAGAAATAAAATGTCTTATCTTATCATATTATATCTCATCTTCCTTCTATCAGGGTTATTATGTCCAAATTAATACGGGGACTTAAATGGATTCTTGCGCATCAGCGTTTTGTCGGAAGCACGCAGCTACGAGGGTTTGTCTGACTAAATGTCACGATGTAAATATTTGACGGTGTGCATCGTGGAGTTAAATAAATTTCAGCTGTGGCGTGGGATGACATTTATGTACGATCGCTCCAACAAGCAACCATATTGGATTTTCAAGTGAGGAGGAGCAAAAAAAAGCAACAGAGAAGGCTTAGTGTGAATACTAAGCTGCTGTGGAGCTAAAAAAAAAACTAAATTAGGTGATGAGAGCTAGTTCTTGAAATGTAAGGATACATTTGAAAGAGAAAGAAAGTGGCCCTGAGGTTGTTTGTTTTTTTAAATTTATAATACATTTACTTCCATGTTACAAAACCATGACGATGTGTTCTCTATATTTAAGTTGTGAAAAATCAATCAGCTTTAATGAATACAAGCTGTTCACGATCTTTGCTCTCACATATTCCCTAAAACAACTTTATAACAAGATAGGAACTCCAAATTGTATCGAATAAAACTGAAAACAGTGTGTGTTGTGATAAATTTAAATCTCAACTCCTATCTTTAGCGGAATATCTTCTTTGGTCTTGAAGGTAC
This sequence comes from Lophius americanus, assembly GCA_037951165.1. NCBI lineage: Eukaryota > Metazoa > Chordata > Actinopteri > Lophiiformes > Lophiidae > Lophius > Lophius americanus. The sequence continues at coordinate 5,585,405 of JBBDHG010000001.1, forward strand.
ATTGTCCTCTCAGCAGCTGCAACGACCACAACTCCTCCTGTCTGTTTCCAAACGTTTTCAACCCAGGGGTGATTCCTCTCTGTCTTCATGCGTCCATCCATTTTTTTGAACTGTTAATACTATGTGGGGTCTTATCCCTGCTGACATCAGGCGAGGGGGGTGGGGTTGGCGGGGTGGGGGCGAGGGGGGGATGCGCCCCATCCTGAATACATTACCAGTCAAATCTCAACCCAAAATAAATAAATAAATAATACTCCTACTGATTTCCCATGATTTATGCGTGAAAGAAAACACTTCAGTATTTAACTAAGGATGTATAAATATATTTTCCAGGAAGAATCTTTCTTACATAGTGCAGCTAAATCTTCCTTACCCTGAAGAAAAACCCAGTTAATGTCACAATAGAGGAGGAGACCATGGAGCTGGAGGCTCCCACGTTAGTTGAGCCTTTGCAAATGCAAAGTGGAGTTTCTTTTTTTTCATCATGTGCAACATTATCTGCGTTTAATCATGATTGAAAGCCTGCGCCCCCAATATGAAGATAGCTGCTAAGAATATATATACAGCTAATAAACAGCTGCCAACTGTGCTGTACCTGCGTGCTGCTCAGAGTACTGTGATGGCGAGAGTATGGGTGTGATGTCTCTGCTGCTCTCAATAGGCTCATTAAAACTTGATGAACCTGAACACTCCCTCTAAAAGCAGCAGTGGCTTGAAATAACGGCCCATGATTCTTTCTATTAGCATAATGTGTTAAGTGATAGAAACAACCAAGCTCATGAAGGTGGGGGGGTTTAAAGAAGTTTCACTTCCTAAAAACCCATAATGCCAGTACGCCTCCCTTTGGAGCTTTCGGCACATCCTACTGGAAGGAGATTCCAGGGTAGACCCAGAATGAGTTGGAGAGTGTGGGAGAGTGTGGGGAGAGGGACATCTGGAATTCCCTTCTTAGCCTGCTGCCACTGCGGCTCGAACCCGGACAAGTGGAAGAAAATGGATAGATGGATGGATGGTTTACAACAGGCCATTCTTATCAGAAACTGAAAATAATACATTAAAATGCATACTCAGCATTAAACATTAGATGAAAGTTCTGTTTAAAGAGTCAGAAATGCATCAATAAACATCAGTATTTTACATCAACTTCATGATTTCAACTAGAATCCCATGTGATCAGTCCAGGCAAATACGGAGAGGAAAGCTTGACTATGGAGTCACTGAGGATAAAAATGGTAAATACTCTAGTGAAACCAGAGGGAAATGTATTTAATTAAAAATACTACATTGATATTAATGAACATCACGTAGGCAATTCAAATTATGAAACAGCAATGCATGCTGGAGGTGTAAAAAATAAATATGCATAATAAGTATTTTACACGCGATTGTACAGTAAGTAGGTGATGGAATGCTGGGATATACACCGACAGTCTCTCTACGCATACAGGATAGAAAAACACCAATACCAAAAATGCACAATGAGCATTGACTGCAGCAATAATCTCAGTCACCAGAGTTGAAACACTGGAGGTTTAAAGAATCAAACAGCCTTAAATGAGCTGATGCTTGTTTGAATAGGGTTTGAAGGACCTGTGAAACTGGGAACCTGGCATTATTTCATCTGACCTATTATTATAACAATAAATAATAATCAGATGTAAAGGTGTGCCTTTACATGTAAGTCCGGTTTTCACGCTCTACAGTAGCATCCCATTCTTTGCTATTTGAACAGGGGCGCTTGAATTCTTGTGTGTTAATCTGCCACACCAATGGCTGATGTGTCTGTATTTATCAAACACAACATGAGCTGTTTTGTCTCATTCCGTGCTTGAAATTCTGAACAAAGTTGCATAATAAAAGGAGTGTGACAAATTAAGAAGCTTACAAAAAAGATGATTCATTGTATTTTAATTAGACTGCTAAAGACAGTGGCAGTACATCTAGTGTGTGCGTGTGACGCGCTCTCTTTGTAAACTCTGAGCAAAACAATCAAAAAATGCAAATACAATGAAAAGCTAATTCTGTTCTGTTCTTTAATTTCCTCGTGTTAAGGTTCCAGGTGGTTCTCCCATTGCTGTAATGGCTCACCAAACTTCTTGCTCCTAGCTCCTATTGACATGCTTAACTTTAAAACCCTTGATTATGGAATACATAATTATATTGACACTTAAGTGTCATATTTGAAATTCTTAAAGATGATTTGAAGTGAATTTAACTAGGATGGATGTTTGCAAAATTTAACTACGTGGGGAATTAGTGAGGAAAAAATCAGAGATACCCCATCTTTTCACTGAGCACGTCTGGATGGTAATATATTTGAACATGCGTGACCAAATGTGTTTGGTTAGTGAGTAGCAGGGACGGACTACATATAATCTGGTACTTAAGTTGGTTTTATGGTGCATCCTTTGACAAACACCAATCCGTGTGTGTTTACCTGCATTGGGTAGAGGGTATGCTGATGCATAATAATGACTGTGTGTGTGTGTGTATGGCTGTGGGATGTGTGTCTGCGTTTGTGCGGTGTGTGTGTGTGTGTGTGTTTGTGTGAATCCTTGCCTGAAGCCAGTCACCACCTATCTCAGACGCCATATCTCTTCTGTAACAGGAGGACGACTGTGACCGAGCTAACATTACACCCAGTAACAGAAAGCTTATGTGTTTGTTTGTGTGTTTATGTGCGTGTATTGGCTGCCATCTGCTCAAGCTTTCACCCCTGCCTCTCTTTAGCAGATCCTGACCTGTGCAGCCAGCTGACACAGGGTGGCCAGCTGACAGGGGCGCTGAACCTGGCTGCCATTGTTACCAGCTCCAGTCCAGGGCCAGAGCCAAACTAGATGTGCTACTGATGGAGAAAACAAAAACAAATCGGTAAAACTCCGATAGCTATCTGATTGGAAAACAAAAGCAGGAAGCTTCACATCATCACCCGACCCAATCCCTGTTCTCTGTTCCTCTGGGCTATAATAGAACAGGTTGGGAGTGGGGATGGTGATTGAATCTTAGTGTGGCGTCAGATAAACGCAGCATGGAGCTGATGTAATTGCACATTTTTTCTCCCTTTGGTGCTTCTGAACAGACATAAAAGTGTCTTGAACTAGAGGAAATGTATTGCCTGACGGGGGACTGATGAGTGTAACATAGCTTTGTTTCTCCGAATGAAACTCCTCATGACCGGAAACAAGATCGGATACAAGCTGCTTTCACACCAATGCTGCAAACACACCTATGACCATTCATTCATCTATTATCTATTTCATCTCTGTCAAAAATCATTCAGTCCTTTTCTATAACATAAAGGAGCTTCCCAGATTTTAGAGGAACTACTAAAATCTGGGACCACTCAGTGATGAGCTGTGTATGAGTATAAATTGCAATCTATAAGCAATTTGTCCAAATGGGCTATCCTGTTTTAATTAAGGTTCTCATCTCATCATCTCATCATCTGCTTCTGACAAATACACGTGCTCTCTCTCTCCCTCTCTCTCACACACACGAACACACACACACACACACACACTCAATTGTGTTAAGTCCTACCCCCAGGCTGACAAGCCCTCAGCATCAGAGCAAAGTAGAAGGGATTTCTGGGAGAGGGAGGATGAGAAAAATGGAGGGAGGACGAAGGAGATAAATTCAAGGTGAATTTTAGTTCAGGTCGGTTTCTGAATGATGATAATTTAATATTCTCAGGATGGAGGATAATAAAAGTGCTTATGTTTGAATTGTTGCCCAACCTGCCATGCCAGTCTAATATATTTATTCCCAACTACTGCCTCTTCATTTATTGCTTCCCCCCTTCCTCGTCTCTTCTTTTACCCCATCAATACCTTACATTTCATCTTACTTTTTCTCATTTACAACTCTCTTGTTATTTTCCCTCACTGTTCATTATTCCTAATCATTTTCTTCTCTCAGTACTGTTTTTTTATTTTTCACTTTAATGCTCAATGAAATTTACCTCCATACTGGTACCTGACATTTTACTTACTTGGGACTCTATAGCAAGAAATAAAATCAATCAACCTCCTTCGTGTCTGGGGTTTGTTGGCAAAACCTTGTTCAGACAACAACTCACAAACGAAAGGTTTATTAATATCATTATAGCAGTGTGACATAAACCCAGCCACATGGGGTCACAAGCCAGTACATCTCTAGTGCTGGTACCAAGCCCAAATAAATGGGGAGGGTTGTGTAAGGAAGGGCATCTAACGTAAAACCCATGCCAAATCAATGTGCCGAATGAGGTAAACCGATGTGGCGACCCCTAAAGGGAAGAGCCTAAGAAGAAGAAGGAGATAGCAGTGTAAGATAGTTTGGGTCCGACCTCATCACTCCCTGCTGATATATTACTTTTTTTTTAATCTATTGCACCCCTTTTATCGGTTGGTTGCAGGCCGAGGGAGACATGGGAAATGGTTGTAACTTTCAAAAGACTGCCAATTAGCAACAGGCGTGCTTGATGGCCGGTGAGGAGGATGAGGCATTTAATCTGCGTAAGTGTGTCTGAAAAGGCACACTTTAGTTGTCTCCCTAAACTAGCTCGGAAGCCTCAACCCCATTTATGGCTATCAACTGGAGACGCCCTGCTATCAACAAACACACACTCACAAAAACCCACAACCATACCTCATTCTGTATAGTTACCAAACCTACCCGTCCAAATTTGGCAGACTATCTAAGCTGATACAATTTCCCATCTCTTCCGCTGCCTGTCAATGCTGCTGTTGTTCACATGTGCTGCTACCTTCCATTATAGCCCCAAAATCATCGAAGCATCCGAATCGAGTCTACCGAGGGATCAAGATGTTTGGCCACCACTCAACAATATCTTACTGTAAGATATTGGGAGTGATAACGACGGAGCTCTGATGGCAAATTGCAATTATCTTCTGTATCTACAATAAACCTAATATGCAATGAGGGTTGAGTGATTCTGTTTCCAACTGAATGTCTTCCTTCACAGCGGCAGTAGCACAGCTTTGTAACTCCATCTCCTCCCTCCACCCATTATGCATGAGTTACATCCACGACAAATTGACTGAAACAGAAACACAGAGGGTAACATGTATAAGCATACCTGGTATATGCGAGACGTTTGCACCTGTGTTTCTGTGTGAGCTTGTATAATTTAGTCCAGTATTTGTGTCGACTGTCTTCATTTAAGAGGAAAGACAGAAAAAATATAAGTTACCGTTGTGCTTGAATCGAGTTGTGAACTCTTAGTTAATGCAGCAGAGGAGAAGAGATATATCAGCTAATATATGAATATTCATATCGAAAATTTGGTAAAGTAGTATATAAACATATACATCTTCTTTTTTTTAATATTATTCTCAGAAATTAGAGACGTGTTATTGTTGAATTTTTGCAGCGTAGCGATTGCAGACAGTTGTGACAAATGACACTTGTCTGACACAAGTGGGAAATATCCTAACTAATACACATCACATGTGGAATGACACGCACACTGGATGCCTTGTCTCCTGCAAGATGCGTGTGTGTGTGCGTGAGCTCGTTTGCAAGGAAATTCCAAATGTGTAAAGTATGTGTGGGAGTCTACGGGTGAATTTGAGAGCTTTGCTGTTACTTGATACACAACCCATTTAGCCATACATCACGCCAGACACCGCCATAAAACACTTCACTCCGAGCTGTGCTGGTGCATTTAGACTTATGTGTTTGTGCTTCCAGGTGGATTGATCGTCTGAGCTGTTAAAAACACACAAACACCCACTCTAGTGATTACACACTCACAAACATATATGGTATTAATATTTCAGCATTCTTGAGGGAAACTTTGGAGGAAACCAGCTAGAAGATGCTTCCATTAGTATTTCACCCCTGACTGACATTGACAATGAAACTGCTGGATGCACTATCCAAAGATAAGAATATGTTTACTGTAATCTAGAAATATTTGTCTCTTCTCCTGTTGGACAAAAATTCAAATATCATTTTTACACATTGTATTTTGTCAAAATGATTTCATGCAGGCATAATGGTGTCGGTGTCGTCTCGTCTTCTTCTCATCTTGGTCATGGGAAAATTGTCTGCTGTAAAACATTGTTCGTCATAATGTTGGATAACTACTGTGTCGAACCATGAAAAGTAAACGTAAAAGGTCTTTATGTATAAAATTGGGGAAATGTTGGGAGAACATGCACACTTCACACAGAAAAGCCTCAAGTTGGATGTCGGATTTGAATCCAGAACCTGCTGCGCCGCCCATTTCCCCGACATTATTCCCATAGTTGTAAAAAAATAAGAATTTCGAATGTGATAAAACACAGAGTGTATAATCCCGTGGTAGTATTCCCTGAATGCTAACTGCAATAGAGGTTGAGTTTTTTAGGTTTTTGAAAATGTTCAAAATGTCCCTTTTATTGATGTCTAACCATAACAAAAGTTCAGACCAAATGTATTTACAGTAAATGCAGCAGTTTCCTCAGCTTCAGAAACACATAGTGTCACACAGGCACTGTGTTTGCCTTCAGTGACCCCAACCCCTAATTATGGAGTAACAGAGTGTTCTGGGTTTCATGAGACTCTAGTAAAAAGCGGGCTCCACTGAATAAGTACCGAGCAGACAAACACACACACACACACACACACACACACACACACACACACACACACACACACACACACACACACTAAAATACACACAACAGCCTTCCAACTGGCAGGAACCTTTGACATGTTTCCGAGAACTTTCTGTTTCTCCTCTAATCACCGCTGTTTGAATGTTGAAGCTCAATTTTCACATTAATTTAAGACCCGCTCCAACAACCAGAAATACAGAGGAGCACAGGAGCTGACACTCAGTCACGACGTATCGGTTCAGCATCAACGTGTGCGTGATCATCACATCGCACAAAAATGCAATTTCAAGACGGACAAATTACTGCAACATGCAAAGCTACAACTTTCTGCTTCCTGGTATAAACGACTTTGGTTCTGATTGCTTGATTGAACCTTTTTAACTCAATGAATACATGCACATCAGCTAGTTGGTCTTATCTCCCGCTGGAATGATAGAGGCAAAATTTTCACCAGTACGGTTTCCTTTAAACTGCATTTCAAGCATTGGTTTAATACGAGATGCTGAAACTCGCTTGAGCTGCTCTTTCATTGATGGTATCTAGAGACATATACAGTTTATCCCTGCGTCCTTGTGATTATTATTTCTATTATTTAGTTTGATAACAATTCTAAACATAATGCTTGCAGGTAAGAAATTTATATATTTAGATATACATAAATATATCCCAATGTTGTGCAGTAGTACTGCCAACAAGCAACATACACAATCATTTCTGTCTTGCCCTTTTCTGAAATAGTCCAAACAACAGTTGAAACGTCCAAATTGTTCCCACTTCTTAATTCGGTGGCACTATTTCTCTCTTTCAGTATGGATATGAGCCAGCAAGCAGATGTGCCAGGTGGTTGGACTGGTGAGCACAGACTTTATCTCTTCTTTGTCATATACACAATCCTGAGGTGTGTGGTTTAGAAAGTGAGATTGAGCTAAAGTAATAGAGAGCATAGGTACTGAACAAAAACACACACAAGCCATGCCAGACTCTTGGGGCGAAATGATTTTCTCTCATTTCATGTTAATTATTTCCTCAGACAGATACTGTGGACATATACATACGTAAATATAGAGTTTGTGATGCTCCTGAATATAGGAGTTTTCCTCTTAGCACAGCTGCAACACAGCTGGAGGACAGTGATTGGTGTGGAAATAAAATGGCAACAGGGACAAATAGCATTCTCACACTGACTCCCTCAGCTCACTGAGGCATTTTCTTTTCCCTGTACTGAATGGCTGGTTATTGTTGTAGCTTGAATGCTGAAGAACAAAAAAAGTTTTCCATTTCCCAACAGTCGTGGGGGTCAACATAATGAAATTGAATTTCTTCTTTCTAAATGTAAACGTCTGCAGAATGTACGCACTTATAAATACAGCAGGTGGGCATGTGTGGATAACGTCTATGTCAAAATCACAGGCATATCTCTGAATACGGGGCAAGGGGAGTGTGTGAGAGTTGTGCAAAGAATCCTTTAAGACTTGATGAATGAATTCAGAGCACATCTCATTGCTACAGTTACAGGGCAGCTGTGCTAATTGTCTGATTAAATCAAACTTTTTTTCTTATACACACTGACAGAGAAATATTAGATTTTTTTCTGTTTTGGAGTGTAAGGGAAGAGAAATATCCTCAAGGAAATCTAATCTTTCTAAATATACTCAGCTGATCTGAGATCTAGAGGACTGTTCTATTTAACATTGGTCTACTTGCTGCTAGTGACTTATGACGCATGATTCCTCTAGATATTGGGACAATATGGCGATCCTGATACAATATGCAGTATATAGCCTTTTATCTGCTTTAGGGAATAGTCAAAAATCAAAGACGCACAAGAACATTTTACCTTGGTGGCTGTTGTGTCTTTCTTACGGAACAGTGGATGATAAAACCAGCAGTCTAGAATTGTGAAAGTCCTGAATTTACACCTATTGTACTCATACACTATATATGTTCATGAAAACTATTTTAGACTCTGACACTTGTGCTAACAGTATAATATGCCTTTAACTTGCACTATGCCCCTGGCTGGCTCTCCGTCTCACTGTAGCATTAAAATATGTTCTCTCCCCGTGCTCCACTGCTACAGCACACAATGCACATCGTCTGCACTCTTAAGTGTTTCTATACGCTGAGGGAAACGGACGAGCAGCTGCATTCGACTAACAGTGATTCACTGGGTTTTTTTTCTGTCTCGCTCTTTGCTATGATAAATTAGACAAAATCTCACTCTATTATCTCTGTGCATAAACTCATCATCCATAACATTAAAAACCAGCTGCCTAATATTGTGTAGGCCCTCTTTGCCAAAAACGGCTCAGCAATGTAAAGTGTGCTCTGACACATTTCTGTCAGAACCAGAATGAACATTTTCAGCAATTTATGCAACAGTAACTCTTATGTTGGATCCGACAACACAGGCTAGCTTTTGCTCTCCAGAAGCACAGAAGACCCTGTCGCCGGTTCACCAGTTGTCTTTCTGTAGACTACTTTGGCAGGTACTAGCCTTTGCAGACTGGGGACACCATACAAGTCAATTTTTGGCAATGCTCTAATTCCGTCCCATTGAAATTTGGCCCGTGCCAAAGCCGTTCAGATTCTTAGACTTGCCAATTTTTGCCTGTTTCAAACACACTTTGAGGACAAAATATTGACTTACTACCTACAATTTGCACCCACTTATAGGTATTTGTTTCCATACAATTACCTAAATCAGTGTTATTCAATTCACCTGTCTATAAAGTGTATAATGATATACCTAATTGCTTTATGGGTGTGTCGCATCTCTTAATAAAGCTTAAAAAGAGCAAATGGTGTCTCGTTCATGCTGTTGAGACACTGTGAGACATGTTGACATCGTGTCCAGTGGCACACATACATTTAAAACAGTCTAACCAGTGTGTTTTTTTGGCTTTTGATACCTATTAAGAAACGTAAAATGTAAGTTTCCTAGACTTACATTTGACTGTAAGACAAACAAACACTCTGAAATCTCCAGTTGAAATGTGAGATTTTAACGAGTTACATTACAACGGGTAATAAATGTTCATTTCAACACGTACATAGCAGGAACACACACACAGCTATAACACAAAAGAAATACAAGGAAAACATTCCCACAGCACACACAGAAACAGACACACACACAAACTGTAAAATTAGATGTTCTGCGTTCTGTAATAAGGATTGTATGTGTGTTCCTGAACACATCCTGAAGTTCAGCCTGTAAACAACGTTTCTGGCTGAGTGAAGAAAAACAAGAAGCGAGGGGTGAAACGTTCATGACAGAGCGTGCGTGTGTGTGTGTGTGTGTGTGTGTGTGTGTGTGTGTATGTGTGTGTTACAGAATGAAAGGGAGCAAAAGATCACTGAACTGCAGATGTCAAACGTTCACAGTAAACGTCCTTCGACACAGAACTAAGACACACAAAGCGTCTGTGGGGGAAATCTGGATATTGTCGGCACAGGAGAAAACGCTCCAGTAACTTCCAGTGGTTAACCAGGAAGACACAAACTGTACTGAAGGACTTGGCTAATGGCAGGATAACAGCCTAATATTACTGACACTGTATGCAACTTAGTTTCAACTATTTAAGAACTTGACAATGAAATTTGGTAACACTTCGCAGGGTAGTTATTTTCTGGCACTGCCACCCGACGATTAAATTAGTGCCTGCCTATCACAGCTGCAGCCGCTTCCCAATTTAAAATAACTTACTGCTGTGTTAATGAGAAGGAATGATTGGCACAGTTGTTGTGAGGAGTCAATGGCATATGGAGAATATAGAGAGCTCATTTAAAGTGAAATTAGTCCAAATCTGATATATGGCAATGGGAGGAAGGTGGGCTTTCAAATCCCCCACTGCCCTGGTATCACTTTACAATAAGAATAACCTTAAACAGGGTTTATAAATGGCTTATTATTAGTTTATTACATAAATTGCGACCACTTAATAAATAAATAATAAGCTGTTATAACTCATTAGGTCAAAAAGGAAACAGTGACTGGTTGATTTCCAAATCGTCAACCTGTACAGATTTTTGGAAAGGTGTATTATAAGTTGCTTATAATGGTTTATCAATGATTTATATGGTGTTTAGAACCTTATTAATAACCTTGTTTTAAACCATTCAGAAATCCTTTATAAGGTTAGTGTTAATGTGAAACGGTAACCTGAAAGTTTATCCGTAGGCAATTTTTCCAGATTATTTTTCCTTTATCTCGCAAAAAGGGCGGATTTAACTAGCTGGATAGAGGCTGATAAGTCAAGATCAAAGATCAAAGTTTCATATAGATATTATAAAACAGAGGCCTTATGCAAATAAATAGTAAATGGCTATCAGGGCTGCTGGCTGACATATTCCGGATCACAGCTGCAGATAGCTCGGTGAACCGTACGTCCACATGAAAGATGTACTGATCCTAAGAGGGTCCAGGGATTTACCTATACCCACAATCAGTGGGGGTTAATCCGAAGCTGCAGGACATCAGAGCCAACCGGCAGTTTTGACTGTGTCAATAATGACTTTGTGTCACAAGAAATAAAAGGCAAATAGTGCTGCTCTTTACAACTCCTGCCCTCCAAAGCCTCTGCGCTTGTTATTCTCTCTTTAGGACTACTGCCTCCCCATCTTGAGTCAGAGTTTTAATGGGAAAGCTACCAAATACGTATGAAATAAGACGAGGACAAGGGTCAGAACGGTTATCGGTTTCACAGTATAAGATTTGATGGTTATCATATCATGTATCATGCTTAATACCGGTGTTATTAAAACCAAGGCAAAATCTTACAAGCACATCTCCATTAATCCTCGACTGTCTGTCAGACTCTGTAACTCAAGCCACACATGAATACGGCAGAGAAATGACAGAAAGAAGCATAGCAGAAGTCAATAACCTCCTCAAAAGAAATTAAAATCAGAAGCGCAGGACTATTTAGGATATCTGAGACAACCAACTAGGACTTGTCTTCCAGGACTGACAAAACAGTTAGTTTGATAATTAGCTCCCGCTGGCTTCAAAAGGAGGAAACTTGCAACTGTAACAACCTCCACAAACATCATTCCCTCTGCAGATCAAGGTGTCATGGATGGGACACTGTGGGACAAAAATGATAAAAACTGGTCATTTAATTACTTGCTATCGTGTTATAGTAACACGATACAGTCGCCACTCTGTTTATTTTACTGACATCCTTTTCTTCCTCTTATTTTCTTTTCCGTTTCCACTTAAAATAGCGCAATTATTTCAGGAATATACAGCATTTGTTCAACAACAACAACAAAGAAATTCCACGAAAATCTCACACTGCTGCGGTCCTACGTGACATTGGGTTGATTCCACTGCTGTCTATCTCTGTTCATGAAAACACTAATGACTGAGCTTTTCAGCTGCAGATACAAACATCTGCTCATCTGAGTTCCCTAACAAGCAGAAACGCTGCCACGATTAAGGTGAGGAGACAGAGTTCAGTTGTCATTTGAAAGCTTTGTGTACTTTCAAAGGTCAAAAAACTTTACCGCTGATAAAGTTGAGGCAGCCTGCTGTATCCCCACCAACGCCGCTTTCCCAGCAGCCGACGTAGCCGGTGGCTAACAAGCTGGTGTCTGCTAAAAGCAGGACATGTTAACTCCTCTATGATATCTTCATTCTGAAGAGGCAATCTCACAGTCTACTGTCTTGTATTTAGACAGGACCCTGACGCCACCCACAGCTGGAAGATCAGGTGGCTATTTTTCTTTGGTGAAATTAATGATGTGATATTATTTAATTAAATCGACAGAAAAGATTGCAGGGAAAGGCCAAGTTGGTATAAATTACAGGAGGGGACTGGCTTTGGAGTGCTTAGTAAGTGTACTTTCCCAGAGCTGAGTGGGAGTTATGTCAGTTCTGCAGGAAGTGAGTGCGGGTTGCCTCTTGGGATTTTTAGGGCATCCCTCCATCTTAGACGAAATTTCATTTCAGTAAGGTTTTTTTTATTGTCTGTCTGTAGGGAGAATTCTGTCAGTGGAATGGTAAGAGTAACCAGGAACGGGCTCCTGTTCATGAATGTCTTGACCTAGTTAGGATTTTGTCTGACATTGGTCAGGTAATAATAATAACATTCATAATAATAATTACAATGGTAATAATTAATAATTAGTTAATGTAATAATACTTTGCTATACAAAATAGTATACAGTTTGAATAACCAAAGATTATGTTACAAGTCTTTTTTTAAAAAAAAAGGTTAAAAGGTTTAAGAAGTTATAATTCTGACCAAAGCCCCAGTAAAGCACTTGTAAAAATGTGATGTTAAAAGAGAATAAGGAGGTATCAATCTGATATCCTCAGTGGGATTGTTCCAAAGAGTGGGAGCCCTGACCAGGAAGGACACCCTGGGTCCTTAGCCTGGAATTAGGGCTGTAACAGGATGAAGTGAAGGATACCTAAAAACAAACATACTCTAGATCTTCCTCTTAATTTAAAGACCTTCAGACCAATGTAAACTAAGGGAAGTATTCTTTAGTCACTGTTCAATGACTACTTTTGTAATATATTGCATGATATGAATACGTTTTAAAACTATTAAACTACAAAACTAACTTACTAACTTATCTATCTAACATCTATTACTACTGCCGCCTTTCTAGGTCCTTAGCCATTAGCTAGGACAAATGTGACGATACGAAGATCCTAACTCATTGCATTTCTGAGTCGTCCCTCTTTTCAAAGTCTACCATCAGACGCTTTCTTGCTGTATAAGTCAGTCGATGATGAATTGTGGCCTGAGCTTCCAAATAAAGAGCCTAATTAAAGACAGATTTGTGACTTTTGCCACTTATCTGAATGGTGATTACAGGCCATTCACAACGGAGGACTCATCCGCTATTTGTTGGGTGGAGACACATTACTGTCATATAAGAGCTCTGCTTATTATGGACAACATGCGTTTTTCCCCCAGCGTGTCCTAATATTCTCTCATTCTAATTTGCTTTGCTTTCTGCAGAATCTCCCCATGCTAATAAGGACGTCTCATCAACAGCGGTTCAGAGACAAATTAGGCTGTTTAAAAATGCAGTCTCTGTGGTATCTTGTCTGGGATTTCCAGTAATGAAGCACGGGGAAGCGGGATGTCCTTGGCACTGAGGACAAATTCTTTAGTCGAAGCCCTGCGCTCTTTGGAGGAGATTTGCCTAATGACGGGTCTACATAAGCCTCCGCTGTTAAATTGTCCCTCCACCACTGCTAGAAACATGCGTCTTCCAAAAGTGGCCAACTGTCTTATTTTGGTCAACTCTTAATTGTCTCACTAATCTCTTGTGCAGTAAATGACCCCGGAGAAACTGAGTACCATGGGGCAGACTTACCCCGCTGATTGGAGACGTTGCCTTTTGTTTTGCTTGGCATATTAAAACAGCGCAGGCTTCTAACGGAAAGACTACAGAACTATTGAAAATGTAATTAAGGGCTAGCAGCAGCTTTTACATGGTTGACTGGTGCAGAAATAAACTGTGTCCCTCAGACTGCAAAAACTTCTATACTTGGGAAATGAGTGGCTCGATCGATAAGCAGGCCATCCTTTGTAAGGAAAAATTCAATGTGAAGACAAAAACGGACTGCTTTTCCCCCTGTGTGCTGTTTTCCTTAGTCCCAAAGGATAGCCAAATTTTTACAGCGGGGCATATTTCAAAAACAGACAAATAGAGAGTTCTCTGTGAGACATAATGGTTTTTTTAGTGGATTTAATCTTTAACCACACTAACACCAAATAGCTGCCAGCTGCATTGAATCTCAGGTGATGTGTGATATGTGATATGTGATATGAGGCTTATCTCGCATGTGTTTGTCCTCGCCTTACCGCTCCAATCAAGCACAATTATTATTCTCCATCAGATACAAAAGTCGTTCTCAATTTGATGGGGACAATAAACCACTTCTAAAACAACAGAAGTGTTTAAGCTTACATCTTAAACATGACAGCCTTTCCAAACGAGGGAAGGCCAGGAGGCCGAGTGATTGAGCAATTATAAGAATTATATTCCTGGCCTCAGCTGGCCAGCTCGGGTTATTAAAAACATTTTGTGCTTGTGTTTACTTCCTCCAAATCTACGGGATTACATCCTATAGACAAATGGGATGATACGCCACCCCGAGAACTTGTGAGTCCCTCCCAGTCTGTCTGTCAGAGCATGAGAAACACAAAATCACACTATCACAGCCGACTCATCATCCTGCCTCTGATAAATATTCATTGTAGCAGCTTGAAAACCAGCTGTTTTCCTCCAATTAAGGCTTGCCAAGATTCACAATATTTTCAAAAAATAAATTGTTGGTGTCCTTATTAAAGGCTTTCGTTATTAGGCCAGAAAGTGAATGAACCAATTCAGCAGCCATTGCAAAGATTTTTTAAAGAACATGTGGATAAAAAAGCAAAGAGACTTTGCTGTTCTATACATCCCATGGTCTACAAAGCCCCAGTGGCCTCAAGTAATGCGGCCTACCCAGAGAAAGGGTGGTTATAATCCATTTAAACCCCATCAGAGGGATGTGGATGTTGCTGTGGTAACAGGTATTAAACATCAGACAAGCTAGTTGTGCGAGCCGAACAAATCAAGTCATCCAAAGATCCTGCTCACATCGAAGCCCCCGACAGACCCGTCCACGTCCCGCCGTTCCAACACTGTACAGACGAGATCTGGCAGAGCACACAGACGGCTGCCCACTTCAAAGGCTGGGCTCCACTGTCCAAGGTCATTATTTACAGTTACACCCCCATAACATCGGGGGTCAATGAAGGCTAGCAGAGAGGAAGCAAAGGGACTTACCATCAGGAGGCTGTGCCGGTGTGAAGTGAGGAGGTTTGTCTGAAAGAGATAAAAGAGGGAGAGAGAAATAGGTTTTTAGTTTTGGGGACCTTCAGAGACTTCCCAGGGGTGAAAACCAAGTAATTGAGTGCTACAAAAAAGAGACACATTCTCTCTAAGGGCTTGGCTTTTCTATCTAACACACAGCCATGCAGAAACTGGGCCCTGCAGGAGAACATTGGCAGCAATAGCGGTACCATCATTGACTCTGTGCTCCGACCATACCAAAACACACCACATTACCCGTGCCATTATACGAAATCATCAATCATCATTGCATCGTCTTTTTTTTTTTTTTACGTTTGAAAACTGCGAGATAAGATTTGAAATGTCACATTCAGAGCGATGTCATACAATCCCTACTCCATCGCCAGGAAACCACATGCAGAATAAAATACAATGCTTCCCTAAATGTATCAAATGACATCATCGTTCTTTCTGGGTCAACTGCCTGCAGACGATAACAAAAGGGTCTTGGGTTTGAGTGATTCATTACAGAACACCTGTAGTCTGGGTTTACACTCTGGGGAAATATCTCGTGAAATCTGAGCGCTTTGCCATTTTGACACTGTGATGTTAAAAACAGGCAATCCTAACCAAGCGTTGGAAGTTGATCCGTAAATTCATGCAATGGGGGCGGATAAGGAACATGGTATTTTGTTTCCACATGTTTCAACAATGAAATATGATATGTTATTCTCTGAAAAGAAGGAAAAAGAAGCAAAAATACAACTAGAGCTAAAGGAACCATGGAAATAAAAAAATATCAAAGTTCTTAAGTAGCAAAAGGCACCACTTCAGTACCTAATTGTTGTGTTTGAAATTTTGAGAAAAAGTATTAGATAGAGTTTGAGATCTAATCCGGAAACAAAATCAGCCACCAGCATGAACCACGGTCCAAGGAGTAACCATGGAAACAGGAAAAAGTAGTGATGTTAAGGGTGGATCATTGTGTCTCTGCATCTTCATTAATAACCAGGGGACTAAATGGATTGCCTCTTTAAAACTTGATGTTTCCCTCAAAGGTCATTTTCTGATCACAGCTCCACCGAACCAGACCTGGAGTCTACACTCGGGTCAAGTCTATTCAGCTGCCTAACTCACTGGGCAGAGTTCTCAGAGCTTCCTCCACAGAACAAACAGACATTCAGAAAGACTGTGTAGCCACCCAGCCATCTCTCCGTTGTCCCTGCAATTGAGAACGATATAACATCACATCAATTAGGCTTTTAACACATTTCTCCAAAGCCCTGTCAACCGCTGCACCAAAGTCCTTCTCAGGACTTTTGCGATACCCATTGGCTTCCCAAGACTCTACAGTGTTTTAAATTTACGCTGCCTTAGAATTGCTTGTCAACAGCTGGGGCTTTGGGGAAGAAAGACACAAAGAGCAGTAGAGAGAGAGAGAGAGAGAGAGAGAGAGAGAGAGAGAGAGAGAGAGAGAGAGAGAGAGAGAGTGAGTAGGTGTGTGACAGAGAAAAAATGAGAAGAGGGGAAAGGCGAGGTTGGTGTTACAGGTGAATAATGAAGTGTCTGCTGAAGCCGCTTCCCATTCAGAAATGTCAGGAACTGATTTGGATCTGGCGGGGATTTCAAGAAAAACAAGGGGATCGGTGAAAACTGGCGTGAGGAAAATGGAGAGGTTTCGCAAAGAGTGTAACCCAGCATGGATACACAGGAACTACAAACAGTCTGTACTTCCTATCCCACATCCGTAAGCGTGCTTGAACACCCGTAAAAAAGCAAACCCACCCTAACGCAGACGTGTCCCAGCACAAGGCAATTCAAGGAGAGCCTGGCAGAGAGGGTGGCGTACAAAAAGCTGAGAGAGCCTCGAGATGCTAAATTTCTTCTTCACATTTCTATAATGAAAGGACAAGATAAGGTCTTTCCATAAACATATCAGGCTTTTCCATCTCTCTCTGCTGCTGGCAAAGTCTGCTGGAATTTGTGCGCCTGATTGAATGTCACAACATGGCCATTATTCACGCCATATCTTCAGCGGATCCATATGTGTCTGACTGTGACATTTAGACATGTACACGGAGAGGTGTGTGTATGTATCTTTGGATGTAGGTATGTCACCTTTCCCTTTGGTGTGGTTGATGTATTGTTATACTGAGCGCATCTCTCTGTGTGTGTGGGCTCTGTTAGCAGGCAATAATGGTTTGGAGGGGGGGGGTTCAAACTATGTGTGTGCAGCCATGCTCCACTCCATACAGAGATCGCGGAGCCCAGCCTGTATGAGTCCCCTAACACCCTCCTCCCGCCACACACACGCATAGACACAAACATACAAAAAAACACACACACACACTCCACTATTTCTAGAACTATCACTATCCTATCTGGCTGTCCTTGTGGCCACATGGCGAGGGCTCTTGGCAGCATAATAGAGCCCCTTTCACTTCATCAGTTTCCCCGCCACACATTTCTTTTCACTCAATCCTGTCAGAGGTGAAGATTGGCCCGCTTTAACTAAGTTTCCATTAAATCTAATAGATTCCGCAGGGCTTGAATTGATTGGGTAACACAGCAAGGTTAAAAAGGAATCACCCTCCTCCTGGTCACCCACATCCACCAATTAGAGTGAGACGGAAAGACTGAAAAAAATATAAAAGACAAGGACGGACGCGACTTGAGAAGGAGATGCACCTCCAGGCTATAAGGGCTTTGACAGATTGTTTATGGCTGAAATGTCAACAGCTTGATGGGCGAAAGTCAGAGAAATGGGGTTGATAAGGCGAAACAAGCATGACTGCAGAGAACAAGCAAAGCCCCACCCCTCAAATGTGCTTACTTACTTACTAAACGGCATTGAGTCTTTTATCTTTCAAATTAAATCTAATCTGTACTGTAAAAAGAAAACAGTTTGATGACCTAAAATATTAATTCAACTGGTAACACTCAACAAAAGTATTTACAACTGACATGAATAAGTTAGGCTCTTGACTACTCCATCTAACTTTGGTTACTTGTTGAAGTGATTTTAGTTCATCAACAAATTTTCTCTTTACAGCCCTGATTAGACCCCCCAAAAGCATAAAAAGTAAAATACAAGCATTAGAAATTGTCATGGCTTTTGCTTAAAAAAAAACTAAAATAAAAAATAAATATTTGTTTATGGTTTGTGCATGATTCTGTCATTATTATTATTATTATTATTTTAAATGTCTCCCACTGGTGACACAGTTGAATTAATTATTTATGACTTAAACAAATAATTTAAACTCAAAAACACGTAATTAAACATAGACTACTATTATACTAAGTGATTTATTGAAGTTTGTCAATCGTATTCTTTTTAAACTACATGATTGGACCACAAAAGTATAAAAAATTCCAGCTTCCAGCTTGAAAGTCCAACTATTTCCAACATAAATCTTAGACTTGATAATACTTTGTTTAATTGTGTGTAACCAATGAACAAGTTCTTTTTGTGTAATTGCCAATATGAGGGAAAAAAATGTTAAGATTAAGGTTAAGGTCGACATGATCGCTAACCCTAATTCTACAAGTTTTTGGGTTCAGTCTTATATAGCAAGTTAAAGTTGAGAATTAACTACCAGGTCATGGCAAAAAACAATTCAAACAATACCAAACATTTGAATGCTGAACATTATTTATAGGTATATAAAGGCTTAAGGTTAACCCTAAACCTACATGATCTTCTCTTCAGTATACTGATTCAGTTTGTTAGTGAGGATATGAGGGACAGGTCGTAGAGGGCATGTCCTGCTGTTACCAAACATTACAATAATGAGGTTTATAAAGGCTTAGGGTTAACCCTGTCTGGCCTGACCTCAGACTCCAGAGGACTAAAGCTGACTTCAGGTGGAAGGAACTTAGAAAGACGTGTTAGTTTGGAGAGTAATCTTCAACAAACGATGGCAAATGGTAAGCTGTCTGTAAGTACGAAACAGTTTAAAGCACATTGAGCTCACACAACTGGTAAAAGTCTATTTCAACTGTCACAATAATTTTGTACGGAAACATATCGCTTCAGCACCAGTATTTTGTTTTGTGTAATGCTCAAATGACACCCAACGTCAGGGTTAATGGGAGAGTACTGTGATTTACCCCATCAAAACTATCATCAGTAACTAAGGCACACAAGCATGCCTGCGCCTTTTAATCAGCTACCGTACTTAATGTGGTGACAGAAAATGACTGGAGGGTTGAGGCTTTCCAGGCCAAAAGACAAATTTTCATCCTCCAAAGGCATTTAATCACTATTTAATACTTCATCTCACAGTTCAAAGTAAATGCCAAGTCTTTGGAGAGGAGATATGAGGCAATTTCAGAAGTCTGCAAACACGGAATCAAGGAAAAAGGGGGCTGGGAAATTAATCGTCCTTCCGAGTTCAGATAAGGCTGTACTTAGAGGTAGAGGTTTGGGGGGGCTATTTGTTTCAACAAGGACTGTTTAATTTTAAAACTATGCCAAATGTGGAACGTAAAAATGGTTTCTTGGCAGCTGTATTTCGTCTGTGATCATAGTTCAGATTGGGGTTAGTGGTAGGCATTAGCTGGACAGTGTTCAGAGACCCATAAGTCATAAATTTAGGCCACATGAAAGTGCAATGCAAGAGAGTCGAATACAGTAAACTTGTGTGTTACTACTGAAAAAACGTACAGTTGTTGAGGAAGAGAAGCACGGCGAAGCCCAGTGTAGATGCGGCCAGCAGGATCAGACAGATGTTGCAGGGGATCATGAAATAACGTACCACCAGGGACACCTTGTGCTGATACCTGCGGTCCTGCTCGGGCGGATGGGGTGAGGGATAGTGGCACCCACTCATGCTCCACTCCAACGACCCTCTCCTCTCCAGGGTGGAGGAGATGATGGGACGTGGAGGGCGGCGAGGGGTGCCCAAAGACCCGTTGGAAAAAATGATGGCGGCGGGGAATAGGATGGAGATGATTATAAAATAAAAAGCAAAGAAATATGCGTGATGGCTGGTGTTTCAGCTGCGTTTCCAGCTGTGCAGCGTGGCAGGGACCCGGGGACAGTTTCTATCTGAGGATGGCAGCAGCAAGCTTTCAGCAGTTTCCATGTAGCACATTTTTAGAGATAATAACATCCATTTGAAGAAAGAGGACAGGTAGCGGCAACGAGATTTCGGATTCCTACAGCCCCTCAGCTGTCAACATGACCTCCATTCCGCTGAGGAAAAGACAAAATAATGGGCTTTCATTGTTGAGTGCTTTATATTCACAGTGACAACATGTGTGTGCATTTAAGTGGGTGGTGGTAATGCGTTCATAAGGCTGCCTGAATAAACTCTCGGCATGAATGTGTAAGAGATGCACCTAAACCATGAATTTCTGGGATAGGATCTGGGTGTTTTGGATTGTCAAATATCCACAGTGAAAACTTCCAAGTGAACAGGCGGGATATCCACAAAAGAAATCCAGTCTTTGCCTCTAAATGACCCTGACTCCTAATTGGATGGATGTGAATGAAAGGGGTCTCGAAAACCCTTACAAATCAAGCCAAGGTCTGGTGGTCATCGACAACATATGTCACAAGTATTCTCCTAGGAGATGACAGCCGAGCATCTTTTTTTATCCTCCCTGGAGCTCTCGCCTCCTGAGGCAACTCGGGATCGGTGGTCTCCTTAAAAGACTTGCATACGTTCCTTCAAGTCTGTAGAGCTGCTTCTACGTATCCAGTGCTCCCTTTGGCTTATGGTCCGGGAGATTGTGTCACGGTGAAAGGATATACAACTATAGCACGTAAGGTCTGTCTGACGTGGTCACAAGAGAGACTAGCTCCAATGTGATTGGAGTAATGGCTCATGCTAAAGCATTATGCTCCTGGGTTCAAGCTTTGTTTTTCCTCCTCTTCCTGTCTGTGTGCCTGTAACTCCTCTTCAGTTCAACTGCCAGTCAGCGTTACGGATGGGGCAACCTCCAGCCCGCTGGCGGAGAGGGGGGAAAAAGTTGGAGAGGTGTGCGATCACAGTCCCCACTCAGCCTAACAGAGCAGACCCGTCCTCTATGCCAGCCAGTCACGGATGAGTGAACCATACACACAGAAACTCAAAATGAGTACAAAAACAGCAACACCTGTGTGTGCTCACAATTCAGACAAGAAGTTCACAGCAGAGATTTCCGAGGCTGTCCTATATCATATCAGCAGCCTGAAAGATAACCCCCCACCCCCAGAAAAGAGAGCAAAAAAATCCACGCTGCAACCAAATCCTTGTAAGACTTCTGTTTTCTTTCTTTTGGTCCGTCGCCTCTCTTTGATACGCTTCCTCAACCATCCAGTCCCTTTTTCACCGTGCCTTGTTCAGGACGATTTATGCACCTGCTTCTCCTCTTTGGGGATCCAACATTCACTGACAGCCAAAACAACAAATTAGACTCGGGTTATTCCTAGCACGCTTAATCCCCAGGCAGCAGGTAGTGGTCCCAGTGTCAGTGCTCCCAGCCAGCTGATGCAGGGATGAGTGAGTCAGTGAGAGAAGTCATCAGACAGACCCGATAATACGGAGAGAGAGGGAAACTAAGCAGGAATGAGGTTCTTTTCTTTATGGAGAAAACAGCAGTGCCGTGTCGCTGGTTTCGGAGAACACTCTCCTCCTGAGCGCTCCTCTCTCAGCTCTCAGCCAGAAGAACAGATGAGCGCATAATGAGAAGGAGTGAGACTGTGCGCGAGAGAGAGAGAGAGAGAGAGAGAGAGAGAGAGAGAGAGAGAGAGAGAGAGGGGAGGTGGGAGGAGTGGTTGAGGGGCTGTCTTTAACAAAGCAGAGAGGGGGAGGAAGGGTTGGAGTTGAGTGAGGGGAGTTAAAAAAAAAAACATAACGAGAATAAAGGCTTTTGGGAATGCTACTCAAGTCCTGTCAGAATGGGGAGGGGGGCAGCAACAGTGCAGCAGCAAAACAAAAGAGGACCACGGTCTTGGGAGATGTCAACCAACTCCTCTCCATTTGTTTATAGCCTAATCAAAAGAAAGCCTCTTCCACAAGAGCTTGAGCATTTCCACAAAGATTTAATGAGGCAAACTAAGAGGAAATGGGCCTGTGGGTGGAGGGGGAGAGAAAGACTTAAACATATTAAAGTCAATCACATATTGTATCTCTCCTAACAGCTTACCCATTTGTTTTCTTTAAGCCAGTGAGCATAAACAGAGTAGAAATAAGCCCGAGAAACTCCAAATGGATTCCATAATAACAAGACGATATTCAATTCATTAGCGTTCCCATTTGGACCCCCTTCTTCTTATTCTCTTTCATGACAAAACTCTTCCATATTGATTTCATAGGATGCATTTCCTGCCCTTTTTAAAAGCAATCATTGCTCTTTTAATGTAATAATGAGGTCAGAATTGAGGGTGGGGAGGCTAGTTTTAATAGGAAGCTGCATCAATATCTTCTTTGAACAAACTCATTGGCAGCAGATGCAAGGCAGTATCTTTCATCAATTATTTATATTTTTTCACTCTCTTTATCTGTGTCTCCATCTCCTTCTCTGCCGTTCATCCCCCTCCCACCCCCCAGTCTGTGCTTTATACAAGGGTGTGCACAAGTGTACACACAGGCGGTGATGCATCCAGTGGCTCCATCCTCAGAGAAATTGCATGAATGAACACACAATCGCCTTTTCTGTCTGACAGAAAGTAGCACATTGGTTACACACAGTAAAATGGCTCCTTCTGTCTCCTTGTCTTTATCTGTTCTCAGCCAACGAGGAAAAAACAGGTGAGAGACACACTCATACAGCATTTCACACATACCCGTGAACACACACTGGTAAGTTATCTGGCATTCGCCAAAATCATTTATCTTTTTAGACAGTGTTCACTCCCAGGACTATACTGAGCTTAAGCCGAGCTCTGTAGGGGGGACCCAATGAGAGAAGACATGTTTTCAGACTGAGTCAGGAGTTCAACCCCCCATCATCACCAAAAAACCCCAACAAGAGGGGCCTCTCCCGGCTCTGCTCTTCCAGACAACATACCCTCGGCACTTCACATCAGCACTCACATTGCATAACAAATCCTGATAGATGGACTGAATGAAAAGTAAAGGGAAACAGCTGCTGTCCCTTGTGCTTCCTCTATCTTCTCTCCCTTCTCACATTCATTTACAACTCTGTCTTTATCATCATCATGTGTATTTGGTGTGCAGCAAAAGGTTGAATAAATTCAACAGAATGCATACACACACACACGCACACACACACACACACATACACACATCAAAACTTGACAGCAATACCATATTCTCCCAGCAGTGGGAGATACGGAGTGAGCCAAGCACCCTCCTCTGCTGCCGTGACCCAAATAAGATTTTTCAGTTGACATCAAAGCTCAGCAGCTTTGATCCATTTTTAATGCCACAAGTATCGCACGAGGTTAACGTCTCACTCTCAAGGCTTTGAAATTGCAATTATCATTAAGAAGCCAAAGGGCTGCTCTTGTTTCCTGGTCTGGCAGGAGTGAAAGCAAAAGTATGTGTATATGTGTTCCTGTGTGTTTGTTTGTGTGTGTGTGTGTGTGTGTGTGTGTGTGTGTGTGTGTGCGTGTGTATGTGTGTACAAATCTTTAAATAGAGAGTGAACATTTTGTCAAGTTTAATGATTGATCTATATTGATGGAGCAATCAGAGGGAGAGTGTGTGCCGCCCAGTGCACTTATCCAGTCCTTAGATCTAACAGACAACAGTTATTGCCTCTGACTAATTTAAATTTCTCCTCCAAATATATGAGAAGTATTGTAACGAAAAAGAGTGATGACTATTACCCCTGAGATGCAACAAAGATAAAATTATCTCTTTTGTGTGATTACTTTCAACTCTCCCAAGGAGATCAGGTGATTAGGTTGGTTTGTCTGTGCGCGTGTTTACTACTTCCCTAAATGTCCTGAAACTTTGTTGGAGAGTTGATTAAGTGGCGAGGATGACTTTTGGAGTGGGTCTGGGTAAAGGAATTGATCCTTGATTTATTTTTCCCCTTTCGTGAACATCGCAAGATACGGATTCTACCAACATTTCCTTTTAAAGTTTTTAATGGATTTTACGTCCCTAGTGGCCGCGTGCGGTTTTGATGTGTTATCTCAGTCCCTTGCTGGTTATGCCTCCGCTCATCTTCACCTGCTGCACAGAACGGCTGCAGTCGAAGCCACCTGGTAATTGGAGCATGTTCTTTCAAAGCCTTGACTGCCATTGGTGAGATGCTAGTGGGTCAGATGACAGCGTTGGTGCTGTGTGATGAGCCCTGCGCATAAAGTTCTACATTATGGAATATAGAATGATAATCTAATTTATTGTTATTAGTATTTAACCTATTTTTTCTGCTTGTGTTGCCACCTGGTCTCCTTTAGAGGGTGTTTAAGTTATTAAATAGGTGGTTTTGGCACCATTTGAAATTATTTCATTTATTTTTTACAGTTGGCCTTTGGTCTCTACACTTTAAATCATGGTAAAAAAACAAATGTGATACACCCCTCATACCCCAGACCAAAAGGGGACATTACAATGGACTGCAGTTGTGTAATACCTGTCAAGCATTCACACACAGTCATACAGTGGTGGCAGAGAAGTGTGCAAGTCGCCACCTGCTCATTAGGAGTGCATTTAAACACCACCCATATACTCATGGAACAGCCTTTCATAACCCCTCGACTGCTGGGGGCTGGACATTGAACCAACGATCATCTATTAAATGGAATGTTAAAGTCAACGCTACTCCTTTATCGGAGTACGGAGACCAATCTTCCGCCTGAGCATAAACTACCAGACCACATCAGACAACCAATCATTTTAATGAAACTTGGTAGAAACTTTCTACCAATTATCTAACGGTAAAAAGGAAACTTCTACATTATATTCTTCTTCATTAGTTTCCTTGCCATGCAGCAAGGAAGAACTAACTACATTTTGGAACGGTACAGGATAAAGAGGCAGATTTTGAATTCAGAACCCTTTATACATAACAAGACAAGGCCTTTTTCACTGTTTTTGTCAATTATGCTTGAACTTCATGACAGATTATCATAAAACTGGATGGAAGGATGGACACTGTCTCAAAGTATGGATAATATTAAACTTCTTTGTCACTGTGAGAGTGTAAGGACAGCTTTTTTTGATGGAACACACTTCCTGACTGTTTGGCCTTATGCTCGCTAATGAATGCCTTTCTAGTACGCTTGAATCATTTAAATACACACAAACTACATTCAATCTGAACCTCAGGTGGGTCATGGGTCAGATATTTAGTAATCATTTTGCAGCTTGTCTAGCCAACATAGTTTTTCATCTTGAAAGGTGTAATCAGTGCCGGGTAAGCTCTTTGACAGTAGGGGCAAGATATGTGTGTGTGTGTGTGTGTTTGTGTGTGTGTGTGTGTGTGTGTGTGTGTGTATGTGTGTGTGCGTGCGTGCGTGCGTGCGTGCGTCTGTGTGTGTGTGTGTGTTCGGTGTGCGTGCGTGCGTGCGTGCGTGCGTGTGTGTGTGTGTATGTTTTCCTACCACTACTTCTGAATCTCCAGAGATATGGATGTGAAAAATATGAAAGGTATAAACTCTAACTGATACCCAATCAGGGGATAAAGATAATCATGCCTAACTTCTGACCGAGCTTTTCAGAGATGGTGAAAGTGACTTAGCAACCAAAAGACGAATTTCTCTAAAGGTCTGCCTTTCTGCTTCAAAAGTAATAAAATGACAAAATAAATACAAAACTGTCGGGCTGTTTTGATGACCTTACATGTTTAGTTTGACTTTGGGTGTTGAAGCTCACTCAAAAGAGTTATCCTGCATCATGAAATAAGTATGAGCTCCTCAGCTGAATACTTCATGAAATATGTATTGAAAAAAAATATGAGCAAAAATCCATCGCTAAATGCAACAACAGCTTGTACATAAGTATGAGGGGGAAAAAAACTGATACTGAATATACCAACACTCGAGTTGAGTGGTCCATTTTTCAATACAGCAGCTAGCAAAAGTGAAGCCGTTGCCTCAGAGATCAAGCATTCCTATTGTCCCTTATAATAATAGTTTTAATAATGCTGGGGTCTGTTAAAATCAGAACAGATTTGTAATAATTGCATGAAAAGTTTTGTACCTGCCCACGGAAATATAAATGCGGGCTTAATTTACAAGACAATCAATAATATATTTAATAATAATTGTATTGATGCAGACGAATCTGATGGAAATAAGCTAAACGGGGTGCTATTGAGATTTATCTCCTGGTATGTATTTGTTTAATCTCTTTGACCCTCATTACATAAGAAATGTAAAAATTATTATACTGTAACTAATTCCACCTCAGTGAGGAATATATTCATGACCACAATTTCCACTTCCAGGATCATTATGTCAGCATCAGAGGACCATGTTGAAATACTCATGTGCATCGAACCGTGCAGCCAGGATGGAGGTGGGGAGTCCGGACTGCTCACCCAGTGGGAGAAGGTTGTTAAATACAAGCAGTTGGGCCAATTGTCCCGCCACGCCGTTAACTCCAATCATTATAAGTCACACTTCACTGCAGCGTCCAGCAGATTTCCCGACTTCCCAGCTAACACAAGGCCTTCAGACGGAGCAGCGGTCATCAAGTAACAATATGACCAGAACCTCTCACAGCTGTGCAAAAAACCCTCTGCTGAAGTGGGACTCAGTGGAAAATTAGTGGGAGGCACAGGGAGAGATGATGATGATGGTGATGACATGAACAATATGCTACTCTGACTAATGTTATCATGACAACCAAACACCAGCCCCACAACAAATCAATGAAAAGAACTATGGGAGGAAGATTACATTTGCCAGACAACATGTACTATTTAGTTGAAATCCGTCTTTATCAGACGCATAATGACACAGATTATCCTGTCCAAACTCAAATAAACACACAAGATGAGATTCCAAAACTAGTGGGCCAACACACATTACGGGATTACATTCAGATACTAATGCCAGAGGCAGCCATGGATGTGCATGTCATGTCATTTCACGAGAGGCAGAAGTGTAACTTCAACAAAAAGACAGATGAAGGTGCGATCGGCCTACGTTGCAGGGACCATATAAAAACAGAAGAAACAAGTGTGGAGAGTGAGGAAATGGTTAGAACACACACAATCAAAACTGAATGTGTGTCTTTCAGCGTAGACTGCAATATCTGTAAACAGTCATATTCGCTAAGATTAGCCTCAATGGTTTGAGAGTTTACAATGTTAATGTTGATTGCCACCACCGTCAGATGAGGGACGGCTCCCTCGTTGGCTACAGAGATATCCCTTTGTAATTCCTGAGCTCATCATTCAAATGTTCACTGCTTAAAGCCAAACACCAATAGATTGGGATTGAAATCCATCTGATCCGTCTGTAGTCTGAGCTCAGCTTGAAAGAAAAATAACTTTTTAGGTTCTTAGAAGTTGACTGCAGATCATTGATTCTCCAAAGCCCTGCAGTAAAAAGATGAACCCCCCTCTTTGAATCCCATCAATGTGTTGTTCGGATGACGGGGTTGAAGGTGGTTGTCCACCCAGGCATTCAGACAAAAATGCAGAGAGCCAGTTTGTGGAAGAGGTGTGTGTTTAAATAAAAGAGGTTTCAAACATAGTGCAGCAGACAACATGAACACTAATAGCAGTCAGTCAGTGTGTGGCACCAAAATTTGACATCACATCAACATTGATGTGAGATGACCATATGTTTGTGTTTGAGCACGATTCAGCAAATGACCGAGAGTCTGTAAGAAGACAGCTTAACACACACTATATTAAAGGGCCCTTAAGTATGGCTATTGTCAGGTATTGGTTTTCAAACATAAATACGACATCTAAAAGCATAAATGTAGTTGCACGATTATTTCTCCCATCATGCTTTAGGTTATAGAATTTTGTTTCCGAAAAGTGAATCATGATGCTGTTGTACACATTGATATTACTGTGAATAAGTCACACTGGGAAAATTCCACACTGTGAGACTCAGAATGTAACACTTCCACCCAAGTGGCACCAACTTGGTTAAAAAATGATAACAAAATCAGCGACATGCAGCCCACAAAGGAACATGACTGCACGGATCACCTGAAAAAACCTCCCACAAACATCTCAACCCTTCTGGCTATATTAGAGTCCTCCTCCCGCTCCGTTCCATGTTGTCATGATTTGCTTTTTCAGGCAACTCTGAGCCATCTCCTAACTCGGGGCCTCATTCAGCACCCGTCCACCGCTGAACATCCAGTTCCATCTAGAACGGTGTACTATATATAATACTAACCCAAGGTCCTCTGGTCTCAGACCTGCAACCCACTGACCCTCCTCCTTCCTTTTAGGAACTAGTCTTTGAAAAGAAGAGAAACAATCAGAAACTCATTATTAACCAGTGAAGATTTTTGGCCAGCCTCTCCTGAACATCAACATCTGAAACCTTAATGATTACAGGACTTAATATCCTCCCTGCTCCAATGCCTTGGTCTGTTTATTCTGATATTCAGCATCAGTTTCCCTTAATAGCCGTGTAGGAAATTATTCCATCTGACGAATAAACATTCACAACAGAAGAATAAAAATGATAAAAAACAAAGTGATAGGGAGAGAAAAGGTATCAAGAGAACAACACGAGCTTTGCTGCTGTATGCAGAGGTGGTGGAGAGTGACACCTCTCCATGTGTTTGGCATATGGAGGCAATTGTGGCTCCAACAGGCTCCACAACAGGCTGATGGTTCTGGAGAATGATACAGATGTCTAACTCGGGCCAAGGCAACCATCTGTCACAGGGAACCGTCCAAGTCACACTGGCCCCGTAATGTGGCCAAAGTGATGGGCAACTTGTGATGACCCATCATTATGAGTGGGAGCTGTTCTTTTAACACAGCCGTGTCCCATCAACAGCAAACTTAGAAGTGGGGGATTGGAGAGGACTGACAGGCACATCATTAACACTTTAAGAACATGGCTCAAATAGGAAAAGTTGGCTTTGCAGCTTTGACTCTTAGGATGGATTCTTTGGTTAGGACTAAGACCTCCGCCAAGGAGCTTATGTTTTCAAAGCTGTGTTTTTGCCTGTTTGTTTGTTTGTTTGTTGTTGTTTTTTTGTTTGCCTGTTTGTTTGTTTCACTTGTTGGTAGATTTAGAGCCTGGCAATAACTCAGACATCGAGAAATCTGCATTCATTTTTCCTAAACCTGATGCATTCGTAACATATATTTGCCCTGTGTTGCTATATGAAAAAATATTTAAACATAGATACATGTTACAATCCTTCATTCATTCATTATCAACCACTTATGCTGTTCAGGGTCACAGGGGCAACAGCTGACAACAGGCGAGAGGCAGGGTACACCCTGGACAAGTCGCCAGTTGATTACAGGGCTGACACATAGAGACACACAACCATGCATGCTCACACCGACTCCAACAGGCAATTTAGTGTCACCAATATTGGTTGTTTTTTGGACTGTGGGAGGAAGCTGGGGTTCCCAGAGAGAACCTAGGCAGAAACAGGAAGAACAAGCAAACTCCACACAGGAAGGCTGGCAGAGGTGGATTCGTAACCGGGGCCTTCTTGCCCTGAGGCAGCGGCGCTAACCATAGGCCGCCGTGTCGCCGTACATGTTACAATCACTTCTTGTAAATGAAATTCACCTCAAACAGCCAATATACAGCTCTTAGCATCTTGTTAGTGAAACCAACAAATTTATTTGTCTGTGAGGTGTTCATGCAAAGCTCAGATTTTACTGACCTTAGTTTCTCTCGGGATCAGTTTATATGTATCTACCTGAACCAGGTAAGTCCTCTTATTTTAATTATTTCCATCTTAACTATCTTAATTTCCCTCTGCTTGCCTTCCTCTTTCTTTTGTCGACCAATCATCCTTTGAATTCCAAATGTTGTTTACCTCGCCATTCTTTTGCCATAAATTGCTTTGCTTTGAAGTGTTTGTTCTGACACCTTTCTATGAGTACTGGCATGGACTTTTTCCAGCGAACTGCTACATAGACTGAAAAACAAGTCCTGATATCTCACTGAGATGTTGCTTGTTGAGTGACTGTATTGTACATTCGAAAACATCAACTTTGAGAAAGAAAGAATCTCTCGCTGCCTAATATATAATAACCAAAAGGCTGAGGATAAAACAAGTGTGCTGCTTACGTTTAGTCAGAGCAAATCTGAAGGCAGGTAATTTTAAGGACTATCGAATGTTGTGTTAGCAACGAAAGGAACCATGTGAAGGAACATCACATAGCCGTTGCCTAGAGATGAGGGATGACACCAAGAGAGAAAGTGAAAAAACAACAATCTTTTATATCTTCTGCTTCACACAAAGGTTCTAGTTATTTAATGCACAGCATGACTGAAGCAGAACATTGTCATTATGCACGTTGAGTGGAACTAGACATAGTCTATTTTAGAATCCAGCACCAGCTCATTTTACACTGTAGAGTGCATATCTCCTGTGCTACATTCTCCAGTTTATTAATACATACTTAGGGTTTCCTTTACCTTAATAAAATATATAATATATCTATGTAATATAAAATGTCAGGTCATCATACATCACTGTAACATACACATACCATGCTCAAACAATTTTACCTGATCCGAGTCCTATAGGGCCAAACTAAGCTATTCTAGACATTACAGTTACAGTAAGGAGTAGTCATTTTTGTTTCGCCTTTTCTCTCCGTCCGTCACCAGCTGCTGGCAGAACATCCAGCTGGATCGTCTCAGATAGAGGGCAGAGAGGGAATATTAATTGGCGAGCAATACCCGCTTGTTGAGATGTACCCCATAAATGAAACGGCTTTAAATTATTTATATGCCTAATCAGACAGCATATGCTGGAGTTATTCTCTCAAACATGACAGCTTCTGTGCTACTCCTTTTATTTCCTCCTCGTAAATAATTCCAGTTCCTCTTGGTGAGAGTACAGTCAGATAAGAATTTGTGCTGGAAGTAGAAGCCTAATGAAAATATGGTGCCAGAATGACGAAATAGATGTTTCATGGCTGCAATCACAGCCAGGAAAATGAATGACCTGCTTAGCAAAAGGCATTAAAATGCATTACACGGTTGGACGCTTTTATTCAGGTAGACTGAAAACAGATAAAGTCCAGTTTCGAATGGACATGAGCAACAATTATTTAGCAACTGGGTCGGAGTCAAATGAAACAGATCTATGAGGAATGACTGCAAAAATTATTGAAGAGGAGAGAAAAATAATTTGAACAGGGCATTAGGCGGGTTACACACTGGACAAGTCATCACTTAACCACAGGTATTCAGTTTCATCTGGTTTGATTTGCTTTCTCACTTTACTTTGTCAAACAAATCAAACCTTGTGAACAACTTGGTAATGAACCAATAAACAACAGAGAAGAAGAAGGAGACGAGGAAGAAAAAGAAGAAGAAAACCTCTCATATATTAGAAAGAACACATAAACAATGGAGCAACTTCTCACCTATGCCGCTTTTGCCTTGGTATTTTTCATGAAATATTTGACTCACATGAATGCGCCCAGTATGAAAACAGCGAGCTGTCCCGCATTTTCTTTGAACATGAGGCAATGAGACGGTAGCAGGGAAGAAGCCTTACCCTGATGAGAGAGACTACGATTCGTTGTCCTGTTTACACAGATGCAGAGCGAGGTACTGACATGGGTATTATTACATTACATCACATCCTTTGCACCACTTCCTTCCTTTGGTTTATAAATTGGTGGTCTTTGTTTTGACACCACAAATGAACCAAGGTTCATTTGAAAGTTTACATAGACCCCGTTTTCAAACGTACCAGAGTTCGCTTGATTGGTACGCACCAGAGTTCGAATGAGTCTTATCACCACACCAAACAACCAGGCAATCCGAGAAAATGAACCAGGTTCAATAAAACCTTCCCCCGGCCCGGACATTGAAAGGATTGACGGACTCTTTTCTTGATTCCGTGGGCGGTGGTGCATGGCTGTTCTTGAGCGATTTGTCTGGTTAATTCTGATAATGAAGGATCCTTTCAATTTCTCAATTTAAAGTACTAAAAAATTGAATCAATTTGTATCAGAACCAAAAGTTTTCTAATGTTTGTGTATTTTAAAATCAAGCGGAGACACAATTTAGCCAGAAAATTGTGTCCAGCTCCATTATTAAATTTCTGTTATTGCAGGATTCTCCTATTCATCCTGAGCTCAGAGTTGATCAGGGTCACAGCCATCATACTTTTGTTCACAGGCAGGAAAAACACAGCCACTAGAGAGGGCCATTACTAGCCGTAGAGAGCGATGAGTACCCACCCACCCAAAACTCTTACGCCCGCTGACAGACAACAATAAACCTTTCCTACAACCCTGAGACCAGCTGTCCATCAACCACAAGGCCTCTCCCCTGCAGCACAATGCTATGAAATGCTATAACACCACCCTCATATAAGATAAGCGCCATGACTTGGCATTCAAGACGAGGGAAAATATACAGAAAGAAATATATTTCATCCTCTAAATGTCACAAGGTACCGCAGGGTAAAAACCAATGATCTGCTAAAAAATTAAAGAAAAAGGGCAAGATGGTAGAAACAAGACAATTCAACTGATGTCTTATGATGCCTTCATCATAAATTTTATGTCCAGTCCAAGTAAGTGCCCTGAGATTTCTGCAAGAGTTGCATAAGACCTGCTGAATTTTTCCCCTTTACTGTTCATGGCTGACAAGGTTGTAATTAGCTGAAAACCACTGCTTCATCCTGCAACGCCCTGCATGCTAAGGTGTCCTTGGACAAGACTCTAAATCAAATTCAGTCCTCCAACGCTGTCCTGTAGCTAATCCTGACTTCTGACCTCCAGCTTTATGGAGACAAGAGAAAAGAGAATTTCTCCACAGGGATCAATAAAGCATAATTTTTACTGATGCTGGGTCACAGCGAAAACACCTCAATCTTCCCTGGCTTCAATTTGAGCTTCTAAGGTCCTCAGAGTTGGCGGTTTTCTTGTGTTCAGTTTCTGGAGTTTAAGTTTGGACATGATTACTAAAAAGTAGCTAGTAGTGTAATAGTGTTTATGATTGCAGCGATCAGAGACATCTGTGAGTATCCTCCCCTGTCCTGTGAGGGGAAAAGCTGCTGAATCTAACTTAATCAGGGGTATTAACCACATTCTGGGAAATATTAATTCAAGATCCAATTGATTATCAAATTGATCAAATTAAACAGGCTTGAATCTGAAGGTCACAAGTTCTCAAGCAAACTGACCTCAGATTACTTTTCAAACAAACAGATGGCAGGACAACTGCTTGGTCTAAATCAGAGGGTTGTTTTTTTTGACTACATGCTACAGGATAATATGACTTAATATTAATAAACAGATGAATAACAGCTCAATGTATATGAACAATTTTTTTTAGAATGATAGCTGAGAGAGAAATTTTTTTTTAATAAGAATAATTAAGAATTATACTGAGCTTAATGATCTTGATTTAAGGTTAAGTTGGTGGAAGTCCGAATCAACTCTTATGACGAGAAATAAGTAAAGTTTGATCTGTTGTTGAATGGTAGGCAAAGAACCACAATGTTGATTTGAGTTTTGGTTAACACTGGGTATTTTTGAGATGTATCTTTGCAGTTATTATTGACTTAGTTGGCCCGGTGCAAATGTCTACAATTTCATACTGGATGTGGTGTTTCCCTGAATGTACGGATGAATGTAGGTATGGATGGACGGATGGTTGAAGTACAAAGTCATTCCAGCATTTCTGAGTGACAAACATTAATTTATGTAGGACAGGTGGGTAAATAGGTCCAAAACCAATCTGGCATGAATCAGTCGAAAGAGGCAGATATGCGGTGCCTTGGACCCTCGATGACACCCATATTGATACATCTACAGTTTTGTACATGACCTTTTCTCATGGTCTTCCCACTTTATCTTCATCTGCTTTTAAACAACAGCCAGAACTCAATCATAGTGGAGGCGGTGTGTCCTGATGCGTCAACTGGTCTGTCATCCAGAAGTAGAAGGGATGGAGTCAGGGAGGATGGAGAGGGCAGCGGACCTGGGTTTTTTTGTACTACGATGAGTTTAGTTTGATGCCAAGCCAACAAGAGGCCTGCTCATCCATTATTCATGTGGCTAACAAACTGATAAACGAGGTAAATGAAGAGGAACAACAACCGCGAAAATCATGCCGATGGCCCAAAAGAGACATTTAGAACCAAGCGGCACCAGTGGCATCCTGAGGGGAATATTAAACTGAGAGGTTGGTTGGACACAAGGTCGTGGCACACGGGCTTTGCAGCTCTTATCCTTGAGGGGAGCAACATGACATGAAAAATGGGATGTTTCTATGATACATTTGGTCAATCATATCAATGAGACACAGAGATACCTACTAATCACCCTCAGACCTCCTCAACACCCAGCACCCTCCACATCCAACCACTCTACCAATCCCTTATTAGCAGTGCTTCATGATCTCTCACAGTTGTACTGTTCTATCAGTGCATGAGCAGGGAGCGTCAATGTCTCACATAACCTGCCAAATTCATGCAACCCGATCCGTACGAGACAGAGGGGGGATGAGTTATTGCACTGTTGCTACGGTAACACCTTGAATGCAGGAAACACCATGCAATGCTTTGAATAATGGTGGTTTTTGAGATTTGTTTGAAAAAGCATTCCAGTAACAATGGGCAAAGGGGAAGGGATGGAAGAGAGAAAACATTCACAATGAGAGAAGGAGAGACTCAAATACAAGGAGAAAGAAAGAGAGGAAGGAGAGGAACAGGGGGAAGGGTTTATATCCACCAATATGCAGCAGTGCTTTAGACAATTTGGGTCACTTCAGTCACTGTAGTTCTTTAAGGAGAGTAGAAACACCTCATCTGCCATTAATTTAATTTCCAGTCGTGCCCCTGCAAGCCATTTGCATTCTGTCAGTGTTACCTTTCTCTTTCATTTCTCAGAATGCCACTACATTTCCCAAACGTTAACCTACTGCCAATTTCTACACCGGCATAGCCCCGGCCAAAACAGAACGCTTCTTACATCAAATCTAGCGAGAAGTTAACGTTTTTCTATCAGTTCTCTTCTTCAATTTTTTTGTCCCTCCACCCATGGAGTCCCAGTCCTCCTCTCGGGTTTCCATAAGCAACCTTCCCCCGAACTGTTGATCGGATCCAGATATTTGTTATCTGACCCTTAAGAGTCCCAGCAGCGCCGGGTGACTCCCCTGGGACGTGAGGTCAGATCACATGACTTGTGTATCTGCACAAGCAATGAACCAGGTGGTAAATAACTTGCCTGGATGTCTCTCATGACATCTTTGCCTCATTGGTGAAAGTATCATAACAGAGTCACAGCGAAAGTTTGCACACAGACAATAATTAGCACATTAAACCAGCAGAAGAAAGGGGCTCCAAGGAGGTCCATTCAATTTTTATCATATATAAAAATATAAGTCCTGTTAGAATGAAATACAGGCCCAAATTAACCATCAGGAATGAATGTGAAAAAGAAAGTCTAGCTTAAAGTAGCTCTGCTAATATATACTGACCCCCAGACGAGAAATACGGCAGCCAAGAAAAACAGTTTGAGCAGCTAAAAAGTCGAATTTTATTTGCTCAGGCTTAAGAACATTAAATAAATAAAAATGTTTACAAAGCATCTGCTTGCGATGCAATTATCACATGTAGGTAGCTCAAACCAGAGAGATGAAACTGTTCATAAATTTTGAGGATTAAAAGCCTGAGCAGAGCACCTTATGTTTACTCACCAGTCAGGAATGTAAAATGTTACACTAAGAGTTACGGAGGATAATAGTGAATATAAGGATGTGGCCTCAGCAAGCCATGCTTTTAGGGATGGATATCATTGAACCATTTAGATAATCAAACAGCACAATATAGTATAATCCTTTCTATAATCATAAGGAATCCCCTGACGTTGTATTCGCAAAAATCGTTGTGGGGGAATCACTATGTCCTTGTATTTATCAAGGAAAGTTCAATATTTTGAGGATGTTCATTTGTTAAAGTCCAAGACTCTACTGTACTTACTGTATATAGGTGTAGCCACTATCGTCGTCATGAGGTTGCCAGGCAACAAGTAGAGTCACTGCGTCCAACATTACATCATCGTAAACAAAATTTACAGTAAAACAACAGCTTCAAGTCTTTATATAAATATATATATATATATATATAGAAATAGAAATAGAAATCTAGCTTCACTGCTACAGTCTATTTCAGGTTTCTGTGCCGAGTTATGCCAGATGCTGGTTGTATTCTTATGTATATGGAATATACATGTGTATAAATGAGAACATTACTGACCACATTTCCCAAAATGTCTATTTCCATAAAACAAGACCATCAACTATGTTTTATAATTGTTAAATCAATGACTAAAATGCATTAAGACATGGTCTACCTACTTTTTAGAGCCTCCGCAGTTTGAGCTGACAATAAAATATCTTTATGATTAATTGACTGTCAAACCATTTCAGCTAAACCCGCTTCTTAATTACAACAGTTCAATTTATGTTTCCCTTAGAACAGGCTATCAAACTTGAAAGCACACTATCATTTGGCAGAGAGTGATCATTTTTATGTGTTATGGCCCGACTTTCTGATTTGGACTGATGAGGCTCATATTATGGAAAAAGTCCTTCTTTGTGCAGCTTTAAATGTTTTTAACATTTGCACACACCCTGGGAACCGTGTGTGTGTCTGGGTGTGTGCTGTGGGGTGACATTTGTCCTGTGATTGGAAATCTAGGGCAAACCCCTTAAGTGGAGAGACGGGGAGAACGGAGAGATCATAAGAACCATTACCGTGTGATAAATGATTTGCTGGCTGGTGAGTTTCCACAAGGGAGACGGTGGGGTGTGGAAAGTGGGGGTTGAACCTGTGGCATATTTATATCAAGATCCCATGACACTGACGTCCTGCTAATGCAATCTGCTTCATTACCAGAGGTTAACAGAGCAGCCCACATATACACAAAACTCAACTCTAACGGTTCCACACACAAACTTCTCCACACACACATCTCTTACACTCCCTCTCATATACACTCTGCAGGCAATCACATCTCAGGGGAGAAGGAACCGGAGCCAGGGCCGAGCTCAGGGGAGGGGGAGGCAAATTAGTGCAGAGTTGAAAGAGCAGAGTGGTAGATGGAGAGAGAAGGAGAGATTGCTGAGGGGTTAGAGCAGGCCAGGCTTTTGGTGGAAACCCCACTGATCCAACAATGGGACAGAAATGTGTGGGTTTTGGTGAGGAGAGAAGTGTGAGTCGGGAGATGGAGTGAGAAATGCTCAAGCAATTCAGGTGTGGGATGAAAAAAGGAGGATTAGATGTTAAGAACTTGACATGGTTGAATGAACAGAGAGAGAGAGAGAGAAGCAAACACAGGGGAGCTGGACTGACAGCAAAGAGCAGAAACGGCGAGGGTGAAAGAAAGAAAGCAAGAGGGTAATGGCTGGTTGGAGAGGTGCAAGCAGCTCCTGCCAAAATAGAAGAACTAGTAGGGGAAAAGAGAGAGAGAAATTGAGCAGCGTAACCCCCAAGACCCTACTGTCTGCACTCTGCAGAGGAGCGTGGTGTGTGTTGGAAGCTGCGTGTGTCTACATCATCGAATGGTGCAGTATGCGAGAGTTGATGTCAGGCTCCTCAACTTCTCAGCGCTTCAGATTGGGAAGGAGGGATTCCTGCAGTGATAGCCCCCAGGGGAGCGCTTCATGTTGGGGTAAGACAGTCTCCCTTCCTGGCCTGCCAACTCAAACCTCCGGATGAGGCCCAGGAAGTGAAAAGAGCCTGGGTGAACTCAGAACCTGAGCACCGCATCACCAGCCGATATAAAGGCGAGGGGGTGATTCACAAACAAACAGGTAGAGGTATAAGAAGCTGAATGTCTGCATTACCTGCAAAGTAGAGCCTTTCTTCATTTTCTCAGCACTCGGGGCTCTGCATCCTATTGCTGGTATTTCTCACTATTTTCTGACATTTTCTAACTGAATGATTAGTGGGTTAATGGAAAATGAACAAAGACAGATTAAATATTGATTAGCTGCAGCCCATCTTGTTTGTTAACACTAATGGATCTGTCTAAGAACTAACATGGTAATGACTGTTGATATTCGGCTATTTAAAACATTCATTTGCTTTTTTTTCCTGTTCAACAATTATCATGCTGAACAGTAAAATGAAACTCTAAACAGTCTCATTATAAGATAGAAAGTCAAGTTGCCTGGAGTGCTGATTTTTTCCCCTGTATTTCTTCTTTTCTACAACTGTGTGTTGAAAAGATTTGAATATTTACAATGATTCTAGGCTTAGGCAGCAAAAAAAAGCACAAGGGACCGTGATGGCAGAACTGTAAACCAAGAGCAGTTCTAGTTCAGGCAAAAATGTTATGAACTTCAGAACATGGAATTTAGAATTAGGAATTGTATACTAGGCAATTAATCAGTTGTTGGGATATCATTTTTGAAGCACCTCAAATTTGCATCGTTTTTGTTAAAATCATCAGTAGCATTTTTTTTTTAAAAAGGGAACATAGTTATTACATAATAAATATAACTATTTAAACATTATTTCCGTGGGTATAATTTATCTAAAATAGATATATAAAACAGATAAAAACAAAATTTAAAGTTCAAATAAAACCAGGGGAATTCATTCTGATAAATGTTTGTCTTAAGAAGTCAAAATCACTTTTAACAGCACAATAAAATATGGAAGTCCCCAGAGTCCAATATCTAAAACTAGAGAAAGCACTCACAGAGCGCAATCCTCCCCCCAAGGCACCACAGTAGCCCACCCAAGTCCACACAAGTGTAGCAAAAATTCATGCATTTTCCTCCATTAATGTGAGTTATTGCCAGCCTCTACATCTACCAACAACTCAAACAAACTCTCTGAGTATCTGTCAAATAATCTGCAGCTGGTCATCTCCTGCGACTTCCACTTCAGCATCTCTGTTTAGACAATGTTTTACCCCATCTCCCAAGAAACATCAAAGGAATCAAAGGAACATAGGAAGCAATAGCCACTTTGTGACTTCACTACTCCGAACGGCTTATTATTTCATTTTATTTTAATTGAAATGCTGCGAAACACATAACAGAAATGTAATCACCTCTAGGATATGCCAAAACCTACCTCTTGGTAGAATTTCATGCAAATCCATCCGTTTTCTTGCTTACAAATAAAGAGACAAACAAACAAATACACAAACACACAGGAGCAAAAAAACATACCCTTCTTTGGTGGATATAAAAAGAAAGGAGAAACACATTAATCCGTGCACTCAATTAATGTAATTGTGTATCCAGTTTATTTAACGGTGAGGGAGGCTCCATAAATATGTAAGTCTACTCTGTCGGACTCATTGATCCCATATCTGACTGATGTTTTTAGAATCTCTAGCCCTGACCAGCACTCTGAATAATTAATGGCCTAATAGTTGTTTGAATAGAAAAATACACTGTGATGTCCGTGCTGCTGATGTTGAAAACAAATTAGTAACTCAGAGAATACCTTCATGTCATTCATATCCGTGCAGAACTGTACACATGGCACTTCTTAATGAACATGTGACACTGGGGGGGGCTCTAAAATGTGATCTAGCAGTGTGTCATGTAACACTACACAGCAGGATGTATGGAATGAAATGGAATATACTAAGCCCACATGTCGGACCACGGCTCAAAGCAGGATTTGGCCAAATATCTGATGATGCAAGATATAACTTAGAGTAAGCTTGATCATCCCTTCAAGCAGAGTTTATCTCCATTCTGTACCCCACTTCAATAATGTCGGCTCCTCGACCCCCACTTCCTCTTGGGTCAATAAATTGTGCTGTAATCTTTTAGCTTCTGCTTTAGCTCAGGAGAGAAAATGCATAGCGAATGACCCCTAAGGACTGAACAAGACCCAAGAAAACTGAGGCTGATGCTGATGACAGATCCTCTTTCACAAGAAGTATTTCTTGTGGCCATTTTCTCTCTGAAACTCCTAAAATTTGGCATTTACCCAGATGGATAAGATTTAAAGGGGGGATTACCAAGGTGATGATTTGTAGGCAGAGAAACTGAGAGTGAGCCTGCTGCCAGGAAAAAAGAAAGAAAAATGACTTTGGTGCTCTTGCCCTTTAAATCCGTTATTTTTCCTCTGGTGATTCTACTTTTGCTCTCTCTGAATATCACCCTTCATTTTATTGATCAGCAAATCAGTGACCTATTAGACAGGTTGTGCTCAATGCTGAGCGGGAAGGCTAGAGTTGGAGAAGTCACAGAAACAGAGCAGAATATTAACATGAACAATTAAAGCGGTCCTTCGTGCTGGACGATGGACTTAGAGTAGCACAGATCTCTCTGGGATGTGAGAGGGAGACAGATTATTGTCTCCCCAAGAGGCATACAAAATAATTCACCTGGAAATCAATTTCCATCATGTCCATTACAGACCAGCGGTGGACCGAAAAAGAGAGACAGACCAAGAGGGTCTCTCATTTCCCCTTCTTATCATTGTGTTTTTCTTTCCTCATTCACTGTCCAAACCATTTCCACAACAGCATGCACTAGCCACAAAAAGACATCTGCAGTCAATCATGATAACCACTCAACATCTCCCCCATTTGTTTGCCTAAAAAAAAAAACCCCAGTGCTGCATAAGTAAAAAGCTACAGCTGCTGCATCTTCATGGAACGCTTCTGCAATAAATCACGACGCAAAGCGTTATAAGTTGTGAACAAATGCGCTGAAATATTTAGAGCGCTGCTGCTTATGCAGTCAAATGGATGTTTTTAAATCAGGAGAGAAAAGTGAACAGAGTGTTAATTGACGGAGATGATAGATGATAATTGGTCTGTCAAAAAATTCTGGTGCATTGAATCTCTGGGAAGGATGTGATCAATGGGTATCTGCCCCGATCGGCAACCAGATCTATCGGCCCAAATAGAACAGATATTTGTGGAGATGGTGGCCAATGACTCCGCAGAGACTGACAAGGCTAATGTAGTTGGTGAATCTGAAAAGACTTGTCAGACAACATCATGAAAAAACAAGAGCTATGGAGAAAATCTTAAAAGACAGTAATAAAATGTAACAACTAGCAATGAAGGTGTTCCACTCAGTGGGTTAAGATTAAACCTTAATAGGTTTGAAAGATTAATTACGATGAAAATGCTCTATATAAACACCCCGTTTGAGATAAAAACACAAAAACTGTATGAAATTTTACTTCGTAAACCGATCAGAGGATGAACCGCACCATAAGAGACGGTGGAACAGAAAATTTCCTGTTTGCAACTCTGTATTTAACTCTGTATCCCTGGTGTCGCAATTAACATGCAAAATATGGGCTACCGTGCAAAACAGGACCACAGCAGAAAGTTCATTACAAACTTTAAACATTATATTGGGGATGTAAGAAATAATGAACTCTACAAATTGGTCCAAGAAAACTGTCAGGAGCCACGATAGACCGAAATGTTAAACAAAGCAAATCAGACCCACCAACTTCATCTCTTATGAAACAATTAATGAGGTAATGCTCGGTTGTGATGATATAATGTTAATACAAGTAATACCCCTGAGGTACCCGTAGGGCTTTCTTGTCTTCGCACCCTCACTGTAATTGCCAGCAGTAGGAGCAAACCTGTGTTATGATCCAACTGTTGCTGGTTAAATGCTGCACAATAACAGCAAAGACTGTGCTGATCCCAGGATAGACGCACATCTTCTGATAAAACACCTCATATATTTGTTGCTTTTGTTCCTGTCACAAAGCTGTTGCGATTAAATGCATTGGTGCATGTAAACACCAGATCCGAATTGGATCACACAGACGAACCGAAATCCTTAATTGGAATGATTTCGTACATGGAGGTGTCCATGTAGGCCCAGCTACTGTGTTACTGGGTAGATGTGGCCATCTGATGTGAACAGCTGAGGCAGCTGTCTGCGTTGACAGACCCAGACACTGACTGCCTGAAGGCTGAGCATGCGTGAGAGGTATGAATGACAGGATGTTATGAGAAATACAGTCTAGCCTTCAAGCGGTAAGAGATCATTTTCCTGACCGTCATTAAAAGACACAGAAAGATATCGATTAAATGATGGATCCATCCAATTAGACAAATTGCATAATGAGGCTGTTCACAGCCACGGTAGATTTTATCCAGATATTCTACTTGTTATGACATAAAAACCAGCACTGCATTCCATTCTTCATTTTAAATCCAGCCACCAATTCCTCCAGTTTTCCCTCAATATTAAAGTCGTCATTATTAACCAAAGAAAAACTGAGAGCGATGTTCTCCTTAGTGTGTGTGTGTGTGTGTGTGTGTGTGTGTGTGTGTGTGTGTGTGTGTGTGTGTGTGTGTGTGTGTGTGTGTGTGTGTGCAGAGAGAGGATCTGCTGGGAGGAGAGGATATGAAGCAGTGAGAGCAGAGGTGATGGGTGTGCGACTGAAGTGGGGGGCTGTCAGTCTTTGTAGGTCAGCGTAAATGTTTAATGCTTTATGCTGATGAGGTGATGCACTGATTTTGAAAGATGCACTCTGAGCTCCATCAATCCCCGCCAACGCTTACATAAACACGATTCCCACCCATTTGCAGTTACGAGCCACCCGCCTCTGAGCCCATGCCGATATTCTCCCCAATATTGGTACGCCAATTAAGCAAGTATGTGACAAGACCGCCAAAAGTGCCAATTAAGCCAATATCCTTCTCTGTGTCCGCTCATATCTGTCTCCCCATCGTTTTCCCAGCAGCAGCAGCTCCTACCTTCCTCTCCCCACTGGATCTTAATGGTTTTCAGCATCACTGTCTCTCTTCCAGCACTCTCATTTACCCCTTATATCATGAAAGGGAGTCCAAATAATGTAACTTTAATAGGTCCAATCTGAAATTCCATGCAAAAAGCAGGGACAGAGATTTCTGCTTTGAGCAAACACGATTATTTAGCCAGCATTGAGCGCATAATT
The DNA here is from genome assembly GCA_037951165.1 of Lophius americanus. Classification (NCBI taxonomy): domain Eukaryota; kingdom Metazoa; phylum Chordata; class Actinopteri; order Lophiiformes; family Lophiidae; genus Lophius; species Lophius americanus. The sequence continues at coordinate 5,628,786 of JBBDHG010000001.1, forward strand.
GAAAAGGACTGATAAGAGTGTTGCCTTGTTACATACACTACATTTAGAAATGAGAAGATGGATTACTATTACATGACAGGGAAGAAGAAAAAAACTCTTTACCAAAGAGGCCCCATAATGGACTGTTTATCTTATCAATTAGGGAACCATAATCTTTTTGGAAATGAGAAATGCTGCACGCCACAGGACACAATCACATCATAAATAAGGTAAGGTAGCTAAATCCTCTCACCAATCTTTTCAATTTACCATACAATGGATTGTAGCTTTATTTCAGTGATAATGGGAGTAGACACTTGAGGAAATTAAAATGGAGGACTTGAGATTCCATGAGTCATTTCCAAATTAGCCTGGGGATGATGGAGAATCAGGTGGAGGAACTGTTAACGCAACGCACAGTTGTCTCTAAAACACATAGAGTGGAAGCCAAAGGGCACAGTTTGCTATTATTTCTGTTTGATCAACAATCATTTCAAACAATGATGCAATTCTGGACACACTCGGTCATTAAGGATTCAGTGGATGCCCGGCTGTTAATGGCTTTTAGATGCTGCCTCCCACGCCCTACTTGATGGGGCATGCTTTCCATTAAAGTGGAAATATTTTGGCTGCTTACACTTCCATCATAAAGCCCCATATGTTGTGTTGTTATTCCCTCGTTGCTACTACGGCGTGAAGCGCTGAGTGAAAGCCAATGTGTCAAAATCAGAATTCATCACTGTAAACGATGGTAATTGGTACTGAAAAGGGAAGAAAAGCAGGCTTTGTGCTACAGGAATGTAGCCTGTTACTCTGAGGAGCTTCCTTTCTTGGTTTTAAATGGAGTCATGTCTTATTGTTTGTGTGTAAGAGAAGGTCCATTATGTTATGTTGCAACGTGCACAGACAGAGAGTTGGATCGCGTTACGGCACTGACTGATATTTGTAATGGTTTAACAGTACGGCAGCGCCTCCAGCAATGCTTGGTGTGACAAACAGGAAAAAAACGGGTCCTCTTTACTGGGGTGGTGGCCTGGATTCACAAAAAGCCCCCAGTAGTTCAGCGCCAAAGGAATGAGTCTGTGGACGGATGGAGGGATGGTTGGACATGAGAACTATCTACAGTACAGTATATAAAAAGATTTAGACTGAATGTTATTTCCATGCTGAGACTCATTTTGCCCCACGTGACCTGAGAGCAACCATGTGACCCTATAACATGTTAAGCTCGCAGTCCAACCCCACAACTGACACCATCACATTAATTACCCATTTTCCTTCAGAGCAGATCCGTGAATGCACAAAACAAGAAGGACAAAAAAGAACCACACGTTGAGGGCAGGCCTGCTAATGGAGACCTCACCCCATGTCCCTCCCTAGAGGCTGTCCGCCGTGGAGATGAAATGGGGAGCGGGGGGCAGTTAGCTACAGAGAAGTGTGTGTGTGTGTTTGTGTGTGGGCGTGGGTGTGGGTGTGTTTGTGTGTGTGTAGCAATGGGATCGGCCGAAAATTCTGGGTCAGGTGCTCCGTGCTGGCCTCTTAATCTAAAGATGGGTTGTGTGGCTACACACAAACTACACCCAAACACACACACACCAGATGGGATACCCCCCATCGGCATTCGCCTACTTACACATGCACATTTGCGCATGCACAAAAACACACACACACACACACATCACAATGGCATGTACAGTAAGTGCAATCAAGGATGAAAAGATTAAATTACTATAACCCAGATATTCAAACCCCCCCATGACCCACTGGGTGAGGATGCAAGGGCTCCCCTCGGCAATATAATAACCCCAGCAGAGCAAACAATGTTGAGGCAGACTTTGCACTGGCTAGTCATCCATGAGAACGATAAGAGCTGATGCAGCTCATATGACAAATTAAATATGAATGTGCATGAACCAAGACCCTCCATTAATACTTGCCCTCCCAGTTTTCTTCCGTTTTATGATAGGGGTGCATATGATGCGCTCATAATATTTCTGGTTCAAATTCAGCTCACAGCTTCCCCTTCTCATTCCTCATTCCAATCACCCCTGGCTCTGCTTTTCTTCCTGAAGAGCAGATGCACCATAAAAAACATCATTAAACTAAAATACCTCTGTGACAGCACACTTTGCCCAAGTTGCGGTTGTTTTTCATGCACAAAGTATGTATTTGAATGATAATGTCTTTGCTCGGCTGTGATTATTCTATTACGTGATGACTGTGGCACCAGAACGGTTTGAGGGATGAATTCAGGCTTGGGCTCTCCAGACCAGCAGATTGAGGAGAAGGAGGAGGAGGAGGTGATCAGCTGGCTGAGCTGCTTTGCTATGCAATGTGTTAGAGCATGTGCGCCCCCTAGTGGTTCTACCTGTCAGAGCAGTTCGACAATGTCAGTTCATGGACTTCAGTAAGGATTTCTCCATCCTGACAAAGAACTGAGTGAAAAATTCAAGCTAATTATGAGAATTGACAAGAGATGATTTCTTGAAATGAGTGTCTTTTTGTTTAATCTGACAAAATAATTAACATTTTTCCCTGCTTAGTAGAAGTGAGGTGACTTTGTAATTTCTATAGAATCATTGAAGCCGGGCAAGAGTTTTGCATATTCAAAACTACAACACATGTGGTTTTAGTGAGGATGGAGGGCTGCATGGGAAATTTCAGGTAACGGTTGACGATGAATATCTTGATAAAAACCAGCTATTAGCCATTATTAGCCATATGAGAATGTCTGTGGAGCCAAGTCATACATCATGCTAATCCATACTAATAGATGGGACAACACTGATGAACTGTAGATACAGGAACAGGTGAGGTAGTGGAACATAGGAGTGGATATCTTGGCTGTACAGAAAGCAGCCATGAGATGGCAGCAGATGTAAAGAGTAGCCCTGTTCTGTTCCTTGAGTAATGAGAGCCAGAAAACAATCAGTAAGACCCTACAGAGGTCACCTAACAGACTGTCTCTTTCCCTACATCAGCACGACTGAAAGACTCAAGGAGTCTGACTGAAGGAGTAATAATGGATTCATCTGTAGAGGAAACATCACCTCAACCCCGCAAAGAAATTGAGCCACCATTTAATAAGCATATTACCTTGAATCTACTCCTTTACTGAACAAAGATTATTGGATATATCTTACAAGCATATTCCCCTCAAACCATCTTTGCATGGAAACTCAAAAATCAAAATGTTAAAAAGCACAATTAGTTCAAACTTGGTAAAGTTTTGCAGATATGATGAGAACAAGATGACCCACATAAGGGTCACCTACAACAACGTGTTTCCACGGAAACCACACAAATGAGTATACAATTCCAAATGTCAACAGACACAAGCACGCACTATCGTTGATGTGTGTGCGAAGATAGGTGAAGCAAGAACTTATAGTATGCCAGATATTCTCCAGACAAGTCCTCCGTAAAATCAAATTTTATGAAAAAAAAAGGATCTAAATTTAATTTTAACTGAACAACTACTTATGATGTTTGAAATATATAATTTCTGTGAAGATGGTACTTATATTTTGTGACATAAGGCAAAAAAAAATAATTATCACATATAGACGTAGAGATAAAGTGGTGATTGGAGGATAATAACATGTGAATATTGTAAAATATCGCAGGAGCTATAAACTAAATCTATGATATTTTAAGTACATTTTTCATATTAGAGCATCATTTTATACATATTACACATATTTTGTTGTGATATATTTTGTATGCGCCTATAAATCCAGATAAATCCAGTCAGGATAAATATCAGTGTGGTGTGAGTCACTATATACGTACTATTGAGGTATTTTACTGAATATGTAGTGGGTTGGTATCGAAATAAGTGTCATTTCATATTTTGGTCACACTGGGGCTTCTTGAAAACTTAGCTTACCCCCAGGCACACAGACACAACTCCACCGTGGTGTCAGTTCTAAAGATAACAAGCTGAACTGAAAACAAAACAGTATAACCTGTACTTCAGTCCAGCAGGGAAAATCTAATACCTTTACTCATATTTATGCATTTTACACAATGACAAACACTGGAAGAACATCAAAAACGTAACTTCAGATACATTACCCTTATCCCGCTGTGTCACTTGGATTCTTTCTGTTTGTGTTCTGCACAGCTGTTTACAGCATTTAAAGCAGGACAGGGCATAAACCAGACTAAAGCAATAACACAATAAAACAATAACACAACGCAGGAATATCCCAGAGTAAAGAGATTATGATACAAAGTTCAAAGGAACCTGGAATATAAGATACGGAGTTTGTATATGGGTCAGAAATCCCACCAGAGAACAAGAGGACAGTAAACACAGCTGAGGGTGAGGTGTCACGCAGAGGATAGAGTTCAGGCCTGCCGGGTGAAAGTATAACACGGACCACCGCGACAGGCCTTGGTCAACTTCCAGCCACGTCAATTAAGATACACACTGTTTGTGTGTGTGTGTGTGTGTGTGTGCGTGTGTGTGTGTGTGTGTGTGTGTGTGTGTCTGTGTGTGTGAGACAGAAATTCCTTCCCAATAAGGAAGACAAGAGCACATCCTGCCTGAGGGAAGACTGAGGCAGACACACTACAGGACAGTCCAGGAGCTGCAAAAAGGAATATGTTCAGCTCAAAGAAACTCGCCTCTAGCCAACAATGAACCTATTAAAGTCTGGCAAATCACAGCTGTTAATAATAATTTAATTACTTTAGGCCTTTACTTTTTGGCACTTTAAATCCGACTAAAATAAATTCAAAAATCATCATTATCATTTAACTAACAAACCCAGTAAAATAATTTTCGATCAAATATTAGAAAACAAACTCAAATTTGTGTTGATAATTCTCGGTCTCATGTAAGGGGTCCTAATTAGCTGCGGTAGCTATCACACATGTAATAACCACTGAATATTTCTGTCCACACAATCTATAATATTAATAACGAATGCCTCAAAAGGACACCAAATTCTTTTACATTTTATATAGGATGTTAATGTTCCTGAAACACTTTATATAGGGTATTAATGTTCCTGAAACACTTTATATAGGGTATTAATGTTCCTGAAACACTTTATATAGGGTATTAATGTTCCTGAAACACTTTATATAGGGTATTAATGTTCCTGAAACACTTTATATAGGATGTTAATGTTCCTGAAACACTTTATATAGGGTATTAATGTTCCTGAAACACTTTATATAGGATGTTAATGTTCCTGAAACACTTTATATAGGGTATTAATGTTCCTGAAACACTTTATATAGGATATTAATGTTCCTGAAACACTTTATATAGGGTATTAATGTTCCTGAAACACTTTATATAGGATGTTAATGTTCCTGAAACACTTTATATAGGGTATTAATGTTCCTGAAACACTTTATATAGGATATTAATGTTCCTGAAACACTGTATATAGGATGTTAATGTTCCTGAAACACTGTATATAGGATATTAATGTTCCCGAAACACTGAATATAGGATGTTAATGTTTGACTGACAGATTGAAGGTTGGAAAATACTGATACTGAAGATTTAAAAAGTTTGGAATTCTATAAGTCATGTTTTTGTTTTGTTTAGGGGTTACAGCTTAGGAAAATGTGTGTTTTGGGGATGACAAAACCTTGAATGGCTGAAGTGTCTTTCACAGTCCCTTCTCTGTCAAAAAAGCTAACATCTACACACAACTTATGAGAATCCCTTTCATGTTGATACAACTCTGTTTCTGGTTGTCAACCTGTTGAGAGAATTTGAGTTGTCATGCAGCCTTTGCTTCGCAGCAATGACCATATTCCGCTGAGAGCGTCTGCACTGTATACACAACCCTCTTTCTTAAACACACTCACACACTCCTGAAAATAAACAGCGTCATGGGTGCACACGGTTATGGAAATAAACACTCATACGCTCTTTTGGAAATAAATGTTCGAGCATACCAGCGTGCAAGAGCTGACATGTAAACCTCACGGGAACGGACACCTTGAAATGGATACAACACATGTTAAGATTAACTTGATTTTAAATGACAGGCATAAACACAATTGGACAAAAGATAAACACAGAGGGAAAAGACTGAAAACTTACAGTCCTACGAAACCTAGAGTCCATATCATCGCCTAACCTGGGGACCATGCATGAGCTTTCTAAGAATGACGTTTCATTTGCAGAGCATAATTATATCATCAGTTCAAGAGCTGGATATTTTCATCCATGCTATTCTTACCAAGAAATCCATATCTGTCTGTTGTTTGGGTTTCATTTCATTTCTCAAGAATGCCTTTGGCTGCCAAATGAAACATCTCTGATTCTCCCTATTTCTGATCCCAAATAAACCAGATTGAAAGTTGGCTGATTGATCAGCGATCATTAGTCAGTAAACTGAAACCACAGGCTGCCTGGAAGCGAGGAGAGCCAGCTCAAACATGGAGGGAATAATAGTCTGCTGTGATGTCAAGTACAAGCAGGCCCAGTTACTGGGCTGAACAATGAATTCCTCGAGCATGGTCCTTGAAACTCCGGTATACTTTGTGAGCATGTCAGCTCATTAGCCTCTTATCTGAGCGAAGGCTAATGCAGAGGGTCAGGATGGCCCTGACTGCAGGGAGGTTTTTTGTGTCGAACTGATAGATGAGGATGTCTCCAACCCAAGGCTGGGTTCCTGGAGGGCCTCAAGCTGCACTGAAGAAACGAAGCAGATAGGAAGCCAAACAGGAGAGGGAGTGAAAGGGACAAGACAAGGGGGGTGCCAGTGATAAATAGTCAATGATAACATATGGGACAGCTGTTTCCCTGACCAGTAAAGAGCAGCTTGAACTTTACTCAGAGAGACATTTATCTAAAAAAAGAACTGAAACGCAGGAAATAAGTAGTTGGGTAATAACTTTGATTAACCCTGATACTTTTGATTTTTTATACATTGTGTGTGTGTGTGTGTGTGTGTGTGTGTGTGTGTGTGTGTGTGTGTGTGTGCGAGCGTGCGTGCGTGCGTGCGTGCGTGCGTGCGGGTGTGTGTGTGTGTTGATTGTACATTAAGTCATTTACTTTCAGCCATGCTAGTCGATATCTTCGGATCAACCCACAGACTTAAGCAGATTAAGAATAGTGCCTCTGGGGCTCCGAAAAAGAGAAAGAAAATAATATTTTCCTTAACCAACAGTTCCTAAAGAGTCCTTCTCAGATATTCTTTGCTCATATTGTTCATATTAATGCATTTTACCGAGGAGCTTATAGACACAGACAGATGAAAAAGAGGAGCAGCACCAGAAATCTCTCGGGCCAGTGCAGCTATTATTCAAGGAAGAGACAAGAATTTTCTTCAAACTCAATGAAGAAGAAAAAAAGTACAACAAGAAAGTAAAAATAGTCTCTCCACAATGTATTTAATAACGAGACAGACCACAGAGTACATCGCTGCTTCCTCATTGAGCATGCTGCTTCTCATTTAACAAGAATGACACCTGCGCACATGGGAACACAATGCTTAAGAACCAAAGTCTGCATGCCGCATCCCTCTGGTCCTGATTATTGCACAGACTGACCTCCCAAACCAGACAGCAGATAATTGCACCCTCTCAAATCTTAAAAGTCACATTAAGGGGCTGGAAATAGAGTTCTGGCTCAGAAAGAAGGGGATGAGTGAGTGAACAAGAGGAACAACGGATCTGTTTTTTGCGAGCGGAGGAAATTGGTATCTACTTTATTCATTGATGCACATACAAAAGATGTCCTCTCCCCTGGCGTGCATTGTTAATGGTGCAACGCTTTTGAACAGGCCGCTCTACCTGTTGCTCAGTGAGGCAGTTTAGAGGAAAACGCTGCTGTGCAGATTTTACGGTCTGTCTGATGCGACCCACGCTATTCAAGAGCAAGTAGAATAATGACACAGAAAAACCGCCTGCCTGAAACTGCAGACGGGAAATCGGCATAAATAAGTGGTAAGAAAGTTAAAATATCCTGCCCCTATGTATGATATATTGTATTTCCTATGCATTCCTTATTGTGAAATCAATACGCCAGCAGCAGAAACAAAAACCTGAGGAATTGCGTAAAATACAGAAAAACTACATTTCCCCTCAGTGGATTCTATCTATCCGTAATATGAAATGGAATTCTGCAGGGTTCTACTGAATGTATTGGGAAGCACTGAGCACTGAGACTCTGAGTGGTGTAATCAGAGTACATCTGCATAGGGCAAACAATCTCAGGAGTGAACTGGAGTTAACCTGTTTATGCTCAGCGTGAAAGGCATATAGGTAAACCGAAATGGATGCACCCATTTATATACTTAGTTGTAAAATGATTGTTTTAATCATCTCACAACCATTTTAATTTCCTTAGGTGTTTCAGGAGGGTATTTTAACAGATTTCTACACTCAAAAACAGCCTCTGTTCTATTGAAGCATCTCCGGTAAATTAAAAGGCATTTTTGGAGTTGCGATCACAAAACACAATAATCACAGGATTGTATGCAAGGAGGTTTTTTAAAAAAAAGTAAAATAATTTACCCTGTACAGCCTTGTGCAATAATAGAACATACAATTTACCAATACTCAAAACAAACTGACAGTTAGATGAACCACACGGATCTGAAAAGTCAGTTGGTTGACCCATATATTAGCCACATCCTTGAGTACGCCAATGCTGAGTAGGCAACAGACTTTATAGGCTTAATTACGTTCAACCCTAGTAATGCATGACCTTTGACTGTGTTTCACAACACACAGTTATGGACAAGAGTGTACAAAAGACATACATAAACACACCCACACGCACACACACTTAATGATAACGACTAGAGAGAAATGCAGATATAGAGTAGATTATCCAGTACTTTTAATCCAACTAATACTTTTATCATGTAAACAGCGAGGGAATTCACTTGCATACAATAAATAATGCTGTTCTATGAACACAAAAAGCAAGTGACAAATTTTATTGAAACTTGGTAGAGGAGTTGCAAGGAACACAGAAAAATGGTTTTGAACTTACATGTGCCAAAAATGGGACAGAATTTTGGTGCTAGATTCAGGTGAAAAGGTAGATCAATTATTCATTTATTTTTTTTACTTATGGAAACCTGAGGTCAGATATTTTACTGACACAACAAACGTCTTGTTAGAATTTGGATAAGGGTTTAACTTAATTAACATGTTGGAGGAATGCTCTATGTTGAATATCCTAGTACGGTTTGTAATAGTTAACAATAATGCGCAATATGAGATAATTTAGAGGTAGTTTGTAGAAATAGTATGAGGTGCTTAAGGTCTACAACATGGAGATCGTAGTGTAAATCATGAAAACAACAAGATAAAACACGAGAACCTACGCCGTTGCTTTTTCTACCTCTAACTTTTAAGAAAAACAAGAGATGGCATCCAGCTGTTCTGCTATAGTGTGTTTCTCCTCAGGAAGTTTTACAGTGTGTACCACTGTGGAAATGTAACCCAGGCAGCCTGAATTATAACACAGAAAAAGAAATACTTGTTTGAAATGAGAATACAGTGTTTAATTCTGTCAGTAAGAACAAGCACTGAGTACAGAAAGGTGCGAGAAGGCTCCAGTCTCATAACTTTTAACAGATGAACACTATCACAGAGCCCCCAGTTCAAACTCACCTACTTAACACCTCCTAGTACCTCATTAAATCAGACACACACCAACGCAGACCCATTCACACACGCTTTGTCCAGACGCAGGCCTCCTGAGGGTGTGCTTCAATGGAGTGATGTGTCTGTGCGTGTGTGTGTGTGTGCGTGTCTGTGTGTGTGAGTGTGCGTGTGATTCATTCAGTGCCTTCTAATGGCTATGGGTGAGGCCTGCATTACGTAAGAATGCTTATTCCTGCTACATATTATTTAGTGTTAGGAGGGAAATCATTTAACCAACAATGTAGTGGGATAAAAATTCCCGGTAAAAACTTGTTTGTGCTTACCTGCAATTATGTATTTGTGAGCTTAGGTAGGAAAAGGTGAAAGGAAAGGAAAGAAACAGTTAGCAAGACATTTAAGCCACCTAGCGTGCAAGACACATCCATCAGACTTCTCACAAGTTTAAGAGGACAAGTAGGACGTGTGTGTCGGAGGTTATCACAGATCATGAATGTATAATGAACTACGTAATCTGCAAAACTATTCATGACAAATGCGAGTGGGGGATAGTCATATAGTCCAAGAGACATGACAAAGAGGTTGATGATGATAGAATGACAATAACAGTATATAGGACTGTGGATTCAACTATCTTCATTTTACTTGAAGAAACCTCCGTCTGCTAAAAGGACAAACAACTTGAAATCAACGCCATGCTACACGCACTAATCGTAAAGTGATTTTATTCCTTAACTAAATTCCTTCACCGTTTTCTGTCACATGGTCGTTTACTTGCAGCCTGACAAGTTGATGTTTTCATCTTAAGTGTTATAGCCATCAAGGAAATTGAGATCAGAATAACCACAGGTGTCACTTCATATATACCATCGCTTCCATTTGCAATATATATTTATGGTGTCTATTCTTTTCCATCGATCCATCTATTTTCTGGAACACTTATCCTATTAAGGGTCACGGGGGGGGGAAGCCTATCCTAACTGACGTTGGAATAGAGGTGGGTTCACCCTGGACAACCTGCCAGCTCATCACTGGGCTGACAGAGAGACAAAATACCATTCACCATCCCATTCACTCCTACTGCCAAGTTAGAGTCACCAATTCTGACTGTGGAAAGGAAGGCCCCAGGTTCCCAAGTGGATTAAACCCTGGAACCGACTTGCAACAGGAATACCCAATACGCCACCTTGCTGCTGTATTTTGATCAGCAGTTGTCGCAAAATGGTACAATTAGGAGTTAAAACCTGAATACGCCAACCCACCTAAACAACAGAGCAAACTAAGAATCACCACAGAAATACAGAATCATAAACCGTGTCCATCTGTATCTCACACTGGTCAGTCAACACGCTTTTAACCTAGTTGATACAGACTGATGTGAGCAATGTTGACAAGGCATACGAGAGGCCCATTCAAAAATGATGGGCTGGGCCTGCAGAAACTGTGAGCTATTTACCAGGGAATAACACAGAAACCACAGAGTTCCCTCCATTGATTATTAAACAGGAGCCTTGGAGATATACTGTCTATGTCAATCCCAGTAAGCCTTATCCGCAACCCCATTCAACATAGACACAAATATTGGCACGTAAATGGTGTAATCTTATATAAAATGCTCACAAATTGCCACTATTTTGCTACAACATAAACCGAGACTCTAAGTGAGGGGTAGATACATAAGTCGGTGAAGCTGCACTGAAAGTCTATTCATATGATTTGATGTGATGGGAAGAGAGAATGGGGGATCCATAGGGAACCATGATGAATGAATAAATAAACAGTAACGTATGGAGGGCTGTGTGGAAATTCAAGAATCAATTGATTACGGCAAACTAGCAAGACTGGGCTGAAAGTTCAGTCTTGTTAAAGGTTAAGGGTGTCAACATTACCGCGTTAATTCTCTCAATTAATCTGGAAACCTGAAGATAAATTTTTTCCTTTAATGGTTCTTTTGGGGTGAAGCTGAGGTCTCAGTGGGCTGAACAGAGACGCTGAAGTGGAAGGCACAGGCGACAACTGGCTACAGAGTATTTGAGAGATACTGATATTTTGTTGGAGTTGTCGGCAGAGTGCCTTTCTTTTAGTTTTCAAAAGCCTCCAGGTGGAAGTATAGGTAAAACCAAAGTTGCGTGTACATATTGCATGATGATCCGTATTTCACAGAAATACAAGATGGCTTGACTATCATCTTTGGTCAAAACACATCTAGCGTGGGGGCAGGACCAAATTGTTGATTTCCGACTAGGGACCGAGTCCTGCAACAGTTAAGCTAACCATTTTCCATGGACTTAAAGTAAACTGTTGTGTGGAGCCAGAGTGACTCATCCGATGAAATACCGCCTATTTACCTGCTCTACAGAAACGTAATCAGGTTACTTTAAAAACGTGTTCTGTTGTCACTTAGACCACTATTTTGAGCCTTAAGTTTTGTGCGATCCGCCAGGGTTAAAAAGGCTATTGAGACATGACAGACAGGAGACCTCCAGTTCATAAGCTAGCATTTACATTTCATTTCATAAATCATAAAAAACATTATCCTGGATTGAAGTATTGGATGATCCCTGGAAATTGATCATGATGATAACGGTATTCTACTGTGAAATATCCCTTCAATCTTTCCAGCTATCCATGCATTCGCCCATTTCATTTAGAGTTATTCCACCACCGCTTCAATAACAGTCCACAACAAAAAAATCCAGAAGTTGTCTGCAGAATAATCTCCCACCATGACAAAACAGGTGCTACAACAGTTTTGTCCTGGGGAGGGTATTTGCCTAGTGTTCTTCTCTGTTCAACACTTCCATTTCTCTCACAGCGCTTTCACTGCCCTGACCCTGATCCTTATTATTCCACACCGGGGTCTTTTGGGGAGCAAATGGTCTATTATCCAAAGATGGAGCTTAAGACAACTTAAGGCTCTGGAGGAGTGGCTATTTATTTGGGCTGAAAGACAGGGAGAGAAGGAGGGAGTGTGTGTCTGGCCTGGTGTTCCCATATCACTTAGGCTAATGTAATTAAGTGTGAGCGGCAGAGGGAGTTCATTTAGCTCAGTCTGTGTTGGCTTCAAGTTATTCACGTCAGGGGAGAGTGGAGGGGGGAGAGAGAGGGACTTGTCCAGTCATAGGACCTCCTTCACACAAGCATAGATGCATACCTATGAATGATCGTAACAGATTAGGGTTCGGGGGGGAAATAGATACAGCATAATACCATGTTACTGAAACATTATATGGTTGCTAAGTATCGATACTCTATTACATCATTTCAAAATTACATAATAATTTGAAAGAATTGAAAAAAAAAACGTTTTTAAACTGATAAAATCCCTTTCTTCTTCAGATCACTAGATGGTGCTATATTGTCGTTCCTGGTGAGGGCAGCAAAGATGATGGTCAGTGTGCGAGATGAAGTTGATACTCATATAAGTGAGCTTTGTTTTATCCACTCTGGTCTCTGGGTGTAAAATCTGCGTCTTTGCTGGGGCAAGTAACTTCCAGCCTGAATACCTGTGCCCTTTGAAATGCACGAGATCCTTTTGTTGATTGTCATATATTTCAACAAATTAGATTTCGAAGTTGTCATTTATGGCGTGTTCTCTGACAAACAGGGTATTTCGCAAGCCTAGGCATGACTCGTCCAAGTATTATGTAAGCAAATTACATTTTTTGGGAGAAAAATTACAGGACCGCCTGTCAGCGCTGGCCTACATGCCAATGGAAATGGAACTTAGAATGGATCTGAAATGCACCAGTGTTCCCTACATGCGTTGTTGTACTATTTTTTTGAGGAAGAAACAGGTAACAGACTTTATCTTCAGATGAGTAAAAGGCTTTGGTGAGTCTAACTTTGAAATATGTTAAATATAAGTTTATTATTGCTTGCCTTTGATGATTGTTGGGGGTGTGTTGAGAATAAGCCCATTAACATTGTTGAAGATCAGGCGCTTCAAGAAAGTGTACCATATAGTATAAAATAGAGGTTTGATTATTATTATTATTATTATTATTATTATCATTAAGTTTTATTTTCAGTTTGCAGTTGAAAAAAGATAATAAGCCACAATATATCTAAACATTTTTTTGGTATAATATATTGCATATTGTAAATTTTGAGGTACATTGATGATGTCACTTTGTGACTTAAGTAATGTGATAATATTGTATCGAGGAGCAACTGCCCATTTCCATCTCTGGAAAACAAGGTGACATATTGTATATGAACTCAAAATCTGGATTTTAACAGAGGAAGGGTATTTTTGTTATTCTGTCCTGTAAGAACATCTTTCTGTCTCTCGAGGATTACCCCTGTGTGTCCCCTCAGGAAGGCCGTTACAAACATAATGAGACTTGTGTCATCCCTCTCCCCTCCCTATATAGCGTCATCCCTATGTGTTCAAATTGATCAACACTTTAAAGGATGAACTCTTTATGGTAGATCTGTGACTGCAACAATCATTCTGCTTCAGGTGAATAACAGCTGAGTCATATTTGTAGTTGTGTCGCAAACACAAAAATATTTTCTTGTCAGGACTTAGAAAAACCACCAAATCTCCACAGACTGTCTTCAGTGGTAAACTAGTAAAGGACATCACAAGGAAGAATAAAGGCAGGCTTTTCAGAAACCCCAATTCAAGAAGGATATATGAGAGCTTCAGACAACATGTCTGAGTCTGGACTATAGAGTGTTTAGAACTGGGAAAGGGGGGGTCATTTCTCATGGGCTTGGACCAACCACTGCATTTTCTCACACGCAGGACACTGTGGGTTGTAAAAAAGTGCTATCAGTCTCCAGCTGTGAGGTGTATACAACCCTTTCACCATCCCCTCCTTTTCTCCACCACTTGAATAAATACAGGCTGAGAAGTGGGCCGCAGGGTACTACAAGAAAAGAGGGTGAGGGATCTTTTAGGTACTTGTTTGACTCATGCAGCACATCCTTCATGTCAACCCAATTTATGTGGTCCTGATGGCCTTTCCCAACAACGCCTGCCCAGATGAAAAAGTGAAGCTCGCATTCATTATCGTTATTGTTGTTGATTTTCCTCAGCTGACAGGAAATGAGGCTTGGGCTGCTGAGGTCATGGGCATTGAGATCCACCATCTCTGGTGTTTTAATAATCCTCGTTTCGGATGAATTGTGTCAAGGTGTTGAGCAAGGTGTTATTTAAGACACGAAGATGAGGAGTCTGTGTATTTAACTTTATATCAGAGGAGAGCAGGTACTTAAATTTCGTTTATGCTCTTTAAATTTACAGTAATCAACATCAAGGAACTTCAACTGCAGTATAGTAATGCTACACTTTCCATATTAGAATTACAGTATAATACTAAAAATAAAGATACAGTTTATTAACGTATTCTTGGAGATTTAAAGGGCAATGCTGGTCACAGTTCTGTTAGTGAATTACTGCATATTTTGCATTATGTATCCTGAATTTAACTAATGGCTTTCTGATTACCTACTAGGGTCTGAATTTAAGCTGTCATCAACCCCTAAACTAGAGTTATTTAATTTGAGGGTATTTGAGGGTAATGCAAGACATGAAGTCGGCACTGATAAACAGCTTAATGAAAATAAATTGCCAGAGCTAGATAAGAAGGACTTTCCCAGTTGTTCACAAGAAGACACATCTTTGGACCCTTCCTCTGATTCACAGTCCCACAGTCTATGTCTGTCTCCATGAAAGGTCCAGCAACAGTCTGATGTTTGCTTGTGTTGAATAGTCAAATGTGGGGGTTGTTATTATATGAAGAGGCTCTATGTCGGCACTCCTCCTCTGTGGTCCATTTACACAAAATCCTTCAACTTATGACATTAGCAGGAAGTGTGAGGCTGACATTCCAGTCGTGAAGAGATCACTTCTCAAAGTGCACACTGTACATCCTTTAGCTGGGTCTGGAATCTAATCCCATATCCACAGAAGCTGAAGCTAGGTATGACTCTCATATGTTTAAGCCCAAAATCTGAGAGCCCATCCGCTACTGCTGGCCTGGGTCAGAAGGTAAGCCTTCGGTCGTTGTGCATAATTAACAATGGTACAGAACTGGAAAATGTGTGTCACAGGATGCAGGTGCCACTCCTAGAAACTTTTAAGAGCATCTAAAAACATTTAAAAAAAAGAACAAATTGAAGAAAACAGTTATTAGATGCATACCGGTGTTTGAAATTCCAATGAATTCTATCCAGTGTTTTTTGAGGAGATGAGGACAGACTAGTTCCTGTTGTGTACATACGAAAAGGGAAATGATATGCTCCATTTTGTACTGACATAAATACAACTAAATGCTGGCCTTAGCTTGAAACATGGTATGTGATGCATCAGTCTGGCATTGGACAAATGAATAACTGAGGACTAAATTATGGACTTCTATGTGCAACAGCGGAATGTCTTATATTTAGCCACCTGGCTGTTTTTAACTCTCAACAAGAGAAAAACAAAATCATGGGTTCATCCAATCTGGGTGATGTTACATCAGGAGGACGAGTTTCTCTTCCTAAAAGCAACAGAAACAAAAGTATTGGATTTCCTGTTTGACTATCGGTGTGCAAATGTTTTGCAAATTACCATGGCTTCAGACATCTGTGAGGGTGTGACTATAAGAAACAGTCCACCAACAAATGCACTGAGGTGATCTGACTTTGAGAAAGATACTAGATTCCAAAATGTGGCATCTCATGCTTAGCAATTAGAATTCATGAAAACTTTCTCCAAGATGCATAAATCATAGAGAGAGCAGTCCACTGATAAATGGAGGTTTGGCATGGCAAAACTTTCCAAGTGGCCTTGCTGTGTAATTTAAACAAGCAATTAATGTCTGCCTGGTCAAAGTCAAGAAAGCACAGGGAGATGAAAGAACCAGAGCCAACTATAAGGCAATCAGTCCAGTAAATCTTCCTGGTGCTGCAGATGACATCACTGACCTGCCCGACCCCTTTTCCCCCCAATTCAGTATATCCTTCACTACCTCTTAAGATGAGAACATTTGCATTCCCACCTTTTTAACGAAATAGCCCGATCTAATAATGGCTCCTAAAGCGCTCACTTTTAGAGGAAATGAGTATTAATTCAGCCGTTCAAGAGGCTTGTAAATTCATCATTGGAGTGAAAGGAGAGTCAGCTGGAGGAAGAAGGAAAGTGAAGCGAAGAGTTTACCATCAGCCAAGCCATGATCCCTTTGGTAGTTTTACCAGGGGTATAGTTATCAGGAGCACACATAAACTGTTAAAGAAACTTTGTGTAAAGTCAAGAAAAACTCTCAACCAATGTTGAGAACTGATGATGAATGCAAGCTAACTCTATTAGTGGGCAGGGAGAGGACGTGAAGAGAATTGTAAGTGAGAAGTGTAATCTCCTTGGCTGCTGACGGGAAAAGACACTCAGCAGATGAGGGATATTATAAATGGATTCATGTCCGCCCATGAATAGCAACCACCGCATAATCAGCCTACAGTGCGATCTGTGTTTTTCCCTAATTTAGTGTGTCATTGCTTTTTGTCCATGTCAATTATCTGCAGAGTTTCAAAACCAAAGCCCACAAGCCTGCAGGAAACACCGCTTCTCAGCCGAATGAAATACCTCAGGAGTAGTGTGGCCTTTACCCTCTTAACTTATCCGTGTCACTATGAAGCACAACAGCTCCGCCCACTCAAGGATCATCATTCATCTAAGGGCTCTTTACATACTAATGGACTGTCCATTCTTTTTTTTAAATTTAAAGAATAAGGGGTGCATCGCTGAGCCAGACGCGGAAGTACTAGCTTTGTTAACACACCTGTTATATGTGCGACCACAAAAAGACTTTTGAAAAGTACCTAGTAAGAGTTAACACATAACTCAAAGAAGGATACAACAAACAGATAATATCTTCAATTGGAGAATCAATGCAATATCCTACGCTCCTCAACCACAGAGCAGAGGATGAGATAAGCTCTGTTTTTGTAGTTTAAATGGTGAAAAATCAATATAAATTGCATGTATATTTGAAAAGTCACGATCAACACAGATGCTTCCACGTCACCCTTCCTTTGCCTGTACAACCCCAGAACGCTACTTAATAAGGCGTTAACATGACAACGGTTGATGGTTAGTAATGGAATCTTTTTATAGCTAAAACGGTGTAATCAGTACCTATCTGGTGTTAAGCCACTGCTGTTTTCTTCTCTAAAAAAGGGGGCATAGAGATGGGTCTGATGTTACACAATGGGTCTGAAGTAAACACAGTCTGATGTTTGCTGTTTACTTCATGGGACAATATATATGAGTAATTTAACATTTGTAATTGTGACACAAGTGGTTATTTTAATCAGATAACAAACAGTAGAAATCTGTGAACTCAGCATGGCAAGTTCTTTGTAGATGAATCCCTGCTAAAGTCTTCATCTTGTCTCCCCGTCTGAGAATGTCAAGTTCCAGACACACACGAACAAAACACCTGCATACACACACCTGCAGCTCTTCATGCATTTATGACAAAAGCTGTGTCTCAATTCAGGGCCTGCATCCTTTGAAAGATTCGATCAAAGACGGCTTGACCTTCAAAGGACACCTTATAAGAAAGCTACATGAAATTTTCCCTCATATAATTTCTCTACCTGTCCTTACCCCTTTCACACGATGTGCCCTGTCTGTCACAGAGCAACAGTGACATTTGGATGTGAGAAGTTGATTAGCAGATGTAGTTTAATTTGTTGAAGACATGATACTAGCAGAAACAACCTTGTTGTGCCACTGTGACACATTCAGTTCTTAAATACAGCCTTTGAAGGATGCAGTCGACACAGCTATAGACTGGCAGAGAGGAGGGGTAGAGTCAGCCGGTCACTATAAGTTTAGCTGATAGTCCATTCTCACAACCTGTGCATGTTACTGGCTTGGGGATTTATGTCCACTGACAAAAACTATTTTATAGTTATATATTTAAATACAATATATACTAAGTGCAGAAACAACCAACACAGCATATTGAAAAGTGTAAGGTACAGCCACACACACATATAGGGACAGCACAACTGCATGGCATCAGCTGCATTTAAAACAAACTTGTGGAGGAAAAATGTAGTTCTTCGTCTTTTCCAAAAACAAAAAAAAACTCTATATGACAATGATAACTAAATTTTAAAACTTTCCTCAAATCAGTTCTAGAGAGGCCCATTGGAGAGAGTTCTGATTGGCTTGTACTCAAATCCCGAAACACGAGACATTAAAGATGAAAAAGATGGAGATTTACTGGTTTGCACATACATTAAACAGCAGGTATTGTTTCTACATTCAATGAAAGCATTGCTCTATCAGATCCCCTAGGAATGAATCATTGATATCGATAAACGTCAGGCTATTCAGTCATTATGCATCGTCCCTCTATTATCCATGGAAAAACAAAATGTGTTGTGTACAAAGCTGTTGTTTTTGTCTGTGTGGGCCGACATAAAGCACCCAGTGAAAAAGCTGCCATCCATCTTCATCCGCCTGGCATGTGCTTTAGTGACTTCCGTCCACAATGCAGCCAGTACCTTTTTCTGCTCTCGCTGTGAGTCTGTGTGTGTGTTCATTTGTGTGTGTGTGTGTGTGTGTGTTTGTGTTTGTGTGTGTGTGTGTTCTGTGAGTCTGTTGTGAGGGGCATGGAGGTTAATGAAGTGCATCCACCTTTCTTCCTGTTCAAATTGAAAGAGACTTCATTTTCGCAGTTGCTTTCTTTGTGTCCTAGCAATACAAGCATGCACACCCAAACAAACATACATTCACTGTACAAACTTGTACAGAAATCTGAGGATGTTGTTTATGGTCCACAACACAACTTCAGTCAATCCTCATTCAAAGCTCAATAAATTCAAGTTTCCTCTTCTAAAGTAGTTACTAAAAAAGCTTATTTTTTTACTTCACATTCCCTGAGAGATTGTCAATCAAGTTTCGGAATTTGTTTGGAACTGGAATACTTAAATGGTAGTCAGTTTGATCGGTCAGTGCGACCATCACGAGTCTCAAAAAATGGAAAATCAGAGAAGACACTGGTGATAGCATCATGTGCTGACGTCCTGTGTGTCTTTTTTTCTCTCACTCATCACTGTCTCTCTTTCACCTCTGTCCTTCTACCTTTACCCACCCCTTTGTCTTATTCTGTCTCAGCACATCCTCTCATCTCAACCTCCCACACATTTCAGGTCACCGGGGAAGCAATCGTCTTAAGTGTTCTGGCTGACAATGAGAGCTGATGAGAAACCTTCTGCTGAGTGCTGAGTGCTGACTGGGTCAGGTAAGCTTCTGACCCACCGCGCACTGCATACAAATGTAAGAAGCTCATCAAATGCCTCATCTTTTCCCTAAACCAAGGAAACTACGTAAGGAATCGATGAATATTCTGAAAAATATTTTGCCGTCACGAAACCAACTAGATGATATGAAAATTAAACTGTGAATCTTTGTTCTCTAGTAATTTGCTGAATCCATCGGTTACATTTACGATTTAATCCAAATACTGGTCAGGCGGTTGGTGACAGCACCAGTGGCGGCTGTAACTCAGCGAATAGAGCGGCTGTCTCCCAATCAGAGGGTGAGGTGTCCGGTTCGGGTCCCAGCCGGGTCTACAGCTCCACGTGCTGCAAAGGGGAGGCCTACTGCTCCCTCAGTGATGGGTCAAACGCAGAAAAATAATTTCACAATGTTGTAATGTATGTATCAATAAAAGATACATTATTATTGATGTCAAAGCCAACATACGTCCCTCATTTTAATTTTTTCTTCTGCCGCCTTACACGGCAGCTCATTGCATGTAAGAGAAATGAAGAACCACAATGATAAGATAGAGTTGACTTGGCACTCCTTTCCCATAGAGGCACAATGAGCAAGCATTCAAATGATTGATTTGTTGGATAATACATCAGCAGTCTTCATTAATCCATTCAAACAAGCTGTCGGAATTACAAACTACCACAAACAGGAATCTGTAGCCTCAAAACTTTGCCCATAGACAAGTCTCTGCACAGCCCGGATCCTTAACACTTAAGAAACCTGCAAGCTGTGCACATGGATAATAACTCCTCTCACACCTGAGGTCAATGGAGGAAGTTACAAACTCCACAAATATGACGGATTGATGATTTCTGAAGACTATAACTGGATGAACTATAGTTACATGATGCTGACATCAGCAAATTATTCCTGGAGAAGCTCGCTTCAACTTTGATAGGTGTCACTTGACTAACAATAGCTGCTAGCAAAATATTACCAATCAATGTATAGGGAAGTAACTGCTGACTTTTTAGACTGTGCACAATGCATTGTGCAACACAAATTGTTTTTATAGCGGCGCCTGATGTACACCAAACTCTGTTTCAGTGTTAAAATATTTGCACCGTACCAAGAGAGGCACAGATGTCTGCTGTCTAATGTATCTCTAGCTCTAGAGAAACCGCCTCTGCTTCAGGCGGTACAGTTGAGCTGAATGACTCCTTTACCCTTAAAATGTTGTACTTGGCAGGTAAGACTAAAAAACAGTCGATCTAGACAAATAAGGAGTTCTGACCACCAGAACTCCTTATCTGTCTAGAAATATGGTCCTAAAGTGGTCACAGTACTGACAATGAAGTGATCAGTGTCATTGAACAGGACGCCGTAGATTGAAACAGAGAGACCTCAAAAGATCAATAACAATATCAAAGAACAGAGGAATTCTCACCGAACCCCATTGACTATCTTTTGATATGTGACCGAAACAGTCTTTAGGTCACATATCAAATTACACCTAATTAAGAGGCAGTTTCTCCATGGTACCTGAAAAAAACAACAATTATAAGATGAGGCTTTAGGGAAAATTAGGTCAGAAAGACTATCCCCTTGTACACGTGGGCCACATTCGTCTCTCATAGCACTCCCTCACTCACACTCTCAGGCATCTACAATACCCATTTCACAAACTCAGGGCATATTGATATGAGCTGTATCCACAGTGACATATTTAGTAGTTTACTAGTAGTTAGTAGAAGTTCATTGTTAGCCTATAATTTTGCTGTTCTCTTTTTAAGTATTCTCTCCATTTATGTAGTTCCTCCGTGCTGAACTACAACCTCCCCATCACTGCCCAGCCCTCTCGCAGACCTGTCAACTTGATACTTCATTAGTTTTGGAATTAATTCCATTCGATGTTTAACCCTCTAACATATGAAGTTAGCCAATTTGAATGTGGTTGAGGATGCAATTCGATTGGAATGAAAATTCCATAATTTCCTGTTATATAATCATATGAAATACATAGAATACATTTTAATTTTGAAACATACGAACTTGTGATATTATCATTCTCTTCGGCATAGAAAAGTAGCGTAAATATGGTGCAATTTTTACATGCAAGCAGCAGGAGAACTTCATGGAGATTAACTTAAATGAAAAAGTCTTTATGGAACAGAGGCTTGTGGAATTTGTTTTCCAAACTATGAAGTGAAAAAAAGGGGGTCAAATTGAGGATTTTCCACCCCAAAAGAAATGCCATCTTAACATGCTCTGGAGTTTTTCGTCTCTTTGAGCCTGAGAGCTAGGCTGCTAATCCGTGATAGCATCTCCCATTACAAAGTGGTTGGTAATTCCCCCGATGAATAGAATAGAATAGAATAGAATAGAATAGAATAGAATAGAATAGAATAGAATAGAATAGAATAGGATAGAATAGAATAGAATAGAATAGAATACAATTTCTTTATTTTCATTCGTGAAACGAAATGCAGTGAAACGAAATGTCAAAGTCGGTCTCAGTCCTTTTTGCTTATCACCTGCGGAAATGGTCGCTGGGGTAGGGTGTAAAGCAATACCTGTGGCTATGGTCAGAGTGGACCTGGGAGTACCAAATTCTGGGTTCAAAAACTAACTTCAAATCACTTATGGGGAACAAACCAGAGGTGGTTCGGACGTGAAGCAGTACCAAGTAGATATTTTTGGGCTCAACTCTACAAATAGCTCTGGCTATTGAAGGAAGATTGGAGTATATGCTTCCATCGAGTGTGAGAGGCATTGGGCAGGTGTGGGTGATATTCATAAGTCCCCAGAAGAGTGACTTTGTGTTGGAATTCTCAATGGAAAATTAATGGACTATCTCCATGCAAGTAAATGTTGCTTTGGGCAAGACTGATTGGTGTGTGCCCATGCCCACTGAACAGTAGTCCGGCATTCATTGGAGTCTCTGGACTCCGATGCAGGTGTTGTCATATCAATCCCTTGGATAGAGGTGAATCGCGTTTTTTCGGGCATGTCAAATTGGGAGGATGTCACTGCTGCTGCCAATCAACAGATCCAGAACTACACCTAAATGGGGAAATTGAAAAGTCAGTCAGTTTAAGGCATTAGGTCTGTGTAATGGCTTTGCTATTTCAAATTATGGTTTCCTTTTCATAATGGTTTATTCTCCCTCACCAAACAAAGTGTTTTCAGCATATGAAGTTGTAACCATAGACCTCAATTAAGGCATTTTAACTTTAATCCAATTCAAATCATTCCCTCTCAGTCAAAGGAACAAGAAGTTCTCTTGAGTTTTAAGACTCTTGACTCCACATCACTTTGTTAGCAAACATGGGTAGCTTCTTTTATGATGTATCAGACAGGGGGTGCGTACTTAGTCTAATTGGCTCTGGTTGGATTTAATAACAGTACAGAATAGTCATGTCATGAACCACTAACTCAGCGCTTTAATCAACATGCTGCCTCATATACAGAGCCTCTGGTCCGCTGCTCAATGCCATGCCCTGAGGATAGAGAGCGGATGGAGTTTCTGCATGTACTACTGGAGCTGTCTGTGTGTGTCGTTGGTTCCATATACACTGGTGTCAAGGGCTGTAGCAGGTGTGCTGGGGGGCACCATGTGATCTAACTGCACTCATCCACTGAGGCTGAAAGCCCGGAGATGTCTAATGTGTAAGAGAATGTTCTCTGTCAGGAAACTGCGTGGTGCTAATGGCTCTGAGATAGATGACGTTCTCATTATTTTACAGTTGCTGCTAAGTTGGAATCAGTATTAATTCCAGGGCTGCAAATAATGGCTGAAGGTTTTCATTAGAAGTTATAAGACAGATAAATAGTTGAAAACCCAGAAATCCACAAAGTGCCTACATCATTCATTATCTGGAACCAATTATGCTGATCAAGGTCGCACGAGGAACTGGAACCTGTCCCAGCCGACAGTGGGTAAAAGCCTGGCTTCATCGAGAACAAGCTGCATGATCATCACAGGGCCACTACATGGGACAAACAACGAGTACCTTGTATGGGAGGAAGGACTACCCAGAGGGAACCCATTTAGGAAAGGGGAGAACATTTGATGGCCCACTACTAAGTTGATCAATAATATCAAGAATTCGAAGGACTTGCGAACAAATTAACCTCACAATTTCGTCCCTCCGGAGACATCTTTAAACATTTCATTTTGTTCCACAGACAGTCCAAAACTCCAAATAATGGTTAAAACTGATAGCAGAGAGGGGCTAGCAGGTGTATTTTGAAAGTGACTGAAACAACAAATTGGACTGAATTGCATTTACAGACATTACTATGTTTTTCCTTATTATGTTCAACTTCTATGAATAATTTATTCAGGATTATATGTGAATGCTTGGGAAGTGAGCTAATAAGAAGCTGATTTTACCTTCCTACTGATTACTAAATCCATGCAAAGTATATCCAAGAGATATATTAAGTTTCCTATGACCTAAACAAAATCTGCAAGGAGGGAAAGTTGAAAATTTGCATACAAGGACAGAGATCCACTACTTGACAAACTGCATTTGAAAGTGGAGTGTGAATAGACCTAGACCTACATAAAAATGAATTAATTGGGTCTCCATTGATTTGCTGTCTCTTGAAATTCACGTGTTTGTCAATAATCCTCTGAACCCGGCACTAAGATCAGGGAAGCTCTTCTTCTTCATTTGCTCTTCTTTGCCTCATGGGTTTAGATTTAAGTACTGCACATCCTCAATTGAACTCACTAAGTCTAAGTTGAAAATTCTTTCAGGCTTTTACAAAGCATGTGTGAAGCCGCATTGAAATCTGTCCAGCTGGTTTTAAGGAAATGTTGTTCGTGGATATGGAGTGTACGTCCTACTAAAATATACGTGCGGGCCAAAAAACGGTCAGTGAGGTTACAATAGCCAACAGAAATATAGGTTTGGTTGTACAAACTTGTATGCTGTGCCGGAGGGAGCCAGGGAGTCAGTAAGACCAACTTTTGACAACTCTTTGGGAATATAATAATAAAACACGCTGAAGCACCAAAGAAATCCTTAAATGTCAATATTGGTGGTAGAATAAATATCCAGAAGTGACCACAGACCACAGTGTTTTGTAGACATACCACACTCTTATTTAACTTCCTCTCTTTAAGTCAGCAGCATTTGGCCCAGGAATCACAGAAATCCACTTGACTCTGCTGGCAGCACTTTCAGCTGTTTGGAAAGCTAGAGAAAGAAAACAGGGCTTGCAGAAAGCGGTGATCCTTTGAGAATACTTGCATCCCAGGTTATTTATGTTTTAATCATCTTTCATTTCCCAAATGTCAATCCTCAAATTCAAGTTCCAATATGACAGTCCTGACTGATGTGAATCTCTCTGTGAGCTTTTAAAAGTCCAGATGGAAAACATTGTAGTCATGATGTCAGTAACACTGGAACTCAGCTTCCTGTAGCATGGGATGGAGGCCTGCCAATTCTGTTACATACAGATAATACGATTAATCGTAACAGGAAAGGAGGGATGAAGGAGGAGGGTCAGAATCTGCATGGTTGTTTTTGCACGTCTGGTGATGATATTCTCCTAAAAAACTCCAATCACATAGACACACACACGACTCAGTGAGGCCCGTGGCCCCAGTATATTTGGGCTTCCTTCCAGTTTTACAGTCACCAACTCACCCCATCTGTGAGCCGCTCTGAACACCCAACAATGGCCACCTATGTTCCCACAAAAAGAGCAAGAATGATGCATACATGACCCTGCTCTCCACACAGAACAGAACAGCCTGGCTGACATGACAAGGCCCACATCGAACTCTGTGTGTGTATCTGTGAGATGCACACGCGTCCAAAGTTTCCAGAAAACAAAATAATCTACAGTTAAGGCTAGTTAAGTAACTTTGCAGAAAACACATAAACACATAAATAGGGAACAATGTCACTCTAACCATTACTGGTGTTTTGCGGTGTACTTGTACTGAGCAGGTTGCTCAGTTTCTCCACAACACCCATTTCTCAGACTCCAGAGAGGATGTAAAACAAATTGAAAGGGGAGCTGTCAGACTTGTGCATAGCAGGGTAGCTCTGCTGCAGCCATCTGGTTAGGCCATGTCTGCCTGTCAGTTGAGGGGTTAAGTTACATGAAAAGTGACCACATGGGGGGAGAATAGAGGAATTACATCCAATCTATCAACTTAAACAGAAAGAGATGTGATGCATTGAAGAGCAGAATGCATGCAACGGGGACAAGGATAAAACACTATGAACAATTTTTTTCAAATACCTGTCACAGATCGTCAGGAGGAAAACATCTTATTCAAAGACACTTCAGGGGGGTGCATGATTTATGACAGCTAGAGTTAAGCCAAGGTTCTTTCCAATATGTCAGGCCATTATCACCATTAGGTATTTCAACACATCTACATAGTTTAAACATCCTCGAGGTGACATCAGAATATGCTGGAGGTGATGACAGTCACTGGTAATATAAGGTTGTAATACAGCCAATACAAGAAGTTTCCTGAATCAAAAATGGAACTTTAGTAACAGATATTAAAATTGTGACAGCCGGTATTTTACAAGGAATCTGTCACGCAACAAGCTGCTTAGTACAAGCGTGAGCACAGGGACGAGGATGTAAAGTGATCTATCGTCATGTTTGAGTAATTTGTTGTCTGGCAGAATGACAGTGGATGTTTGTAAATACTAAATCATCAGTAGGGCTAGGTACCAGGTATAGGATATTCACATTAGATTAGAGTAAGTCCGATAAGCAGGTGGAAACTGGAAAGAAATAAAGAAAGAAAAACATCAAAATCTATTCCCCTGCGTCCCCCCAAACAAATTACTTTGGTGAGTTAAGAGCAACACTGTTGTTTAGAATGACAGCTATGGCGAGGACCAACCTCCACAGTCACATAAAACATGCTTCAATAAATAATTAATACATGAATGCCAAAAAGCACAACTACTTATCATGGTTATTATATTTATAGCATTTGGTGAAGCTAGTACAGATATAGTTTACGCTGGACAAAAGATTACATGGAATGACAGGAAGCATAAATGTTATCAATACACCCTCAACAAACCTAATCCAGAGCTGAATGAATAACCCTACAGCTTCTTCTTCGTCTATAGTAGACAAAGCCTTCATATAACACTACCACTAATGGTCACCTAATAGAAGTTTGGGGGTGGGATGGAGTACATAACCAGTCCAGACGGTGGTCTTTGCCTTGTTGCTGGCTTATAAAAGACAAAAAAGTGTTTAAAAGTATTTTGGATCATAGTTCGTTGTAAAAAACCATATTGCATGCCATCATAGCTGGGAGCTAGCAATAAAACCCTAGCACCGTCACTGATGATTAATTACATGATCTTATCACCAGAAATGTATGCACATGAACGTAACTGATGGAAAAACTCACTCACTGACATGTGACTCTGCAGGAATCCACTCAAAATATTTTTTTTTTGGAAAGGTTGAAATCAATACTGACAGATATCAACAAAAAAAACCTGGTCATAACCACCAAATGTGTCACATCAGATGCTGAGGAGAAGAGACGGCGCAGCAACTGCATGACTGAATCCATGTCCAAGTGATTATCTGTGAAGCTGTGCCCGTCAGGCAAATGATGATTATTGGCTGCTCATTATTAGGCTATTATAGCATCATTAAAACGTCATTATGAGGCCATTCTGAGTGCAGTCAGACACGCACAAACACATCAGCGCCACATCCAAGTAAGTTCTGCTTACATTATTGTATATTCAAAGGAAATTACATTTACACACATAAATCAAGAGAGATACTGAGAGAAAGAGAGAGAGAGAGACAGAGAGAGAGAGAGAGAGAGAGAGAGGAATGTGGATGCAGGCTGACACAGGATTAGCTTCCGACCTGTATGAACGTGCCTCATGTCTTCATTCTCTGCCTGTCACAGCTGCACAACCTGACATTTTTAGTCTTTCCTTAAGTCAGTCATTTCCAAACATTTCCACGTCACAACCCATTTAACTGTCAGAAATTAGAACGACCAGTTGCCCTGCTCCTATCATTATTTATGTAACGTTTGGATTTGTTTTAAGGGTTGGTGGTGTTTTATGAAATTGGAAAAAAAGAATACAAACACTATAAAAGCAATCATTTCTTAGATCCATAGAAGATAAAATGCCTTTTTTATTATTATTGTACTGTAACTTCAACTCGATTTGGTTTGCAGTTCCTAACAGCTGGTACGTTACACAACAGTGAGATGTTGCTTGTAAAACCATGAAACACAAAACAAATAGAGCTTTCAATAAATCTGTGTTTGACTACTTTGTCAAAGCGCCTGCTCAACCTAACGTACCCAGCTTCATCAGAGAATAAAAGTCAAATATCCAATCGAACCTATTCACCATCACTAGGCGTGAAATGACTGAATGAAAAAAGGCAGAATATCACAGTCCTGTTTCCAACGTCGTGGAAGAGGTTTACCACGGATACCCGTGGTATAAATCGCTACGTTACCTGCTACATATCCTCCTCAGAGCCGTTCAAAGAATTTGGAGAGCTACGCACGCCAAAGTAAAGGCCTTGCTTTCACTGACAGGCAGACAAATGTAAGATTAAATGATGTAAGTGTTGGATAACATGGCAGGCTCCAGAGCCACAGAGTTACCGCCGTGACTGTTCACCTCACCGATTGTGCAGAGATTGCGTTCTTTTGTTTTCTGACATGGCACACTAATGAGGGCCTGTATTTGATTATGGCAAGAGGGGTTATTTCATGATGTTTAAAAAAAAAGTGTTTGTGACACGCAAGTGTTGATTTATCAGAGAATTGTCTTGGGAAATACTTATTCATCAATTCTGCC
The DNA here is from genome assembly GCA_037951165.1 of Lophius americanus. Taxonomy (NCBI): domain Eukaryota; kingdom Metazoa; phylum Chordata; class Actinopteri; order Lophiiformes; family Lophiidae; genus Lophius; species Lophius americanus. Next base: position 5,657,430 of record JBBDHG010000001.1, read on the forward strand.
TTTGGAATAAAGCTGCCAAAGAATTCCTCACAAAATGAACACTGAGCGTTAGCAGTCTGTCCCACCATCATGTCATGTCTATATTACTTGAAAGTTGATTCTTAACAATACTCATCATTACTCCCTGCACACACACACACACACCAGACACATACACACACACCAAAACACAAAGACTAATACACTAACACACCCACACAAATTGAGAGCTTTGAAGTCTGTGCACTATTTTGTTTTTCTCGTCGAGGCTGTGAACCAAGGAAGAGGCACTGTAAAATGTGTGTGTCTATTGGGTATTATCCCATAAAGAAAGAGCGTATCCCCGTACCTATCGCTCTGTTTGATCCTAGTACTGTACTGGTACCGAGGCGGACGGCGCTTTACAAGCAAGCGTTCACACAAACACACAGGCAGTCACTGCAGCGGTGCAGCTGCATCTACTCTGCATCTATATTCAATGACAGCTGGACAACCATTCTCTGGTATGACACTTGGGTAATACTTTAATGAATTAGAGAATGTTGGTTGGAAAAGAAAGTGGATGATGTGGACTCTAGTTTTATAGCCCATAATACATGCAAGTTCCATACATGCACATGCAAGTGTTATATCGCCTCAGGTGCTGTTTCCATTCCACAGAGGATGCAACATGGAGGTAAACTTAGGCATGTCAATCACGTTTAACCACATTTAATCAGTAGTGAACGGTCGAAGGAAACACATTTTTTAAAAGATGGACCTAAGAGCAACATTTGTGAAAATTCCCTTTACCAACAACCTTCATGGTATTCAGTAGCTTAAATGGGCCATAACAGAATGGAAAGGCACTACGACATTTTCAGCAAATAATTAAATGTATCTGATTGGCAGTGTCAAAATCAATATTACCAAGTCAGTTACTTTTTTGAGTAGATTGCAGTTTTAAGGCGGCGGAGGCGGCTCGCTTTATCTACATCATACAAGAGGTTATTCTTATCCATCTGGTCTACTAAGCTGCCTGACGCAATTAATGTGATTCCCAACAAGGGTTTAACTATTGCTTTTTGCAAAGTGAGTGGTATACTTGATTGCAGAGCTGTTTTGGTGGCAAGAAAGGGACCTACACAATATTAAGCAGGTGGTTTTAATGTTATGGCTGATGTTAATAACTGCATTTTAAACAGCTATTAAGATATCTAAATGGAGGTTCCTTAGCTTAGGCGGTTACAGCACTGGTCTTGAAAATCAGGAATCAGGAGTTTGGATCCCACTAGGCCTCCACAACCAGTTATCAGCGGTGAACAATTTATTACACTCCTGGTGTTGGTCCCAGGCCCAAATAAATTGGGCTGGGTTGCAATGGGAAGGGCAACCGATGTAAAACATGAGCCAGTTCAACAATAAAACATTACCAGTCCAAAAATGTAAAAGCATCCAAGAGGGAAGATGAAATTTTAATGTGGTAAACTATGTGGTGGAAAAGTTGTTTATTAGTTTTATGGATAAATACTACTTAAAAGAACAAAATAAAGAGCAGCACTGATGCCCTGCACCAAGTCTCCATGTGTGAGCAGTGGTGAGCTGTGTTAGAAAGATGGCTGGAGTTCCAGCCTCAGACGGCATCCAGTAAATCGCATTATCTAGAAGGATTATGAAAACTGCGTTCCAGCATCCTCCTTGTCATGCTTACACACCAAAGGTGGCTTGAACACCATCTGAACTCAAGTAGAGGTACAGTTACATGTGTGGAAAAGATTCTGCTAAAAGAAGAATTATTGATTCAACAGTGCAAGTGAAGGTGGGAAAAACTAAATCCCCTTACATGTATAAGTAAAAATAAAAATTCAGCCCTTTGAAAAGAAAGAATTGTCTTTACTAGGTAATAATGTCCATTTTTATCTGAAATCGGGCTTGATGCCTTTAAATCCCACAATAATGCAAATGTAGGTCGTAAAAGTGAAATGCTCACGGACTACTCACTTTCTCACTCTGCTTATGTATAGTACTAAAGTATTATACACACCTCAAACTGTTCCTTGTGCCTTGAGCATAACTGCTTTACATTCAAGGCTGAACATTCCTTGATATGAACGCAAACATTCAGACCCACACAATAAATCCAACAGGACTATCTCCTCTCATGGAAGAGTTGTTGAGAGGAAGAGTAAAATTGATGCATGAAATATGTTTGGACAGTTGAGGAGGCCCTTTAAAGAGCTTCCTCCTCCAAAAACATGGTATGAAGGAAAGGATGGGGGTTCGACACTGAGTGACAACAGGACCTCCCACTTTAACAGGCTCCTTGATGAGGCGTGACTACTCCTGTCAGGTGTTTTGTCTCGCTCGGACCGGCGTGATGTGGCCATTGTGGCGGCCAATTCAACTTAGAGGCCAGAGGAAATCCCACCGCAAACAGAGGGAAGAGTTCAGTTGCTACAACAAATATGGCCATTTCTGTCATTACAAATCTGAACCTACATTAAACATCAATCAAGCAGGAGCTGAAACATCACAGGCAGGAAGCAGTGCACATCAAAACTACACACTTCTGGGGTTTTATACTTCTTACAGTTCCAGGTGTGTCGATTCTTAGGAGCTGGTCCAATTCCCAATCCCAGTGTGGAATTTAATCAGCAGAGATCTTCTCTGAGCCACAAAGAGGAGGCATTAAAATCCTATTATGACGCACAAAGCCTCCACTGTTTCTCCGTTATACTGCAGCACATTGTAAGGTACTTAGACGCTGATACTAACTAGTAACGTTGCCTCCGACATCAAAGACCTTTCACAAGTCTGGTGTGGTAGTTGTACGTGTCACAGTTTTACATGTTTTCAGAAATGCTCCGGCTTCCATCCTCATAGGTCCAGAATTTACAGCCACAGAGACAGGGCTTATCAATGATGCTCGGCAAAGTTGGTGTGATTTAAAGGATAGTTGACAAGGCTGACTATAGTATGTTGTGAGCTTGGACAAAGGTCTACTTTCATTTTTCTAGCAACTTCCAATTTGCCTCTGTCCATTAGTCCAGGCACCTCAATTTTGTAAGGTACTCTGGGTAAATGTTCTAGACAGAGAAGGGCTTGGCTCCTTTAACAGGAAGGGAAGCGCTCTGATTGTGGAACACATGAAAGGACAGCTCTGTCATCCGGGTGCTTTAATGACAGGCTGAGCAGATTTGTTTTGACTGAAGTGTTTTTTAATATGCATGACAAAAGACGTTCTTCTGAGACTTTTCCTGGCAACAGCACCAAATTTGTTTTGTTTCTACTGAGGCTCTTCATCGTATCATCGTGATCGGTAGTTGACATTCCATCGCAGCGTAAGGCCAGCTGTCAGAACAAAACTCTCTGCTTTTGAAGGCCCATCCAGTGCCCTGGAGATCAGCATTCTTCTTCCTGAGTTCAGGATAATGAGACAGACAGTACGGCTGGGGGGCCTGTTAAAATTGAGCAAGGGGCTTTTAGTGACAGCAAACTTGGGCCTTTTCACTACCCTTTACATGGTTCTGTCTCTTCTCTTGAAGGGCACAGAACCACAAATGGAAACATTTCTCTCATTCTGTCACTGAGCGCTGTGGTGAAGAGTGCTGAGCAAAATATAGACAAAATAGTCAAGACAGACCAGAGCAAGACAGCACATTCTAATTTTGTAACTGATCTTGAAAAGCCAAACTAAATATTAGAACAGTTCAAGCTCCTTCTGGTGCCATAAATTATTCAACATTTATCAGTTTTCTACGTTTAACACAATGAATCGCTGATTCATTTCTTTATGCAGACGTGTGTTGAAATGATTGGAGCTAGTGGGGAAATTCCAGGGAACTTATGGGGACTGAGAAATCCCGTTTTCCCGTTGACTGAGGTTTATGTCAATAGTTGGGTGAACATGGACCCCCTTATTACAAATAAAATCAGAAAAAAGCTTAATCCAAAAGAAAATGCTGAATGCCTTTACGATAGAGATTTCATTCCTCTGCAGGGGGAATGTACAAGTTAGAAAGGCCGCCGCTGCATGTAAACGGTGTTTCAAAGTAACCCCCGGTGAGCGTGTGCTCAGCAGCGCTACTTATGTGCAAGATGCCGGCGTTTAATGATACAGAACACAGCAGAGTTTGTTTTCCTAATTTAAAGTGGGAAAGTAAGAAATAATGAGCTCTACTAACACGTCCAAGAAAAACCACTAGAAGCCGTGATAGACCGATGGTGTGAACAAATTAAAAAGCGCTGAAAAACTTTGAAGACGCCATTTATATGGATGAATCTTACAAAAAAAAGTGGATCAGAACCACAAACTACAAGCATGATGCCACAATAAATTAAGTGATTGAAGATGAGGTAGACATCTGTGAAAGTCTCTGACCACTGGTGGATCTGTGTTTTTCTGGATGAAGCGCCTAACAATTCAGGTGAGTTTATCACACAAAACTACCTCACTAATAGCTCAATGTTTGCTAACGCCATTAACTGATAAAACTCCTCCTCTATTGGTCACTTTTGCACTCGTCACACAGCTGTTGACAGCTGTTTAGATTGATGTGTTGGCGCATGTAAACACTATATCAGATTGGATCACTACACATGCAAATAGTATTTGGTAACAAATTTGTAATTAAGTCCGTACAAATAAGTGCACTAGACTTGTTGAACCGCAAATCCTCGAGAACAGATAACGGATTTTTGCACACTTTAATAACCAAAGCACACAGACTGACGTATGTCTCTTATTAATTTCTAATGTGACAGTAGGAAATATCGTAGCAAAGTGCAGTAGAGCCGAATGATGCCCGATCTGCTACTTCAATGCAACTTCACATTTTTTGTTTTATATTCCATAATCATATATTTGGTTTCTATTGTTGTCTCTTGACTATTGGTGAAAATATACAAAACATTTTAGAGATACTAGTGATCAAAATTCTAAGCGTAGAAAATCTTGATTTGGTATAAAACACAACTTTATGGTCTCGTCTAAAAATTCAAACCATATACAAACAGCTATGCCGACAACTAAAAGCTCTAAAGGAAAGGCATCAAATCTATTTATGACAGAAAATGCAGCGCAATAGTCAAACATGACAACATCTGATGATTGTTTCCGGAATATCCAAGCCAGCTTCTCTCTCTAGTGGTGCTTTGAGGTATGATGGGGTGGGGGGTGGATTAGCAGATGTAGTTTGGGAAGAAGTAAATGCCATTGAGAGAGAGGGAGATAAAAGTAAAGGGATTGGTCTTACCTTGTAGGGCGTAGGCAGGACAAAAGAGACAGCACATGAAAGAAAAAAAGAAAAGAAAAGAAAAGATTAGACGCTGTTTACCAAAATTAAGCCATATATCAGCACATTTGCAGAGAACACAATCACCGCACTGATAAAGTGCTGTCTAGACAGAGCTCCCCTGCTCCCCATTGGTGGGGGCTTGAAACCGCTGATTCTATAAAACACTTTGGCTGGAAGAAGTTGGCCTTCCATCACAGTTTCACAGTAAAGCCTTTAGAGTCAATGGGAAAAATGATCTATCATCGTCGGACTTCAAGGTGCAAAGGTAGAGTACGTATCTGCCTTCCCGGATCAAAATTAGCTTACATCAAGCTCAACAAAGACAGAGACACGGCGACTTTATGAAACCATCTTTCCAGCTTTCACACCAACGTGAAACCATGGTTGTCCAGTTGTGTGGAGGTTAGAAAGTATCTCTTGCTTTATCGTCTCCATCTAATTTCTTTTATTAGTACTCCACTATTTCTGTCATGACTCTTGTTGACATTCAAGTGCGACAATATAACCCCTTTTATTCCAGGCAGGACTGTTTTGTAGCTCACAGTTCTGTATTTCAGATGTGGCAAAATAAAGGATCATTGTTGTTCCACAGATGAACAGGCCGACGAGGTTGTAAAAACCCTGAATCGACGTCTGTTTAAAGGAGTGAGCTGGAAGGGCAGCAGGGAGGGAAAATGGTGTGACATTTTGTGACCCTTAACTGTGAGATTTAAATCCAGCGAGAAAAAGAAAAAAAAGAAGCTAGTAGACAGTCCATATATCTCACTCAATTAATAATAATAATAATAATAATAATAATAATAATAATAATAATAAAAATGTTGATGGGTGTAATGACCACCATCTTCTTTCGCTTATCTATAAGACTCGCCATTTGGAGTCGGTATGTCCACTTGGATTTATGACATGATCCAGTACATCATTTTTTCTCCGTTTAGTGGTCTGCATGAACTCCCATACTTTATTAATAGAGATTAAGCAGCACTGCTGGTGCATGTGTTGCCAGTCATGATCATACAACGTAAGTGATGAAAGCTTCAGCGACTCCAGAACTCAGCCCTCCTGTGTTCGTAAATGTGCAAAATGATGTAGATAATGGCTGCTGGACAAGATTTCACTAGACAAGAAGAGCGCTAACAGAAATACAGAAGAACTATAAGCCTTTTTTCTATACTTGCTGACTATTCTTCATCTCCGTGACAAACACTGAAATATTTACAACAGGGGGATGAATTTACCACCAGGTTAAACTTGTTATAACGCAAGAGCCACAATGCACATCTCTCTTTGTCATTCATACCTCAAGAAGGAAACAAAGGCATTGCAGACGTTGCTGAGCCAGAATTTTAATGAGTACAGAAAAATCTAAAACAGGACACTGATCTTCTAAGACATCGGAGTAGGATGAAAATAGTTCAGCTCCAAGACAAAAGCCATGTTTGGAGAAGTCATTGTCTACATCTAAAGGCACTGATCACATTTGTCTTAGCCTTATTTGGAGCTGGAGGTTGTGAGGCATGATTTATCAGTGACCCCTATGACAAATCACACACTATTAAGAAAGACTGTGATCCTTCATCCAGAATGCATTTTTAGTGCAAACGGTTCTCTGGGCATCACAAGCAAGAGCTTGACATCTCCCTTGTGAAAACGCTATGATGGATGAAGGGCAAGGAGAGAGCAGGGGTACTAAGAGAACCTCTTAGTTTATCACCCAACTAGATGCCTTGATGGAGAGATACTCTGCAGTGGGAATGGAGCTCTAGACAAAACAAGACTTCTCTTCTTTCTGTGTTCCCGCTCTCTCTTCCAGCCAGGAGCGATATCCATCCCTATCTATGTAGTCCGGATCACGAGAGCAGCGGGTGAACCCAGCAGCTTCTTAAAGCCTAGTGGGCTGTGAGGTAACTGGGACAAGCCGACTTGAGTCGTGCTTATCGCTAGCAGTAGAACAAAGAGACAGGGGTCATAATCACACTATTAGGCTGAGTCAATCCTCTTTTGGGGCTTTCAGAGGTAAAGCCATAACGCTGTTTCCCCATAACACTTACTATAGTTTTTATTTGGGAAGGCCACCCAGGTATATTAGCAGATGCCAAAGTACATTTGGCAAACCATTTTTCTAATTTTTTTTTTATCCGTCAATAACAATGACGCTTTGATTTATAAACTAGTGGACTATCTTGCATGGCTCTGCATTGTAAAAGGGTCAAATGACTTGCCGCAATCATCAAACACTTTCAGTAACTAATAGTTACGTATGGAAAAACTACTTGTATAGACTATTTAAAGTTTATTCCTATGTTATTATGATTTAACACCTTAAATAAAGAGGCAGCGGCAAAGTTCATTTTCTTTCTGTTTTATTTTCTGTAACCACTTATACTCCACAGAAGTCTGTCCCAACAAACATGGGGCCACATATAGTGATAAAAAAACATTAAGTGCCCCCTGCATACCTACACCTATGTCACAGGTTGATTCTTTCTGTGAGGCACAGTGCTAACCACCAGGCCGCCATGATTTGATGTTATGTTACAGAGCATATGTTGTGAATTACAGTGTTGATGTTATCCAGTACTAGCAAACTTTTTTCTCCATTCCAGCCTACTGCATGAAAGTATGTCCGGGTTTTATTTATTTGCGGTCAACTAGTGTTATATCACATATCTGTATGTTATTTAAGAAGAAAGAAAAAAAACGCTGTGTAAAAATGACAGAATCTTTGCTGAACGAAAATGAGGCATGAATATGACTAGTCATTATCGGCATTATAGTGTAAGTAAAAGTTGGTTTATTAAGTTACAGATCAATTTTACAATACAGGGTTTACTGAAAACCCAGCTTATGTACTCAGACAAGATCAGAATCAGAATCAGAATCAGCTTTATTGGCCATGTATATGCATACAAGGAATTTGACTGCGGTTGACTGAGCTCTCACAGTACGAACGTCATATAAATCATTTTAAATGAAATGGACAAGGCAATGGCAATGGACCGAGATGTTTCTCGGTTTGAATACTGACGTGGTGCCTGGTGCCTCTGTGCAGTTTCCATACTCTCTCTGCATCTCCACTGCTCTCCTCTAGGTGCTTTAGATTTACAATAAAAAATAAAGTAAATAAAGTTAAGTCAACTCTAGGCCTATATCTGTATATAGCCAGTGTATGTTCAGCACAGAAACCAACTATAGATGCTCCTACGGATTCAAATTTACATCCCGGTGCATCATCTCCCATTTACTGTAGGCTTATTATGTTAGTGTTTTGTAAATGCTTGTAAGTTGGGCTATTTGTTGCAGATGTCAAATATTGCAGCAATCCACACGTGGCTCAGCTGCTGTTGTGAAAACATTTTATATATCTTATTAAAATATCTTACCGAAAAAAAGGTGCACAGAGAAGACACAGAAAAAGAAAAATGGTGAGGGGAACAGCTGTGTGCTCAGTTAAGTGCAGGGGTCTAGTTGGCCTGGATATAATCGGCAGTGTAAATTTTGCCTCAAAGTTTATGTTTTGAAGCAGGAGAGTGTCAGTATCTGACCTATCTGACTGGGTGAAAGCATCTGAAGAACTGTAAGAGTTTTTGGTTGTAACATGTCTGCAGTATTTCATGTAGTATATGGCAAAACTATGTCATTGATGCAAATGAGGAGTGAAGACTAGCCCGTGTTGTCCGACCCCACAGAAGGGGTACTTGTTAACTTGGTCTCCAAATGCCTCCAATGAAGTGCCTGTGGGATGTGCTGGACAGACCAGTCTTGTCCCTGGAAGCTGCACCTCAGAATTTACAGAACTTTAGGGATCTACTTACTGCCAGATACCAAAGCACACCCGCAGAGGTGAAGAGGAGTTCCTGCCACAACAGGTCAGAGCTGCTTAGGTGGCAAAAGGGAATGGGATCTAAAAAAGTGTTTTTTGTTTTCTTTCATAATCGATTAGTTGATCAATTGATCGGAAAAACAAGAGTGTGCAAGGCTATGAGTGAGCAAAGATTTCATACAGGCAACATCTGTACGATAGGCTGAGCTTATTTCTGGTAACCCTTCCTTTCATTTTAGCTACCCAGAGAAATTTAACCCAAAACGTGATTGAATGACTTGTATGAACTAATTTTTCACTTAGTTGGTTTCACAGTATATAGACTTAGCATAAGATATGATACTATATGTTAGGATGCTACAACCTCTAGACACCCTCTCTCCGGTTAGCATGACTCAGTTTGACTCAGCACAAATAGGCTGAGAATATATAGCATCTTCATTTTAACTGCATACTCGTATATTAAAAAAGGTCAAGTAATGGTCCATACAGTTCTGGAGATATTGCCAAGAATAACCCCTCAACTCCGACAGCAGAAAGAGTAATCAAGTTCCCGAGCAATCTTCATTACACAGAGAGCACTCAGCTTTATTGAGATTCAGGGCGAGCGAGACTGCAAGCGTACAAAAAGGATTTATTGATTGCACTTAATGCAATAAGCATGCAGGGTCCAACGCAACAATTTCATTTGATTTTTTCTTTAAAGTCATGCTGTTGGTGCGGATGACCCCTGGAAATGGACAAACTTTAGAGCACAGTCTCTGAGGAACGAGGACAATGTTACACAAAGTACACACCGGACAACAGCCTTAAAGGACTATCACAACAATTTTTAGTCAAGAAGGTCACTTTACTACTCAACCTGGGAAAATGCTAATTTGACGGCATTCAAGCAGCACAAATCTCCCCTAAGACAGCTCTCATTTTCTCATTATGTCATGGCACATAAAAAAACTGTCCCATGATAGTTCCCATGACACCTTTTTTGAACTAGGACGATATCATTATACAAAGTTGGTAGCATTGATTGGATAGTTATTCAAGATTAGCAATATATCCCAAAAGGTGAATCTCCTCAGGCCCTAAAGCTCCAGATGTGATGGTGTCTTCCATAGCACTTGCCTCACTCTTGGACCCAATTTCATGACAATCCTTCATGGAATTTTTGTGTGCTTGACAAAGATGGTCCAAACAGCCCTATTCTGTAATGTCAAAAAATAACCAAAATCTGACCCCATCCCTTCATCCAGAACCCGTCCAAAGTTGTTTCACCGAATCTGTCCAGTAATTATTGTTCAACCCTGCTATTAGACAGACAGACAGACACAGGCAGGCAGGCAGGCAGTCGGACAGACAGATACCTATGGTAGATACTGATGAAGCTTTCAAAAGTCTGATCGAGGGTCCTGATCGAAGATTGGCCATCTCTAATTAGAGCTTGAGATGCAAATGTAAAGTGAAATTTGAAAGGTATAGACATTTTCCAGAAATGGAGCACAGGGCAAAAGATGAGATGCTTCCTAAGAGTTGTATGAACTAGTATTTTTTGAGCTTTGTTAGGGATGTGTATCGATATTAACCTTAGACCCTTCAATGTTCTTACCAAGAAAGAAATATGGAAATACTTTTCTTTGCAGATTTTATTTCTTTTGGTGCATTTATTAATTTAATATCTTAGGCACTCTAAATTGACCATGCAATGACTAATAATTTGGTGAAGCATGGTTTTAAACAGTAAAAAAAAAACATATATTTGTTGAAATTATGTATTTTTAAGTAGTAAATCCTCAAATGCGAAAGATTTGCTCTATGCAAAAACAAATAACACCTTACTTATCAAATAAAACTTTTTCAATAGTCAAAGTTAATGCCTCCTTCTTGGTAGCTTCTTTTACCTGTGGTGTCTCCCGCTCCATCATTGGCGCCTTACTTTTTATCATATGGATGCTGCCACTGGATCATATTATAAACAGGTTAAGTCTAACTGGAAGAGATTTTTGAATAAGAAAAAGTTACTCAAAATTTACTCAGCCAAAATTTTAAACAGGGCATTCAAGGATTAATGTATTGACCAAAGTAACCCATTAAGAAGAAGAATTATTTAATGTAAAGGCTGTGTTTATTATTTTGGACAACTATCACCACTCATCGCCCTCCATCTATTGAAAACATACTGGGGAAAAATCACATCCTTGGTAGGAAGATAAACAAAGCTGCTGGTGGGCCATTATTTGCCATATTTTTCTAATTCAACTCTCCCTATTCTCATTCAAAGCTAGCCTACTCACTGCCCTCGGCAAATCAAGAGAGGACAATATAAATAAACAGAACTGGATGAGAAAGAAGTGGATTATTCCAGACCCGGGTCTCTGTACGGCTGACAATCGGCCATGTGTTCCAGCTGTTGGCTCTTCAGTCTCTACTCCCTCCCCTCAAAAACATCAACCAATAGCCAGGCGACCCCCAATGACACTTCTGTCAACTCGTCTTCCAGATCACCATGTTCCATTCATTATCCCATCCGTCCACCCTGCTAGCCCCTTGTTGACCTTTTACTCATTGGGTCAGGGCAATAAATACTGTGTGCCATGCTTTAGAGGGGTGTTGACTTCAAGCCCCTCCCCCAATCACACACACACGTACACACACACACACACACACACACACATAGCACAACTGTGCAAAGAGGAGTTTGATGCTTCTTTTGAAACTGTTGTGACTTGTGAAAATGAAGAAACTGGCCTGACAGAGATATAACAGATAAATAAAAAATATGCTATGTCACATCTTTGAAAAGTGCAGGAGGATATGAGAGTGTTTTCAAGTCTATAATTACGTGTAATTACAAATGTCTACAAAATGTCTGTGGTTGAGTCATAAGGGGTGACTTCAATGAACGGCATTTCCACAAACATGAGGAAAGGGGGAGTTAAGTTTTTTATGGATATTCTAAAGGGTTTAAGATCTTGAGTTAAAATAGGTTAGAGGGAAATGGTGGATACAAGTGTTAAACAATTTAGGAAGCATGTTTTAGTTGTTTGAGGGCATTTTCCATCTGCCCCATAATTATGTTAACCTGACCACAGGAGCGCCAAGAGGCTGCGTTATCAAAGTTATTCCATTTGGTCCAGAAAATTCTACACCAAGAGAATCAGATATTAGCATACGCTGAGATGTTTTTCTTAATAGAACCATTGGTTAGATAATTATTAATTCTGGTAAAAGCCGTTCTCAAGACTAACTTTTAGCCAACTTGCATTGAAATTCCAGATAACCTAAACTGCTTCTCAGCTCACCCGTCCCCATCGAAGAATGAACAGCTTTCAAGTGTCACAATGTGTTTTTAAAGTTATGACAGATCGCTGTATACATATTACATTGTTAACTATTCTCAGTCATCAATGCTTTAAGTGCACGTCCGTGTGTAAGAATCAAAAGTTCTTTGCAGGAAGTCTGGCTGCAAACAGTCAGCTGCTATGTTCTGAAAAAGCGCCTCTTGAAATTTAACAACACAAGAATTAAAACATATTCTGAGAGCTATGAACGTTACGCAAGCATAGAGACGGATGCCAGGAGGCATAAAAGAATTAGCCCGTCCTTTCTTTAGATAGTGCATGCTATTCAACATTAAACAATAAAGCAAAGCACGGATTAACCTAAATTACAGACAAGACAAGCTCACAGCACCACTGACCTTACAACAATGTACTCTATCTTATTTAGTCTGAGTTAAGAAAGTATCAGGATTAAATTTACTTTATGAACGTAGCTCAGCTTCCTTGATAAAGGGCTTATTAAAAGACTATATTGTTTGACATAAATACTGGACCGAACACATTAGTTGATTAGTGCATTTCACAAAGCATATGGGAGAGTAACCGCCTTACAGCATGTTGTCTACCACAGGGATGGATTTTATGTGCTTTACCTATGTCATTCATTCTGGTTTGTCTTCATCATGGCCTCCGTAAAACTCAGCTGATAGAGTTTTTTATTCCAAAAATGCAACGTGACAGATTATTCAACCTAATTAGGCTGATGATATTAACTCTTAATATGAAGAAATGTCAGGATCAGACATTTACATTGTATTTCACAGGTGACACAGTGATGAGTGGTCTTCCTGCATCGCACTGGTGAACCTTCAAATATCCTTAAAGCTCAAACTGCCCTTAGAGGGAATAAACGTTCACATCATGCAAATTTCATGATTGATGTACATGAAGATAGAATTATTGAAATAAAAACTAAAAGGCAAGTTAAACTCTGGCCTGTCATTTTTATTACATCAAATTTCAGGCCAACAATATGACCATGCCTGAATGTGTGTGTGATTATTAGCATAAAACTAGGACACGTCAAGGTCATTTGTGTAGCACAAGTGGGCAATTAAAATAGTGATGTGTAAGAGAAATAAGGATATAAAAAAAACAGTTAAGTAATAAGTATTAAGTTATATAATAAACAGTAATAAGATTTGGTAAGCCCAGCTCTGTACAAACGTGGATAGTCAGTGGTAGTAGTAGCAACTCTGTGGTGTTTCAGCACAATGAAGTAACAGTCCATATGACACAGTGTAGTTGTCACATCAAAACATCAAAATGCAGTTGTAAGAACACTGATTTTCCACTCATATTACTATCTGCCCGCTGAAGCATAAGTATTTAATCTTATGGCAATACTATCTAAGACAAATCCAATACTGTTTGGGTTGGTCTTTTTTTTTGTTTTTTTGGAGAGTAATAATTCTGCGGAAGGGAATAAATAAAGACAGTGAAAGGGTAACAGCCATAGGTGAAACGCCAATAATTCCCTGACTCAGTTGATCCCTCAGTAGCCCCTGTCAAACAGCTCCAAAAGTAAGGGCAACGTTGCACTCAGCAGTGTTCTGCGATGACAAAATATACATTTGGACATTTGGACAGAGAGTTTTTGTTTTTTTTAACTTTTCACTTCAGTTCTCTTTCCTTTGTTGTGTCTTGGATTTCCAAGACACAACAAAATCTGTGACACTTTGTTGTGTCACGGATTTCCTGTGATTCTGCTCCATCTCATTCAAATCTGTAAGATTTCCGAAAACAAAACACACTCAACATAGGGATGAAAGGTTCCGTCTACAAAGACATCGTTAACATTGAGCACAGATCAGCCGTGCCATGTTGCCACCCCATTGTTTGCAGAAAGTTAAAATGATTTCTAAAACCAAACATTAGAAGCGCATTAGGCTATGGTTGTTTTGCTCAGTGTAAGCAAATAATTGCAAAACATTGCAGCAGTATCACATGATCACTATCTTAAACAGTGAATGAAAAATCATACCCAAGCAGCATTCTCTGCCTCAGTAGCTAAATTCTGACACTAATCACTTATTACTGTCGGACCTTCAGTTCCCACACTGCAAGTCAGGGCTACCTGACCCGAGGCCCCAAACGTCCCCTCCCTCCCCACCATTTCAAGGCTGTCCCCTCTGACCTCTTGCAGTGAGAACTTGCATGACTCTGTGATCTTACTTCTTTCCCTCTCTTTTCCTACCTACCTCTCTTTAGCACATACTTTCCCTGCAGTGTGCATTTGTGTGCATAAGTGTGTACGCGCACAGATTTCCCAAATCCTAAGTAAATGGTCTAATTACTGGGAAAAGCTTCTAGGTCAGTTGCTTAGAACTGAGAGGCAATCTTTAATGCTTTATCTCCTTTATAAAACATTAATTAATGAACATCCAGCAGCCAATGTAGTGCATTACTAATTAAGTTGACTCTGAAGTCACATGACTACAAATTGGGTCAATTTGGGATGGTAACCCAGTTGGTATACCTTCCTCACCACACACACACATACACACACACACACACACACACACACACACACACTCACACACACTCACACACACACACACACACACACACACACACACACAAATCCCTTTGCATTATTCAGAAAGCATCTCCCTTCCTTATATATTTAGCGCAAAGTTTATCATCAGGGCATGACTGAGCCTCCTTGAAGTCAATGAGATAAGAGGGTTGAGGGAACAAAGTCTTTCCCAGTCTGACAGAGGAATAATTGAAATTGGGGTCAGACACTGGAGGCTTAAATGGCAATGGATAGTTCTGGTATCTCCCTTTTGGATGACTTACCTGTTTCAAACATTTTACCTTCCAACAGTTGTTGCTAGTTACATAGATTTATCAAAACTGTTTCTGTACAAATTTGATGTTGTGAACAGCCATATACGGTATGTTTATATCATCCAACCCCTGGATACTTTGATATGTGTGCTTACTAGTAACCGTTTACCATAGTACAGAAGTGGCTTAATCTACAGTCACATAACATAATGATACTTAAATTCATTTAATGGGGTTTAATTGGCTGAAGATTAAACTAGCACACAGTTTTTATTTCAGTCAAGTTTTTAATTATTGTTTTAACATCCCCATCTGAGCAATACAATCTGAGATTAAAGACATGAAAGGACAACACTATTCAACAACTCGTCCATTCATCAAAGAACAGCTTTGTCATCACAGTCCTGTGAGCAAAACGTCTGCATTGGAGTCTAGTGAAGAGATTATTAACAACGTGAAAGAACTCCAGACTGTGAAAACACACCTAGATTACACAGACACAGAGAGGAAAAAAGAGCAAACAGGAAATTTGAGACAACTTGTGGTAAAAGCCTAAGCCTAGAAGCTTAAGCCTCATCTTAAATAAGTTCCCATCACATGAATCAATGCAAGAGGCAAAAAAAAAAATCCCAATTTAATTCCTTACAGCCATTTCCAATTGCATGGTCCTATTTCTTAATATAACTTTTGAGCTAACAGTGGCATTGGTTCTGCACCTGCAATGCAGTGCATGACATTGACCTTCACGTACAGGAATCGGGGAAAGCCTGAGAGGTCTAATTGAATGTGTCGACAAAAAAACCTGTCCAAAGGCTCTCAGGAAACAGAGTGAAGGAGGGCAGAATAGAATGAGAAAGGATCTCATTGTTGCAAAGGAACTCAGAGTGCAGCAGCACTTTGACACAGGTATTCTGCTAAATAAGGCCAGCATTGTACAGAGAAAGCATGCATATTGGCACAAAAATGATTGAGGGGGGCTTGAGAAAGGGCTTAGGGCGGGGAGTTTCAGACACCTGCTTGGGTCGTTACCTCAGTCTGCTCTTGTGACTGAAATCTTGGTTGTTGGAGGGATTTGTGCCTATATAGAAAATTCATACTTGGATTTAGAAGCAAAAGATTCAAGGAGGTATGAAAGAAGGAAACGTTTGAACTTGCCTCTCAGGCACTCATTTTTTAATTCATCAGTAACTTAATGAAGGATGAGCAACTTTATGAAAGCCTCTGTGGCAAGACCGTCTGGAGTGTGGGTCATCTTCCACCTTCATACAAGTAAAGGATTCTAAGTTGTAGTGAGATGGAGGATGAATGGTGGGTAAACTTGATCCAGATTGTGTTCTGCCAATATACTGTCTGACGGTAATCCAAATAACAATATTGTTGTTTTTGAACTCACAAAAATCCGTAAATGCATAGATTAATGAAGTTCTCCGTCTCCACTTCCCATGTAATCACAGGCATAACCATTCATATAATCAATTCTTACTGTTGTCCACCAGTCCCTGGTAAATGGCAATATAGTGGCATTGATTTTTTTCACGTGAGCACAATGTGCTTTTTTGTGGCTCCTTAGCAAGGAGGAGCTAAGATCTAATTACCAGTGAAAAGATGAAGTCTCCCAAAGCTCGGCCGATGGATCCATTCTTCTTGTGAACTGAAAAGAAGGTTGATGCTGGCATTAATTCAGCCCCTGATTATCGTGTTTCCGAGACAAATGAATGGAAACATTAGTTACAGAGAAGCCAAGAGACCATTGGCTGAGCAGCCTAAAGGATGAATCTCCATTGATCTCCATCTGCACAGGAGCAAAGTATCCACTGGATATCTACAGCTTCATGTCCTCTCGAGGTGAAAGTCACCCTCACGTGTTAAAGGAAAACAAAGAACCCTTGCTGAAAGACCTCCATCGAATCTCATCCATCAGTTGGACTTATGTTGAAACAAAAGAGAATTATTGAATTTTCACAAGATTACCTATTGATGTTCTACCAAACAAGACAGAAGGAAATGCAAGTGCTAAAGGTCAAACATGCCTGTCATGTTAATAAAACAGTAACAAGGGTTAGTATAAACAGATGCTGAGCAAGTCCATGTCACACAGAACATTTGACTTCCTCCACGGTGGTTTTCCTCTGACTTAACCCTCAGCAAACAAATGCATTCACCTTAGGATACTGTTTGACCAGCTCAAGCCAAAAGTCTGCAGCCGCAGAGTTTTTTGTCTTACCTCTTTACAACCAGGACAGGACCACACACATGCTGTGGCCATGGCCAGCACCAGTATTGTTCACATGGTTGCTACGGTGCCTTTGAAACAGTGGTAGGTAGGACAGAAGATGGCCACCACTGTTTATAGTTAATGAATAGCCTCTGTCCGGCAGGCCGTCACCGCTGATAATAGCTTTCGCACTGGCTGCATGTTTCATAGGCAACCCAGGGCTGTTTCTTGGGAGCGGCAAAGTTTGAAGAGCTTTCTCAAGGAGACCCTGGTCGTTCGATCAAACACCATTTTAAATAAATATACTTTCGGGTCAAGATAGATTTTACAGCAACAATCATAACAGATATTATATAGAGAACTAGAGAACTCCAGCAAGAACTAAACTATATAGAGCTTTTCCAATTTGCAATTTGTCAGGGGTTAAATAAAATACCTGAAGCACAAGGATGTGAAAAGGGAAGATTTCTTTATACAATTTCTGAAATTGAAAATTAAAAACAAATGTCATAAATGAAGTCTCATATAACATAATATCATTAAATAAAACTAAAAAAAAAGTGCCCTAAATTTAAGCCCTATCTGTCATGACATAAGTAACGAGAACTCCATAGGAGCTCCTTCTCCAAAAGACGTGAGGTTATATATATTTTACGTGGACTAGTACAAACACACATACATGGAGGAAACATAACCTTAAACATCTAATCGAACATTAAGAAACACAAATCTTCAGTTAAATACATTAAGAAGCAAATAAATTAATTCTAGAAAAGCTTTAAAAAATTCATACTTGGATTTTGAAGCAAAAGATTCAAGGAGGTATGAAAGCAGGCCACGTTTGGACTTATTACACTGGAGGTATATAGGTTATAAAGGTTTGCAGAGATCTTCATTCTTACTTATAACAGGTTCACTTCCTGTAAATCAGGATTACAAGGCCGTCTTTTCTTTTCAGTAGGTCCGAGCAGACTGGTGGGCAGCCACACATCCCCACTGAAGCTTCAGCTTCACAATAGAGATGCAGAGGTGACAGAAGATGACTGACTTTGTATAACTAGTTTTCAAAATACACTAGAATTTGACTCGTTTTCATCTATTTTTGAAACTACAATAACCAGCTGGTTTAAATCTTTGGTAGGTAGGGCTCAATGTCATCAATGGTATGAAATATGAAATTACGTCTGGAACAATCCCAGAACATTTACACCCCTCAAGATTCAGTTTGCACCTTTTTTTTTGTCCAATATGGGGGATGTGTCACATGAACAACCCCAAAACGCTTATACAGTATTTATACATATAAACAAAGTCAGAGCTCAAAAAACAGATTCCCTCAAAAAATGTCTAAGGTGTCTATTGGTAGAACATGCTCAAAGTATACATTTTCTATTCTAGCATATCTGTCACTGATTAACATCAAAGAGACAGCAGAGAAGGAATAAGAGGGAGAAGAAGCTGGTACGGCCAGACCATGTGTAAATAATACTTCAGGTTACCCTCCCTTCTTTACAAGCTGAAACAATGCCTCCCAGATCCCTGAATTACTGCTAATTTCCAATACAATTTGCATCTTGTCTGCCCATGTCATGCTAATGATGGTTTAACATGACAATGAGGTTTTCTAAATGAGCAGTTGAGGGAGATGCAGCGCTGGAATAATTACACAGCTGCATTTCACCATAGACCTCAGCTCCCCACCTGTCACGGCTTTCTTTTTCCAGTCAGGAAAGGTTTTAAGAAGAGGCAGGCTCCATATATTGTTATTTGCTGTACAAATGGCAAATGATTTAGATGTGACTAAATGAATTACTATGGGAGAACTATAATAGGGCAAACTAATTATATATATGTGTAGCTCCTGACAATCAATTGACATGTTTCAGAAAACTCAGAAAAAGGCATTTGAGATTTGATGATGGTCTGGGGAACATCGTGACCTGACAGGACAACGTACAGAAATATCTGCCTCAGCTGCACCATGGACACTGTCGTCCCTTATCAGCCTGTTTGACCCCAGAGCTGTCTGACGCTTCCACCCACAGCAAACTGAAGACGCCAGCAGGAGATAACAGATACTAAGACTGAGTCATATCTTAACAATAAGTGCCATTCCCACCAAAGTAAACATCACAGCTAGGTCTCCAACATAAAATACGCCTTCCACAGTGAACTGCAAAAAATTCCCCCCTTAAGAACCTTGATAATAAGAGTTCAAATTTGTTAAATTAAACCATACGGGGGGGGGGGAAAGTGAGAAAAATTGATTGATTATTCCATTAATTTCAATTGATTTCAGTCCAACATAAATGAAAATCTTGGTGAATTCCGGTCAACCTGATTCTTGAATAATACCTCCTATCATGTTTTCTCTCCGCTTAAAAACATGATTTAGGAAGTCTAAAATCATGGATTCTAAATTTCTGGAGTTTCACAGTGTATTTAAATCAGTAGTTTTGCAGTGGTTAGACAACACCTCATTGAGATGGTGTTCACTGGCTGCGCTGTGGTTGAAAGCCTGTACGTCTTAAATGATTACGTACATGTAGGCATACGCGCCGTGCCTGTAATTAGAAACGTATGGCCGCATGAAATGCTTCAGGGAGAGCAAATGGATCCCGTCTAAACAGCTGTCTGTCTCCATAGCATTTCAAACTAATGTAATAAATGAAGAACTAACAAAGTGACAGGTGCTATGGCCACTTTCATAAGCTGGAAATACAACATTTCCTCTCTGAGCTCTGGAGGTTTTATTAAGTGGGACCATATGTTTAAAGAATTTGTTTTTTATTAGGAATAATGGCTTATCATCCCATACTTAGCTATGGTTTATAGTGCTTCCAGGTGTTTCACCAGAGTTCATAGGGATTGCAAGGGGCCTATGGCCATTTAACTTGACACCAGTTGAAGTGCAGCACAACTGTCGTGCATGTCCTTGTTACTGGTTTCCTTTCATATTTGACCATTAAGGTACACAACCAGGCCTTGTAGCCGTGCGTTAAAATGTCCTAATTGTTCAACCTCCAGAGGGAGAAGGGAACACTTCCTGCGTCAGTGGCAAAGGATGTGGTGGGAAGGAGCCGCTATATGCCACCTGTCAAAGTTTTGAGAGGCTCGGGGTTAATCAGGCTTTGCAGAGTTGTTCATGTGGTAATCGCCATGATTATCAAATACTCCCAAGAGATGGCTGCAGGGGACACGGAATAGAGTTGGTGTGAGATTGCAGAACCATGGGAGATAATTGAAGGACAGGAAATTTGATGAACTCAGCAATCTCATAAGCTTTGCAGGCAATTAAAAGCAATTGTCAATGTCAACATAGTTCCAGTAGACTTTACAATCCGAGACCAGTTGCTACTGAGCTAAGTGGGATATATTTAATTTATAAAAAGCTAAATGAATTTTCATTTTATGTGGAGCCTCAGTGATGCATGGCTTCAGTTTAAGGGTCAGGAACTGCATAACAAACTACTTAGACAAAAAAAACATAAATTAAGGGGCTAGAATACTTTTATGCTTGGCATTGGGTAGAAATAATTCAATCTGTTGCAACATCAATGTTTTAAATTCAAGGAAGACTTCCAGGACAAAAACTTACTTCCTACTTACTTTCCAGGAAATCAAATTTAAAGAGTGCACAGGCAACATAGGGACTTTAAAGTTAATTAGAAGGAAAGGGACATTGATGAGAGACGTCATCTGTTCTTTATATTCTTCATCATCATCATCAAAATGGTAGATAGTAAAGTGTTTTCTCTTGAGGTTCAGAATCATCTCGGAAAATAATTAAAATCTCTAGGTAGAGCGAACACACCTTGAATGATGCATTTGAAGACAAAATTCATTTTAAGAAAATCTTCATTCTAGACCATACTGAAATATATAAACAATGTGTCTGGGAGTGATATTTTATGAGCTGGCGTTGACTGAAATGTGCCAGACATATATATATTTTGATGAAAAAGGTGAAGAGATGTGAAAAGATTGTGGTCCACATGAGTACGACTGCAGAGGTCCCTCCTGCCCTATAAAAAACCAGGGCTGGAATGATATATAAATTGGATTTCTAATCTGACAGGGGATATGCCATACTTTCACCAAAACCAAAACTAAATCCAAGTGAAATTCAAGAGGTATTGAGGTTAAGTTTAGCTGTTTAATCTCCTCTGTTCCTCTCAATGTTTTGCGTTTTTAGTCGAGGGGATTACTGGACAGCAGTCCTGGACTACAGTCTGGGCTACAGTCCAGGCTGGTGGTGGTTATGGTGGTGGATGCTTTGGCTTTGGGCTTTATCTACCATGGTTGAACATGAGCCCTGCAGCTGCTCATTACTGAGCATTGGAAGTGCTTGGACTGCTTTATGAGTGGTGGGAAAGTCTGCAGGGATTCTCTGCCCATTATACTGGAAAAATGGATTGTGATTATTTAAAAAGTTTTAGTATGTTATAAGATCCTGCTTCCCTTTTTAATCCAAGCCTTATCTCTACAGGCTGCCCCGTCTTTGCATCAGGGATTGTTATTGGCATATCAGGGAGTTTTATGGGGCGAGACTATGGCAGAATGCTTGAATTGGCAGTTGAGACCCTTTCCTCATATCAACACGGTTCTGGGCCCAAATGCAGTCTCTGTGCTGAGATCACCTGTTCTTCTCGCGTCTTTTCATGTCTGTGGGTTCTCTCTGGGGGCTCCGGCCTACTCACACAGGCTGCAATAGAGGATTTAAAGTTGAGCTGATATTATAAATATGGTATAGAATTATTACTTAAAGACTTAATAAAATTTAGTATAATCATCAAACAATTTTTTCAGTTCTAAGCTTGGATCAACAGTGATCCCGGGGACACAAGACCAGCCCAGGCTAACATCCGATTAATAATACAGAAATGAGAACCAGATGTCAAGGGCTTATGTTTCTGCCTGAGAGTCCAGTTGGCTGCAAAGAGATGGTGGTTACGGACGATGTAAGACGTGAGAGCTATCCTTCCAGTAGGGATCTGTCTAGGTCAGTCTGGCGGGGTTCGGTGCTCCTCTCTGTTCCAAGGCAGGCATTCCGAAAATGATTTCTCATATTACACAAAGAGAGAGTTATTTATATGAGACAGAGTAATGGCTCTCCCTGGGCTACAAGAACGGCAGGGATTTTACAAAATGAAAAATAGTTTTTCATTATCAAACATCTCCAGGTATCATTTTAAGCTTTCCCAAAGGTAAGTTATGATGAATTCATAGACTAATGGATTCGCTCAAAATTCAAACTTAATTTCTTTTCACAAAGCTATGGAATATGAGTATATTAGGAGACACCGATCATCCTTAACATTAAACGACCTGTCCAATTTGGTGTAAGTCACCCTTTTGGCGCAAAAACTGATCTGCGATACTATGTGTGTTCTGACCACGTTGGCAGATACTAACCACTGCAAACTGGAAAGACCCAACAACACCTGTAGTTTCAAAGACTTTCGGACCCTGATCACTCACATTGCTGTGCTTGGGTATTGTTGACATAATGTATTCTTGCTGCCTAATATATATCCAACCTGTAGACAGGTGCCATTATTATGAGACAGTCAATGTTGTGATCCATGCCCCTATATATGTTGAGTGGATGCACGCCATTCTGATCTGTTAATTTCTGAGATAGATTTCTTGTATCTCTTTTTAGATTTTCAGCGGTGCTTTCCTGCCTTTGTTTTTTTTCTCCAAAACTGTAAACTGGATTGCAAGTGAATTCTGAGCTATAACAGTTGTACAGATGCTAACTTGATATTAACAGTCACTAGGCGTAGAGGCCGTATTTGAGTGACAGCTCAATGTAATCCCAGGACTTACATTCTTTCATCCATTTCTTGTAGACCAATTTAATTTTCATTATTTGTAAATTCAGAGATTGGAGTCATAAAGCTTCAAGATAATGTATTCAGTTATTTGCCACAAGTAGAAAATTATTTTCCATTTGTGGGTACGTGCTTTTTTCTCATTTCACATTGTTCAAAAATGAATATACAACTGCTTGCATCTTTAGCTCATAAAACGTAGCACTCAAGTGGCCAAGAAATCCCTATTGCCTTTAAGCACTAAAACGAACTCTAGCACTAATGTTTAATTTTGAATTTGGTAAATGAATTTCCCCTTTGGGGATTAATAAAGTTTCTGTCTGTTTGTCTATCTGTCTTTCTGTCTCTCAATCTATCTATGGACATCTATGGACTGGCACTTTGAGATTTGATCCAAATGTAAAGTGCATTATAATTAAATGTATTATTATTATTATTATTATCAAGAGCTCTCAGACAAAAGACCATCTGTGTTTCTCTGGCCGGTCCTTATTTCGGCACAGTAACTGTGCAGAGTTAGTGAGCATTTCTCAAACTCCTGTAAATCATTAGCAAACTGCATAATGAACAGGTTGTTCACCTTCTTGCCATCTCTCTCCCTCTCTCTCTTCCCTCTCTGTTTCTCCAGCCCTCACTGCTCCTTATCACCGGCAATTGACAAATCCAAATGAGCAAACACTGAGTAACTGCTCCTACGTTTCTGACCTTCAATCACGGCAACTTTACGATAGACTTGATTCAAACACAGTCTCAGACCACGGACTAAAAGTCACTACTGAAAGGAAAGCAGTGGACCGAAAGCTCCCGACATTAAGGCTGGGTGCAAAGTTTAAACTTAGGCGGCAAGTCAAGAAACTTTATTATATCTGTCATTTCATATACCGGAATTTTATTGTTAACTCTTTATTATCCCTTTGTTATACACAGTGCATACAATCAAAACAACATAGTGAAATGAATTCTCTGCATTTGACACATATCCCGGTGGAGCACTGGTCAACTCCTGTGACGCGCATAGGGAGCAATTACGGATTAAGGGCCTTGCTCAAGAATCCTTCTATATACAGACCGACATGTGATCCCTATCACAAATAAATATTCTGTGATCCACTGCAAATAACCATCAAATGCCATTTATCAACTTCAGACGGATCAACACAATATCCATCACATGTGACATGTGAGTATCCACCCTTTCACCAGCTTTCATTCTTCATGCTAAGAGGAGCTTCTCAAAAAACAGTGACAGTGGGGTTTGGTTAAATCGGTCACAGTAAGTAGAAAGCAAGTGCCATTCAGGGGACAGTGTAAGGCAGAGTGGGAGTCTAATTAGCAAAGGTATAACTGATACAAGGGAATTTTTTATCTTTCTGTTGTTGAATGAATGCAGAAATTTCTACAACAGAAAGATAAAAAATTCCTTTTTATAAAAAAGATCCTCGTATGCATGGATCCACAGGAACAACTGTGAGCTCTGTAGTTTTTCAGGCCAGTAGTTGTTGGTGTAACTTTTCAAAACACCACAGAAGAAGACCAACCAGGGAGTTTACAGCGTCTCCGGTTATCACAGCAGCGGTGAAGCAACTCTACGCTTTGCTTGAGGAACCCTGATACACTCTGCAGCATTAGAACAAAACCAAATGGTACGACATTGTTTTGTTGTTGATCTGTCTGCACGTGGCCAATGGGCTTATACTGAAACAACCATGAGTGAAATGGGGCTGTGATGTCACCGTTGGGTAATTCCAGTTTACAAGAGGATTGAAATGGTGGCATTTTTTAAATATTTTATTCTAGGAGCCTCAGGGATGAGTCAAATACAGAGAAATAAGTTCACTATGTTGTACGGTATATGGCTTCTTTTTCTTCTTTAAGAAGCTCATATCGTGTAACGTGAAACAATTGTGTGAAAATCATTTGGACTGTTAGTAGCTATCATCTGCCTGGAGTGTGACTGCTGAGAAGGATTGGTAGGAGAGTGATTCAGGTTGTTTCTCTCCATTCAAGCTTAACCTCTTTGTTCCAATTAAGGGAAAATAAATCCAGCATACGTTCTCCAACAGTGACATTTTATAAAACAACGGGCCTTGTGACAAACATTTTTAGGAGTCTTTTCCAGTTTGAACATGGTTATGGGCCCACGGATAAAGTGAGGTCCAAAAAGAGTTGCTAATGTTGGTGCTGAAAAACTAAAAAGAGCCATGGCTTCATCGAAACAATCCAACAGCTATGGCCTGGAAAATAATGCAGACAGGTCTTGTCAGTATCTTGTTTGGTGGTTCATAGAATGTCGACAAATAAGTGTGCCATAAAATTATGACATAACTTTAAAAAAAAAAATTGATTGCAGTCGTGCTAAGCTACCCGAGAATCACAATCTAGTTTGCATTTCCACATTCTATCTTTATCAGACTGCTTCATTGTTGGAGCAAGGCTAACTTTGCCAATTCAGTCTTTTCTTTTTGCCTGCACAATGCATTCCCTCTAACTGTTTTGACCGAAGTAGGATTCTGTGTGATAAGTTACTTCCCACACTCAACAACTGAGGAAATGAGCTGAATCTGATTCTCTCTGCTGGATTTTCCACGCTAGAAAAGTAACCCCATCCCAAAGGCAGAATTATGTCCTCATTCACCCACTCACTTCCCCACCCCCACCGCCTTCGCTGTTAAAAAAAACACCTGTGACCACAACACAGGTTTTTGGTTAAGACCTCCAAGTTACAGGTAGCAATTTAGTGAGCATCATGCAACTTCCATCAGTTTCCCCCCCCTGGTTTTGGAAGAATTACGAATGCAGTCCACAGACAAGTCTAGGACATGATTGAAGGCAGGATATAAATGTAATTAATCAACAAGGGAAAAATAAAACAAAACATATGGTACTCTAAAACATTCATATTTAGTTCTACGTATTTATTTGAGACCATTTCGATGTTGTGACTTTGGTTTTTGTTTACTGTATAGCTAAAGATTATTTTTATTCCTTATATCAGTAGTTCAGAAATAATTAGTTTTGTAAGAAAAAACACCCAACAATGTCTTGTCACAGGTCCTCAAAGTGAGTATTTGCTGATCCACCCTTTTTATATCATTGTACGTTTAATAATTTTAGGTTTGAGCATGTTAGTTGGACAAGAAAAAATAAGAAGTTTAAAACCTCCCTTTGAGCTCTTAAGATATTATTATGGCAACTTATCTCCCAACTACTTAAATTAAATAGCAGCAACAATAAGAGAGAACTGCAGTCTTTTATTTCAGCATTTAAACTTCACTTCGGGACATTCTGTATTGTTGGAAGTAACACCAGAACAAGGCCAGCAGCTCACTGACACGTGACGCAAAACATGAATGGAGGAAGGAATTTCAGAAATGTCTAAAAGTCAACAGAGGGACAAATACTTGACTAAATAACTTCCTCAAGTTTCATTGTTAACTATAGCTGTTACTTATTGTGGGAACATGATCAAATATTGTTGTCGTCAGGCTGGCAACCATGGAATGAGTTAATAATAACTGAGCAGGCAGGTGACACACAGAGTCCTCTTGTTTTGTATGACTACTTTTGAAGCATAAAAGTAGTGGATGCATCATGTTGTGGTCAAGACAATGTTGGAACAAATTTGAAAACAGGGGTCAAAAAGTAAGAGCAAAGGTCATAGATTGTGGGAGGCCTGAAGGTAATGGAGCTGAAATGGTGCGGAAGCTCTGGAGATAAAAGGCATATGCAGCTTTACATACTCAGGTGACTGCCTATAGTATGGAGGTCGAGCAAAT
Organism: Lophius americanus; assembly: GCA_037951165.1. Taxonomy (NCBI): domain Eukaryota; kingdom Metazoa; phylum Chordata; class Actinopteri; order Lophiiformes; family Lophiidae; genus Lophius; species Lophius americanus. The sequence continues at coordinate 5,684,464 of JBBDHG010000001.1, forward strand.
GAGAGAGAAAGGGAAGATAAAGAGAAGAAATGAACAAGGCAAGATCCACATAAGGGAAACAAAGGTAAACTTGCAGGTTGGTCCTCTAGGTCAGGCCAAAGCAGAAATCTCACAGATATTTTTTCAGGAATAAATTCTTAGTCTTCCTACTGGTAGTTTAACATCAAAAGATACAAGTTAAAACTCATATAGGACATTTCCACAGATTTTATAGTGTAGGTGTAATGATGAAATATACAGTATTTCCATCAAATACGACTGACAATGAGGGCACTCTGACTCTTCTGGGAGAATATGATCAAAGGAGTCTCTGCCCTGAGCAGTGGCTTAGAATATCTCTCCTTTGCAGTTAGGACACTGGTGGTGGTGGTTGATGACTCTGCTGAGGCTGATGAATGATGAAGCTGATGAATCTGCGAAGACTAGGCAAAGATGGGGAGGTGGAAGAACCGTGAATCCGCAGCAAGAAAGAAATAGATGAATGTAGAGTCATATTTAAAGACAGCAGCCGATGGTGATGGCTTAGTCGGTGAGACACTGTGACTGGATGGATGAGGCTCCCCGATTGAGCGCAACTGATAACAATTGATGCACCAGACTGTGGAGCAGGAAATTGAGACTGAGCATTTGTGAAAGGTGAGGATAACAGTGATATGAGCATTACTGTGGCACAAGTGTGAAAGAAGAGTCTTTCTGACTGAACTCGCAATAGATCTCCATAAGGGACAAAATAAGCAATCTTCCAAAAGAAAGCCCTATCAAGCTCTATCACACACTGTCCTGTCTCATACCACTCTGTCAACACCTTTTAAATCTGATATCAGCTGGCCACATCTATCCAATATCACATTGACACACCATCATCATGAGCCTATCAAATTGCTGTGGTCTTTTCTCCATTCATCTAGTTTCTTCTCTTTTATCTTTTTTTAACTTCATGCTGCTGCTATGTTCTTCCTACACCTTCCCATCTCCACCCAGTCCTCGCAGATCATTCACCCTCATCATCTCTCAGTCTCAGCAGAGTCATCAGACACCACCACCAGTATCCAGGACTTTCTGACGGACTAGTTATGCCTGCCTATGAATTGCTGTAATAAACTTCTCTGTCTCCTAACTGAAATAATGCTGTACGCTTGGCTAAACATGTATATTAGATGTTTATATCAACCCCCCTCATTGCTCAATGTTTCCCATATCAACTTGGATTTGTTGTAATTCACTTTTGTTTCTCCCTTTTTTTATTGTCAAATCATGTTATTTTTATATTTTCATCTTGTGAAATCATGTCCTGATTTGGTAATTGGTCCATGCTGCATTCATATTTCAGTCTGCACCAGCGTTATTTCGGAAGTGGCCTGCTTAAAATCTAACTCGTACTCCGACTCATCTGATCAGGTGGCTTCTGTCCGCTTTTTTCATGTGCACCAAGGCTCTAGTAACAAAAAGTGTCATTAACAGACACATCTAGAGGCCTAAAGGTACAAAAGGAAAGACTGCCAAAATGCAACTTAATTTATGTGAAACCTGATTGCTTATTACCCCTAACCTATTTTGATTTTATGTTAACTCATTGCTGTGTCAGTTATGAGAACAATAACAGTCCTAGAACTCTGTGATCGACTGAATATGCATCATCTGCACAAACTATAATCGTATATGAATAATACATGAATTTGCATTTAAGCTACATCAGCCTGTCCCTCTTTCTATTCTCGAGGGATGAATCTTGTCCAGAAAACACTTGTCAGACCCTTCCTCAGGTAATGGCTGTGGGCCAGCAGCAGCAGCCTCACCACTCTTCTCTAGCCTTCTGTTATATGCTTCATGTTCACTTGGACCAACCCCAGCTGTCTCCCCCGCTCTAGTTCCCATTCCCCTCTCATTTGGCCCCATTCTCTGAGTCTCAGTACATTCAAGTGCCCCCGTCAGCGATTGGCATTTCATTACCTAAGTGCCAATTCCTTAGCAACAGAGCAGGTACAAGAGCTATAACCAAAGCTTTCAACTGAATGCTAATGAGAAGGCTCGTGCTAGTGCCTTAACCCCACATTTAAGCAGGTATTATGAACACATCAGTATGGATAACCAAGCTGGGGGGATGGTTTGCCTTTTGTAATATTCTACTACATACGTTTTGCAATAACTTTAGTTTACATGACGTGTTTGAGGCCTGATACAAGAAAAACTCACCGAATCTCAGCAAATGTTGCCCTAAGAATCTTCTTTTTCTAACTATGCAAATGCTATCCATGCTTGTTTGCATGTAGCAACACATGACCTTTGGGTGTATGCATAGAATCAACTCCATTAAAGTACATAGCCACCGTGATTTGAAAGAGAGATACGCAAGACATTCATAATGTAAATTGTGTGAGGTTGGCTGCATAGCATGGTTATAGCCTGATTCTAAATGTTAATGTGACCTTGTGCTCTGTCTGCATCCTGCACTCCTCCTTGCTAGGTCAATGTACATTAAGAAAACTGAGTTACTCCTTTAATAATCTGAGGCATTTTTTTAGAAAGGGAATCAATATATTTTAGCAGACCATTTAAATAGATGCAATGTCTTTTTTGGGCTCCTGCCATGACTTTGAAAAGACTTCTGTCTCTGCCTGCCAATTTGCCCCATAAGAGTCCCAGTAAGTTGATTAAATATGATTGATAAAGACACTTTCAAAATACCTGGTACAACAGAAGTTTCAAATGCATCACCATGACCAGTTAGAACAACGCCGATGTTGAAACCCGAGGAATCGGACCACATTAAAAGCAGTTGGAAGTTTGTTGTCGACTCTAACTGTTTGATTTTGAAAAGGTTTGTGTTGTATGTCACACACATACTATGTTGTCAAAATGTCACCAAGTCTACTTTTGCAATGTAAATGCTTCTTACCAATACCAATACTGCCCTTTGAGATTAAAAATGTGTGCACACTGAAAAAAATCACATTTAAATCCAGGTATGTTTTTGTTTTACTTCAGCATCACTGTGTCAGCCTATGATGAACTAGCAGCTAATCCAGGGTGCATCCAGCCTCACACCGACTGTCAGCCGGGATAGGCTCTAGCCCATGCTAAGTTGAACAGGGTAACTGGTTACGGATAATGAATTAATTAATCAATCAACTTATTTTTCAATAAGTCCCGTCCCCTTTGCAGGCCTGGTGGTCCATTACAACATTGAACAACACACCTTTACCCAGACATTCTTTCACTCAAAAAGTTGGCAGTGAAGTAATGAACTTTTATACTATGAAATTAACAGGCCAGAAAAATATATTTTTTCACCACCTCTTTCTTAACCCTCTCGGTTCAAGTTGGGGTTTGCGTTAACCCTAAGCCTTTAGATACCACATTGAATAATGTTCAAATGGCCAATGTTTTGCAGCAAAGCATTACCTCTACAACCTGTCAGTTATTTCTTCACCTGAACACACTGCAGTAGTACACTGAAACACGAACAAGTAGGATTAGGGTTGGGGATCACACTGGCATTTTAGGATCCGATGGGTTAAATAGCTGCAATAAAGTAAATATCATGTAAAAATCTGGATAATGTAGCTCTGAAATAGGTAATGTGCCTTTCTGGAGCAGACAACAATTCCCAAGATCTCCCTTCCCCCAGGCTAGTGAAGGGGGAAATGGCCATCAACAGGTAAAATGACCCTTAATGCCTCCAGAATAGAGCGGCAAACTTTACACGGCCAGGTCATCAGGGAGACAAAAGGGTAGGCCAAACAGCAGCAGAAGATCCCCTGTTAAACCACCTCCCCCCTAGTCAGAGAGTCTAGATGCAGCCGGACTGCAAACACCATGCTTCAGCACACACCTCAATACCCAGTGCGTGACAGCACATCAGGAGTGTCGCAAGCTAGAAGGGAATTATGCTAGCACATGAATCTGGAAGGAAACTTATAATCCCTTTCTTTGCATTTGGCCACTGATGACCTGAAGTCATCTGACAATAAGTTCACATGGACAGTCTTATTCCGATTAGATTCTGAAAAGACGACTATTCGGAAAGAAAATGCTGCATGTAAACACCCCTATCCGATTTCATTCCTTTCAAGGAGGTAGTCCAAGTCCTTTCGTAATTCCTTTCCGATTGCCAGCCGCTGCATGGAAACACTTTCGGAAACCTTTTCTGTTTGTATCTGTGCATGCCCGGCGTCATGTCGTAATGCTCCGGCTGAGTTTTTTGGCGACTTTAAAACAGTTCCGGTCTGCATCAGAGAGTGATTTATTCATTGCAACTTTGAAATAGTTTAACATATTTGGACGGTTAGATGGACGAAAAGTTACTTCTGCACATGCCCCCTTTGTCGTATTGTTATTCTGGGCGCTTGTTGGCGGTCGGCACCCAGCTCATCGTAGCATTATCGCCGCCTTATGACCCAGAGTGTGGATCGTCTGCGCATGTCTGAAAGCGTTTCCGATTAGGTTAGTCGATGAAAGTAAACACCGGGTCGGAAAAAATCACAAGTCATGTAAACAGGCAACTGACATTAAGGTTTAATTCAAATAGTGGAAAAGTGTCCCGTGTAAAGCCACCTATAGTTAATGTGTATTGAAAACTAATAACAGTCCCGCGCAAATATCCTCAGCTGCCCTCAGGGAGAGGCTGACAGCCATCACAGTGAGTATGTTAACAGTATTTGCAGATGACTCGGATATCAGGAAGAGACCCAAAGGACGACTGAAGAGGAGTGGAGTTTGAAGGGGGAGGGGTAGGGGCTAAGTTTGTGTGCGTTTCCTGATGACATGCTGTACGAGCACAAACTAAGACAGTCACACAAACGGCCCTGTCTCATTTGGTTGCACTTCAAATGTTGAATAAGATTGCCGTCCAGGCATTTCAGTGGGATGTAGGTATTTACAGCATTACTGAGTGACCACACAAGCACTTTCACACACTCACTGGTCCCACAGTCAGGCTGGAAAGTGCAAATATACAGAGCTACGTAACCTCAGCAGGCAATTCCATCCTCTGAGGAACCGATGAAGAATGTGGGAAGTCAATGCTAAGATGTCTCGGCTGACAAATGTCATACCTTGTGGTTTCCGCTTTCCAAGTTTAGACAAACATCAGTTGGCCACAGTCTTTTAGTCCACATTGCCAGGGACTTTTATGATAATTCATTTTATAATTTTATTGAAAAAAGAATTGGATCACTTTCACAGATAATATGTCGATTCAAGTGGGTGTGTTGACTAACAGAGGACACCCTCTCATTTGAAAAGATTTGACAAATTCAAGGTGAATCTATCAATGAAATCCTAAATGATAAAATGTTTAAAAAAAAACACCTGAGGAAGATAATTTTTCACTGCTGATGCAACCATGATTCATACATGTGTGAAGAAGAAAAAGAGCTACAGGAGGATAGGAAGTTTACATTCTGTGACGCTGTGTCACTCACACATCTGCAAACTAATAAATGTTACTTGACTCTTAAAGTCAGGGCTACACATAGCTTCTTCTTTTCACGTTGTGCACCTGTCACATCCGGGGTCATGTTACTCTTCATGCAGGCCAACAAAGGAGAAAAAAAAAAAAAAAAACAGCTCCAGCCCTGGCAGTTACTTCTGAAAGACCCGCTTCACAGAGAGCATTCATTTTACCTCATTTAGAATGAAATCCCCGTGAATAATCTGCCTACAGGAGAACCTATCGTCCTGACCGGGACTGGGAAGGAAGAATTGTGCTTGGGTGAGCGCATGGGTGTCGGCCTTTCATTATTTCAGTAGCTACTTTGAAAAAACCACAATGTCGGGAAGGATTACGTAAACAAACAAAATCTGTCCAAGTCTTGAGCAACAGAGGACCTCAGTTGAATTTGAAATAGTACATGTGTGCATGTGAGTGTGTGATTCAGAGCGAGTATAGCATTATACCAGTAATACCACCTTCCCCTTTGCTCTTTCTAAATTCTCTATACGCTTTGATGAGCAGGCGGCAACAATACCCTGATTCTTCATAGCTGCCATGCTCCCTCCTTAATCCTCTCTGCTTTCAAAGGTTCCTCATCAACTTGAATCTGCGGACTGCAGAGCATTTTTATTATTATTACTCATTGGTTATTACTAAGACTATAATGAAGTCTTCCTCCTTCTTCCACATCACAAGCAGAAGAGGGGGATCGCAGCATATATCCCTCAAAGTTTGTAACAGGATAGGTGTGCACGCCAAGCTCAACTCCAGAGCTTTGATGATCAGCTATGATGGCAGACAGGTGGTTGGGAGGGGATGATTCAAAAAGACAGGGAGTCAACAACAAAGGCCACCTCTTACCCCCCACCTCACCAGAAGCGGTTCCCCGAGCCTTTGTCAACACTGATGTGAAAAGAGAGGCTCTAGCTGTGGCCTGGGGATGATAATTTACAATCTGCTCCAGCGCTGAGCGTGTCTTCCTCAATGCTCACTGAGCTCTGCACCGGCAGACACAGTAAGCTTAACTCAATCTTCCTGTAGGTGCTCGTTACATAAGTGAGTCTCTGGGCTGGTTGGTGATGAAAAAACATTTTTCCTTCTCAGCACATTTCAATTCAGTCGAATGGCAGCAAAGAGGTGCCAAAATGAAATCGTGTCTTCTTGCTCTTGGGAGTTTTCTACTCTGCACTGGAACCATAGGAAGAAAAGAAAAACGACTGCTTCTCTATTTAATTCATGTGCAACTCCAAACACACAAACAACAATAGAGTTGTGCAGAAAATAGTAATGAGCACACACAAAAACACATGGGTATGCACATGTTTCAGCATTATCACCTGTGTAAATCCTCATTAATAAAGTTGAAACCGAGAGAGAGCACTCTTGGGAAAATAAGTTTTTAATAAGCTTCAGACTCAGGTTATTGGTTATTGGAAGAGGAGGTGAAAACGCTTTGGGGATGTCAGCACTTAATCCCATTTTGGCTTCTTCACCTGGGTAATAGAGGGGCTAAAGCGAGCAAATCCAAAACACAGCAGCCATGACTGATTGCAGGTTATTTGCCAACGGTAAACCCTCAGACAAAACAATTCTCCCCATAGACCTGTGACATCATGACTACACTTGTCTTTTTTTCTCAGTGAACATGAACATTCAGATGCTCTTAGCTGGTAGTAATTATGAGGTCCTTCATAGGTTGTTTTCCTCAAAAGCAATAAAACTACTTAAAGCAGCCAGTTTAATATCCGTCAACAGAAGCACCTCACCGAAAAGGTTGTACTGTTGCTGTTGCTTGGCAGCAGCAGCAGCTTCTCCAGGATGTCTCTCTCATTGGTTACACTGGTTTCACTCTGAAAGTAATGCAGTCACCCAGATTAATAACTCCTCAAATTTCACCTCAGATATTTTTGGGAGGGGGGATGAATCTGTCATAATCATATAGTGGAGTCTTCTATGATTCTATCGTTTTTCTCGACAGCTCGACATGATCATAATGTACCATTAACTGCAATGGTAAATAAATCTTACATGTACTCAGATATTGTTGTGTGAATTGGAGACCTGGCTTCTGAGTGAGCTCAAGGCAGTTCTGCTGATGGAACCTCCTGTATTTCTCATTAGGTTTGATGTTATGTTTCACAGATAGTCCCACAGCTGCAGCTGCACTTAACTGAGGGGAACTAACATGGCGTTTCTTCATATCAGAAAGACCTTAACTTTTCCAAAGTAAAACCAGACCACACAAGCCTCGTGGTTTTGTCAGGGGATATACAGTCGGTTTTTTATTTTGGCTGTTTCAGTTTCTCCTGACCATTGAATGTCTTACAGCAGGCTGCCGTAAACTGCACTAAAGACCAGTAGATTCCATAGTGTTGGTCATGTTCTTTACAAATATGATCAATCCATAAAAAGTAAAAATTGTTAGACAGCAACATGATATCGTGGTTTAACATGAAGCCAACCACTTTTTTTGAGGTTCTCAAAACCAAACCCTGGCATAGCTTTGTGCTCGTCTCCACTTCTAACCCTGCACACAGAAACAAAAGCAAATAACCCTCTAAGAGAACCCTCTTTTTCTGCTAATGCAACAAGTTCATGCTTAAGATAAGATTAGATAGGATAAGATAAGATATTCCTTTAGTAGTTCCACAAAAAAAAAGCAACGATATTGACAGATAGCTTATTGCTTTCATAAGACCATGCAGGGAAAATGATCCTCATACAAACAGATCGAGAAAATCAACTGAAAATGCTGGAAGTGTCCAACACTCAAAAGTTTGTGTTTTCAGGCCCCTAAAACACTGCTGTGCATACATACATTAAGACGTGGCTAAGCGGTTTTGGCAGCAAAAGATGATCTCACACAATATTGGATAGGTAGCTTTTATGGATAGACTGGTCAGTGAACAATTTTACACCAATTCTATTATATATTTACAACACATTTCCTTTGAGTACGGGTTATTTTCCGTTGATTGCACCCTGACAGGGCTCTCCACCCTATTACAAATAATCAGTCCAAACAGCAATTATTATGCAGACTCAGGTTTAGTTTTCGTCAAATCTGAGACGCTTCTAGTACCCATGTGCCCTGAGCAGCGTGTTTATTATGTGGGTGATTCTTAAATGGAGGATCATATTTGAGTTGAACCAGCCAAGTGTTACATGTGATATCATGCCAAATGCAGCTGATGTTAATTGACGGCAGTTGAGGTATTTTGTCACTTAAAATGCCATTAAGAAAGCATGGAAAAACATGGTGAAACAGAGGGCTGGCTCCGCCATCGAGAACTTTAATATGTGTGTGTTTTTATGCGTGTGCATGAACAACAGTGTGGAGTTCATTATCAGGAGGCCCAGGTCCTCTGTCCTGTAGCGCACTGTTGAAATCCAGAGACATTCTGTTTAATCATGTCGAGGAGGCTCCCTCTCTGTCCTTTATTTCCCTTCTCTCAAGACACCCATCTTCCCAAACGCAATAAAGGAGGAGGGCCAGGGGATGTTGGCAAACAGGCAGAAGCAGATTGGAGAACAAGAAAGAGGAATCAGGGGTTCAAGGAGGGGAAATGAGAGGAAAAAGAAGAGAGATCGCTTCTCAACTTCCGCCATTGTCTGGATGTAAATTGGAGCTGATCAAGATTCCGCTGGCATCGTAACTAGCAAGTTCAAACTGCCCAGACTGATCAGAAAAAGGGAGACCCACGCTGTGAGATGGAGTGAGAGACATAGATAGATAATAGTTTGTTAAAGAGTGACTCTAATATAAACTGATGCGAAGAAAGACATACTGGAACAAAGAGAGAGATTTAGCTGGAGAGGAGCAAAAGCACCACTTTTGAACTAATAAAGGAAAAGGGCGGATGTACTTAAGCAAGAGCACCCACACAATATACAAACACCAAGCTTATTTCAATACAGCTAACTTGTTCAGCTAAAGATAAAATGAAAAACAGTTTAAAATGATAAAAAATGATAAAAATGATAGAAACAATGTTTGAGTGCTGCATAACATTCTTAAACAACTGTGCAAAGTTTAATTATAACTTGTTCAAGTCTTGACTTAGTTCAAACAGATTGTGGATTGTCACTCAGATTCTCACTCTGGGAACGTGTCAAAGGTTTCTTTTGGTGATGCTAACGTGTTTGACCCTGATTTCACCCCTATCCACCCAAACTCCCTCAGGCTTCAGGTAAAACCTTACTCAAGGCTGACCTTTTGCCTTTCACTCTTCCCTGGGTTAGCCGGAATGGGATGTCTAGAGATTAGATAGTCCCGCCCCAGCATGAACCCTGCCCAAGCTTAAAAGAGATCCTGGAAGTCAATGGGTAAAAAATGTTCTTAGGAAATTCCAGTGGGAACTTTGCATCCGACACATGATCAAGATCAAGTTTCGTTGAGGAAAGTAGTATCCCTATTATTGGTTCCCTTAACCTGCACATTTTTCCCAAAAAAATAAAACTCATCCACACAATCATACTCAGGCAACAAAAATGATTAAATCCAGAGGACTTTTTCATGAAAGAAAAATGGAGCTCACGGTTTGTCTGTAATACTGTTGATGAAACAGGTTCCAACCCATCCAAAAGTGGATTTGCTCAACCTTCGAGTCTCCTTTAGATACTCACTCAATTCACCTGAGACAAAAGAAAAGCAAATATTTGCTGGGAGTCAATAGCACACATGGCATCTTACATTGTCCCATTTGCTGAATATATTAGAGCTTTCACGCAGGAACTTGTACTGTGCTTAAAGAGTCAGACTGCAAACATGACCACAAGGTAGTTAACTGCAGCAAGTCTGAAAAGGAATCAAAAAACATCATTGTTCATTTTTGTCTCATTACTTTAGAAAGATGTTCGTAGGTCATATTTGTTTTCTGGAGACACATAGTTGGCAAGATCTGATGAACGAAGCCATTTTTAGAACCATACAGTAAGTTAGAGGACCTTTGGAACTATTTTGGAGGGCTGCTGTTGGTTTGGCTGTTCTCTTGATTTGTAAGAAACAACATCTTGAGTTCTATTTGAATCTGTGCTGTGATTTAACTGGTTCAAAGTAAAACAGCAACACCGTCCCATAAATATTAACTTCATATACAGCTGTTAATGCATACTCAGCCGTTGACAGTAGACCTAGTAAAGTTAGTCCTCTACCCTTGACCTGGCCCTGAGGAGCATTGGGTGACCCCTGTGAGCCACCCAGGGAGAAAATTGGGGTTCATTGTCTCGAACCAACAACCTTCCGAGATAAGGGAGCCCCTTTCGTCCTGAGACACTTTATGAATTGTATGATTGTGAAAAAATCCGTATGTTTCATCTCCTGGTTCTCTCCTGGTTAATGAAGCATCACTCATATTCTTATAGGCAAGCTGAATAAATAATAACAAAAAGGTTATTTGGTGATGGTTAAGTTAAAACGACTTGAAATGTTTTCAGTATTTAATTAATAATTAAGTACTTAATTAATGCTGAGTTCATATGACAGAAATGTAGCCCCAACTTTCCCCTCACCAACAGTTTCTAGAGATCACTGAACACAAATTAGTACTATAGATTAATATGAGGGAGCTGTTTTTTTTATTGCTAGTTAATGCCTCCCCTATGCTCATCATGTCACCTGTCGCATTAATGACAATGGTGCAATGAACCATGAAGTGGACATGGGTAGGGGCAGGGGTGGAGTCAAAGAGGGGAGACTAAAGAGCACCGGAGCACCCTACAAAAAACATGTACAAAACATTTTCTATGAACATAATCCAGGCACCTTAGTTTCCTCCAAAACCGGTCTGCCCAAAAAAATCTGAAGGACATAAATATTAACCTAATCTATCGGGAGGCATGTTTGCACATTGCCTTCAACCCTTTGTAACTAGTGTTGAGCTAATATCTATGACACGCTCACGTTACTCGTCATTTACAAAGAAGCACTCACGAGAGCGATTGCAATTAAAATTGAATAGAACAAATTGTTTTATTTATTAATCCCCAGAGGGAAACACAGGCGTTACTGCAGCTCCAACATTTAAAAGTAACAGCAGTCGTTTGGAAAATAGGATGAAATAGAAAATATGCAAGATACACGTACAAATACAATATTTGTATCCAAAGATTTGGATCGACCATCCCTTCTGTCAAATCTGTTATGTATGGACATGGAGAGAATTTATCAATGAAACGCTTCTCTGACAATCTGTTCTAGCAGGCTACAAAGTCAGTGGAAAAACTCATTCATGACAAACCCACACTACACTTCCATCCATCTCACTGCTCATATATTTCTCTAAGAGCTTTCTCAAACACGTATGCCTAGAGTGCTCTTCCGGGGCAAGCCGCCACACGGGAACAAATTCATCTCTCTGATAGATGGCTGTGGAGAGTGTTTCTGGTGTTGCTGTTGGGGCCATATCTCTATGGCTGACTGTAATATATGGTAAAGAGGACAGAGAGTGTGGCTGATACAGAAGAAAGGGCTTCAGAGTGACAAGACAGAGGGAAATAGAGAGAGAAAGATCTAGGCATACATCTGGCAACACCTCGCAGTCTGTGATAAAACCCGCTTCCTCACACCTAACCTCTGAGGTAGCATGCTTCTGCTGGAAAATGCCGAAAGATGCCTCGTGGCTTTCGCTACAAGTCTGCTTGTGTGAGGGATTCCCGTACCGCGCAAGACGGAAGGAGACAATATCAATAATCAAGGCATTTAACATTTTTCTCCGGTGGTCATGCTTCATGCAGTGGCTACTGTGGTTTAAAGTAATTAATAACCTATGGGAAAGATTGTTTCTAGCTTTTTTTAACCCAAGTTCCGTTTTTCCCCCGTTTTTTTTCAAAGACTTTTTGCGCACCATAGGCCCATGATAGGACAGCTGAAGAGTGACAGGAAACAAGGCGAAAAAGATGAGGAGGTGAAATGCAGAAAAAGGACCACCGGTGGAAATGGCGCAAAAGCATTGAGATTCTCCAGATCTGAAATTTCCAGAGTTCAACAGGGCGGTGATGTAGAAGTACAGGACTATCTTATCGTAGCTGTGTGGACATCCGATTCTGTCTGTGAAAAGCTAGTTTTTGTTTTTCCTTATTTCCAGTATTGTTTAATATTCGCATGAGTAAACTCAAGAGATCCGGCTGTCATTCGGTGGCATACTGATTTTACAAATGTCTGGTGGTGGTATTAGTGCTTTCTTCTTATTTAACATTGGCTGCAAACAGCTTGTTCATGCATTACCGCCCCCTTCTGTGAATTGAAACGCGTTAGTATCAGGCACTGGTAAAAACAAGTGGAGTCATTTTTAGGGGGAAAAAGTTAATCATACCCATTGAGTTTATGCAATTTGATAACTATTGGAATACTTGAAAATCGAAACCCATCCCAACTAGTGGAAACCCACCTATTTACTGTTTTTGTTATAAAACCACTGTAAAGTTTTTTCATTATTTGCATTAATTTAGCAGATTATCGATTGTTTAAAACAGATAAAGTTAAAGTCGCACTTTGTCTCATTCTTATGCATAGATAGTAAGAAATGTGTTTCTGTCTTTGTTTTTCTGTGTGTGTGTGTGTGTGCGTGTGTGTGTGTGTGTGTGTGTGTGTGTGTGTGTCTGTGTCTGTGTGTGTGTGGGTGGGTGGGGGGTGTGTGTGTGTGTGTGTGTGTGTGTGTGTGTGTGTGTGTGTGTGTGTCTGTGTCTGTGTGTGTGTGGGTGGGTGGGGGGTGTGTGTGTGTGTGTGTGTGTGTGTGTGTGTGTGTGTGTGTGTGCGTGTGTGTGTTTGTGTGTGCGTGTGCGTGTGAGTGTGTGTGTGTCTGTTTGTGTGTAACTGTGTAGATACATGGCCAGGTTAGTGAGACATCCTCTGCCAGACATCTCTGTTTGTCTCTGAAAGCCATCACGTCCTTGCCATTGTTGGCTAAAACAACAGGGGCAGACCGAGTGCCTCCCTCAGTCCTGACAAATCTGTCGGCTTGGAAGGCAAGCATAGTGGGAGAGTGAGAAAAGGGAAAGAGGGAGAGGAAAAAAGAAAGCTCTAATCTCTCACTTGCACTTTGTTTCTGTACATTTAATTTAATTTATTTTAATTGCACATAACACGATGTTATTCTTACTCTGTAACATGCTCTGCTGCTGTAACATTGCAATTTCCCCATTGTGTGACTAATAAAGGCTATCTATCTATCTATCTATCTATCTATCTACAGTGGTATTCCTTTTTTAAGGTGCCAATCTCTTTTCTTGGATCATTTGCTCATAGCAGTTCATCACTTTAAATCAATCGTCAAGTTCATTCACTCATTTTCTGTGATTGCTCATCCTGCTCGGTCACAGGGGCTGGAGCCTATCCTAGCTTGCATTGGAGAAGAGAAAGGGTACACCCTGGACAAGTCTCAAGTCTCGACAAGATAACAAGAAACAAGATATGTAACCATTCTTCATATTTTTCCCAAAGTTAAACCTATGTGCCTTGGGTTACCCATAATGCTACTTGTCCCCCTCTGTGAGGAGCAGAATGAGGAAGTATGGTAAACTCACCAATCTCTGGCTGATGGGTAATTTCAGACAAGTTATCAAACAAGCATTTGACTAAAATGATATGTATAAAATAAGTTGTACACTAGAAGTGAGAAATACTCACGTTGTATTAAACCATTATTGTATCAGAAAAGTATTTTATATATATATTAAATCCCTGGCTTGAGTTCTTGAGGGAGTAGGCAAAGAGGGCTACAGAAAGAGGTGAACAAGGTAAGAGGCTGGTGTCAGGTCTGCACAAACTGCACCTGGTTGTTCGGACTATGACAGCTTTATAGAGCATGGGATTCCAGTCTAATTACACATGGAAACACTGTGAGATGGGAGAAGGGAGGAAGAAGATGACAACTGGGAGAATAGCGGGGAAATGGGTGGGGCAAGTTTGATCTGTGTTACAAGTCAGAATGGGCAGATTAAATCCAAAATGTTATGAGACAGAAAACTGTTCAAAGCCAAAAGCCGCATCAGTGAAACATTAGGGAACGCCAAAGAAAATACATGTGTGCACATACTATATCCACACACATGGAGCCATCAAGAAATGCAAACACATGTGCAGGTCATCATAAGAATTTGTGAACGTGACGGGAAATTACACCATAAAGAAGAAAGACAGATAAATAATGTCAAAGCCAGAAGGAAACATTGAGAAAAAGTCACAGGGGAGAGAGGGTGCTCATCCTGGATTCATCATCCTAGCAACATTGAGGCAAATGGGGGGGTGGAAAGGAAGTAACAGACTCTATGTCTGAAGTTCAAAATAGCACAGGAAAAGCCTGTAAATCTCATGATTTGTTTGTGAACGTGGGACCCCCAACTGTCAAGTCTCCCCTACTTCCTGTGTGTCCAGCACTGTAATGTAAGTCAGGTTAAATCATGAAAAAAAGACATACACTTTCGGCATCAAAACTAAAATATCCATTACTACAACTATTGGATACAAATACCTCCCACACTAAACTTGATCCAAACAGAACTCTGAATTAAACCTTATTCAATATTTTGGCAATGAATTTGGGCACCAATCACGATCCAGGCCTTATGGTCCAACAACACAGTGCCAGACCTCACACACGTTATAGAAGTTGTCACAGCTCAGTCTCTATGACAATATTGAAAATACCTTAAACCCAGTCTAAATAAGGCTTAGGACGGCCATAAATACTAGCCTTTAATAAATACCCAGATGCACATGGATAGTACACCATAAGACGATGGGGAACAACATGGGTCATATTGACCAGCATTGGGTCGGTGCCCATCTATTCCAAATCCAGAAGTTGAAGGTATGTGATCAACCTCTGAACCGAGTTCTTCCTGTAATTATCCAAAAACTTGGATCCAAGAATCTCGCAAAATTTTGGATTTATTGAGGGCTATGAACACTGAAACATTGAAATATGTTTAATTCTGGTTCGGAAGGAAGAGTATTTTAAACAACACTGGAAAATTCCGACACAATTCTGTAAATTAAAGGCAGGTAATGATATTATCTACTTTCTATTAAAAACAGAGCATGTTGATTAAGCTATATTTAGCCAGAATTAATGTTTAGGAAAGAAGGAGCATTTACATCTCACAACAAAAAAAACAAGTTACAGAGCAAAAAATAAAGATGATCTCATTTATTTCCATTGCATTTGTGTTAATCCGAGGCACGATGGAGTGACAGCTAAGCTGACCTCAATCTTAAACACATTAAGGATTGTGCTATGCTCAAAACCCCTTTTTCTCTAAACCTGACATTTTTGGCATAATGACAGTAAGCACCCACACTTGCCACAGCAGCTGCCCTGCTTCAGAAGTGCAGTCTTGGACCCAGAATTTTGTCACGGATCCAGTTACCTAAGAGGAATCCAGATCTCATGCACAACTGTTGCTCGGAGCTCTTTATGTCTGGGATGGGAGAGCCATGTTTCCAGGTCACTGTATAACCAAGTCCCTTCTAAGAGCCTCGCAGGTCAGTTCACTTTCCCGTTCCTAGTGCGGAGAAGAGCTCACCTGAGACTTTGACACCATCCAAGTTTCTTTTCAAATCAAAGTACGACAACACTAGTTGGCTAGTAGAAGATCAGAGCAGGTTCTGCAGATATACCGAGACATTTTACAGGTATTTTATTGCACATGATTTTTTTAATTGCAGCCAGTAAATTCAGACTCTGATCTTTTGGATTATCTTGAAGGTACTTGGGTTGGCTTGATATTATGGAGTATGTCTGTGAGCATGGTCACATCTATCGATGTGACAGGCATGTCACTGCATGTAGGTGTCTTTTTGTCTAATCAATACCATCTCTGATTCTTATCAGGTAGACAGTGATACACTCCTCATTCTAGTCCAGACACGGGCCGGGCTGAAGAGCCTGCGGTTAAGTGGTCTTTTCCTCCTTTGCTCTCTTCCATCTTTCATGGCTTTTTTCATTTCAGAGTCCTTTATTGCTATGCCAAGCAGGCTTTCCACTCCCGCATTTTTAATTAAAATCTAAAATGCGCAATAAATCTGGAGGCTGCGGGCTAGCTGCGAAACAGGTCCATTGGTCTTGTTTCCCTCTTTTCTTTGCTTATTTCATCAAAGCATTTCTGTTATTTGTCCAATTCTGTACGCTTCGTTGCATACATGCATTTGACATAAGCCACACAGGGTCCGCAGACGTACCACGGGTACACCTTTGTTGAAAAGCTTTACAGCAAGTAAATTAACTCACAATCTTAGACCATAGCCTAATCCATTTAAGGACCCTGAGAAAAATCCAATCCTTGAAGTATGTCTTCTTGACTTCCCATGACTCCCTGAAGACAAAAGGCTGTTTGTAAAAACGGACTGGATAATCACCCCAGTGCTTCAGTTCAGTCACCTGGGTGTGACTGTGTGTGTTCTAACACACTTTCCAGGGCTACAATATGCGAGAAAAAAAAACTCCATCTCCTCTTTGGAATCACCCACAATAATCTTTATACCTTAGAAAGTCAATTATATAGTCGGTTGTCATGTTTCACTGTACAGTAGGGGTTCTCTAATCTGTCATGAACATTTCTTGGTAAGCTTAAAACATGAGCAGGTGGTAGTTGAGCCGGATATTCAAATTATAGGGCAGAAAACTCGCTGCAACATTTTCCCAGTGTTTTATAGCAGAGTCAGACCACCTTGTCAGTAGAAACGTCTGCCTGTGCTACACCCAGAGGGAATGTTAAGTTTGTATCTTCAGGGTAAACAATCACATGTATCATAACAGCGGCGACCACATCATCGTATTGTAAAGTTAGACACATTAGGACCTGAGTTCAAATCAGATAGTAATCTCAGCAAATACAAATCCACCATCCCAAACCTGGAGTTATATCTCAGCGTACACTAAACATCAAATTTAATCTTTTTAACAAAACTATGACAAAAAACTGTTAATCCACCATTTTTTCCATGTCTGAGTCAAGACAATGAAGAGACGAAACCAATCTCATTAGACACTAGCTGTAACTAACATCACCAAATATTCTTCACGATGAAATGGGAGAGTAAAATGGTATTTTAAGAACAAAACATTTACCAAATCCTCTCTTTACGTTCAGTCTCAAAGAAAAGGAGGTGAAATGTTGGAGACTTAGTTTTGGTTTTCTGAAATAACTTTCCTCTTCTGTGCAGGCTGAGATGGGGTACTGGCCACTTCACGGTTGCACGTGCCACCAGCCCATCTTGGGCTCTTCGTCAAAAGGAAGTGGAGCCGGAGTACCTGTGAAAAGACCCAACCTATGTTTGGGCAGGGCGAAGCCAGAGGAAACTCATGATGAGCAAAAGTTTTTTTCCAGATCTGGGTACAGGTATGAAACACTAATGGAACCATTTAGTAGCTGGTTCCAGCTGAGACTCGCTAATTTATCTGGTTAAGCTAATAATTAGAGGTCACAGGTCCAAAAAATATCTCAACCCATGCTCAAACTTAAACTTGGTTAGAAGCCGAACTCGCTGGCTTGGAGCCGGTGTTGATGCAAAATGAATGAGCAAATCAGCACATGGATGTTATCCTTAAAGTGACATCAGACACTTTCTGCTGCATACTTGATCATTCAACTGTTTTTCATCAGATTGTCGTCGGAAATATTGGCTGCAAAATAAGTGTGATAAGAGTAAAATTACTAACATGTGGGTTTAAGGTCATGTAATTTCAGAAGCCAGGCTTTTAAATAAACAAACATAACCTTTACACTCTATGTATCATTTTCATCTATTTTCTTACATTAACGTTTTTCCATTTGTAGCTCCTTGTGTATATAATATTATCCTGACATCTTAAAAAAGACTATTATTTCAACACTTTTCATTGACCAAAACCATACTAAAAAGGGATGTGTTGGATAAATGAGATAAAAAACTAGATACCTGACACAGTGGAGTCAACAGGCCTGTGAGAGATCGGCGTTCGTGTCATGAAATATTGCACGTATATACCAAGAGTAAAAACTGAGACGTTCACTTATCTCAGCTTTGCCCATATCATCCTGTCATTATCTCCTCACAAATCATGAAGGTGAGGAGGGAAGAGGCAGCCAGGTAGTAGCTTGCGTAGGTCAGGAATTTCAGCTGATTCTGGGCCACTTCCTTGCACAAATAGTGTGAAAAAAGCTCCAAGATTTCAGTGAGGCTGTGGCTTAGTCAATGAAAAGAACTATAGGACAAGGTGGGGTGGGCTTCAACCGTCATCCCACATCCCACCCACCCCGAGGAGCATTCCAAAGGATCGTCTGCTCGCCCATCATTAAGCAAGACCACCTGCTGGAAAATCAGGACCCCCATCATGTTTTGAGCAGGCCTGGCTAACCCCATTACCAGCAAGCCTCTGGACTGCTGTACACACACATCATAAAGAGCTGGTGGTATGTTGGGCAGTAAAACGCTGCCAATTAACATCCAAAAAGGACTTTTGATTGTCCAACCACTGAATAACAGTATCTGCACTCAGTATTGAAATAGAAGCAGCTCAAGGGGTGAGAGAAATGATATTTAATGCAGCTGTTACATGAGTATGCACTGACTGCTGACTTTGATCATCTCTGCCCCTCTAAAAAGCAACAGATAAAAAAAAAGGAGGCAAGACAGAAGGAAGAAACAGCCCTTTGTTGTTACCTTTTAATCAGGGCCTTGAGGGAAAGACTGATATCAAGTCATCAAGAGCTGAAACAAAAGCAGCTGATAAACAGAGCCGGAGCGATAAGATCTCCCTGTACCCCTCAACACTTCTCCATCAAGAGCGCTTCCTCTCCTCCAGACCCAAAACACCTCCGCTTTCCCTCTGTTGTCCTTAACTCAAGATTGAAATAAAAATGAAATCAAGACAGAACTTACTTTATATCTTCTTAGCGCTACAAAATCGTGAGGATAAGACATTCTGCTGAGCTTGAATTGTCAGCATCTTTCAGTTCTTACAAAATTACTTCATTTCTGTTTCAAAGACACAGCCTCTGTTTGATTGTGACATGTTATCTGTCTACTCCCTGCACAGCACAATTTACTATGATGACACATCATTGAATGGTAGCCTGAGGGCCACAGGAACAGATTTTGTGCCAGAAGCCTTCTGCTTATCAGAAGTGACAAGAGGAAAATTCAACAATGTACAGTAGATGTGATAGATTTGCACTTTTTGCCTTTTCAAAGACCAAAGAATTGCCAGGACTGAGACTTCATACACCGGGTATGTAAGTAAGTAAAGGCATCAGAAAACAAAAAAATGTTTTAATTTGTGCTTTAAATACCCTATGCGGAAATGTTACGATCTAATCAACATTTGCCAGTTTTTAAACTGAGATCTTGCAAACACTTCTCAGGGTAGGACCACTCTGTGGCAGATAAAACCCTGCATCCAAGTGATCACATACATGGACCGAGTGGCCTTGAGATGCCAACGCCCAGTGCGAAGAGCAGAGGAGTAGAGCAGGAATAGTATGAAAAACACTGCCTGGAGGCATCTATCGTCACACAGCACTGATCCAAACTCAAACAAATATGCAACAGCAAACACAACATCCCCTCACGTTCTCACTTGTAGAAAAGAATCTCTCTTTTTTTACTTTGTCTATATCACTCATCTGATTTTCCTTCATGCCTGTGTCCCCAGAACCCTTAGTTGGAAGGCCCTCGCACAAAGCCTTTTTTCTTTCGACTCAAAAGCCTCCCACAAAGCTCTCTGCCAGGCATTCCTGAGTCTATCCTAGCTATCGAAAATGTCAAGAATGAGCAGAAAGCAGAGGAGGGTACAATGAGTGCCTCGGCAGGTAGAGTCTTGTCCCACTGAACTGACATCCCACAGTCTCCGGGGGTAGTAGTTGCACAGAATGAATGGGATCTGACTTGACTCTCTCAATTAAAACTCTGCACTGACTCAAAATTCATTGTCTGCCGGATGGACATATGAAGGCTAATTATGTGGGCTGATTTCACAGCCAAAAAAAAAAAACAAACAAACACAGATTTTATACTGTCAAAGACTATTGTGTAGTTCCCCTGTCCCACTGCTCCCTCAGGGATGGGTCAAATGCAGAGAAATAATTTCACTATGTTGTACAGTGTATGGTTGTATGTGATCAATAAAGGATTTCTTCTTCATCAGAAATCATTCAGGCCTTTTAAATACGCTGTAATACCGTTTTTAGAAGTACAGTTTTAGTCAAATTTTTGCCAGATAACTTCTTGAAGTATTTCCTTACCACAATTTCTTCAACTGTAAGAGGATATGAGAAAATCAGGTTATGTGAAGTAAAATCTCTTCAAATACAAAGCCTTGTAACAAAAAGTGCACATTCTAGACAGTTTGTCAGAGCCAAGAAACTCCCCTCTCCACAACAGGAGTTCAAAAGAAAGAAAAGAGGGCTGTATAAAAAGGTTAACAGTGCAGTGTTTCGTGCCTGGACAGACAAACAGAATACGTTTTATGTGTGTGCCAAATGCAACTTTACACTGCAAACAAGCTCCATCCATTGGAACGTCTTGCCACCCAGAACTGTTCGGAGAAAAGAACCCAGAATATAGACCCTAACAGTGAAACAGTGAAAGCCCTCAGCGAGGTGATGTGTGCTCTGATCCATTTCCCAGTGGTGCTCTCGGCGCGTCTAAGAGTTAGATTAAAATTTTGATCACCTGCCAACATTGTCAAGCAGCAGTTAAACAGCAGCAAGAATACAGTTCACTGGCATGGGGGCCCAGTTATGCTACATTCACACAGTCGTGGTAAATGCTGAGAGTTATTAGTCATGGCTGCATGGTCCATCTCCTAAGAAGCTTACAAATTACTTCTCAACCAAATAAGGACTTTAAAAAGCATCAAATAAACCTAATTGAATAATGGAGATTATTACAATAAACAACAGTTTACTACTTTTTACGTCCCAATTTCGTGTTTCATTGTCAAAGAATTTAAAATGTGAGGTACACGTGGGTCAGTCCCGAAAAAAAAAACTCTGGAAGCCTGTGTCCCTCTAAAAATGCCATGTCATATGCATGTAAATGTAAAGCAGTTTCACTCCTGACTTAATTAAACGGCCTACAAGGTGCAAAGGCCGGGAATCGTCCCTTAACTACTAAACCCATGCCCTCAAGGTGTTAGTCAGACACTCCCACCTCAAGTGTAGCATAGCGCAGAAAGGGTGGAGATTCGCCATGGCAACAAAACTCCTAACATCACTCAAGTATACTTGTTTAAAGGAGTTCTGAGAAACTCCCAGGAGTCCAAGGCTAAGTAATTACAGCAGCCAATGGTGGACAGGAAACACCCTGGCTGCTTCAAGTGATTTTCCTCCAATGTGTGCGTAGATTTCATACTGATTCTCTCCAAGGAAACACTGGGAAGGGACCAATTAGCTTCTTAACATAACTTTTTTTTGACTGCAAAAGGACACACCACCTGTTTCAGTCACAATAAACTGGCTGCTTACCATCCACGCAGTGCTCAACGTCATCCAGGTTGCGCAGAGTAATCCTCATCAAGCTTGAGTTGAGCATAAGTTCGTTCTTGTGTTCAGGCCCCATGGACTCCGGGGCAGTGTTGAGGAAGAAGATGCGAGTGTCGCCCGTGGATACCTGGTTGTCACAGATCCCAGGGTTGCCAAAGCCGCCGATCATCAACTTGTTGCCACCATCCAGGAGAATTTCATGGTTGATGTCAGACTTCCCTTTCAAGTACCGCCACACCCTGACCTTCAGCCCCAACGGCCAACAGAAAGACATCACATATTTCAGTTTTTTATTAAATCCAAAAAAAACATCATATAGTAAACTATAAGTATGGGGTTCCAGTCCTGCTTGTTTCTGAATCAGACTATATATTCACAGCTCCTTTCTTATACATGCATGTATTAGTGATGACTGGTTTACTGTTCAAATATTTACCTGTGCTAACATGAAAGTCACTGCGATTGTGCGTAATAACAGTGATTTCATGTACTCCACTAAATCTCATACTGGAAATCCGAGTACATCATTTGTTCATCCAGTTAAAAACACTGCTTGCACTCGAAGATAGTGCATCAGCAGGATGTGCCGCAGAGTGTGTTTCATGCATTGTCATGAGAAAGCTTGCCCCTTCCACCACATGTTCGCCGTCTTGTCATTTTTCAGCACATGGTGGTGGTTTCTGTTTCCAGACGGCAAGCCGCGTGCCTCTAATCTACTCCACTTATCCACCGGCAGAAGAGAAGCAAGAGGCCTCTGAGAAGAACAGTAGCGAAAGAGCTGACCGAACTGAGCTTGTTTATTTGGACAGATTTTAGAGCGGTCTACCACAACTCCATGATGGCACATAAGTTAGTTTTGCAATGAATGACCATGCAGTTAGAATGGCGGACGTTTGCTTCCTGACTCACTGTGTGCTTATTGTGGAGCTGTCGATGCTTTTGTTGTTTTCATGTGTTATTAAGTGGTTTATCAATCAAAGACAAAACGTTGCTCTACTATATTGTGAATTATCTATCATATCATCGGTGATTAGTGACTATGTAATGCAGGACAACATATTTTTATGGCTTTGGGCACATCTTGTAGCACTCTGAGTGCATTTTACTACTGTATCAGTGTCTCTTAAAATCCTGTAACAGCAGTCGATAAATCACTGTGATATTCCAGATGCTTTGATTACCTTTAGGGTAGTTCAGAGTAATCCAAATACATTATGTGACCAATCTTATCACTAAAGACAACACATGTCACAGATGAGTAGTTCTGGATAAAATGTATGGCATTAGTCAGCAATACAACAGAATAAAGAATGATCCAGACTATTATCTTTGCAGATACTGTAAAATAGAGCTGTGATTTTGACATGTATTAAAGCCCCCACCAGGGGCATGTTAGGCCATTCTCCTACTGGATTATACTGGGGATGACTCAGGCCTCCTTCATCCCATAAGAAACCATGGTGACACAAGTGTCACAAATCATGAGTGCTATGCAAAGTTTCATATGCAGCCTTATCCTTGTCCCTAAAGAGCTCTTCCTCTCCTCCCTAAATAATGATACTTGAAAAATGCTCATTTTCAGCTTGAATTTTGTTACTTAAGTTAAGTGTCTATACATTCTATAATGCTAATGCTTGATTTTTTTAAAGTTTTGACAACATATTTGTAACTATTCGATACTAGAAGTTAAAGAAACATATTCATATAAAACATATATTACATCTATGTGGAGATTTTGTTTTATTTTGTTTCTCCTAGCATTGCGTTAAAACTGTGCAATAGTTGAGTGGGAATTTAAAAGAAAGCGCCTTTCTGCAAGTAGATTTTCCCTCACTGTCAAAAATCTTCTGAATGAGTGAGTTTGTTAATGTTTTAAAGATGTTAATTCCTCTAAGAAGGAGGGAACATGACTTCAGTGGCCGTAACTTCCATCAATTACACGAGAGTAAAGGTGATCGTTGTACTTTTCTAACAGTGCGCATAAAGCCGGCTGGTAGTTTTCGTGTTCGGCGCAGGTGCCTGTCCTGCTAAAAACCCCATCAACTCACTCACCTTGCAGGAATATGTATGATGCACGGGATCCACGTCAATTATTTCGTCTACGGTTCCGGTTAAAACTACGTTGGCCTCCTCTTCCCGGTTCTCCAAGTCTTTCTCCGGGCAGCTTGCGGCGCATCGCTGCCACAGAGCCGCGAGCAGCCCCGCTACAAGCAGCGCTGTCCTTCCGGGACCCATGACCGCCACACGGAGGTAACTCGAAAAGTTGACTTTCCCACTATTAGATCTTACCCCGCAGAGAGAGCAAACTCCAAAATATTTCGAGTGCGTTTTTGTCGAGACCTCCTTCGTACAAGTTCACTACAGACGACCAGAGTCTCGTTCTCTCTGCAGCCCGGATCCCAGCATCTGCAGCCCGGATTAGAAATCCCTGTGTGCCGCCAGGCTGGACAGCAGGAGGAGAGAAAGGAAGGAGGAGGAAGGGGCAGGGATCTCTCTTTCTCCAGGAATGTATCTGCACTTCTCTCTCCCCCCTCTTGTCCCCTCTCCTCTCACTCTATCTCTCTCTCTCTCGCACAAACACACACCCGCACACACATTCACTCTCGTGGATTTGCATGCAATCTGAATTGCTGATCCCACAAGTGAGGGTGAGGTGGGTGCTGATGGGTGCTTGTGGGGGCTGGGATGCCTGCAAAAAGTGGCTGTCCAACGCCGCCACCAGTCGGACAGACGGTGTCCTTACGGCTGATTTCCATCAGCAGGAGCAGTCAGGAACCACAAGTGGTCAGAACACCCTCGCTGAGATTCACATCCAGTTTGACACCCACTGGTCCTAAGGGTGCAGCAGTGCACTCAAAAATGAATATTTTGGCCCATCAAACAAAATTTGTATCAATCTTTTTGAGTCAGCTCAACTTATAGTGAAGTTATGTTGAACCAACAAACCACACTGAGGTAGGGCTATTAGAATTAGAATTAAATGTTTTAGCGTTTTTACTCTTCATTATTTACCAATAGCATAAGCTGGTAAGTTGCTTACATTACATTTTATTCTCTATTGATTTCTAGCAATCTGCTTTTTCATGGCTGGTTCGTACAGGATCCTGACAAATCTTTAGGATGGAAGGAGTGACAAATGACATATTATTTGTTGAATATTAATAATTAAATCTGACCACCAGTGCAACACATGCCGTAAAATGAATCACTTTCATCAGTAATTAGTAAATAGAATCTACGTTTTCACCATCAGCTTCGTAACTCAGAAAAATTATGTTATGATAGTGTAATAGATGATTGGGAATTTAAAAAAAAAAAAAGTACATAAGTTTAAACGATTCACAATATTAACTTGGGTGAAAGGAGATCTTGCAGATGTGTTTGATGTGGGATTCAAAAGTGAGTTGAGGGTCAAATCTTGCGGTCTGTGACTGATGAAGAGGGGGGAATGTCATTACAGGAGAAGGTAATACTGGTTATGGAGGAAGACTGGGTCTGATGCGGAGTGCAAATTAAAATTGCTTCGGTTTTGGAGCTGTTCAACTTGAAAAAGTTGTGTTTCATCCACACCTTTATCTCCTCTAGACAGGGGCTGAGTATTGACAGGGGAGATGATGATGATTGGGGTTCTAAAGCTTTGTCTACTCTATGCTACTATGAACTACTTGAGTATAATATAATAAACATGATATTTGAAAGGTAGATCTCATTGATTTGGTTCATATGCATCAATTTGGACCAAATCGGACCACCAATGGTGAAATTATGGCTCAAAAATAGTTGGATATAAAGCTCCCCCTAGTGTTGGAAATATACAACTGACCTTACTCAAAATCAACCCTGTTCTTCCCCTCACTAAGGTCTACGTCGGTGTGTGTGGACTTGGCAGCGGCAATGACAATTACACATTATCCCCAAAGTTTCTGGGACATAATAATTTTGACTATACAATGGCACCTGTCGTTGGGTTGGTTCACTATTATGTTCTCAGAGCAGATTTGTTTCAACTAGAAGAGGCAACAGAGTGACATTGACAAGAGAATATCTGTAATGGTTTGACAACTGGTTCAGAGCTTCTCCAGAACTCAGACATTAATCAAATCCTTGAACATGTTCTTGGAAGCAACACGTCTGTCGTCAATATTACTGTGACATGAAGATACTGGGTCAAGGCCCTGGTATAGGACTACTAAGTAAACCATTAATCTTTCATCCTTTGTTTGATTTCAAGAATTCACTTTGAAACCGTGTGCTTTAAGATGTTTAGACCCATAGGCTGTATAGCCTTGCTTACTGTTTGCACCTCAGTTTTTCAAAGCCCGTGTGAAGCACAAGTTCACAGCTGGAGGTTGACAAACTCACATTTGCTATATATCAAAAAATATTCCCTGTATATGGTGGAAATTTACTCTTTAAATCAGTCAATGTTACCATATGGCTATTTAGTTTGGCATCCTATCCAAGAACAGACATCGCGAAAATTTCCACTCTTCAAAAGCTGTAATTTTGAATACCCTTCTATTCCTGGGGAAATGACAGGCTTGGTTATGTACAGTTGCTACAGAGGATATTTGCAGAAATTTGTTCATGCAGGCCTCGGCTCTGACAGCTGAGCTAACCAAAACAGACAAGGTCATTTGAGAGAAAAATTATGTTTTATTTGTTTTATTACAGGAGGAGTCAACCTTCACATGATTCCAATGGGCACCGTTCTATTCATATAATTTCACCACAAATATATAACACTGTATAAATATGTAACATCTTAAATGATAAAATAATAACAAGTATACAAGTAATATCAAAGTCCCAGAGCTTCTCCACTGAAACCAAATTGCAGACTGACTTTGTGGCTTTTACTTGCTTTCAAATTTAAATGACCTTAATTCTTTAGCAGTAACGACCTGTTTGGACTACAGTACATCAAAATTCAAAAATATTCCTACACTATCTCATTATGTATTGTAAATTATTCTCAATGTTGGTGTTTGTTCTATGTGTTTGTGTTTGTGTGTGTGTGTGTTGTGTAGTCATGCATATGTATCCTTATTGAACAAAATCCATTATTTTTCCTTCTCAACACACTTTTTCAATGCACTGCTAAAACGGAATTTTACAGTTAAAGTTAGTGAATTACACCGAAGGCCTTTCATCTTCATATACTTGTGATTTTTTTTTTTTGATCATTATTTTTCATGATCTCTAGAATGGATGAAATGCTTAATGTGTGTAATATGAACTATGTAGCTTTTACTCTCAAACTCATGGAAGTTGCAACTTTCCTGGTTTTATGTCTCAAAACAAAAACCCCTAAAAAAACTAACTAACCGTAAAACAAAAACAAAACATAAAAGAAAAAGGTGGATTGCCCCCCTTGGGTTCGGGATGACTAGGAGCTTAAGTATCTTGGTGTCTTGTTCTTGAGTGAAAGGAACATGGACCGTGTGATGGGCTTGCAGTTGGGCACAGCATCAGAAGTAATCCAAGTGTTCTATCGGTCCCCTGGGGCGAAGAGCTTTCTCGCAGGCACAAGCTCTTAATTTACCAGTCCATCCATGTTCCAACCCTCACCTATGGTTGTGAGCTCTGGGTAGTGATCCAAAGAATGAGGTCAAGGATTCAAGGGGCTAAAATGAGCATCTTTCACAGGGGGGATGGGCTCAGCCTTAGAGATAAGATGCCGAACTCAGACATCTGGAGAGAGTTCAGACTGGAGTCGCTACTCTTTTACATCCAAAGAAGCGAGTTGAGGTGGTTCGAGCATCCGATTAGAAAGCTTCCAAGTAGCCTCCTTTTAGAGGTTTTCCAGGCATGTCCAACTGGGAGGAGACCCCGGAGTGGACCAAGAACTCTTTCAGGGAACTGAATACCTCATCTGGCCTGGGAATAATTCGGAGTCCCCATAATAAAGTAGAGAGTGTTTCTGGGGAGAGGGACGTCCAGAATACAATTCTTAGCCTCCTGCCACAACAACCCCACCCCGAATGAGCAGAAGAAAATGTAATGTAACGTCTCCAAAATGTTATTGTCTACCTGGTTTCCCACTGTTTCAGGTAACTGTTTTTTTCTTTGAAGCTAATATAAACAAACTGTGCCCTATCTCTCTCACACCAGGTAGCAGTTAGTCAGATACTTGTTGTGGGCTTGCAGAGCTACTAAAAGCAAGCGTGTAAAAGAAAAGGTATTTCCCTCAGTAATTGATGGAGCACAAATATAAATAAATGCTGATGTCATCCCATGTCTGCTGGCGGTGTGAAACAGTTTTTTGCTAATGTGTCATGAGTCTGTTCAGTTATTTATTTCTTGGAGAATGCCTCAAATATTGAATAGGGAGGTGATTAGTACACTGGGAGAAGGAAAAGCAAAGGAGGAGGAGGAACAGAGGACAAGAAAAGACAGAATAAAACCATCAGGCAAAGCAAATCACAAAGAAGCATTCTGTGGGTTCAGGTGTGAAGCAGTAGACAAGTGGAGATGGTGGGGCACCAATCAATGCCCCTCTCCAAAGGTCTGAGCAATCATTTCCCCCAGATTCAATCTAGTATTCCACGCTGGGAGGCCTCAGGCCGAGCTTCTACCATGTTAGCTTCAGTAAGTATCTCCACAATGTGTTTGAGCGCAGCATAGTAGCCTCACACCAAGAAGGTTCCGGGTTCATGTCCATCTCTAGCCCTGGAATCTTTCCGTGTAAAGTTTGCATGTTGTCCCTCCCGGCACTCTGGCTTCCTCCACAGTCCAAAAGTAGGCGGAATTGTGACTCGAGAAAAGCGCTACAGAAAATGGATGAATGGATTTGGTGATTTAAGCTATACACCCTCTAAATTGAAACATCTTGTGATTTCAATTGAAAATTTTTAACAATACCTTTGCTGCTTTCTCCATGAGAAACGTCTTTTTTCTTTTTATGAAAAGATGCAACAGATCTAGGGGCAGACTTCTCAGAATATGAAACGTACCAGAGTACATGAACCATCATGTCCCCCAGCTATCTCCTGACAGCCCTCCTCCTCCCACAAATACTTCAACACAAAAGCCATGGGAAGTAAACAAGCTTTAACAAGTATTCAACATTTCATAGGCTCTTTTGTGAATCAAAGCGTTGGCAGATGTAGTTACAGCAGGACATAAAGAGGAGCCAGGGAGCAGAGACGTCAACCTACACTCCCTCGGAGGGGATTTACTGTCTGACATGGAGAAGGAATATCGAAAAACTTCTCTGACTGGACCTTTCTGTCTTTCCACGTCTGTAAATGTTACACTCAGACTTTTTATATACAGAAAAGTGTGGAAAAAGTGTAATTTGATTAAGATCAATAAAAGTGCAAAGGGTAACATTTGAAAAAGCATATGGAGTTTTTCACTGTAATGTATTTTGATTAGTAATATTTATGTTGATGGCGTAGACAGAGAGGAACCCATCACAGCTGGAAAGAGTTGAATCTGTATTTAAACATGTGTCACTGGAAAGAAAGAGGCGTAACCTGAGACGCAGCATTGGCAGCCAAATCCTTTGCAAAGCCTGCAGGCTGCACGTTACAGAGAGGCAGCCGCATTGCTCCACCGCTGTTATCTCTGCATGGTCAGTCACTGCGCAGTATCGACAGCCAATCCATCGCTGGGTTGGTGCTCCAGTAATGAAAGTGATATCTTGAGAGTGGCAGTTGCAGTGGCATTTATATGTGTGCTATATAAATAATATGCCACTCCTGCAAAAGTTATCCTTGATATCCAGGCCTGTGCTGACTTCAGCTCTGTTTGTTTGTTGTGTTTTAAATGACACACACATTTTGAATCATTTCAGTATTATCAAGAAACTTGATGCAGCTCCTCTTTTTTTCCAGAGGATAGGTCGAGCTACCATTATTCTTGCAACATGATTTGTAAAGTCAAAATGACTGTGTTTGTTGATTTTAACATTTCAATCAATGGAGGCAGGTGGATGATTGTTACAGCGGATTATTTTTTATAGTCTGTTAGAGTCAAAATATATCCTCCCTTGGAGTACGGGCGCTGGTGGCGGTGGCTGATGACTCAGCTGACACTGATTATTGATGAATTTGGTGAAAATTGTGGAGTGATGGGGAGATAGAGTGCAGAGTCCACATAATAACATACAGCAGCATGAATGAACTGAGGGAACAAAGAGAATCACTGTTATGTTGGATAGATGTGACCAACAGCTGATATCCCATTGGCTGCTCTTGATCATGATAGCCGAGAATTTCTATGGGGTATGTGTTAGGGTTATGGTATGTGTTAGGATTACTGTTGTGAAAGACTGGATTATTTCCTGAGTGTGCAAATTAATAGTTTTTCAGACTTATATTTTAAAAGAGCTTTATTTGTCCACAAACTGCTAACATGTGTCGGCAACACACACATGTTTTCCTACGTTTGGTCTATCCACTTATATTTGATGATTAGAAGAAGAAGAGCATTTAACCCACAGGTGGGCTACTCCTCCGCCAATTGGAGGGTGGAGCTTCTGAATCAGACTGTTTTGGATTTGTTTCCAGAATTGCACTCAGCATATCTGAGTGTCTTCATTACTCCACACAGAGATTGTGTGCTATCATCGTGTTTTTATCACTACAAAATGGCATACATCGTCTTTATCTTAAATTTTAAAAAGTACATAGGTAATATGAAAGTTTCCATCAAATTCTGAGAGGACAGTGAATGAATGAATGAATGAAGGAAGGAAGGAAGGAATTAACCATATTAGCCCCCTAAATGAGCACTGGAGGCTCCAGGACTTCTCTGACCTGATATAATCAAGGAGTTCAGATCACTCATCTCATCGTTGTGGAATATCTGTTGATTGTGGCATAGCGTGTTCCTGATGAGACCTACGAGCCAACTTCATGCATCTGAAAACGATCTATTTGACCGATGATTTGTTGAATCAGGGCTGGCAGTAATCAGGTTGGGGCGTGTGTAGCCCAGATGGAAATGTTATTAATGCAGTTTTTTGGATTCACTTTTGATGCTCACAGCTACAGTTGGTATTAGATAACCTCTTTGCTCAATAATAATTATCATTTAAAACCTATACATTGTGTTCAGTAGGATTTCTTTTTTGTTTAAATATCCAACACTATTATGTTTAAGATTCCCACAGATGAGTGAACATAGATGGGATAAAAAAAGATATATATATTTTCACATCACAGTATCTCAGAATAAACTTCATTGAGCATTGATCCTGTTTAAATCCGAGTTTTATTGGATTTTCCATTTCTATGCTCAAATGATTCCTGAAACATATTTCACTCTACAGTTTATATAAGAGGAAGAGTCTGACGGGGCAGGCTGGCTGATGAACAGCGATCTGAGGAGGACAGAGAGAGTGGGACTCAACATGTACACTCACATGCACTAACATGTACACTAACATGTACACTAACATGCACCAACATGTACACTAACATGCACTAACATGTACACTAACATGCACTAACATGTACACTCACATGCACTAACATGTACACTAACATGCACTAACATGTACACTAACATGCACTAACATGTACACTAACATGCACTAACATGTACACTCACATGCACTAACATGTACACTAACATGCACACGCACGTGCAGCAATCCCAGCTACCACAGCTCAGAACGGGAGAACTCAGATAACTTTGCACATTGTATCAGTGTGACATCAAACTCTGTTCAATGCTGTTACTCTTCCATATCTTCACAGAGCTGCTTGATTGTTGATGGAATTAAATATGTCACCCCGTGTCATCAATCATATGTCCAGCTCTTAAGTTCAATCAAGGCAGGCAACAGAAGACATTTAGTAGAACAACTACATATTGTGCCTGTCTTTTAGAATATTAGATTGATTTATAGGGTAGAATCCTGTGACTACAGCTGTAGCAGCTTATCGGAGCTCTTCCTCTGGGGAACCATAGGAGAGACCCTCAACACTGAAGGTAACGGGTCGGTAGAGGGTGAAGCTTAGAACCATCATACTGCTTCAGAGGGACAAAATGCAATGGGTGAAAGGAGAGGCAGGAACAAATCCCATTGGAATGACGGTAATGTATAATAACTGAGAGATGCAGCTGAAGGGTGATGATTATTTTCAACCAGTTTGAACAGGCAAACATGCAATATATTAGTTATTTGTTTAACAAATCATACATAATCTGTTGTCTGTAATGTGGAATTGATGTGTAGAATATTGCACATTTAAAAAAATAAAATATGAAATTTACATGAATTATTCAATAATCCTAGTATAAAGCTTTAAAAAAGGAACTTTAGTGGAACAACATTCTGATATAATCAGTCTGAGATTAACTCTCAAACTGGTTTAACAG
Source organism: Lophius americanus (assembly GCA_037951165.1). Taxonomy (NCBI): domain Eukaryota; kingdom Metazoa; phylum Chordata; class Actinopteri; order Lophiiformes; family Lophiidae; genus Lophius; species Lophius americanus. Next base: position 5,716,697 of record JBBDHG010000001.1, read on the forward strand.
ATGAGCACTGTCAGGAGTTTGTTATCTGAAAGTTTTATCAGCGAGGTCAATGTTTACCAGTGGAAATGTAGGCCTATATACACTGAATGGGCTTTTCTCTAATTGTATGTAATTATGCGATTAATGATGTAGATCAGATTTTTTGGACATCCCATTACAAAAAAACTATTTATTTCCAAATGACATCTATAGTTGTACTCATGTATGCTCATATATTCCCTAGATGGAAAGTTCAGGGGAAACTTTGTTGCTTATGGAACATTACATTCCTTTAATTGAAGCACCAATTTCTCAATCGCAACATTAAGGAGAGAGGAGCGGCAGTGAACAGACTGTGTTTAGCTGTCTGACACTTCACCAGATGGTCCTCTGTTTTGTGGCGTCAAGTCTACACGGGAGGGGTCGCCTCACACCTGGTTTTATCCCTGTGCATATAACTGGAATGTCAGATAGTTCAAAATCCAGACGAGCCTTTTCAATTATTGTTTTTTCTCTCCAGCTTTCTCTTTTAGACAGAAACTCTGCAATTTGAGGTTTCTTTTCGGTGTCAACTGTTCTACTTAACATCTGAGGTGGACTCCTGCAGGTCTTTATTTTCTGTTGGTATCTCATACTAAAACATTCAGCATGTTTTCAGTATAATGGTTTTCCACCATTGTAAGTAACTGCCTGTGAGGAACGCCACGAATACTTTCAGCTGGAAAGGATGCTCTAACATGGGAAAAGAAAATTGCGCACACTGACTAACTTGATGAATAATATGAATCGTTATCGTTATATATCTTTATATATAATATATATGACAATGTGCTGGTATTATACCTCCATCATGCATATGGTTTTTGACGATGAGAAGACATCTTAAGTGGGGACTGGCTGAATATCTGCCACCAATCACATCTTACCTGTAACAGAGGTTAATGAGCAAATACATACATGTACATTTTCACCTGGGGTTTTCCGGTGACAGGCATAACTAGATACAAACACAGGAGTAGTAAAAAACTACAATAAGGGTTCAAAAGATTGAGCCTTTGTGGATTAATAATTTCCTTGAAAAGTCTGGAAAATTTATAGAATCGTCATCGCCGCTGATGTATCCGCATCCGCATCCGTCACTTTGTCATTTTCTGATAATAATTTCTCAAGCAATTGTCCGATTTAGTCCAAATTTGGTGCATATGGATGGACTTGAGTAAATCTGTCTTGTATAAGTCATAGTATACCGTCAAAGTTCATATTTTACTCACTAGGGGGAGCTTTTTTACGAAAAACACTGTTCTTTGAACATAATTTCACATTTCAGTTAAGGAGTCTAAGCAGAGGTATTGTTTGTACAATCCAAGGACCAAACACCAATCAGGATCATCACATCTTAAATTAAAGAGAAGGTCTTGATATCTACCTTTACTTCGAAACAAACTCTTTTGCCAATTTTTTATTTATTTTTGATCCCCCTATATTTGGGAAACGGTAATAATGACACAAATAATTTACACAGCAGACATATGTAACCTACTGAAATACGTCCAACATAAATATGGTCATCTGTAGGGCAAACTGACTTTTTTTCAAAAATACTTCACGGAAAAAGATTCCACAATGGGTGGAAAACAGTCAAAATAGATTTGCAAAGTATTTGTTTGCTAGTAATTCTACCAAACTATTTTGACTTTGTCAACAAACATCTTCGTCCATCATCAGAGCGTCAAGGCCACTCAAAATCTGATTGTACTACGTTTCAACCAGTGGGTATTCAACATTTGAATCATATGTTTTGATCTAGGGTAACAAACAACTAAGTGGGACGATGCATCATCTCCAAAAAATTCTCTATCATCTATACTTTGTCTGCATCATTAAAGAATGAATGGCCCCACTAAGGAAATTAAGGGCAATGACAAGTTCACAATTGGCTGAAAACTTCTATACAACGGTTATATACTTTCCACCTGAATAAGTTACGGGAACAAAAAAAAAGTAAGTCAATCCATTGCCACCATTTTGGTTGAGATCATAAAGTCCGAGGTCTTAAAGAGCAGTGATTCAATAGTCAGAGTTACTGCTGCAAGCTTTTATGAAGTGAACATTTTATTAAAAAGTTGATAACAATCAGACTGTATGTATTTATGAACATAAAAGAAAGCAGAAGCTAGTGGTACTAAACATGTTCAAATTAGAAGTTTAAATGTTTAGGTTTTCACAACTTATTCAGGTGAATTCATTCGAGCATTCAGTTTTAAGTTGTGGAAGCTGAGCATCTCACTTATCTTTGAATATAATAAATTCAATATTGAATAGAGTTCTATGTACCATATAGACCATTTGCCAACAAATTTATATTACTAGAAAAGGATGAGTTTGATAAAAAAAAAAGAAAGAAAGGAAAGCAATAGTAAGTTCAACAATTTTAAGTTAGTTGAAACTGAAGGCCCGGCAGACATGAATGATAGGGAGCAAACTTCCATTGCTATTAATTGGTTACGGGCTCTTTCCATCAATCTGCTCTCGCCCTGCTTATGCAGAGTGGCTACAATTCACTGACGGTCATTTTTTTGTAATGGATACCAGTCATTCATTTTGGGCCTGCTCTTTGGCGAGCACTCACCAGAATCCATTAGGGTATGAGTCCGCCGTGAATGTCGTGACACTGCAGATGAATGGCATCATCAAAACTTGCATGACTCAGAGTGATTTAGCAACAGGCCGCTGCTGAGCAGGTTTTCTATTCTGTACCTGCTTCTTTTGCTAAATAATTAATCAGATTTGTCTGGATCTAAAACTGATTGTTCCACTTCACTATTAATGCACCATGTCATACTCTCTCCATTTAACTTATTGAATCTCAGTGCAACAACAGGATTGGCTGCACTGGGATTTTTGAATTGACAGCGGCCTGGTTACAAAGAAGATCCTCATTGTCATAGACCGGGCCGCAGTTTCTACTAATAATGTTTGATAGACATATGTCTCGTAAAGGGGAGGGAACATGATCAATAGATTCACTCTGCCTTAGTACGTGTGGGTGTCTGAAGTTGACCTTCCTCATTCTGAGAGCTGAGCACCGTGCCAGATGAAAAAAAATGAGGATTTTATGGCAAGAAAGTGCAGCATCATCGTGGCTGGCTGCTCTGCTGTCAGGGTTTGATTCAAAAACGCTATAAAGTTGCATTAGCTAATTGCACAATCCCTCTCATGCTCTGACCAGCTGCACTGATTCAATTACAGTAGATACTGTAAGTCTAATCAATCAGGTCTGCTGTGACAATAGCGACCTCTGATGCACCTGAACAAATGAAATTATAGCTCAAGACTACTCATTAAGTCAGTGATCTTCTCATTTCTAGAAAAAAACAAACCTGTCATGTGTAGATCGATGCTTGTACCATTTTTAGAAAATGCTATGTCATAGTGTAATTGGGCCCAGGGCCATTCAAGAATAGCTAGAGGAGAGACAAACGCTTCATGTATCATTCTGAAAGGTTTAATTTTTGCCTTATAATAGTTTCACACTAGATAATATAACAGGATCTATTTAAGAGCCCAAAAGAGTGGCAGGCCATCAGGAACCAAATCACTGGCATGTAAGAATGTATTTCCTTTCTTTCCTTGAATGACAAACTTGGCAGCGCCCAGAATTCCATGACATTCACTAATAGGAACTCAGACTCATGTTAACATGGCAACCCGAACAAGAAATTCTGTAGATGGTTCTTGTGGCGGCCAGACCAGCAGCTGCCCACCAGTGTTAGAAATGTTGGATTCACATTTACATTCATTTCTCATTATAACATTGCCTTGGTTCACATTAGACTTTTTTTTTTATAGAAGTAGGTCCTAGATTACATATCACACTATATCTTCATGTTGTGATTGTTTGATTGTTTGTTTGTTTGTTTATTGGGTGGAAGTATTTCAGTTAACATTCTATCAAAGCCATGAATATGAACTGTAAAATACACTGTTTCTGTGAAACAACTGCTGTTGCAGGAAAGATGGCCTTACTCACAGGAAGTGGAATGTGCCATTAAGGAGAGTGAAGAGAGGGGACATCATCCTAAGAATACACCTCTTTAAAACTTAACAACCTATAGCTTACTGTCATTTTGTAAAGTAGTTGATTTTCTTCTAATATATATTAAATTGACTAGTTATGTTTATTAATGTATACATTTCTTTGGAGTTCTGTTTCATTATACTGTGATGGGTTAGGTGGGAATTTAGGATTTACGCCCTTCTATTTTGTTGTATTATATTATGTTAGACTTATCTGCAGCATATTAAAGCATGTGAGGGCTTACTCAACAAAATCATCTAACTGGATGCAACCAAAGAATGTCTAATAAGGATCAAATATTTTTCCAAAAACATGCTTTATCAAAATGTTGACCTAAGCTAATTAAAAAAGAAGTCTGATTTTTTTTAACTTTTTAAAAATATGCTTCATTCATAAACGCCCCAAATATATTTAAAATATGCAAAGAAATGTTTTCATTCCAATTTTCTCTCGTGAGGAAATTAAAGTGTCAAACAGAAGCAATTATTGATTTTTATTTTGAATAAATATATTGTTATTTACATCAACAACAAAAAAAGTTCACAGAAGTTGTTGACTAGAGGTGAGAAGAAAGTGAATATCTTGCTGAGATCCTCAACCCCACCTCGGATCTGTTTTCTGGAAGGCAGCTGTTTGACTACTGGACATTGAACATGAAACCAAAGCCGTCATTCCTTCCACTTTTATATTTATATATAGAACAGTTATGAATTTATTTATTTCTGATATGTGAACCGGTGTGAACTTTGTGTTGTTTTCTGTCATGTGACCTATGATATTTTGAAATACATTAATAACCTGTAGGTCTTGAGAATCTGTTATTTAATTTTTTTACAAAGTAGTTTCGTATTAACCTATCAAACTCTATTTAGCTTAAGCTGTGTTCTTGTTCCACTTCTTTTTAAATTACAAAATTCAAAACAGCTTCCCGAACACTGATATAATGATTACTGAAATGGACACACTTTGAGTTTAGTGCATATTGTAAGTGGGATTTGTCAGGCTGAAAAACATAAAAACCTCAAGCACAAAAGTGTTTTATGATTATTTTCTTGTGAACATAACTTTGCTGCAATATCAGCATTAAGCTAATGAAACACCTATTACCGTTTGTCAGCCATAACGTAACTAAATGGAGAGTTCCCTTCTTAATGAAATTAATAATTGGATATGTAACTTTCAGAAAAAGCAGCCCTTCCGTTTTCTTTTACTTTACAAAAGAAGTGCTCCTATTTTATGTAAAAACAGCTCCCCTTGTATGTAAAATATGATTTATATAAGATAGATTTCCTCCAGTCGATTCAAATCCATCAAGTTTGGACTAATTCGGACAAATGGTTAAGAAGTGAAGTTTAATTTTTTAATTTTTCTATTTTCTAACAATAATAGTGTTTTTTTGTAATAAATAAAGAAGAAAAGAGAAATAAATATGAACTACTAGAGTAAATTATGATCTACACAACAAAGATCTCATCGAGTCGACACATACTGTAAGCACCAAATTTGGATTAAATGGGACAAATGCTTAAAATTTTGGGATTTGGGGATAAAGTTCCCCGAAGTGACAGAAATATGGACCCGACCTTTCACAAAATAAATACAGTTCTTTCGCGCACTAAGGGCTAGGTAGGTATCAAATTTGAAAATGATCCATAAACTCGTTTGCGTACCCTCACCAAATGAACACATCAGCAGTCCGGGGTCGGTTTAATTCAGGCAAAAATACAGCGCTGGATTGTGGCCAGGTAAGGGAGGAGAGCCGCCCACAGCATCTAGAAGCAGATGTTACCTCATGAATGGCTGGCCAGGAATCTGTGATTTATACCAAATCCCTCCTTCTGTTTCAGAAAAATATTTGAGAACCTGTTAAGGAATGCAAAAGTGGACAAGGAAAGAATCGGGGTGGTGTGGGCGAATCATGAGGTGCTTGACCGGGAGATGGAAAGATGAAGGTGGAGAAAGATTAGATTGGATAGATGGCTGATGAGTCAACCTTCCCACTCTCTCTCCCTTGAGTGTAAGATAGAGTTACATCATATGGGGAAACATTTCAAAGGTGCAGCTGAGTGAAGAGGTAAAGCAGAAAATAAACAGGAGAGATGTCAGAAGAATCAAACTGCTCCCAACATCCTGTCTGTCACTTAACAGAGGAGGCTGGCGGCCTGTTTGGACATGAGTCTTTGCTGCATGCGTTTGTGTTCTTGAGTGGCTTTGTGTGTGTGTTGAAGTCAAGTGACCGCATGTGTGTTTCATCTACCTGAAGCACCCTCCGCTGTCTTTCTGCGAGCACTCATGTCTAAAATAAAAGGTGAGCGCTGCTGCAGGAGTGAGTTAGAGTCTCATCACAGAAATATGTCTGGTTCAGCCAGGCCCAGGAGAAGAAAAGAGGCCCTCAGGCACAAAAGTCAGGATCTGCTTCCCTTCCCCGATGTTGATTGCATTTCATTTCCCGCCCCTCTGTCGCTCACCCTCTCATTTTCTCCATGTAAAGTGCTGTAGGGCTGTCAGGCGTCTTTTTTGTTTCTCCGCCCTCTTCAAAAACCATATAGCACACGTACACACAGATACTGTTACACCATAAAGAAAAGAAACGTTTGCTGTGATTCTAATGATTCTGCTGAGTAGTTTTTACAAGTTATCAATAAAAAAGATATTTCCATCATAGAGGTGACAGTGGCAGTTAGCATTTTCAAAGGCTCCTTGCATCCAAAATAAGTCACATCAATTCATTGATGGACAGAAAATCCCATTGACAGAAGATGTCATCCATTTTAAAATGTTTTGCACTGATGCTGAGTCCTGTTGGCCTAAAGAAGATTGTGCTGCCATATTGGTTGACTTGGTGGTATAACATAATGTCACCAAGGTGTACCAAAACTTTAAGTGCTTATTTAAATGTTTGAACATGGCTATTGAAAACCAAGATTAGAAACCATGTAATATCTTTTCAATTGCAAATGATTTTTGCTTCGTTCTAAGGTCCAAACTAGGAAAGGTTCTTCATGTCTAATCTAACATTCCGCCACGCCCATAGACTAATAGTAAATCTTTCATGCAGTTGGAACTCTTGGAACCCATTACATGTCAGAGCCAGCAGTCTGCAACAAGTATAAAAACTAAAATTGTTCATTGCCAGTAACAATAAAATACATATGATTTTACAGGCATTGAAATTAACATTAATACTTTACTAAATTAATAAATACACAAATTAGGGAATGTAGTTTCTTATACTATAAAATAAACAATGTCCTTATTGGAGGAGATACAAAAACAATGTCCCTTTAGGGTAAATTTTTATATTATCCAACTTCTACCTAATAGGAAGTAGGTAAATTGCCCAGGTCTCAGTTAAGTAAAAAAAAAAATCCAATTTAAATCAGATTCCACTGACCCTGGATTGGGAAGCCATTGTGTCATTGAAAGATTTGTTTGTCAGAGAAAACATACATAATTGTGGTCTCCATCACATAATTCCAATAATGAAAGAAATACAAAAGTGGATGATAATAATTGTTGACTTTCTTGAAAAAAATATATTTGGCATCCAATTTCCTTCAACTGACAAATCAGAAGATGTGGGTCTAATAGTCATCTAATTGGTGCTTTGCACTTTGGTAAATGTCAGACATGGAGTTAGAAGCAGTCAGATAAAGGTTGTTGACTTGAAGTCTGGACAATGTGGCCCCCTTGAGGCAGAAAATGAATTGCACCGTGAACTACAAGCCACAAATCTAATGTATTGTTTATTCTGCTTCGATGGAATCTAAGAGGGCAGGAAAAAAAACACAAGAGAGGATATGATTCATCCTCTGTGCATGTGGAAGATTTTTCCAAAGAGACCAAACTTGATGATAAACGTGTTTCTGTAAAAATAAAAATGGCTCCTTGCAATGAGTGAATGCTTGAAACTGGAAAAGATAATCTGTTTGAGGTTCTGGTCTATGCTTTCTTTTCCACATGGGTGACCTTTCGGTCCTATTTTTAGGTTTCAAACAGTTATTATTTATGTATCTTTAACAAGTATTTTGCAAAACTTGCCAAACTATGTGGTATAACAACATCATAACAAAATAAAGAATAATAAAATACATATATATTTTTTTAAACTTATACATATAGATGTGAGAAATGTTAGTAGACCAGCAGATGCTATAGATAATATGACAGCTGTTGTTGATTTGGGTGTTTATATGAAGGTGAGTAGAGTAAAGAGAATTTAACAGGGACCTTTGACTGATGAAGCTCTTCCACAAGTCAGTCATGACATTATAAAAACCTTACTAATTTTTTGTATGTCAATGTCCTCACAAACTTTGAAGCTCGGTGATGAACAAGTTGTTATTGAATCTATAACCATATAAATCTAAAAAGGACAATATGAACTTTACGGGGAAGTTAAACACTGGAGCTTATTAAACCCATTAAATATTTTGTTTTGTTTAAAAAATTCAGTTTTTTGTTGCTGAGTGACAGTTCTGAATACAAAGACAATGGAAAACCTTCCACGACAATAAAGTGATATTTGTAGCCATTTACTGGACTGAAGTCTTTCACGGATAGCACTGAAGGAGTAAAACACTTTTCTGAGAAGTCATCTTCACACTGCATTATGTAAAAAAAATAGTAATGTTTAACTTGACAATAACTATATTAAAAATTATAATGATATATAATATACTATACTTTGGGGGGAAAATTCACATTATCACATTGGTGCTGAATTCACTTTGTGCTGAATTCAAACGTCTGTGGTGGATTCTCTCTGGGTACTCCCATTTCTTCCCACAGTCCAAATACATGCAAGATAAGTTGATTGGTGTTTCTAAATTGTGAAATTTAGAGTCAATAAATTGTGGTGCAAAATGTTCAAGATTCAAGAATTTGTATTTGAAAGACTTATTTGTGCGAAGGGGGCAATTCCAAGGTACACAGAGTAATCATAAAACCAGAAAAAAAATGTACACAGAGTAATCATAAAACCAGAAAAAACACACTAAGGGTTTAAACACACAAAGAAAGTCAATCTTCTTTGTCTTAGTTCGATTGAGTTCAAAGCAGGAGTTTCACTCCACTACCTAATGATGTAGCTCCGTTTCTGGTGCTAATGCCCGTTCTAAGTTGGTTCAACTTGCGCACCTCCTAAGAACCTGTTTGCTTTTCCATTGGCAAAGAGCCAAGTCAGACCCGCGCCACTACGTCACGGAATAACGTCAGTACGTCACTGACTGTTTACCCAGCAACGCTCAGGCCATACTCAAGCAAAACGAAGATGGAGGAGCTCATCTTCTCCATGCAAGTGCTGTTCCTGGCTTTGCAGGCCTAAATTGAGATACAGTGCCGAAAAATAAAAACACCTTTTGTTTTTAATTTTAAAATAAAAAAATATTATTTGCTAGTTTATCGGATGAAACTGGCTCGGCTGTTGTTTTAAAAATGGCGGTTCAGTATTTGCTCCGGTCTTGACGGTCTTCTTTGCTTTTGGTTGTCAAAAAGAAAAGAACTAGTGCTAAGTCAGGCTCTGGCTCCAAATTAGCCCTGGAACCAGCTTGGTGGAAAAGGGGTATAAGAGGTTGGAGAAGGTGTTGTTGACCAGTACATTCTTTGACCAGTTGGTAAGAAAGTATATAATCCACAGGGTTACTACTTCCTGGATTCCTCAAAGGGTTGAATACAGTTGTTATCTTTCTTTCTAGGATTGTCATAGGTGTGTCATCCAGGTAGTAGCAGATGGTGAGTTTCTCTGTGAGAATGTGTGGCTGAGGTGTGTTGAATGAGGAGGAGAGGTCTGGGGCAGTCTGGCTATGGTGTTGGGTAGTTCCAGATGCTTATGTATGGTGTCTGGGATGAATATTTTACATCATCAACCCCTCTATCTGTGGGATATACAAACTGGAGAGGTTCCAGCTGTGGGCCTGTAGCCTTGATGAGGCTGCTTTCGATGACCCTTTCCATTGCCTTTATCCCAAGAGAAGTGAGAGCCACAGCCTGAAGTCATTCAGGACCTGAATGGTGCTTTTTTGGGTATGATAATCAATGCCGAGTGTTATCACACCTGTGCCGCTCGTCAATGAGCTCTGGAACATATTTTCCAGACAGGAAATGTTGTATTGTTGTCTCTATCTCTATGTGCTCACGCACTGAAGCACCACAAGGATGTGTGCAGCGGCCATTCCTGTCAACAGTCAATATCAATGTCTGCACCTTCACTCTGCACCTTGAATTCTCAGACAACAATGCCCACCACTGGCAATGATTAACCAGCAGGGGAAAGGAACTATGCTTATGTTGTTCAAAGAAAAAGAAGAAAGGCAGCAGTGTGGGAGTGAGAGAAGGGCCCTTTTCTTTGTGGAGTGAACAGAGGAGATGAGGAGTTGATGGTCAGGAATGGGGTTAAGGGCAGGCATGTAGCAGGAAAAATTGGTGGTAATCTTTAAGAAAAGAATGGAAATGGCTATGGTGAATATGTATTTATATACATATAGAATAAGAAGGACGAGCACAGTGTGATGTATTGGAGTGGATGCAATCTGGGAGAGATTATAGACTGCAAGGTGGTGACGGGGGACAACGTAGTTAGACAGCATAGAACGGTGGTGTGTAAGATGGCTGTGGTGGTTCAAAATAGAAATGAGGGAATAAATGATGTATCTTTCATTTATGACATTTTTATTCATGTATTCTTTTATTATGTGTCCTTCATTATAGACATTAAAACTGGGTGAAATTCTTTCTGTGGATTTGACCCCTTCCTTAGGGAGCAGTGAGCAGCCCAGGGACCTTATTTGGGTCCAGGGTGTTGTTCAAAGACCCTATAATATCAAAATAATATAAAAAATATGTCAACAATCAATATACCAACATGTCTCTGAACATGTTATATGCCTTCAAGACTTATGGCTCTTATTTTTTAAATTTATCAATGATGTCATAATGAAGTTTTTTTTTAAAAAGAAAAAAAAAGAGCTTACACAATAACTAATATTGACTGTAAATTTCAACTTAAATGGCTGCCAACCTGTCAGTTTAACATTCCTTTTCATGAGACATGAATGCTGAAAAAGAGAAAAAAAGTGTTAATTAGACATCAATGAATGATAACAAAGACTGTTGCTGGTAAAATAGGCTTCACTGAATGTCCAGTATATGTTGAAACAGAGACTTCTCCCCCTCTGTCTGTCTAATAATAATAATAATACATTTAATTTATAATGCACTTTACATTTGGATCAAATCTTAGAGTGCTAAAAGTCTAGTGTCTAGTCTAGTGCTGTGATGAACCTGATGTGATTTATGTAAATAATCTATGTTTTAGACTTACAATTTCAGCATTCTCTCTCTCTCTCCCTCTGGAGCAGTAGAGCGTCTTTCAGCGTCTTAGTGCTGTGGTGTCCTACTTATGTGTAGTGGGGAGCCCACTGACCCTTGGCCTTGCACATACTTCTTTGATCCTAACAGGGAATTTTTCTTGATTCAGCAGCAGGTTGTATTACATATACACACAGACACAGACAGAGACACAAACACACAAGATGAAAAATAAATACAAAATCAGAAATAACAATGCAACATGATTAGCCTGAGGTTTCTCACACCCAAGGAGCTATGGAACAATTGCAGAGCCTATTCACAGCAAGAATGTTTGCATCGAAAGGAGAACACCTAAATAATAGCTCCTTTGTATTCAAATGTCTGGTGTGAATGAGCTAGTGGAAAACACAACTGTTTTGCATTGTTTTCAATATAAACAACCAGTTGAGAATAAAGTATTTAGATCCTTTACTTGTGTAAAATGACTAATACCACACTGTTAAAATACTCCATTAGATAAAAGACCAGTGTTCAAATCATACTTCAGTAATAGTAATTAAGTAATAATAAAGTAAGGAAGTAATCAGCAAAATGTACTTGCAGTGTCAAAGTACAAGTATTTTTTCGAGAAGAATGGTTCTACTCAACCATCCATCTATTTTCTTACGCTCATCTGGGTATGGGTCACGGTGGTTAAGAATGGATTTCCAGTTGTCTCTCTCACCAACAACACTCTCCAGCACATCCTCGGGGATGCCGAGGCGTTTTAAGTCAAGATGAGATATACAATCCCTCCAGCGTGCTCTGTTGTGCCTGGAAAACCTCAAGACGTAGGTGTCCAGAAGGCATCCTCATCAGATGCCTGAACTCTCGCAACAGGCTCCTTTCAACATGAAGGAGCAGCGGCTCTATTCCGAGCTCTCTCTGGATGTCTGAGCACCTCACCATATCCCTAAGGTTAAGTCGAGCCACCCAATGAATGAAGCTCATTTAAGCCTCTTATATCGTCGACCTCATGGTTTTGGTCCCTAACCAGAGTTCATGAGCATAGGTGAGGGTTGGAACGTAGATGGACCTGTAAATTGAGGGCTTTACCTCGTGACTCAGCTCTTTCTTCACCATAACAGACTGATACAAGACCTGCATTATTGCTGATGCCGCACCGAACCGCCTTTCCATCTCCCGCTCTGTTTTCCCATCACTTGAGAACAAGACACCGAGGTACTTAAACTCCCTCGCTTAAGGCAGCAAATCACCTCCAACCTGAAGGGGACAGTCTACTGTTTCCAGGTTGAGAACTATTGCCTCAGATTTGGAGGTGCCGACACTCATACTGCCCACTTCATACTCAGCTAAACCGCCCCACCATTCTTACCTCCTCAAACCGGACCATCTCCTGACCATGATTGCGTATTGAGATCCTGTACATGGACATTAACAGAGTCGGAGACAAGGGACAACCTTGGTGGAGTCAAAATCTTACTGAAAACGTGTCTGACTTTATTCCTAGAATACGGACACAACCCTCCCATTGGTTATGTACAGACTGGATGGCTTTTAGTAATTGCCCCATTACCCCATACTTCTTCTGAACCCCTCACAGGACTTCACAGGGGACGTGGTCATAGGCCTTTTTGGAGATCCATAAAACATATGTAGACTGGACGGGCAAATTCCCATGACCCTGCGAGCAAGTCTGAAAGAGTTAGAAGTTTATCCACCGTTCCATGGCTAGGATGGAATCCAAATTGTTCCTCCCTAAACTGAAGTTCAACCATTGGTCAGATCCTCCATTCCAGAACCCTGGAGTTAAACCTTCCCAGGAAGGCTGAGGAGTGTGATGCCCTATAATTGGAGCACGTTCGTAGCACATCCCCGTCCATCACGGGAAAATTGAATAGGCTTGTCAACACGACAGCCTATCAGTGTTCAAAGCCTTCGGAAACCAAGGTGAAACTCTTCAACCCCTGGCACCTTGCCAATGCGTAGCTTCCTAACTACCTTAGCAACCCCTGCCAGGGATATGGATGAACTTTGCCCCGAGTCTTCAGTCCATGCCTCCACTTTAAAGCACGTGGTATCATGGTTCAGTAGCTCAACAAGGTATTCTTCCCACCGTTCAATGATATCCTCAGTACGGTTTAGCAGTTCTCAGACATGCTCTGATTTCACTTCCTGAGTTGGAGAAGGGTTTGCCAGACCGTCTCCGAGGCCGACCAAAAGTCTTTTTCCATGGCCTCCGCAAACTCTTCCAAACCGTACCCGGGTTTTTGGGGTAAAATATCAACCATCAAAGCTGCACAAATGGGCCATATTCAAGTCCTCCATTGGGATTCCATGTCACTGACCTCCCCAGAATATGTCAGAAATTCCTCCGAAAGTGGATCCGACGGAAAGGGCATCAGCAGACCGCTCCATCCCTCTCTCCACCCAAACGTCTAAAACATAAAGCCGCAGATTTAATGATACAATCGCAAAGTCAATCATAGATCTTTGGCCTAAGGTTGACTGTTACTAAGTACAATTATGATTTACCTTATGCTCAAACATAGGGTTTTCTATAGACTGTCAATGACTAGCACAGAAGTCCAAAAAGAAGAAAACACTCAGTGTCAGATCGGTAAAGTGACCAGATCTCAAGCCCTGCTCCTGACGCACATGACGTATGTCCTTGAGGAAGACCCTGAAACATCAGCTCCCTGGGGCTGCCCACTGCTCCCTCAGAGATAGGTTAAATGCAGATATAAATTTCACGAAGGTTTTCTGTATGTATTAACTGTGTAGCATGTGATCAATAAAGGAAACATTAGATTAGATTATTATTATTAATAAAGTTTGATTTGATTTGACTGCTGTAAACAACAAATTTGCTTTCGATAATGATATCATGGTGTTAGAAGTAATTCAAATATACAAATTATTGGAGAAAATTATCTTTAATAGTCAATTTACTTACACTGTATATCTTCTACAGAGCGCAGACTGAAAATACTGCATGTTGTGCTGCCTGCCGCTCTGCGCAGGATCCACGCAATCGAGCGCAACCCGACGCTCGTGAAGTGTGTTGAGTGTCCTGCAGCAGGAGGTCCAACTTAGCAGTGATACATAGCTAGCTAACATTCCCCCATGCTATCATTATAGGCATACAATGAGAGACAATTCTGTGAAAGCCGAATAGCAACCAAGTGACTGGCATTTTCATAAAAACACGTAAGTGATATAAAACTACTTTACAACTGTTCTGCTGCCGTAGGTAAACGAAGATAAGTTTATCATTAGCATAGCAGAGCGACACAATTTGAGGCTCTGAATTAGACTGTAATGTCAACTCATCAGACATTTGGCCATGTCATTAATTATATTGGTCTATCTTTCTAGTTAATATTAACTAGTCTATTTTGTGTGTAGACAATTCGCCAGGTTGACAATTTTGTTTACAAACCGTGCTATAAGACGTTAGCTCATTGTAGCATCAGCTAACAACAACATTGGCCCGTGTTACCAACTCAGAACAACTCTTCGTTCCAAAAAGCGAAATATGTGATTCTATATCGATAATGCATTTATTTTGATAACCCAGAACGTTATATTGAAAGCTTGTACATTCAATTTGCTCTCTTTCGGATCAGGCCATCCAAATGGTGATCATGTCAGGCACAGCCACTGTCCTGCAGCAGTTCGTCAGTGGGCTGAAGAGTCGAAATGAAGACACCAGAGCAAAGTCTGCCAAAGATTTGCAGCACTATGTGACAACAGAGCTCAGAGAGGTAATGGGCAAGAAGAAACATGAACACAATTATTTAGAATGTGCTCTCACTCATTCATTGAGTGAGAACACTCTAGAGTGATCAGCTGTTCAGCTGTGGCTATAAATCCGCTCTCAATTTTGGTTATCAATGCTACATAAAAACTGATGGAATAATTGGAGATTTTTTCATTTTACAATCATTGTAAGCAGATCCTGTTATTGATCTTGCTTTCCCTAAATACTGGGGTTTGTAATACTGTTTTGTACCTTCTACAGTTAAGCCAAGATGAAGCCACCACATTCTACGATGAGTTAAACCATCACATTTTTGAGCTGGTATCCAGCTCTGATGTGAATGAGAAAAAAGGAGGGATCCTGGCAATTGGTAAATAATCAACACTGTGTATAATGGTTTACACAAGTGTGTTTGTGAAAACAGTATGTTAATTATTTGTTCCAGTGAGTCTGATCGGAGTTGAGGGTGGCAATGCTACAAGGATCAGCCGCTTTGCCAACTACTTGCGTAACCTGCTCCCTTCCAGTGACCCTGTGGTGATGGAAATGGCTTCTAAAGCCATGGGGCATCTTTCTATGGCAGGGGACACCTTCACTGCTGAGTATGTCGAATTTGAAGTGAAGAGGGCCCTGGAGTGGCTGGGAGCGGACAGAAATGAAGGCAGACGTCATGCTGCAGTAAGTGTATAGCACACGGTAGGGACTGGATTGTTTGTTGTTGAAACACCACCACTTCTTATGTATGTTTACATGTTATGGGGATGAGGGAATGGGAATTTTTAACTTGAAGCTATAGCTTTTGGAGTTTTTGTTTTCTAAAGCATAAATTGGCCCTAGACATTTCTGAATTGGAAACTTACTGCTGGTAAGGAGAAAGTTTTAAATTTTGCTGGCACTTGTTTGTTTAAAGTAATTGATGCCGTGTCTCTGATGAACATTTAGTAAAAGCGTTGCTTTGCCTTGGTTAATTTATAATGGCAACAACGGAGATATGTCCATATATATCTGAGTGCTATCTCGTTTTCTGAAAAAAAATGTTCGAAATGGATTCTCTCAATTTGGTTCAAATAAGTGGGTTTAGTTTTTAGATGACACAAGAATTAGTGTCAGGAACTGGCTCCCTTGAAAGAAAAATTACAGAAAAACACAGACTTTGTGTATCTAAATGTGTCAAAACTATCCAAATGACTTAATCTTTCACATTTTTTCAATGACTGTGCTCTTTAAGAAAATACTATAAAATTCTCTGTCTCGTGCGTCTTCTATATCCAACAAATGTTAGTCCTTTTTCTCTCAAAATAAAGGTAGCTGCAATGCTCCATGGTTGACTTGGGCATAGAAAGGGAGAACATTATCATCTTCGTTGAAGATGTTAGCAAACAAGAAAAAAAATACTCCAAATTGAAAAGTTCAGCATATACATGCATTCCATGTCAGAACTTTTCAAGCATGTTTATTAACGTTAAGGCAAAATTGTGATTTGAAGTAATTTTTACCAACCATATTGGTTGTACATGCTGACTGTCCATATATCAACAGCCAAAAAGAATATTTGAAACACAGCAATAACTGACATGAATGGTGTTATGATTCATATATATATTGTTGAATTATATGTAATAATCGCTAATAATACTAATAAGTATTAATACAATTGTTGATCAATAGTTTGTGTGTTTGTGTTTGATTCCCTGTCAGGAAAAACTGATTAGGCAGTTAGCTTTGTGGAAATACAGTTCTTTTTGCAGACTGACTTTGTGAATTAGAATAACAAGTGTAGCTGTACGGACACTTTATTTAAAATATGTCTCACTATGGTAAGTTTTCACAAATGTATCTATATGCATAATATCTTGTTGTTTTTTTTTAATTCCCATGACCATTTTTATGAAGTAAAAATGTACCTTTCTTTGCTTTCTCAATTACACTACATTACTACATTTTTTTCTTTTTATCACTTCCTTTATCTTGGCTCACCCTTAAGTTCTAAACTGTGTCCTTGTACAACACAGCATTATTCAATGAACAAACAGCCACACACACGCAAGCACACAAACAAACACGCTCTCTCAATTCCCCAGCAGTCTCTCTAATGCAGAGCCTTGAACCTCTTACTCTGTACTCGGGTTGTGGTCCTTTTGCAAAGACTTCAATAAAAAACTGAAATGCTATTATTTCGTGGTCATGATAAATACTATCCAAAGAATTTATTTGTGCTGCAGTACTAACAAATATAACAGTTGTGAATTTTATTAGTTCTATAGTTACGCACGGTGTTGTGTCTCAAATCACAATATTGACCTATATTTATCCCTTAAAGAGGTAAATCCAAGGTGGGACTTAATGAACTGCCAAAAATAATCTTTTGCTTCTCCCAGGTGTTGGTGTTGAGGGAGTTGGCTGTGAGCGCACCCACATTCTTCTTTCAGCAAGTGCAGCCCTTCTTTGACAACGTCTTTTATGCAGTATGGGATCCCAAGCAAGCCATTCGAGAAGGTGCTGTGTCTGCACTGCGAGCTTGCCTCATACTCACCACACAGAGGGAGACCAAAGAAATGCAGAAACCGCAGTGGTACAAAGTAAGACACACTATTGTTTCATAACAAATCAAGGGTCTTTCCTTAGTCCTCACTCTGTTTGCCAGTAGAAAATCTTTAACTGTGTAATAGCAACAAGAGTATTTGTATCTTCTTTGACAGCAAACTTTTGAAGAGGCAGAAAAAGGTTTCGATGAGACTCTGGCCAAAGAGAAGGGAATGAACCGTGATGACAGGGTCCATGGCGCTCTTCTGATTCTGAATGAGCTGGTTCGCATCAGCAGCATGGAGGGAGAGGTGAGGCCTGAACTCAGTTTGGAAGAATTCACACGTCCACAAATTAAACATTCCTCTAACTGCCTTGTCTCAACGTCAGCGCATGCGTGAGGAGATGGAGGAGATCACGCAGCAGCAGCTCGTCCACGATAAGTACTGTAAGGAGTTGATGGGATTTGGAACGAAGCCCCGTCACATCACACCGTTCACAAGTTTCCAGTCAGTGCAGCCACAGCAGTCAAATGCTCTCCTGGGACTCCTGGGATACAGCACACCTCAGGGTTTCCTCACCTTTGGAGCCACACCAGTACCTGCCAAGAGCTCCCTGGTGGAGAGTCGATACTGCCGTGAGCTGATGGAGGAGAGATTTGACCAGGTAGATTTTACAACAGAGGTCTTGACTCCAAGAATACAATACTTTTATTGGTAACTGACGCTTTTTGCGTTAATAAGTAGTTTTCTCCTTTTGGAGTTAGATGGAACTCCTACTATGCCGTGTCTATATTTTATTTTGCACTCCAGTCTGACAGGTCTCTACTACTTAATGAAAAGCTTGACTGTGAGGACAAAGAAGTCCAAGGTTTCTTGGCAATAAATTGAAAACAAAACTAATAGTTTTATTTCACAATTTCATCACTTATTCTTGCTCTAGATTTGTCTACCCAATAGTCACAGGAGATAGCCTGGTACCAGTTCAAAACTGAAAATAAAAAAGGATTTATGTCAAAGGTTTATAAGAAAAGTAGGTTGTTGCTTATCTTACCATCAGATGGAGAATTATCTCAGCCATAACATTAAAACCATCTAACTAATACTAAGTAGGTTCCGTTTTTTTTCTGCCAAAACACTTGTTGAGACTGTGTCTTAAATCCTTTCTGTTTTAACCAGCATAAACTTTTTCAGCAGTTTTTGATACAATACCTCTTCTGTGGAACACAAAGTACGGGCTTGTCTTCGTGCCCCATGGTAGTTAATTTCTTATAGTCAACCCATGACCCTATCACTCACACTCATAGCTGTCCTTCTTCTGAACACTAATTATTAGTTATTAACTACTGCATACTGTGTGCACCCAAAAGGATCTGCAGGCTCATAAAGAGATTTTCCCTTGTCAACAACAGAATACCCATGCTGCCCCGAGCACCAGATAAATCACCATTGACATACCATTGTCTATTATGTGCTTTCTCTAGGTGTGTCGGTGGGTGCTGAAATACAAATCCAGTAAAAACCCTCTGATCCAGATGACCATCCTCAATCTGCTTCCACGCCTGGCAGCCTTCCAGCCACATATCTTCACAGGTGGGCCTAGTTATGAGCAAATGTATTCAGATATCCATTACAATCTGTCTTCATACAGTAACATAGTGCACTGCATTGTTTCCCATCATTATAACGGCTTGCCCTAATACATTATGGACAAGAACTGTAAAGAGATCAGTGTCAATACTTTTTGTAGTCCTCCAAACACGCTTTATTTTACTAAATGGCATGAGGTTCCACCTCGACAATTCATTTACATTTTGCAACCTAAACAAAGCCCTTTATCTGTTTGTGCCTTTACCCTCTTCCTTCAACTGTGCAGACCAGTACCTGTCCGACACCATGGGTTACCTGCTGGGTTGTCTGAAGAAGGAAAAGGAGAGGACTGCAGCTTTTCAGGCTCTGGGGCTGCTGGTGGTAGCCGTTAGGGTAGAAATCCAGCCGTACCTTTCAAAGGTCCTTGAGATCATAAAGGCTGCTCTGCCACCCAAGGATTTTGTGCACAAGTAAGTTCCAAATATATCCCAGATTGTCCTCTCCTTTTGAGAAATTTTTGGTAGTTTTAAATTGGTTGTGATCCTTAATGCCAAAGGACCTGTTTAATATTTACCCTGTTAATAGTAAAATTAAGTCTTTAGCCCATTGTACACACACTGAGCCGCAGTGTCAAAAAGAAGACCCTTCTTTAGTATAGCTAAATAGCAAGCCAGTGTTTTGCCATCAAAAGAGAGGACTAATGTAGAACAGGGCACCATTGTCATTGAGTGTGATATCTTACAAATGCTTAAAGCCGTGCTTTCTAGACAATGGTTTAACATCAAACAATCACTTAGTTTCTTTGTGGCATGAGGGTTGATTGTGTCCTCTGTCTGGAGGGGGAGGAGCTCCTGGACTTAATGTTTTCAACACATTTTTTAGATGTGTTCAGTTAATTTTCTTCTTCATTGAGTCAGCAGAAGAACTCTTTGACAGCAAAGACTACCCATTACGCCTTCATAGTGTTTATACAGAACAGTGAGGTGGGATAAATGCATTCCGATCCCCCTTTGAACTGGTGGTATAAATGCGGCTTATGTTTAAAATGTCAGTATTTGGTAGCTTGTTTACTATGGTGGAATTGTTTAAAAATATTGGGATACAGAATGTTAAATGACAACACATACCTGTGGTCCGTGGTTATTCACACTTGTCTCTTCCATGTGTGCAGGAGGCAGAAGACCATGCAGGTGGATGCCACGGTGTTCACTTGTATCAGCATGCTTTCCAGGGCCATGGGTCCCAGCATCCAACCAGACATCAAGGAGCTGCTGGAGCCTATGTTGACTGTGGGACTCAGGTAGGACAGAATGGGTGCACCAATATGTGTTTAATTATTTAAAATCATCTAAAGATGACAGTCATAATACTACAAGTTTTTTTCCCATCTTCATCTAGTCCTGCGTTGACGGCGGTGCTGTACGACCTGAGCCGTCAAATACCACAATTGAAGAAAGACATCCAGGACGGTCTGCTGAAGATGCTCTCCTTGGTGTTGATGCACAAGCCACTGCGTCACCCCGGCATGCCTAAAGGCCTGGCTCACCAGCTGGCCTCGCCAAGCCTCACAAACATCCCAGAAGCTAGTGACGTTGGCAGCATCACACTGGCCCTACGCACACTGGGGAGCTTTGAGTTTGAAGGCAAGAACTGTGCAACAGACTCTGCTTTAAGCAGGCTATCAGGTTTTTCAGTTTATTCCATGAGAAATGAAGAGAGAATGTCCACAGAGTGGAAAACCTGACCAGACCCTCATATTTGTTGTAATGCACCAAACCAACGATAAATAATATTAATAAAATAATAATTTTGTTCTGTTAGTAGATAAAAAAAGATGAACTGAAAATGTGTTGTTTTGGATGCCCAATTATAATAATGCTCTTTGGTTGTACAACAGTTGGACAACATGTTCTGGCACACACCCCTGGACTTCTACAGAACTTAGTTTTGAAATTCCAAACTGTTTGAAATAAACTGAATAGTCCTCTGTGGGAAAAAATTAAGAGTCCTCAGACTTATTTTTGGCTCACTGACACAGAAACTCAAGTACAGCGTGAGGCAAATCATTGTTTATTTGATTAATTCAAAATTACTTTTTCAGCTCAGTGATTATTTTAACATTTTGTTTCTCACCAGGACACTCCCTGACCCAGTTTGTGCGTCACTGCGCTGATCACTTCTTGAACAGTGAACACAAGGAAATTCGGATGGAGGCAGCTCGGACCTGTTCACGCCTCCTTACCCCATCCAACCACCTGATCAACGGCCATGTTGTCAGCCAGACCGCTGTGCAGGTTGTTGCAGATGTGCTCAGCAAGCTGCTTGTTGTTGGCATCACTGACCCAGGTAAAACGCCGTGGAATCTATACCATGTAAATTCATTGTATGTTTTTTTAAATATAATTGTCAGGGTAGGTTGTGAGAATTCAGTTAGATTCAAAGAAATATTACTTTTGTGGTTAGACAACACACATCTGTCATCATCTGTAATGGCCCATGATGATGAAAGTGTTTGAAGTCTCACCTTTTCTTTGTCCCTGTTTTCCTACAGATCCAGACATTCGCTACTGTGTGCTGGCATCTTTGGATGAGCGATTCGACACTCACCTTGCCCAGGCGGAAAACTTACAGGCCTTGTTTGTCGCACTGAACGACGAGGTGTTTGAGATCAGAGAGTTGGCTATTTGCACCATTGGACGGCTCAGTAGCATGAACCCTGCTTTTGTTATGCCATTCCTCCGCAAGATGCTCATCCAGGTAGGAAATGGGAAACAAATGGCACGTCATGAGTATTCTGGTGTGTCATTGTCTTGATTTAGATTATTGTGTTGAGAGTCCCATAGTGTTGTTTTTTCACTAAGTAGGAGTCACTCCTACTCCTTCTTTCATCAAATGATTTGGTTCAATTATTATAAATATTATTCTTTATTTTTCTCTTCATTACTCTACTCGCTCGTTGGTCAGCAGTTGTAGAAAGGTACTGGACAGCTGTGAATTTGTTGCGGCTACTCTATTCATATGGTTTATACTTGGTCAACATCACTTTACTTAAATCCATAGTACTACCAAACATCAGCTGATGATCCGTTTAAAGGGACAAACTCCTCAATACATTTGATTTTAATTTCGACTGTAAGCTTTTTGTTGTTTCTTCCCAGGATTGTATCCAATAAATGTTTGCACAGGCCTAGTTGTGCAGCGAACAGCTCTGATTAGTCACGACGTAGTTCAAAGGTGCTGGATTTCTTGTGCAATGGAGTGTTGCATTAGTATTTTAAAAGGCAATATTGCATGATCAAGTAGATATAATCATCAGTAGCAAAATTTGTAATTGAGATTAAATTGCGACTAATTTTGCGGCCTGGGATCTGTGTTATAATTTGTCCAGTAATGACGGCATGGATGGGAAATCCCTTGTTGACAAGAAATTATGCACTCTGAATAATTTCAATTATGCCATACTCACTTAAAAAATCCCTACATTCAGGTTTTTAATCAGATTGATGAACAGGCGACTCGTTGTGGGTGCACCCCGCTATCGCCCTTTGTCAGGTGGCATAGACTCCAGCCCACGCGACATTGAACTGGATACGTGATTACGGATCATAAATAAACAAATGAATGAAGCGAGCATTTCTTTCTTGAAATGATTTTAGTTTAAGCATTTCTTGACTAGATAACAGTAGATAATTAATAGGATACTGTTGCTTGTATAAATTCAGATATTAATTTTAATTTCTATTTATTTATCCTTGGAGAGGATAGTTTCATTCAAATCATCCTTGATATGATAATTTGTCTGTACTTTCCATTGATTTCCACTGGAGGGCAGCAGAGGCTCTGCTATAATATTTCTGTCTAGAAAGTTAAAGAATTCCTCTTTAAGAAGTAGGGAATGTTTTTATAATGGTGTTGCTTCTGTAATGTCACTGTTTGCATTGGGAGTAAGCTTTCTTCCAGGAGCAGAAGAATTAATTATTAACTTTGTATGAAATTTTCTCTAATAATATTTCACAGAAACAATATTACAATATCATTACATTCGTTGTCATGTGCAATATTTTGATTCAGTATATTTATCATGATACAATATTACATTTATTATGTGCAATAATACACTCATTATCATGTTGTTATTCTTAGGCACCAATTTAAAATTATTTATCATAAACCTTACAACATTACCTTTATTATCATGTGCAATAATATGCTCATTATTATGTTGTTATATTTAGGCGCTAAACCATCATGTTGTTATAATTAGGCACCGGTTTGAAATGATCTTTCATACACTTTAAAACATTGTTTATTAGTGCACATGATAATAAATATTACCTTTATTATCATTTGAAATATTACTTTACAGTATTATTATCATGTGCAAGAGTGCACTCGGTGTCATGCTGTTATTCTTAGATGCAGGTTTGCATTTACTTCTTACACTTTATATTCTCACTTATATCTAATACTCTATTGTAATTTACTTTCATTTAATTTATACTCTATCTAATTTACTCTTTCATTGTATAGTTTACTTACTATAATTTTGAAGCAATCTCTGTAAAAAGTATATCCTTTAACAGAAATTAAGTTTTATCTTATGTTGTTGACAGAAATTAAGTTTTATCTTATGTTGTTGACAGAAATTAAGTTTTATCTTATGCTGTTGCAGATCCTAACAGAGCTGGAGCACAGTGGTGTCGGCAGAAACAAAGAGCAGAGTGCTCGTATGCTCGGTCACCTGGTCTCCAATGCCCCTCGCCTTATAAGGCCCTATATGGAGCCCATTCTCAAGGTACAACTCTGCTAGATCCCAATTGAGATGATATATGACTGTAAATCAGGTAATTATTTGAAATTTGCTGTACTGTCTAAAGGGGAACTCCGCCAATACTGTAAGTAAGACAGCTGTTACTACATATGGGAAAATGGTTGGATTAAGATGTTTGTTCCTTCAGAGGAATCTAATAAAATGTGTTAGATTGCCTATAATAATGTGTCTATGAGTTAGTGTTGGTTAAAGCCAAGCATGTCAAGTTTGGAAATAAAGGAGAATGGAATCTGAAACTAGAAAGGACTGAACTTCGACGCTAGTGCCTATATAAGTTGATACTAGCATAAGTCAGCTAAATATGTGATTGACTTGTTATTGGCTGAATAGCATAGTATGTGATGTTGACGTCAGGTCTCCGCAAGACATTATTTTTATTTCAAACAGCCATCAAAAGCTGCACAATGTTAAAGCAGTTCAGAGCTACATTGGTGGATAACTTATATCAGTCCATTAGTCTTTTTCTGAAACCCTCTTTTAATGTTTGTCTGGTCAAATTGTTTTCATACATTTAGAATTTTATTTTCTAATTGTATAAATTAAACGTTTACATTGTATTTACTGTGATACAAGTAAGAAGTTTTTATATTTTTACAAATATATTTTTATTTTAATAGGAATAATGAAACAAAAGCAGTAATGGTGCTAAAAGTTAGGAAAATGAACTCGTAAGAAAATAACTGAAAAAAGAAAAAAAAAATGTTTTCATGCATTTGTCGAAAAAAAAGGAGTTATTCAGATTTAACGACTAATTTCTATTTTTTACAGGCTCTCATCCTCAAGCTGAAAGACCCAGACCCTAACCCTGGAGTGGTTATTAGTGTCCTTGCAACCATTGGCGAGTTAGCTCAGGTAAGGACCCCACCTGATCTAGGTGGCTCACCAGTTCCGGCAGTTGGACTTTGCCGTTCAAACAGGGAGAAGGGGATTCTTAGATGGAAATTAAGTGTTCAAGGTTGACCCAACTCCTCAGAAACCAGTTCAGGAAAACAGAAGTGGGAATAAAAAAGCAGCTTACTCGCTTTAAAACCCCATTCGAAGCTTTGAAAATATCTTCCTTTGGTAGCGATTGGTATAAATGACACCTTAGTCTGGTGGATGTCACCCATTCAAACATGTCACTGACCTGAAACATTAATTTTCAGAAGTAAAGCAAAGCATGCCATCATTGTCAGATTTGTCATCTGACAAATGTTTGTATAACATCACAAAGTTTGGCAAATCTGGACTATGTCCTACTCAGAACGGGATACGAGTCACCAGTTTATCGCAGGGCCGACACACATATATACACACATCCACTCACTCCTACGGGCAATTTTAGTGTCACCAATATTTCATGTTTTTGGACTGTCGGAGGAAGCCGGAGTTGCAAGAGATAAACCACCAGGGACAGGGAGAACAAGCAAACTCCACACAGAAAGGGCCGCAGAGGTGGAGTCGTACCCGTTACCTTCTTGGTTTGAGGCAGCAGCACTAACCACTGCGCCACCGTGCCCCCCCTTGATATGGGATCATTTAAACCCTAAATGTTATTTTTTTTAATCCCTCTTATCCTCTCAGCATTCAATGAATGGGGATGTAGCTGTTGTAGCTATCCAACGGTCTGTTTTGAAACATCTTTGGACATTATACAAAAACTACATTATTTTTCTTAAAATTTGGATAACATAAACATAAGAAAGGTTTGTTTGTTTGTTTTATTCTGGGACTTTGTAACTTTTGATGTTATGGTTTTGGGCAGAAAAATTCAACCTTATATATTTTGATTGTGGACTGGACTATTTGATATATCTTTAGTAATTTGTGTATATACATTAACTATATGCTGGAATGGGACCTCTTGATTTATAAAAATGTATAATTTATTTTTGTTTTAATGGCAGTATCTTCGCAATACAGTCTTTGCAAAGAATGAGGTTTTTATTTAAAGGCACGTCTTTAACTTCAAACTGAAGAAACTATTTATAAATTATAGTTTTTTATTTTTCTACTTGGCCTTTTGTGGTTTTGAAACGTTGTGTTTTCAGGGCAACAACATATACTTCTTTTTGAGAAAAGACTGATTTTTTTTTTTTTAAAGAACATATTTATAACTGGGTTTTATGTCTTTGACAAATTGTACTTGTGAACCATGAATGATGTCAAATTTATCTTCATAGTTTTTATTCATGAAAATGTTTTATGTATTTATAACAGTGCTAAATTGAAATAGTTTGTTTTCAGGTGAATATGCTTTCATTTTCCCAGAGCTGTGGGATATTCCATCCCTGATGGCTGTTTTATTTCACATTTGACAGGGAATTCTGTTAGTCAGATTATGAGATTGTCAATTTTAATCAATTCCCTTCTGCCCACTCTATCAGGTGAGTGGCCTGGAAATGAGGAAATGGATGGATGAGCTTTTTCCAATCATCATGGACATGCTGCAAGACTCCTCCTCATTGGCCAAACGTCAGGTACATCACACAAACACGAGTATCTCCTTCATCTGGTCCTCATTTCTTCACTTACTTATTGTCAGGACTACAACATGCTCGGAAAAGTATTTGTTTCTTAGGTATAGTAAATACATGTCCGGTCCAGTAAACCTGACTGGATAGTTTGTCTGTAAACATTTGAAGTCACTTAAAAAGCATTTTGAGATCATTCTGGTTCTCTTATTTCCTGTTTAAACATGAGTGTGTGCCAGGAGCTAACTCAGGGAACTAACCTGTAAGGGGCTGAATGAAAATGAGTTTTCAATGATAGCATGGACAGACAAATGGGATTAACTGGTTGAATATTTCTTTAAACCTGTTAATTTGTCACATGTGCAGGTTTCCTAGTTTAATAGATGCATTTTATAACAAGGACAAAAGACTACAAAGAGAAGTGCAATGATTTAAGCTATTTCATCAGTAACCTTGCTCATAGTTAATCAGCCTCTGACTTTCCAACAGGTGGCACTGTGGACACTGGGCCAGCAGGTGGCTAGTACAGGTTACGTAGTGGAGCCCTACCGCAAGTACCCGTCCCTTCTAGAAGTGCTGCTCAACTTCCTCAAAACGGAGCAAAACCAGGGTATCAGGAGAGAGGTATGCATGGGGGTCCGAAGTTGACTTCCTAAGCCTTCTACTCCTCCTTTCTCTTTTTTGTAGTTCCCTTAACGCAACATAATATCATGAGAACAGTTAAGAATCTGTATCAACAGTGAATAATGAATTATAATCACATGAATGCATATGCTATGAGACTAAACACAATTTTCTGGGTTTTATGCAACTTTTTCCCAAGCAGTGATGTCAGTGTTAATATTTTTCCCTTGCCTGTTTCACTTCATTGGTCTCAGAGAGAGCAGCGACACTATGTGGCATCTGAACATAAGCTTTGGCAGTTTTGGCCCGCGTGTCTCTTATGTAATAACTTCAAATCCAGTGCGTCTCATCAGCCAGTGGTAGATAGGGGTCCAAAATAATATAAGAACAGTAGAAAAAATGAAGGATTAGTGGATGTCTCCCCGCTGACAATAGCTACCTCCTCACCTTGACAGTTCACACTATAGTAGTAAGAGAAACGACAACCAAAAAGCAATACTTATTTATTAGTCCCTGATGGTTGTGGCCATTTAAAAAGGAATCGACCCCACATCACAGCTGAGACACGCCTCCGGGCAGAAGAAACTACATGTCAGTTAAGAACCCATCATTGTCCTTCAGAATTGAACTTATTCTGTCATGAGATATTAACGGTCTCAAATTAATATCTCCATGTACCACAGTTTGGCAGTAGGTGTCACATTGTGATTTGCCAATTGTCGCTTTGCCAATTTCTAGTTAAATGTGCCACATCAGCAGAGCGCCACATAGTCAGGGACCTAACTTTTCAGTGCAAATTTTCCTGAAGTCTGTTTATGCACATTTTTTATGTGCAATCACTGACTGTAAGTGCTCTGTCTGACTCCAACAGGCTATCCGTGTGCTGGGTCTGCTTGGAGCCCTGGACCCATATAAGCACAAGGTGAACATTGGAATGATTGACCAGTCACGTGACGCGTCCGCCGTCAGTCTTTCTGAGTCCAAATCCAGTCAGGACTCAGGTAGGCTTTTGATCCCTTTTACAGTCATTACATGTTTTGAAGTAAGAATATTGGTTAGTTTAGCTATTTATTGTTGATCCTCAAAGTAGCGGCAGTATTATATAAAATTCTTATTTTTTTGCTGTAACTAGTTTTAAAATTGTACCCTTGGAATTCTTAAAGTCATCATTATGGAATCTTTGATGATTCTTCTTTTTACATTCTCTTTAACTAATATAGATACCATGTTAACGTGTATAGTAGTAGATAGTAATTGAATTATCTTCTAAGCCTCATGTTGACTTTACCAGATTAGTTGGTTCTCATTAAGAACATTTTGTCTCAACATAAATATAGAGAGAGCGACACCGTATAGAGACATACTCGAACACAAGTAAAAAAAAAAAGAAAAAGTAGTTCCAGCCGAAATAGGTGTGGTACTGAGAGGCCAAACATCTTTAAAACAAAAGTCCCCTTAGCCGTAAAACAAGAACCTTTTTGCTCCTCTTCAGCATCTAGATCCAAGATTAACCGATGTTAATAGAAACAGAGTCATAGATGATGCGATGATTCAAGCCACACTGAATTTAGATATGCTCCATAACTTAATGCAGGTGTGATTTAAATTCACTGCATTTTCAGAAATGATTGCACATGTAGGATTGTCTCCAGTAGTTACAAGTCCTGGAAAGAGCTCAGAGTTAAACACACCTTTTTAGCCTTGCAGTTATTTTCTTTGTTTAGAATACAGTTACTCCGACAGGATCTGATTTCATCTTCATTTATTTGAATTGTTGAATCTGTCTCACATAAATCAGTGATATTGTGTCTGATTCGCAGCATGTATAATTATGATTATATGCCCAGCTCGTCTCTTTCACATTTCACAAGTGTACGGCTAATTACAGATAAATGCGCAGTGAAGTCATTCGTCTACACTCTTGAGACAAAACACAATTTCTCAAAGACCTTGGCTCCTCCAAAAAGTCAACAGCAATCAGATCTATTTTTCTGTTTTCTGTCTATCCAATGTCGAACAACAGAATGAGGTCTGCCTGTTCAGTGGGAAATATAATCTGTACAACTGGAGTGGGATCTTTTATGGGGAGATAATTTATTTATTAAACTTAAATTGAGGTGACCTACTTTATACAGACATTTGCCCATATCTTTATCATTTCATCCATTCAGTAATCCAATTATGAAGGTCTTGTATTTTATTTCAAAGATAAAGGGGGCATATAAGGTCAACATTGTTCATACATAATGGGGAATGGTCTATCTGCATCTCCTCAATAAAACAATGGACAGACTGAACACATGCTTCACACTTCAAACGCTTTTCAGAATTGGTTTCCTAATTTTTTCCTTTATTCTGATCTGAACCTAGATGATTTCTATGTTAATCTGCTGTTATAATGGTCTGGACATTATCATCATCAGCAACAAATATCAACGGATTGTTTTTTTTTCTAAAGTACGTTTGCCTGTTGCTACTACTAATTAAGGCTGAGCAATTCTGGCTAAAATGAGAATCGCCGATATTTTTCCTTAGAATTGAGATTGGAATTTTCTCCATGATCTAACCATTCAGTTTACATTTTATTGCACTTTGTTGTATACATGAGAACTAAAGGGTTAGCGCTGACAGCTCTATTGCGCACTACAGCGCGGCTTGATTCATCTTCATGTCAAAGTTTTGGAAACTACTGACTGAGCTCTGCAGGAATCCGGTATTGTCCGAAACAGTTAACTCTAGCTGAAGTTTTGAGTTTTATGCTGTTACACAGTTGTTCTTACCATGATTACCTCTCGTCTTTTTACGTTGATTACTCATGTCGTCACTCATGTCGGAGATATCAGGAGACAGGCCATTACACCAGGAGAGGTTCAGGGGACCGTAGGAGGGCAACAACCCAGCAGCAGGACTGCTATCTGCTCTTTTGTGCAAGGAGTAATAGTAGGAGTACTTCCAGATCCCTCCAAAATGGCCTCCAGCAGGCCACTGGTGTGCATGTTAATGCCCAAACTGCAGAAACAGACTCCATGAGGGTGGCATAAGGGCCCGACGTCCACATGTGGGCCTGTGCTCACAGCCCGGCACCGTGCAGGCTGATTGCCATTTGCCAGAGAACACCAGAATTGGTAGACACACCATTGGCGCCCTGTTCTCTTCACAGATGAGAGCAAAACAAACATGAGAGAATCTGGAGACGCTGCGGAAAACCTTCTGCTGCCTGCAACGTCGGTTGAATGGCATGACCAGTTTTACGGAGGGTCAGTGATGATCTGGGGAGGCATGTCCTTGGAGGGCCACACTGACCTCCATGTTCTATCCTGGGGTACCCTTACTGCTGTTAGGTACCGGGATGAGATCCTCAGACCCATTGTTGGACTGTATGCTGGTGCACTGGGCCCTAGGTTCTTTCGGGTGCATTACAATGCCCGGCCTCATGTGGCTGGAGTGTGTCAGCGGTTCCTGGATGATGAAGGCATCGATGCTATTGACTGGCCCGCCCGTTCCCCACACCTGAATCCAATCGAGCACCTTTGGGACACCATGTATTATTGTACCCGTTTTTTTAATTAACATTGCTGCTTTTTGGTCAAATTTTTCTATAATTATTATTACATTTTTTATTGATGCCTTTATCTACTTTTACTTTGTAGCACTTTGAGATTTGATCCAAATGTAAATTGCGTTATGAATTAATGTATGCCGCCACGTCTAAGCACAGACAGTCCAGGAGCCGACTGGTGCCCTGATCCAGGTCTCATCAGGAGCATGCCCAGACGTTGTAGGGAGTGCATACAGGCACGTGGAGATCTTACACCCTACTGAGCCACATTATGAGTTGTCTTGAAGGAATTTACAAAAGTTGTATCAGTCTGGGATCATAATTTCCATTTGATTTTGAGTATGACTTTGAATCCAGTCCTCAGTGGGTTAATGATCATAGTTTTCATTCGTAAATTTCTTCTCAACAAATTACACTATGTAATAGATAAAGATTTTTAACTAGAATATTTCATTCATCCAGATCTGGGATGTGTGATTTAAGGTTTTCCTTTATTCCTTTTGAGTTGTGTACTTAAACTAGAGTCTTAGCATTGATGGATTACTTCATTAGACTCTAAATCCAGAACTAAAGGAAACTCCCTCCAAATGATCTGTTTCACTGTAACTTTTTAAGTCGTTTTAAACTTTAAGGAAAATATGTTTTCTTTTAGTCCTTCATGGTTGAAACTTGGCTATTACTTGAGAATTTACTGTCAGAAAAGGAGCACATTACCTGTCCTCCTTTCAGGGACTCACGTAACGAACACTTCCAATACTGAAAAATCACATTGGCCTATAAAGAGACACAGACACAAGCTCCATTACTTTTGTTCTACTGTTACACTGGGTTTTCACGACAAAATCTTGAAAGCATCATGTTAAGTTGTCTATCATGACCGAATCAGACTTTGGCTATCCCCGGCATTCACTTACAGTAATTCTTTTGCCCGCCACAATATTAACATCGACTATATCCACATAATGATTTACCTTTTTAGGAGCTGTGCACCTCTCTGTCTCACTTTATTGGTCTCCGAATTTCTCTCTCTCACTAGAGGTAGACAGACTAATTGGTTTTGCCAATTAAAAAATGCTAAAATGGGTCCGTAATTACTTCAATAGCTGTTAATGTACCTGGTTGGCCCAATATATTTAAAGTTTATCATGAGAATGGCATTTATGACATACTGTTGACTGGTATTAACTCTTAACATTCTAATAGTAAATCAAGATGTTTTAGACAGGCTCGTGGATGGGTCCTGTCTCTTAAAAGTTATCATTCTCTTGATCTTGAAAATTCATAATAATTAAAAAAGAACTTTTGTTTTTTGTTCTGTGCATTGTGTATGGAGAATGCAGGTCTCCACTTGTCTCCTCTCGTCATGTGTCCCAGAATGTAACCTTGCACAATATGGTAATACTTTTCCCATTTTGTTCTCCAGCATAATTAACTGTGACCAGACTTGGAGAATGTATGTCTGTTGGGAGTTTTTTCAGGGTCAGTGTCTGGACAACTATATGACAGCGCGTTTTTCGTTATATGGGTGGTAATTGGCTTGCCCGTACCTCATCGATTTAAAACAAGGTCAATCACGTCACCATCAAGTCACACCCGTCCAGTAAAACTGAGGAAATGGTGCATATTCTTTCATATTCCCTCCTCGCAAGTAGCTGTATTTTCATTTATTATGACTTTTTCTCCAAAGCTGAAGACTAAATTACTGCAGTGCTGTTGCCTCACTTAGCGAGGGTTTGCAGGCTTTAAAGGTGCAGATGTTTAACCATAGATCACTGTCACTGACCTCAACATCTTGAAGGCCAGAATGATAAAATATCCAAATGCAAAACTATCATCTCAGGCTGCAAGCATTGTGCCAGTCGTTTAAGTCTACACATCAGGCTCTTAAGAGACACTTCTGCTGGAGCTCAGACTGTAGTTGTGCAAAGGGCCAGTGAATCGCTGAATACCAGACGTCTTTAGTCTTGTATACCTTGTAAACTCAATAGCTCTCCACAGATAAATAGACACACTGACTCCATTTTCACTGCCTCTCATAGAAAACAATAGAACTACTTATTATAAAAAGATGGGCATTGCAAACACCAAGAAGATGATAACTTCTGTGCCTTAGTGCCAAAACACTCATGTGGCTGCTCAGATTCTCTTTGAATTGATTGTACCAAAGCTCAACACAAATTATTATTAACAACGTGGAATAGTTTGAGGTGTAATTCAAGACATTGTATTTATATTGCACACCAAAATGGTCAAAAGCTTTTTAAAATGCTGTGTGACAGGATTTTGGATTTCATATCTTCCGTTTAGAGGACTGATGGTGAACAGGAATCTCACTGTTCACGTGAAGTAGCATGTATTTAATTGGCTGTTCGGTGAAGTTGAACTGTATTACGCTAAAAGGGAACCCAATACCCGGGTCCATAAATTTTGTGATTAAATTGTTTTTTTACTCACAGTGCTGAACTCAGCCCAATATCATTTTTGTCTAGCAAGACATATTTTATTGATCATAACTAGATTGAAAGCAGGACAATAAGAGAAACCATAGGTTTGCTTAATAATAATATTTCTCTATTGCAGTTATTCGGCTTAAACAAGAAGAAATACAAACGAAACATTCATCAACTACTTCAATCATCTCATTAAAAAAAGAAAAAAGAAACAGAAATCCTTATTTGATTTGTTACCCAGTGTTATGATATAGGTTTATGCCAAGACCCACAAGTGGCCAACTTTAACAAGCCAATTCCCGTCAGCCTTTTATTGGTGTCAAATTTTATAGACGGCACCAGAGGCATTTCAGCTGTGTAGTGGGAAGGAGGAGGTGTTGATTTTGGTTTGA
This sequence comes from Lophius americanus, assembly GCA_037951165.1. NCBI lineage: Eukaryota > Metazoa > Chordata > Actinopteri > Lophiiformes > Lophiidae > Lophius > Lophius americanus. Next base: position 5,750,249 of record JBBDHG010000001.1, read on the forward strand.
GGATGGAGGACGTTTGCAATGCTTAAATTATCATAGATACACTTGACTGTAGACTTATTGCCTGAATAACGGTCTTTTAGTGTTGCGACGGTAAAGTGTTACCGTCACACCGTCTCTCTTACATGGTCACAGAGGTCAGGCTGATTGGTTTGGTGGTCACATCCATGAAACCCCCGTAGTAGTTGAAGTAGTTTAATCTAGGTCTTTTACTGATTGTCAAATGAAAAGTAAATAGCATTTAACCAGTACCAAAAACAAATACTTTCTGAAATACCATTTTTGATTCAGGAGAGAAATTCTGTTTATTGTCCGTTATTCATTGTCATTTCTAACCTATTTAAAGTAAGTTCACATCTGCAATATTAAATTAAAGTAAGAACACCAGCCAATGTTTTCAACTCTGATCAGCTGAGGAAAAACAAAACACATATTCCATCGGAGCTTTCACTCTTAGGTCGTGTTCTGACCTAATAGTCCGCTTGGTGGTATAAAGGAGGTATACATTCACACAGTAGTAGTAGTAACATGGAGTTAAGGAATGCAAACTTGGGACAATCATTGTCTTCAGTTGTGTAGGTCTTGTAGCTGTTTTGCCATTCTGTTCAGATGGTGAAGATATTTCAGTTGGACTGGTTTAAATATCTGCTGTATATGACTTGGCCATATGTTATTTTATAGATTCTTGAAAGGACATCCAAAGACATACTCAAACCATCATTTGAAAATCTGATTAGAGCATGATGGCTTGTGGATAATAGACATATTCCAAAGATATGTTAGTAGAGTTGATCAAACAGCTGATATTCTCACGAGTAATTGGAGGAACCTTTGGAAAATGGAAGTTACCCCACAATACTTTGTGTCATTCAGAGTTTAGAGTACAAAAGCTCCTGATTTTGGTCCCAGTTTACACATTGATAGACAATCTGTTTTGGGCTTGACCCGCTAGAGTTCACTGCATATTTGGGTAGACTCTATAGAAAAACAAGATGTTTCTTAGTCAGTGCTAGGAAGCAATGAGATTTTAGATAAAGTATTATGTTACATTTTCAAATGAATTGGGATAGAGTTAAAGGCTCCCATTGGGAAATGATGTCTTCCTTTTTACCTGAAAAAAATTATCAGTGTGATTACATAAAAATATAGTTTATGACATTTAGTTAATTGTTTTTCATACTATCTTTCTCCACATTTCATTTCTCCCTCCTGACAGCGGACTACAGCACCAGTGAGATGCTGGTGAATATGGGAAATCTGCCCCTGGATGAGTTTTACCCTGCTGTAGCGATTGTGACTCTGATGCGTATCTTGAGGGACCCTTCACTTTCCAACCACCATACTATGGTGGTCCAAGCCGTTACCTTCATATTTAAGTCTTTGGGTCTTAAGTGTGTCCAGTTCCTGCCCCAAGTCATGCCCACTTTCCTCAATGTAATCCGGGTCTGTGATGCCAGCATCCGAGAGGTAGGTAACACTACGGAACAAGATGAGAGAAGTCTCCTTTATATTCTTAAAGCCAATCTCTTACCAAATGCTTTTCTGTGCTCTTTTTGTTCTCCAGTTCCTGTTTCAGCAGATGGGAATGGTAGTGTGCTTCGTGAAGATCCACATCCGCCCCTACATGGACGACATCTTTACCCTCATCAGAGTGAGTTACTGTGTCAACATCCTCAACCCACCACTAATCCCTAAAAAGAGATCATCCAGCCCCTCTTTTTATTTTCCTGTGAGTCAGACAAACAGCTGCAAACTCTTAATGAAGCTGTAGTTGGGCTTGCCACCTTTCTCAATAGTATTAAGTGCAAGGCCCCTGGATGAAGTCTTTCCGCATGTCACACAGCAGTCCACATCATCTTTGGTGTGGTACTTGGCAATATTAAAGAGGCTGTGTGCAGGGGGAATGAAGAAAATCAAGTTATCTGTAATTGGATATCTAATATTGTTGTTTTTCTCTTCAGTTAGATGTTTTGTGACGATTGACGTTTTCCACTCAAGTCTGATTCATCCTTAAATGAAATCTTAATGAGAACCCCTGACGTGCAGCTGCATCACCTGATTTAGAACAACTGCCATAGCCTTTGCACTTGTACAAACACAGTTGTCTAGCACATAATCATATAACAAGGCATAAAATATCATATGACCATCTTTGTATCAGAATCCTGCAGTTACCGAGACTTTGCTATGGCTGTAACTTCTCTCAGAGAAAATTAATTGCACGAGCTGGACCAGTTCACCTCAAGTCCCTCTGAGTTAATAAATGGTTTGCGAAACAAAGAATCTATTCATTTTTGCTCCAGCTCTGCTCCTGCATCCAGATGAGGGGGCTGGAATAGCCATTCAGGATGTACACTCACTTGCTCTCTAGTCAGCTGCCACAGGCAGGGAATGCAGGAAGTTGGGGGCTGATTGAGACCTCTGGTCCCTGACAAAACACCTCTGCCAGATCTCACAGCTGAAGCTCATTGACTGGCGTATTTCATGACTTCAGGTCTTTCGACTTTACTCCAGTTGTCGTTATCTCTAATGTAATCATTGATCACGCCTAAATTTTCCAAAACGTTGTCATAAGCCACACTCAGACAGTCCCCGTTGACAGGAAATTGTCTCCATTTCCCACCATCTAGTATTAATGTGTTCTATGACTGCCTCAGGCTCGCCAAAGCTTTTCTTTGTTTCTGAGAAAACTCGGCTCTAAAATCGTACTATATTTTGACCCAATTCATCAGACCAACTGAAACCCCAAACACTCTATAAGATCAATATGGATGGGGTAGTGGGTTTGTTCCGCGCTTTGGATGCACTGTCTGAACACTCTAAAAATTTGTATTCCACCATTGGGCTCCTAACAGCTTAGATCACTCTTTTATAATAATCTTATAACCTACTTCAGCAGTCACATCTGCCTGTTCACTTGATTGTTCTTAGATATTTGTTTTTAGTTTTTGAGGTTATTTGGGTCACGCTTTACATTTAAGGGCAATTTTACCACCTTACCATGATACATTTTGCCATCATGTAAAGGTTGAGTTGGTGAGGGGGATAATTGTTGACTTTCATTCCTGCATCATCACTACCTGCGCTTTTAGAGCTACATATTGGGAGTTTGTGTTTTTTTTTATCCCTTTGGTTTTTGAAGAAATGTTATGTCTTGACCCGTAGGAGTACTGGACCCCAAACAACCCCATGCAGAACACCATCATCCTTCTGATCGAGCAGATTGTGGTGGCTTTGGGTGGAGAGTTCAAGCTCTACCTTCCGCAGCTCATCCCTCACATGTTACGTGTCTTCATGCATGACAACAGCACTGGGCGCAGTGTTACTATGAAGGTGAGTGCCGCAAGGTACTGTTCAATATAAAAAAGTCAGCTATCCTGAAAAGCACATTTGTTTTACCACAAACACTGTTTCTATTTGTCTATGCACCAAGTCGTCATATGCAACATGTTTGAATGTTAAATATCAGGTATAGCCTTTAATTGTTATACATCGAAGCAATCACCCCAAATAAAATATAGACATTTTTTGGGGCTATATATTTATTTACATTGTTCTTATGTGAGTTGTTTTGTTTGTTGTGTTTTGGAGTTTGTTATAAATATATCTGCGTCTTCAATTTCAACGAGACTGTCCTCAAAGTTCCAAAAACATTTGAAAGTTTCAACAGCAGTGTTTAATTTTACATATATATATTTATATGCAGTATATATATATTTATGCTCATTTATATACATTTATGTGTGTGTGTAGGACTGATGTTAGTTAGAATTATTAACTCTGAAATAATAGTAAGATAATGTCTTAATATTTCTATTCAAATACTTCAAAAACATTTGCAATGCAATAAAATGAATGTTGGTCCTAATTGTTGACATACACTAGGCTACATTAGTGTAAGTTTAAAAAACAAACAAAAACTTTTTGTGTTCTGGAAAATAAAAAAATAAAATAATCCATCATGTAAACAAGTTGCCATGCAAAGTAATTAAATCTTCAAAAGAAAATTTCAATAGTCAAGATCTGGACATAAGATCTGGACTAGTATTTAAAGAATGAATGAAAGTAGAAAATAATATAATAATTATTTAATATTTCATAGCTGTGACCAAACCAAGAGGAGCAGTCTCAAGTATGGAGCACAAAGTTGTGATGAGGAGATTTTCAAAGGCCAGTAGCATGCAGCTGCCTGTTATTTATTAATGACGCTCCTGAGTACAATGCTGCATCACTTATCAGGATCTAAGAGCAGCATTTGGCCAAGAAACAAGAAATATCCGTGCACCTTCAAGATTCTAAAAAGGATAAGGATCTTACTGGCTAGCATTTTTGGAAGTGACAAAGGCTATAAAATATGTTTATAATCAGTTATAAAGAAGGACGTGCATCTCTTCATTGCAGGACAGTAACATATGTTAGCAACAGTGACAGATTATAGAAAGAGGAACAAATTTAACGACAGCTGTTGTTATCATGCTATCTATGATAGCTATATCTTTATTTACAACTAAACCCTTATTTCCTGTTGCATCTCAGGAAATGAACTTGCATAGCAACGCCATATTGAGCAAATTTTTCATTTGATTATTTGGGCTTACTGTGCCATGAGAATTCTCCAATCAGGACAAATGCTGGGCCTTCGAGAGGAAGAAGTGTTTATAGGGCAGACCATACTTCTAATTTTATTTAAGATGATGTGTAACTAAAATAGACATTGCTATACATGAAATAGGTGCTATATATGTTTTTGAAAATCGACATAGGTGGAATCAAGAATCAAACTTAAATCAATCACACTTTTTATATAGAGGACTGTTTTACAGAAGAAGAACGTATGGGATGTAGAAACTAATGCACATGTTTCAGAATATCAATGAAAATTGAATTGTTAAAAAAGTAATGATTCAAGAGAAATAAAAATAACACAAGGATGATGTGCAAAAGAAGAAAATAAATATGGACCTATATAATAATAGGATAGATATAAAATAAAAGTAATAATAAAGCAGAATAAATCACAATGACAACCAGTAAAGTGGTGTAAATACATTTACTTCAAATACTAAAACCATAAAGATTATAAGACATTTCATTAAAGCCAGACTGCATAGACAGGTTTTTAGTTTATGTTATGGATTACTGGTCTGTGCCCATAGTTAAGAATGGTATTACAGCCATGGAATAGATGTCTCCTGTAGCGTGACCCTTTGTTTCTTAAAGCTCCATTAGACTTTTCAGAGCTGCATTGATTGATGGAGACTAGATGGTGGTCTCTATGTCAGATCTGATGGGGAAAGCAGAGTCAAAGGATCACGTTGATCACATTGTATATAACTTAATTTGGCTAGCTTTACCAGGTGGACTGTGTTTAAACTGTACTCCTGTCACTCCACTCTCTTTCAGCAAATTGACCCGGAATCATCTTACTGTAAGGCTCTTTTCGGTTTGTGGTTTATCTGGGCTTTTATCAAGAACATTCAGGTCTAAGTCAATCACTAGTGGTACATTGATGAAAAGAAAGAATTGATGTGTAGTTCACACCCTCTCCCCTTTCAGCCACTGTAGCCAGCAGCTGTCGTTTTTTCACTCAACCCTAAATCATGGTTTGTTTGCAAAGCACAAACACATGACAATTAGAAGCTTGGCCATCCAGTGGTCTCTCCTCTAAAGTTGTTTTGTCTCAGAGTCTGCAGTATTAGATAACCCATCTACCCACAGTCTGGATAATCTATATCTCAGGCCTAGCTCTGGAGCCTAATCTTAACCAAAGGATGGCGGTCGTGAAATGGGGGACCTGGGAATCGGGTTACCTTCAAGTTTAAAGGAGAAGCAAAGAAAACATACGTCCATCATTTGAAGGAGCTGTTCTGTCCGGCTAACAACACTAAACCCTACCCATCCCCACTGAGTGTACACAAGCATACTTGAAGACCTCCACCTCAGCTTCCTGCTGTCTCGCCACGTGCAATTTAGACGTGGGGGTGGACGTAAAGGGAAAGCCGTCACGCTGCATGGTCGGGGTCTGTGCTTGGTTTGTTGGCTACACCATGCGTCATCCTTTAAGACCACCATATCTCTATGCACACTGCACATGCTCCACACAGCATACTGTGACCATTAGGCCAAAGCAGAGAAACTGTTCTCCAAAAACAGCCACAAAAGATGAACAATATTCATTGGACAGATAAATCAACTGCTTGATGAAGAAAAACTATATGTAATCGGTCGATGGGTGACATGAAATTGTATACAATAGATACTGTAGACTTTTGAAAGCCAAATAACTTACTTGATTTAATAGGCACAACATCAAAACCCTCCAGTGTAGTCAGTGGATCATCTACAGTGTTTCCCCTACCACTATATTAGGGGGGCACTCTGCCACCCCAAACAGCACCCAGATCACGCCAGATCCCAATAGAAGTCACTCAAGGATACCTTTCCTATAGAACAGGTCTATACCTTGTCCTTTTATTAAACAAACTAAATAACTGATACTAGATCGATGGATTATTAGTGAGGATCGATACGATACTTTTGATTTTTCATCACATGACATACTTTTCTTGGAGGCTAGCGTGCGTCCCAGTAACTTTCTGATATCATACACTGTCCTGTTTTTCTTTCAGGATTCATGAAGACAACTATTTATGCATAACAAGCGCATTCAAATGAGTAGTTCATGTTAAGCGTTGTGTTGTGTTCCACTGAGCAGTGTGCATTCTCCTTTACAGCTGCTCAATGCAATTCAGCTGTTCGGTGCTAACCTGGACGACTACCTCCACTTGCTGCTGCCTCCAATTGTCAAGCTGTTTGATGCTCCGGATGTTCCACTTCAGGCCCGAAAGTCAGTACCACACACAGCCTTCCTCATAGTTGTAGTTTGAGATCTAATAAAAATTGAAACCTGTTATGGTACAATCTTTTTGTTTATAGAATGTAAAAAAAAAAATTCATCACAATTTCACAGAGACCAAAGTATCCCATTAATATTGCCTCTTTTCTCCATCCGAAATTTTAAAATGAAGACTTCGTTACTAATATAAATGACAAAGTAGAATTTAAATCCTTAAACAACATCTTTGCTTGAATGATAACCATAAAAGTTTGCAACTATTTCTTTTGACATTAGCTTTTACTGGTGAATATTTGGGTCATAAAAAACTGAAAATGAAGCTATAGAAAAAGGATTAAGTTTCCACTGTGCACTTTAATTGATATGGAAGAATCTAGCTGGCCTTTTCACATGTCACCTAGACTCCTTAAATATCGCTTGGAACTGTGTCCCTCTGTCCTACTACTGTTTAAGTGAGTATTTTGTGTTGATCTGTTTTTCCTCCGTGTGGCTCAGGGTTGCCTTGGAGACCTTGGACCGACTCACAGAGTCTCTGGACTTTACTGATTATGCTTCACGCATTATCCATCCGATTGTCCGGACACTCGACAGCACGCCTGAGCTGCGCTCCACCTCTATGGACACCCTGTCCTCACTTGTGTTCCAGTTGGGCAAGAAGGTAGCTATAGCCGTCCTCAGGGCTCCTTTAGATGTACCTATTATCCAGAAGACTATTTCCAGCCTCCCCACTACTGGCTTCACATGAACAGTGTTTCGGTAACCCACCCCCCTCCAGTCTTTATTACTTCCTGCCAGACTGTTGATGTCATCGACCATTTGGCAGCGGGGGGTGGTGTTTATGAGAGTGGGTGAGGTCATATTTACCCCTCCCTCTCCTCCCTTTCCCTCCCTTGTGCTTAAACCCTCCTACCGTTCTCAGAACCACAGGCCCACGTGCAGCCACGTCTGGCAGCAAACGGGCAAGAGAAGCTTTTAATCGGTGGCTCGTGATGGTTCGAGTCAAGAGCACTGCACTAAATAAATTTGCTTATGGTGTGGTAGAAAATGGTGGCTAAACTAAACCACATCAAGCAATTATGCACCCTTTTATTTACATTTCTTCCCCACTCTCTTATTTCAGTACCAGATCTTCATCCCCATGGTGAACAAAGTGATGCTAAAGCACAGGATTAACCACCAGCGTTATGACATACTCATTTGTCGTATTGTCAAGGTAAGACACCCATATACCCCACTCACCCAAAACTTCCAGGTTTTCACAAAACTCACTAGACCAATTCTATAAGAACATCCTTTCTTCTCAATTCATCCGCATGTATTCATTGCTCTTTGCCTCATGACAAGTCACACCAAAAACATCACAACCTCTCGTGACAGAGAGTAGCTGAAGGTTAAGCAATGAATCACATCACCAAGTATAAACAAAACATTCTCAATGTACCGTATACCATGGGCGAGACATTGCCACACTGTTTATCAACACTTCTACCTCAGGAAGCAAATTAACTTTTTTTTTGAAACCCTAATTCCAAAGTTGTTCTGTGGGTGGGCTTTGTACGTGTGTGGTCTTTGTGTGTGTGTGTTTGTGTGTGTGTGTTTGGACTTTAACAGGGCTATACTCTGGCAGAAGAGGAAGAGGACCCTCTAATCTTCCAACATCGCCAGCTTCGTGGTAACCATGGTGACACTCTGGTCAGTGGGCCTGTGGAAGCAGGGCCCATGAAGAAGCTTCACGTCAGCACTACAGCACTTCAAAAAGTAGGATGGGATTATAGGAATTTTTGTCACTAAAATTAGTTTCTGGTTTACAAAGCCAAAGTGAAAGGTAAAACACACATCGTGTTGTTTTCACAGCATGGTTGTAGTCTGTAAATATTGTTATTCTTTGCAGTAAGCAGTCCTGTTTACACAACCACAGCTTAGCTATGGTGATGACATTGGACTGGAATGAATCATAGAACAGATCTGAACAATCAAGCAAAGGAATACAATGAATCTACATGCTTTTATGAAGGTCACAATGGTTTCATGAATGGTTTTATAAGTATGAAAATAATGTTAATGATGCCTACCTTCACCATGACTATCAAAACACCAAACAAAGGCAATCTCTTTTAAGAAACTGTCCAACTTTTGTAGAGCTTTTGTGACCAGTCGTAAAAATCATATATCTATGTAGTTCTCAGCCAGATTATCCCACACATATTTTCACTGTCTTCTGAGATGGATGATTCCTGTCTCGTTGCAGGCTTGGGGTGCTGCCAGGAAGGTCTCCAAAGATGACTGGCTGGAATGGCTGAGGCGCTTAAGCGTCGTCCTGCTTAAGGAGTCGTCTTCTCCAGCCCTGCGATCGTGCTGGTCACTGGCCCAGACATACATCCCTCTTGCCAGGTACACGACCTCTGTCAAGTCGACCTCTCTAACTTACTTAATTCCACATATTCCTTGCATGCTTTTTGTCTTATCTATATACTTTAATGCTCCAAATCCATCCCATCCTTGACATGACAGACGACTAGAACAAACTTTGAAGCTACACTAGCAAGCAGCACCAGCAGTAAAAGACTGGTTGCACCTGCTGCTAGTTTCCAGATGTGACTCTGTGTAACTGTGCATCTGAAAGAGAGAAATACCATAAATGCTCCTTGATCATATCCATGAAACAACATTGCTCTCAGTCCAGCCAATTTTTTGTACACGCTACAATTTATTTTTGCCACGATTTGACCACCTGTTCTCCAAACTTTAGTAGAAAATATCCTAATTTTAATGTTACACTTATTCTATGTTTTAATGTTTAAATATTGTTTTTGTGGTCCACAGGGACCTATTCAATGCAGCCTTCCTCTCTTGTTGGTCAGAGCTGAGTGAGGACCAGCAGGATGAGCTCATCCGCAGCATTGAGTTGGCTCTCACATCCCAGGATATTGCCGAGGTCACACAGACTCTGCTCAACCTTGCAGAGTTCATGGAGCACAGTGACAAGGTTAGAACTGAACTGTAGTAGATACATATGCTGAAAGTATTTAATTTGCCGCTTTCCACTGGCTTAGAAGAGATCTTTTTATGTGCTTCTACTGTAGAGTCACAGCAGGCAGGATGGATTGACTGTACCATGACGTTCTTTAGATACATATGTATCTACTACAGTAGATACATATGTATCTACTGCAGTTCAATATGCTTGTAGGGTCTCTATCAAAGCCTACAATTCTAAATTCATGTCTTCCTTGATGTTACGGAGTCAATTTTAAACGACTAATTAATAGGCCTATTGTTGCCTCACAATCTTAAACCACACTTCATAAATTAAGAAGGACGTTATTTGTTGATACAAATACTACAACTATTTCTGTTTGAACATTTGTATACAAACTGTTCTTTGTTGAGCATAAAGCCCATGCCCGCTGGATATAAATGACATTACGTAACCTCCACATACCACGTGAAAATGGGCCTTACTTATGTGTCTCCAGCTGTCAAGGCAGCTGTACTCAATTTTCAGTAAAAGACAATAAAACACATTTAATGTCTTTGCGGAAACGATGATGATGATGCTTCCCTTGGCTGAATGCATTTAATGTCTTTGTCATCAACACATCTTTAACCGTCTAACATAAAAGTGAAATGGTGAACCAGACACAAAGCAGAGGTTGGGGATGCAAATAAGAGAACCCGCATAGTGATTCTCAATTAATTTGTGAATGCAAAAGCAGGAGGCATTCAGAGTCTCTGTGACTAACGCCACAATTCACTACTGCTGGGTTACTTGCGTCACACTGTTATTTTGTCACAATGCAAAGGATTTTCAGTCCATTTGAAACGGTCGAGTTGAATATGTTGTTTGAATAGTTAGGTTCAGGGTTTGAATTTTGCCCGTCCTGCAGTATATTGTACTTTAGGCAATTCTTTAAGAATACAATAAGAGACCTGATTAAAAAAAACAACATACTGACTTCTATAATTTTGATAATAGATAAGAACAGCAACCCAGTAGGTGACACTTCAAACCACTGCAGTACTTTGTAAAACAAGTGTTATACTGTTCCCTAAAGGTTAACAATGAAAGCCTCTCACAACAGCGCTTTGTAGTCAGTCTCCTGTCTGACCACAGATGTTGAGTTATGTAGTGTCAGTTTTGTTATGTTGGGAGCAAAGAACGTCATGGTACAGTCAATCCATCCTGCCTGCTGTGACTCTACAGTAGAAGCACATAAAAAGATCTCTTCTAAGCCAGTGGAAAGCGGCAAATTAAATACTTTCTGCAGGCTATGAGACCATAGACCATTAACAAACAAACCATTTCTAAGGAAATTTACTCCAAACATTTGAATGCTATATCATACAACCTAATTATAGTGATTCACAGCAGATTAATTATTGTGTATATTAAAGATAATACGTTTCACTACCCAGGCAGACCTTAGTAATAGAGCACAGTAGGGGTTACAAATTACTGTTCTTTCAAGTTTTTGTGTTTAAAGACAGAGCCTTTGTTATTTTCATAATGTATGTCCTTTTATCAGGGCCCTTTGCCACTCAGAGATGATAATGGCATTGTGCTTCTTGGTGAGAGAGCTGCCAAATGCCGTGCCTACGCCAAAGCCCTGCACTACAAAGAGCTTGAGTTTCAGAAGGGTCCTTCTCCTCTCATCCTGGAGTCTCTTATCAGGTAAGAGTAGAAAAAAACTCACCTTTATGAACAATTACAAACTTAACACAGTCTTCATCATAGACTAAAAACAGCAGGCACTTTTTAAATGGCATTGCCAAAGGAGCCAAATGTCGATCATCCATTTATGTTCTGATGTCTTTATATCAGAACCAGTATCAACTTCTTCAGCAATTTGTGCTCAGTGAGCTTTGGGCACCCATGACCCTATTGCTGGTCAACCAGTTTGCCTTCCGTAAAGCACTTTGGTAGGTTCTGAACCACGAAGACCAGGGAACACCCAACTTGACCCGCAGTTCTAGAGATACTCTGATCCAGTCATCTAGCCATCATAATTTGACCCTTGTCAAAACTGCTCAGATCCTTAGGCTTCTTCATTTATCCTACTACCAACAAATTAACTCGGAGGACAACATGTTCACTCAGTGCGGATGCCACAAGATGATTAATTAGTGAATTGATCAATTAACAACTGCTTATCCTGTTCAGGGTCACGTAGGGGCTAGATCCTATCCCAGTTGACATCTAGCTAGAGGCGGGGTACACCCAGGATGAGTCACCAGTTCATCACAGAGCCAATACATAGAGACATACAACAACTCACACTTACGGGCAAATTTTTTAGTTTCACCAATTCACCTACATTGCATGCTTTTGGACTGTGGGAGGAAGCCCGGAGTTCCCGGAGAGAACCCACACAGACACAGGGAGAACAAGCAAACTCTGTACAGAAAGGCCGGCAGCGATGGATCCTCTTATCCCCTAACTATTTGATATTTTTTGTCATGTTTCCCATCCCATTTTCTCATCTGTATTTATTTCTGTGCCTTTGGAATGGCATGGAGAAATCTGTTTTCCAGGCATCTAAATGGATGCTTGCGTCCTTTTCATCTATGAGTGTCTGGACTTGTGTTTCTCAGGGGCCTGTTTTAAATTTTTCAGGAGCCTTGATGATGATGAATGATGGGTTCCGCCACTCTGTTGTTTTCAATATCACCATCTGGTTCTCACCTCTTCAGGATTTCTCATAAAATATCTAGAAGCGAGTGAGCAAATAGTACTCCCGTAACCAGTCTCTTTTAAGCTAGTGCTGTATTTAAGTAAAAATCATATCTTTCGTACTCATTTTGGTCATAGGGAGGCATTGTGATGAGTCAGGGTGTTTGTTGATCACTTTGATAGTTTTTCAGGAACACTCATCCGTCTTCAAGCTAAAATAAAGGATATTAAATAATCAAATTCAAAGTTGGACCATTTTTAGGAGTTGTCCTGTTAGAAAAATGTGTGAGGGAATTAGTTTTTGGACTAACCATATTTTTATAACCATGAATTTGGTCATAATTTCCTAATTTTCTGAAACAGAGGATAACTGTTCGATGTGCATTTAATTCATGGTTGTATTGATACTCAATGCTGAATCTGGAAATGGAATTGGATAAGTGATTAGTTTCATTTATAATTTTGGGGGGGTATGATAATGTCGAATACAATAATAGGGGATGGAAGCTATGTGTTGTTTAAAACTTCTATAAAAGTAAATTAACCATAAATCTTGTTGGTCTGCCACCACTGTAAAGACTAGAGGTAGGCATATTTTGCACCATCTACTAATCCTAAGGTATCGTTATGATGTTACCAGACACAATTGCAGTTCTTGGAAATGGAGTTTTAAATTAAGTTCAGCACAGACTGCTGCAAACTAATTAGCAAAATCTGATGCCTGTCATTGAGAGTGGTGCTCTGCCAAAGCAGGGCATAAACCTGCATATAAGCTTGTTTGCCCGTCTGTAAATGTTTTTTTTCTTTTAATTATTTGTCTGTACGTACCTTTATGGTTTTACCAACAACCACCATGCACCATTTTTGTGCACGTGATGGTGTGCATGTGACTTCTACCAGCCCTCTGTCTAACAATGACAGACCCATGCCACCTGCCTGTGCAAAGCCACGCCGGGGAAGGCAAGGCACAGTGCCCAGACGAGAACCGTTATAGTTTGAACTCATCTCCTCAAAAACATTTTGACACAATTAAAATAAATTTCACATATGCTTTAATGTGGACACCCAAATGTCTGCATCTTATAGTTACTTTCTTTATTTTGCTTGTTTTTACGTTTTAGACACATTTAAACTTAAAGTTATTTTCACGTCATTTTCCCAGTATCCAGAGGCTTGACTGATTAGTAGCAGAGCAGTAGCAGAGGATTGATTATCGCATTACAGTGGCATATTTCAGTGGGTGTAAGGGACTTCGTGAACATCCTGGAAGTTGTGTTGGAGGCAGGAAAAATAGGTAAACAAAAGTATCTGAATGGCTTTGAAAGGGTCAAATTCTAATGGCTAGATGAATGGTTATGAACAACTCCAAAATTGTAGGTCTGCAGTGGTTAGTACCTACCGAACACAGTCTAAGGAAGGGCAACTAGTTAAGCAGTGACAAAATCATGGGTGGGATGAGGGAAGCTTGGTTTGTGTTGCACAATTCTGCATGAGATGAACCGTAGCACAAACGGTGAAATAAGTTCATTCTTGTTCTGATATGAAGATGTCCGATCCCGCAATTGCATCGCAGAGCTATTTTGGTGGCAATAGGGGAACCTACACAATACCAATCACTTGCTTTTAATGTAACAGCTGGTCGGTATGCTTACCTTCATTAAGCTGTTGTGACTGCTGAAGAATGTCTTACAGATGAAAACTATATACATTTACAAGTTGTGCTTTTCCCCCTGTGTGTGTGTTCTGTACATCATATACATAGCAGGAAAACAATATTTCATGTATGTAGCATTTTTTCTTCTTAGTCTTTTGTAGGGGTCCCCAAAACGGAACATCTCGTTGGGTATGTTGATTTGGCATAGGTTTTTCACTTCTGATGCCCTTCCTGACACAACCCTCCCCATTTATCCGGGCTCGGTACTGGCACTATAAGTACACTGGCTTGTGGTCTATGACTGGGTTTTATATATATATTACATTTACTTTACTCAAGGGGAGGCCTCTTGGTTTAGGTAAAACACCGATCCAGTTTAAAATCACCTTAATGTAAGATGCTGTCATCTAAAGGACCAATTTATTAACACATTATACCGACTGAACTAAGGCAATTAAATATATTAAGCCGTTTTAGATAGTGTGATCAAATTGTATCCCTTTAATGTCAATAATATTGTTGGGTTTATTTATGTCGAGAAGTTAAATCTCACAACACTCACACAATATCCTCATCAAATAATAACTAGAGCTTTAGGAATCTCTATTCACTTAATCCTGACAAATAGGTAAAATATATATGTACACAGCTGTGTTTCCTGAAACCAGTGGCTCTTGATGAGAACATCTTTGTCAGCGGTAACTGATTTATATCGTTGCATGTCCACCGTCTTCCATTGATCAACTCCTGCTTTTGTTGTCTGGGATACATCTTTGAATAATTGCCACAAGTCAAAGGTCTTCTTTTAATTGCTGTTTTTTTCTGCTGGGGTCATTCATGTTAAAGGAGAGGGATGAACTTTCGACAGAATGCATCACCTTATTAAAAGAATAAGCAAATTGTTGAGCCTGTATTGGCAGTACTCCCAGTTAATAGATATTTGAGTGCTCCAAGGTATTTGTGGTTGTATTCAAAGCAGAGTGAAATGCTATCATTGTTTTCAAGGCAGTAAACCTAGAGGCATTTAACTCTGTGGCAAAATGTGTGTGTGGTCTTCAGTGGCCCTGGGACCTTTGGCTAGAATGTCAGGACATGACCCATGAGTCAGAGATCAAGAAGTGAAGCAGAATGTTGGCTTTTTTAACCTGAAGTTAAACAACAGTAGGATTTGCTATGATTTGCTGTCATCCGTCGTGTTTCTTTTAAAAAATACTTTTATTTTCTATCACATGACACAACATAATAACAGAGCTGTACACATTTTACAAATTACACACTTCCATAATCATTGGTTAGGGTTTTGACATAAAATGCAGTATAAATCATAATTAATACTTTTGGTGGTTGGTCCCTTTCCAGCTACTCCCAAACGTGCTTTTTAATTAGTTCCTGCCAGTCCTCGATAATTTATACCTGAACCAGACCTGTCAGGACTGATTCTCACAACTACCCATAAATGACTTAGTTTGAGTAGAAAACACACCTGCTTTCTTGACAAATGAGAGGAGGATTCAAAATGCAGTAACCCATACAGGACAGTGGTAAGGGAGCGTTTTTGAAGCTTGTAAAAAATAAAATATCTTACTGATAAATACAAAAAACACACTACAATTTACAGTTAGAACAACAAGAACATTACACATTCATCTCTATGAAGTTTAACAGGCTATCACAAACAACATTTTCATTCTACTGCAGTCCAAGGAAAAGCCATAATTCGTTTGAACAGACATTATGAGATCTCTTAGCATCCATGTTCATGGTCTTGGGCTAGGACACACAGCTGAAGCATTCATGGTTGAAAATCCATGGGCCGGACCTTCATCTCCACTCTCTTAAGGGAGTAGTTGGACCCGTGCCAGCCATACCAAGTGATTCCATCTGAGTTCTTTGTGTGCTCACCGTAGCGGTAAAAAACGCCATTCAAGTTTGAGTCGGTGCAGCAGTTGTACCAGTAACCACCTGGAGTGAGAGGAGAGAAAAATGATTAGACCCATTCTTCCCTGGAGAGAATTGTGCACCTGGGATATCCACTAGAAATGATTCAATGGAGGGCTCTGACTTACCTTTGCGCAGAGAAGCACAATGATCCACGCATTTGTCGTTGTCCTTGTCGACGGTGCTGAAGTTGGTGTTGTTGTGGTAGCGCAGGGAATTACCAGCGTTCCCACTATAGTTGGCAAGGAAGAGCTTAAAGCTGTTAAGCTCATTACTCACAGTAAAAAAGCCATATTCAGCATAGCGTGTCTGTCCCTCCCAGTCCTGCATTGGAAAATACATATAATAACATTTAGAGTGAAGCATAAGAATATGGACTCTCTGCCTATTGTCTATAAAAGTGAATTTGATTTTTCATTTATTTTCTTTTGCTCAGTATCGAAAGGGATTGATACATTTGGCTCTGAAATGATTTGTGTATTCTTGCTCTATGGGTCATGTATTTCCAAAACGTACCTCCAACTCAATCCTGATCACACTTGGTTGCCTTGTTAGGCGGAAGATATGGTCATTGCCCAACCAGAAGTCCCCACGGATGGATCCAAATCCACTTTTGTACTGTTTCCAGTCCCGGTTGAATGATGTCAAGCCAATCTTACGCCTTTGAATTAGAGTCCAACCACCTCCATTTGTCTCCATGTCACAGAAAACCTGAAAGTATTAACCAAAATGTAATGGAATGCAGAGAAAAGACTTCATAAATGCATAAATATATATAAACCAGGTATATCTTACGTTCAGGTCAGGTGTACCCAGAAATTCGTCTTTAGGCAGTTTGTACTCGCCAGAGATCCTGTAGTTCTTACTGTACAGGGATGCACAGTCATATATGGCATCTGGAGAAGGAAAAAAAAATTCTTGTCATGACAAAACCATATGCAGTTTTATGAGCTGTTTTTACAAATGTCAAAGTCATATATTCTAGAAGTTTTATGGACGTCTGAATAATTGCACAGAGGGAAATATAATTATCCCCCAACTATAAGTAAAATGGATCAGTATAGAGGGGATTATGCACAGCGTGGCTCTGATTTATGAATATATCCTCTTTTGCTCCCATATGGTATAATGATCCCATGATTAGGGTTCTGAGGTCAATATGAAATAAGAAGCACAACACCTAAAGAAGTCTGTGTAAATGAAAAAGAGATGGAGTTATTGCATTTCTTCTAATCTTTCCTCTCCTTCCTGTCCTGCTCTCTTGTCTCTTAAAGTTCTTAAAAGGCCTCTGTGTTCCCTTTGCCCATGACATAAACGTGGCCCTGTTGGACTGTACGGTTAAGGTGTTTGAATAATAAACTACGTCATGCCTGGTTAAACTCTTTGCAGCAGCCAGCGCTGATTAGTGGTGTGTTAAAGTAAAGAAGACTGTCAGAGAGTATTTAGCTTTGATGCAGGCTTAGCCCTGCGGATGGGACTTTACAGCTCCAAATGAATGTTTTTGGTGTTTTGGTTTTCGTCCTGCTCTGATTCGTGGTCACACTGTAATCTACCTCATGTCAATCATTACAGATCTCTGAGACCAGTTGGAGACAACTAAAACAAAGGTGCTCTGTGTAGGTAGTTGACCTATTTTGCCCTGTTTTGGAAAATGTTAGTACCTAAAGACTGACGTTTTTTCTCACCTTGTTACTTTACTAGAGTGTGTTTTATAAATTGAAAAAAGAGTCTCCCCTTGTTATGTACTGAAAACAGAACTTCTCAGTGTCTTAAAACAGCTGTTTCTCATTCAAAATAGGCTGCAGGCTAGAAAGAGTTGTACATGTTACATTTTCACATCTAAAATCTGCATCCCTGCATGGAAATATTTTTTACATCAACTTCCTAACAGGTTGGAGACAAATAAGACACATAAACACAAAGGCTTTACTGCCAGGAGTACAAAAGAACGTTGCCCTGTGTGTCATCAAATTTACTACTCCATTTATGACTTGCTGCAAAGAGTTGATGCTCACCTGATGAAGTCTGAGGCGCAGACTGTAGAGTCTGTAACTGCATGATCTCCACACGGTTGTTGATCTCTGAGTACTTGCTCTCTGCTTCTGTGACCCGGGCTTCTTGCTGTCTGTTCTGTTTGTCCAACTCCATTATTTGCCGCACAACATTCATCAAGTCGGAATCCTGCTTGCGACTCAGCTCTCCGAGGATGCTGGTCAGATTTGCCACCTGGACCTTGAGAGAACGTACCTCATCGCAGCATTGAGCCTTGAGAGGCTTTGGACCTGCAAGTCTCTTTCTGGGATTTTGGGCCCAGGCTCCTGCCAAAAGGAGCAAGGTGACCCCCAAAGCCACTAGGTTTAAATTTGTTTTTGCCATTCTTTATACAAGAGTTTAAGAGTTTTAGGCAACCTCTAGTATTTGCGATTGCCTTCAGTGTTCAAAGTCAGATGCCGTAGGTCTTTGCTGGAACTATCAAATGGACGAGTAGAGTTGGAGTTCCTCTTTGACCAAGCGCTCACTCAGGCTCTGTCTTATTTCCTCAGTGAAGCCCTCCTCTGCCTGAACATCTTAAATATCTAGCATGTGGGTCCTCCCCCTCTCTCCCACTGTGCACCACTCACCGTGCTGACCCTCTCCAACCTTCGGAGTGGAGGACCTTTCCCATCCCTCCCCCTCCTCCTTGCGCCCCTGTGCCTCTCCCTTCATCTCACTTTCACTTATTCCACAGACGGTTTGCCCACGTTTCTCTTTGTCAGGTGTGGAAGGTTTCTGGGAAGACTTTTTTCTCTCCTGCCGGGACGAGCACTGCAAGGCGAGGCAGAAAAATCCAGGCTACTGTCTGAACTCGTTATAATTCCGTGCATGTACCACTTGGTACAATGTGAAAATTGAACTTCAATTATATTTAAAATTAAAATGATTTAGCTGTTCAACCATTTGAAAACTTGTTTTTGGTTTCAGAACAGTTGTATGTCATTTCTCTGCCTGTCTTCACACCTAAATTACCCTGTTAATGACAGATTTTACTAGATCCTTGGGGCAAACGATTTCTACAATAAATTCTGCTCTCACATGCCAAGAGGTGTGTGTAGTCGCTAAGTACTCTTAATTGTAGGTTAAGTGTTCTGTTGATGCTACTCTTTATGGCAGATGGTGAGACAGGCATGTTGTCCACACAGCCTGTCAGCATCATGTTTCCAAAGGGTGTCGATAGGAGCGCTAAGTTAAACCTTCACAATATATTCTGTTTTAAAAAGTTTGCATTTAGAGTAAGGAAATTGTTCAGTAGAAGGCAATGTCGGGATATGTTTTCTGCTCATGTTGAAGCTGAAAACTCTTGGCATTGCTCTCTTTAAACATATTAGAAATGATATGTTGGAGAACCACAGAGCAACACATTGACGTGATATTCTTTTGAATTAGATGACTAACAGAAGGAAGGGATTGCTTGTAATTTATCTTTTGTCTTACAGCAAAGACACCACTGACATTGGTTCTGATGTGTTAAACTATATGAGAAGCACAGGAGGCTTTTGTTTCTTTATTTTATATAAACAGTGCATATAATTGGTACAGAGTTCACAGGAATGCAATGGTAAATGTAGATGCACTGCCATTGTATTAATTTAGGTTTCCGTGTTGCTCATGTAACCAACAGTGATTGCGAGTTATTATGAAATAGGGCGGAGTGAAAATTCAATTTCAGCTTCAAAAAATTATGAAAACAAGTTCATTGATATAAAGCTATTATTGTGTCCCTTTCCAAATTTCATGTATGTTATTTAGCTTGTGTTATAAATCCAACACACACCCCTTTTCCTTCACGGAGGTGGTCTTTTACCACCAGCCAAATAGTTTTTTGAGGTTGATATGCAGCGCACCGATTTTCGGAGAGGACAACAATTATGAGAAAGAAAGAAAGAATTTTTTTCGGTCACTGTTTTTACCCATTTCTTGAATCTTTAGACACACATTGTGTTTTTGTTGTGATGATGATGGTCTTTTTATTGGAAAACATGGTGTTGGATCCGGTGGCGGCGGCGACCAAGAATCCATGAGATCAGTGACTTTTTGGGGATATAATAATTCATTTAAAATGTCAGCCATCAGGTGCTTCTTTCAAATCTGGAGACTGTGGAATTTCACTCTCACCCGAGCCTCCCTGATGAGCTGCCACTCAGGCTAATCCATCCAAAGATATTACTGTTTCGGTCAACACAACAATAGATCATGCATGATCCTTGTGCTACTTGTCTGTGTGTGAACACTGCCGTGAAACAAAAGTACCAGAGTGTGCAGTAAATACATGGAGCCCTGGGTAACAGAACTAACGGAGACACGACTGGACCAGGACATTCCTGTCAGTTTTATTTGAACTTTATGGATTTTCCTTTCGCCACACGGAGAGGAATGAATTGTCTGGAAAAGACAGGCATGGAGTTCTTTGCACATTCATAGACCATAAATCTAGTCAAAAACACACACAGAACTAAAATAGATGTTTGCTCAACAAATACATAAGAATTATTTGCATTAAAGATGCTGGTGTTTTTGACCAACTATAGTTTTTTAGTTCCTCTTTAAATACTTGCAATTTGAGACATATATTTAGATAGCAAAACATTTGTCCACATTTGGTTTGCATTTGTATATGCGGTTTATAAATATACACTATCATGTGTAGCACTCAGTTATTTCAGTTATATGCATTTATGTACCCCCTGAATGCCCACAGCAGCCCACTGAGGGGAAGATGTTAAAACAGAAGAATCAGAATAAGATTTGGCACCTAATCCCATTTTTTAACAATTATTTCATGATCTCACATCAATAGTGGTACAAGCTTTAAGTGCCCCCCCCAGCAAAAATATTCGGCATGCCTAACTTTCCACACTTGGTTGTGCAAACAAATAAGAAATCAGTTAAGACCATTCTTCATCATTTCTGTGTCACGGAAATGCAATTTGCAGCAAAAAAAGCATGATTTTCCGCTAAACTCTGAAATATGACATCATTCTAAAATTATCTGCCTTTGCTTTGACGTGTCAGAATATAAGTGAAATATGCGGATATGTAAAGCTCCCAGGCCTTCTCCTCCCTGAATGTTGCTGGCTTCTTCTCTCCAACAATTATAGCTCTGCTATTTCAAAATGACTCAATGCATGCTTTTTTGACATTTGGTTTTCATTTCCTGTTTTTGGTAGATTATTAGATGTAAAAATAATAACCAGTAAGCAATTTGTCATAATTATACAAACACCACACATTCAGTGTTCTGCAGTCTTTTCTCTGCCAGACAATTTCTGAATCTGATTAGATCCTGAACATAATCCTTCTCAATTTGTACAGTGAATATGTATCAGTGTTGTGGCTAATGGCTGCATTTATGCAGCTCACTCACATTTATCTACTGATGGTTTTTGCATTTAATCGAAAAAAGGATTACTGTGAAATAAAGGGCAGTTCACACAAAATTTCCTAGATGATATGTATTAACTTTGCAATGTATTTTAGTATTTTCATATCAAATGGGTGGCACACTGGCAGCCATAAGTTTCAAGCTCCAAATCCTTCTTCTGCGGTCCTTTCTGTTAAGAGTTTGCATGCTCTACCCGTGTTTGCATAGGTTCTCTGTGGGTATACTGGCTTCCTCCCTAGGTCCAGAAAACATGCAGTACAGGTGAATTGGTGACTCTAAGTTGCTGAAAGGTATGAATGAGAGCATGAATGGTTCTATGTGTCTGCCTTGTGATGAAATGGCAACTTGTCCATGGTGTATTCTTCCCTCTTGCCCACAGTCAGATGGTATAGGCTCCACAAATCCATGAACAGGAATCCCGGTTAAAGAAAATGAATGAATGAATGAAGTATATCAAATGATACTGTACCAACCAAAGATACAGATTAATACGCTTAAATAAGTACCTTTAGGATATAATTATACATATTTTCTTTATTCATAATAGTTGACATAACTTCCATCTCTGCTGCCAGCATTGACACAGACTCAGATTTACTGAATTGGATTTAAAAGGATGTAAAGACGGTTCTCGTTTCTGTTCAATAATGTAATATATAATGATGTGTGGTGCCTTTTAACCTCCATGTCTTGGAGGTCTTGATCTTAAATCATTGATGTGAGTCAGACATATTTTGGAAAAATGTGGCTAATTTGCCTTCCTGGATTTTGTCATTGTCCTAACTCTTCTGTGAATCACATCTCACTATCTAGTAATGCATGCCAGCAGTATCACTTTTTTTTTATTGCCTGGAGTCTGTCGGTAAGGGCTGGTGCACCAAAGTCAAACTGGATGCTGCTTTAAAAGCATAGAATCACATTGTTTTCCCCGTCAAAACAGCTCCTTCGAGCATCGTGTACGCTCCAACAGTGTCTCACCAGGCTCTGTGTGAAGAATGTACGCCTCTTCTTAACATTAGAGAAATTCATTTAGCTTTAACCAAAACCACTGTCTTTATATGACTTCCTTTGGAAGCCCACACTGTTCATTGACCAGATTCTTTCCTTTGCCTTTTAAGTCAAGCTGAACCCCCCACTTGGCTAATTAGAGCACTCATCTATCTTTTCATAATGACAAAACAAGTGTTTTGAGTCAGAATATGCCCAGAGACAGGATTTGTGTGGAAAAACGATATATATTCAGGCCCCACCTGGGCCAAGCTGTCAGCCATGCACTCATGGGTTCAATTACAGGAAAGGCAGGAGGTGAAAGTAGGAGTCTTTGGATTCCAGTATTTGTGTCTTTGAATTACATAACCTGTATTAACAGTAACCTCTTCCACCTGTCAGCTCTGCCCGCACATACAATCAGATCCTCAGTATGAATTGTTTAGCTTTGTTAAGACATTAAAATCCCTTTGTCCCTTTTGTCAAACCAAACATATCAATCATTCTCCCTTTTACATTTGTGTATTGTTGTACTAGCAATATTAGATTTTGAAATATTGACACATATCACACGGTCTCAGGATACTGCTTATAAATGGCTATTTAACCCTTTTACCTTTATTAATCTCAAGTTCTGCTAAAATAGTAGCAGAAGAGTCACTCAGAGTTGTTCTGTTCGAATTAAGTTGAAGACAACCGAGGTGCCATTTTGTTTTGAGTGTAGAAACCCCCCCAGGTATAAAACAATTACCATCAACTGCAGGATTGCAGATTATTTCCTCAGAGACAGCTTTAATTATCAGCGTCTCACAATGTATTTGAATTATATTTCAGACAGTGCCATAGATTTGAATTTCAAACCCCTAACCTAAAATGTCTGTTCATTTGTTAAACATGGTCACGTATTAGGGCAAAGCAGGCGGTTCAGTATTTTCCATAATGAAGCAGACAGTATGCACGAAGGCATCCTCCGGCTCTGAATTTTCAGCCTTCATGCCCTGGCAGGGAAGCAGCCTGTCTGCTGGCTGAGGATGGTTATAGCTACCAGGTGGTGTCAGCAGCCATCTGCTTGCCACCATACAAACCAGTAGCTGAGACAAACAGTACTGGAGGGGAGGGAGTTGGATCTGTTTCTTCCGAAGAGTCCCCTCTGCTTTGTGTAAATGCGGGCGGCCATGTGGCACCCTTTAAGAAATACGTTTCATTATAGTCGATTGTATGACTTGTGGTGTTACGAGACAGAAAACACTGGTGTCATTTATGGATTTTTCCCCCTCCCCAAAGGCTTTTTATCAACCAAGCTGTACATTAAGTCAATTTAAAGATGAAATTTGCGGCACATTTGAGTTAAAATGTCCAAAAACAACTCGGTAATTGTCGTAGAATTTTTTGTGCCTTTGTTTGATAGCTGTGACTCGATACGTTTTTTTTTCCCATCTGCTTGAACCATTCTTATGAAAGCAGTATTCTAGAGATTTTCAGGAATTTCTTCAAAAATTCCACTAGGACTCCTCGGGAATCTGTTAAGAAGTTGGCTCAAAGGTCATAGGTCAAAGGTCAACTTTACATCAGAAATAAATTTTTTGCCATAACTCAAGAACATATAAACCAAATGTGACAGGACATCAAATACATTTCAGATTTTTGATGACATTTTATGTTCAAATATGAGTGTTTCTGTGGCTTAAAGTTCTGGCCAGACATTCCAGATATCATCGATCTGGGAAAATTGTGAATTGAATCAGATTGAGGTTTACTGTTTAATGTTATCAATATGTAGCTGATGTCTAGTGTGTCTTTCTAAAAGCTCACTGTTTAGGGATCTCTTTGTCCACATAGCAACTGCAGCATTCCAATGAGCTCACCGTCAGGCCTTTTTTGTTTTTTTGTGGGCCACCCGAGAGGCTTTGTTCTATTGGCCTCTTGACCTGAAGGCGAGGAGCCCAGGACACGAATTCTGCAGTCATGTCCCAATGTGGTGATAGCACTGTCTAAACAGGGGTGAAATGGTTTCTCCAGCTGATGGCTCAATGGCTCTCTAACCTACTTGAGAAAAAAGAAAAACAGAACAAAATGCAAAATAATATTTTGGAGGAATCAACCTTTTTTCTATGTATATTTTAAAAGGGCTCCATTTTTTTCCTCAGGCAATTTTTGCAATATATTTGTCATTTATCTATTAACAGGGGGCATATTGTAAAGTGTTTTGATGAGCTTCGGTGAGTGAATAGTTTGGTAAACTCAAAGTTGTGCGATACTAAACGTTTCCTCATCTGCTCTGTAACAACACCGCGCCCTTTTTGTGTCTTCAGATTCAGCGGTCAAAAATAAGAGACAAAGGGTTAGTTATATTGAATCGGAGATGAGTTCACCCCTCTCTCGACCACCCTCATGCAGAGACAATCTGGAAAGAAACGGGTGACTGAAGTAACCTCTTCCAATGGCGACTCGGCGCTTATGTCATACATTGATGCTGCTATCATTTAAAACAGAGGCCAAGAGAAGTATTCATCGACAGCATGGTCCTCATTACTGAAAAGTTGATGTGTACACTACAGCCTGGAAAAATTATATAATGTTCATGGACTACAAGTTGAGGTTTGGCTCTTATTTTAGACTGTCGACTGACATTGATCAGTTATTGTTGTTATGGTGTCAACTGGAAGAAAGATTTAGTGTTCACCATGCCCCATGTCTTGGCTTGAAATGACACAAGAATAGGGTAATTCTATTGGTTTTTTTTTTTAAAGTAATTTCTGTTGAGTTTTAGATCAAAAATCATGCGGGAAGATGGACACTGCATTCAGGAAGTATTCAGACCCCTTCACTCATTTCATTATGTTGCTGCCTTATACTAGTATTATTTTAAATTAATTTAATTTGTCTTTTCAATCTTCAATCTTCAATCATCGTCTTGGGCTGTATATGAAGACGATATATCTTATTGTTACTAAAAATAACGCTGCACTTACAACAAGTACATTTCCGAGACACAGTTTTGGCCAACGTGTCAATTTTCAATTTAAAGGCAAGCGAGGGAGACAAATATGAACTATGATGTTATACTTTTTCTACTCTTCCATTTTGGCTATTTCTTTATTTTTCCAGTTTCACTTTTATTGACTTTAATTCATTTTAAGTTAAATTAGTTTTGATTATATTGCAGATATTCAGTTGGCAGCAGATTTGACCCAGTAGCAATGTCTCAGAGGCTCAGGTTTTAAAAAGTGTGCTGAAAATGTATGGCCCACCTGCAGCTCCTGGTTTTGATATTTGACCCAATTTAATTTGTAACTGAATATGACTGCCGAATGTAAAGTTTGTTGATATGTCTCTCTTCGAACAGGGTTAAAGAAACAAACCCGCCTTTCCTTGCCCAGCCTTGAGTGATGGTCCGATTCACGTGTCAATCTTCAGCGTACAGTATAATTATCTTTCCACACATAGTCATGGTGCTAAGAAAATATACAGCAGGAAAAATAGGAATATTTCATAAAGCCATTAATGCCAATCACTCTCTAATTTTCCATGACTGATGTCTGAAGAGGATTGCTCGTGAATAAGAAAAACACAGCCATTCATGCTCCATTGGTACAATAAATACCTGAATATTTGAAAGCGTCCTCCAAGAGAGAAAAAAGAATATGGGTGCATTGATCTTGATATTATTATTTTTAGGGTTCAATCCCTCCCCTTGGTGCTACATTCCCTGGGTCCTTAAGCAAGACTCTGAAACCCCAATTGCTCCCCCGTGTGCTTCAAAAATATATTTTACATTGTTATGCTGGGTATCACAATGACTGCGTGATACATAAAATGTACATCATTTAAGCGGTGTTGTGTGATCCACCTCAGCTCATTTCTTACCTTACAATTTTAATCAACGCTTAAAATAGAACAAATACTTGTGCAAGCGTTTAAAATGCACCATTTTCTAGATGTCTTTGTGTATTCCCTAATAACTGAGTAATAGTAGGTTGGCAGTTTATAACTGGATGCTAACTGAAAGACATGAAGCACAAACATTTGATGTGCCTGTTTTGAGTGCTAAATAAATGGCAGTAAATTTGTAATGCCTATCGTAACCCCGTTTATATGTTAGCCAAAATCATAGGATAGCAATATCTGCAATAATGTACACAAAAATGTGGATGACTCAATCAAACAGACCTTGATTAAGTCTTTCTTCGAAAACTGTGTTCACATAGCATTTCCTATTTTTAAGTTAATATGTTCAATATTAAGGGGATTGAGTCAGCCGTTGGCAAGCAGCAGCCCCAAAAATCAGTGGAGATCAGGTGGATATCTCCCTAATTAGATTAGATCAGATCCAGTAGTGAGGCCTGATTTTCCCCCTTTCTGAGATTCACACACATCTTCCTTCTGTGAGAAAGGAAATATCTGCAATTTCCTCTGCAATCCTTCTCTCTCTTCAGTCAAACAGCCAAGCCACATTGTGGATTGTATTACTGGAGCAGAGTTTTTGTTCCCTCTGGAGTTTAACGTTCAAAAATCATATATAAATGCTACTCCCTCTAGGTGCTTTCAGAGCAAAGGTAATCATGGCCAAATGTTTTATCTTAATCACACGACTCACCTCTACGTGATGGTTTAGAGTTTTCAGTGTGATTAATCATTAGTTTTACGCCCAGGGGACACATGAAGAGAAACACCATTTGTTTTTCTCTGTGGTGGACATTTAACAGCCTACATGTATCCACCTAATCCCTGACTGAAAGGTTCAGTCACCACTTGTGATTTACAGACAGCCATCTGCCATCACTGTCCATTTTTTAAATGTTAAAACACACATCTAATTATGATTATAATTATATTATATCACACACACATCGATTTCTTCTTTCTCTACTGGTCTATACTGTTATTATTCTTTATTATATTATTCTTTATTATTATATATATTTTCTGTTAAGCCCTGTATTTACACTTGGACTTCATACCCGAACTTCAACACATACACCAATGCTTAGCTAAAAGAAGAAGAACACATTAATTATTATACCTAAAATCTAGATAAGCTACAGAGGTTTTAGGATGTAGTTCTATGTTGCAATAAAATAAATCTAACTTAGTGTGCGATCAGTTGTGTGTCTGTAGGAGGAACAATGAAAAATATGCTTAAAAGATCACCATATCTATGGGGAGTCGTGACAGTGACTCAATGATGCTCTAGGGCTGCTCTGCTGCCTCAGGCACCGGAAACCTGCAGTGTGTAGACGTTCAGATGGATTCCAGCAAGTATCAGGAAATCCTAGAAGAAAGTGTCTCGCCATCTGTGATTTAGCCGGAGCTTCTGCGTCTTTCGGCATTCCCAAAAGGACAATGATCCCAAGCATACCACGAAGTCCGCCAAGTCTCGATTTCATAAGAAATCCTGGAACTTCAAGAGTGGCCTTCACTGGCCCCCGACTTGAATCCCATTGAAAATCTCCTCGGAGATTTTAAAAAGGCTTTGCAGCACAGACTATTGCAGACCCAGGGGTGTCTGCATATGAGGAATGGGCTAAGATTCCTCAGGAATGCTGCCAACAGCTGGTGTCTGACTGTGTATCTTGTTAACCGCAGGTCATATCAGCAAAGGGGTGTCTCCAAGGTATTAGGGACGCTTTTCAATATTAGGTGAAACATTTTGAGATTGCAGTTGTCAGTACTTGCCAGTAGCATTTTATGTTCCTTGTCGGAAACAAAACTTTTCTCACAGGAAGTTACACATAGTGTGTAAACAGAAAAGCTGTGCTATAACTGTCTGGCATTGATTTCTACTTTGTGATACGCTGCTAGATGTATCCATATCAAAGAAAAATATCCTAAGATGGAATTATTTATGAGCATACATTTTATATGATCCCCTATAAAATCCATTTATCCCCCAGCCCCAATTTATTGGTTCTTGAAGTTTTGTGCAAACCTGTTGTTTACTAACCACATTCACAGGTTGGAATTAAACCTCAAAACCAATGTGATCCAGTATGCACTGCATATTTTCTAAATGTAATGGCAATATATAGTAAATCATGGTGTTTTTTTAGTGGATAGAAGCGAAGCTTATACCCGTCAGTAACTTGTTCATGTCTCACACGATCAAATTAGGAAGTGATACATGTGACCCCAAGGAGGAGCCTTGACAGCGTTTCAAGTTTTATGCGAGAGAAAGTTTGAGGAGAAAGCTCCGTGGGTCCTGTCATCTGGATGCGTTTATCCTGTGGGTGCCGGTAGCTGGCAGCCAGATGACTTCAGCTGGGGTACAATGAAATCTCAAAGGTTCACTGAAGAAAAGGCCCTTATTGAGAGTTTTTTTTCTTCTTTTGATTCTCACATGCGACCACATCTGGGCAGCTTTAGAATACCTCGGCAGCTTTTATGTGGTTGGACATGAAGGCATTGCCATTCTTTGGCAATGTGTTGTATTAAAATTGATAATTTGACAACAAGTAGTAATTTGTCTGTATAAAATAAATAATAAAAAAACAAAAACAACGTGGCGATGTGATATTGTTGATGTTGGTCAGATGCTGGATGGGTGTTATTTATTGAAGCCTGTGGGATTGGTATTTAATTACTTCCTTTAACGATGCATAGCTCTTTATGAAGCCCTGGGAAAATTACAGAAAAATGCTTCTTTACTAAATGAGTTCACTTTCTTATGTTATGTAATCACATTCTATCCAGTCTGATCTCCTTCTGGGCCTGAAGTCTTGCGGCTCCCTCATCTGTTTAGACTAACTTCCTTTGAAGAATCACTCCAAAACTACAGTGTGTGAAAAGACAATATTCTCTGTCACGCAAGATCAAACGATAGGAGGTATATCTAGCTCCATTGTTTATTTAACTTTATGATTTATATTAATGGCTTTTTATGTATATTTTTACACAACTGCTATTTGGTATTTTAAGGTAAATATAATGTTGTAACATGAAATTAAGGATTGTTATGTCTCTTTACAGGCAGTAAGTTAAAACATTAAAGTTCACCCAGGTTTCTTCCAACTGTCCAACGCAGAATAGATCTAGAGAATAGCTTCTGTCTCTATGGCTACACTCGCATGGCAGGCAAAAGTTTCCCATGTCTTGACACTTATATGTCAAGTATAACACATTTAATGTTATACTTGACATATAACATTAAATGTGCATTTACATTTCACAGATTGCTGAAAAAGGAAAATCATTTATTTTATATGCACACACCGTGACACAGGAATACATTTGTTAGAGCATACTTGATTGATAGACTGATTGACCTATGAAGCACACTGAGTAGAGACTCAAATGGCTGAAATTGTTTTTGTCACTTAGTTGCAATGAATCGATGAACCATCTCTTTGTATATTTTATCTTTTAATATAAAGTTATGTTACCCATAGAGCATTTATGCCAATCACTTCCAGTCAACAAGAATCTAAAAGTTTGGTACAATAGCCTGTTAGTGAGATTTGACTCTGCCAACATAATCCAAGCCATATAATTTCATGGCGGTGGCCTGAGCTTTTCACAGCTCAGAGCCTCTTTGAGGTCAACAGATATTAGAAGTTTTAAAGAGCAATCCATATCCATAGGCAGTCTCAAATCTGACTTCAGACAATTAGTTTGTATGTCCAGCTGCCCTTGCAAGAGCTGACCGCGTGTAACTATGTCAGCCAGGGACCTTCACAAATGGCCCTTTCAGATTTGATTGTCTGTGACCAATCAGAACTTTTTCTCATTTTGGTTGAGACTATAATCATATCTGTTCCGACTTGCATCAGCACTATGTGCCCGTCAGTAGGATGAGGTGAGAACACTTTGGTACATCCTACCTATCATAGATAACATTTTCATGAGACACATTTTCAAATGTCTGGTACCTCAGTCCATGAAGTCGGTGAGTGCTGAGAGTATAGACATTTGTCTTCTATTTCCAATAATGTGTGATATGGCCCCTGTTGTGATTATTTGTTATTTTACCTGTCATCATGCAAGTCTGCACCAGCAGTTTTCTAAGCGTCGGCATTACCACTTCCTGGGACATTTCATCACCTACTTCGAACTTTACCCTGTGTCGAACCAGGGTTCTGACATATATCCTTGAATGTCCTTCATTCAACTGTCACCTGCTGTTCTTAGAGACCCACTGCATACCAGCACTCTCAAACTCTACATTTCACAGATAGATTGGCCATTGCTGCATACAGGTTTTTGCAGTTGAGGAGATATAATAGACTTTGAGGTGCATATGAGTGTTTCCAGATGTGGATGTGTGGAGGATGTACACAAGGGATTATACTTGACATATAACATTGAATGTGCATTTACATTTCACAGATTGCTGAAATAGGAAAATCATTTATTTTATATGGACACACCGTGACGCAGGAATACATTTGTTAGTTAAAAGCAGTCACTTAATGGTTCCACTGGATAAATTCTGAATTCTATTAATCTCAGACGTGAGAATCCAGTGAAGGATCAAAGACTTGTACGGCTGACTCCTGGTCGACCTTCCAACACAGAGTAGAGATCTGGGGAGGAAAGCCTATACCCTCCTAAGGTTAAGAGTTCAGCAGCAAAAATCTTCATCTAGATCAATCTACCCGCATCCTGTGTGTGAATTACATTACAAGTAGTAGAGGAAAAGGAAGCTTCAATAGAAGATATGTAAAGATACCCAAGTTTCTATGTAGAAAAGTGTTCAGATATAAATGACTTGCAACAACTCTTCTATTCTCTCCCACTATATTATCACTCCAAAGGCTGTGCAAATCAAAATCTAATTATGCGTTGTAATTGTAATTGTTGCTAAAGTTGTGTGTTAAGTATGGTCTTTAAGTTTGTCTTCATTTCTATTCCAACTTGTAGCATTAATAATAAACTGCAGCAGCCAGAAGCGGCGTCCGGAGTGCTGGAGTACGCGATGAAGCACTTTGGAGAGCTGGTGAGTGTTTTTGCTTCCTTTTGTTAGTTTTTAACTACTTCATACATGTATAAACCACGTCACAGTGTCATTGTCAGTGCCAGTGTAAATGCCATCTGTTTTTATGTTTTATGAATAGCTTCATTTTCTGAAAAAAAAGAAGAATGCCAGATTTGTTACTCCTGACTGATATATTATATTGTATAGGATAGTATCTTTG
This sequence comes from Lophius americanus, assembly GCA_037951165.1. NCBI lineage: Eukaryota > Metazoa > Chordata > Actinopteri > Lophiiformes > Lophiidae > Lophius > Lophius americanus. The sequence continues at coordinate 5,781,902 of JBBDHG010000001.1, forward strand.
CCATATTAGGTTATACTTGAATCTGCTTGTTTTATTGACTGTAGCTAAATGAAAATCTAAATTGTTTGTTTTTTCTGCTACAACATTTGGAGCTATATCAGTATTTTTCTGTTAACTTACAGCTTGACTCTTTCTTAAAGTAGCATTATATGAAAATTCTCAGTTATTTATTTTAACAGATGGATCAATATATTTTATCTTTATTTATATTTTTTATATGAAATGGCCGTCAGACAGAGGACAATCAATGGGCAACACCACACAGATTTTCCACATCCTCTTATATAGAAGTTATTTGATGTAGAATAAATGCTCTTATCGAGCTACTTCTCTTTTGCCTTATTTTTTTCACTAAATAAATGGGGTTTTTCTTTCTTTTCTCTAAGGGTGCACCAAATCCATAAAAAGCACAGTTCTCAAAGTTTGTTTTTAAAAGAGGATTAGGATCTCAATAGTCTGATCTCCTCTGGGAAATTGTTCCAGGCTGAGAATCTCACGTAACGACAAGTCATGTAAAGTGTCAGGAGATCAGACAGATATTTGGTAGCTAGACCAGAAAGGACCTTACAAGTTAACAATGATATTTAAAATCAGACTGACTCATCATGTTAATATATTTTTTCAGACTGAGGTTGTTGTCAAAGATAGCACCGAGATTTTGGCACTCAGATGAATGTTTTTAGTTAGAGCAGGTCTCAGGTAATTTGAGCGATGATTGTTAACTGTTCCTGGGCCAGTAAACATTACCTCGGAATTACTGATATTCAGGTGCTGGAAGTTCCGGCCATCCAGCAATTGAGGTCATGCGTGCCATTATTGACTGAATTTATTTGACTGAAATCATTGAGGTTGCAGAGATATTCCTCAGCAGGATGGGCTGCTTGTGGGAAAGTGTACAAAAAATGTGACTCTTTAATTAAAACTTAAAGATTTGCTTTGCAATTTTAACTGCAGCACATAGCTGCCACAAAGATGAATTAAAGAGTCGAGTTGCTGTTGGTGACGTACTTAGTGTGGGCCATCAGCGATGCCAAGATGGCAGAGAAAATAAAAAATTTCTTGAAAGACTGCATTCATGATTTTTTGATGGGGTTATTTTCAATCCACAGTCGAGACAAATCTTTTCTTCACTAACCATTAGGACTTCTTAGGAAAACGCCTTTCTTTCTGCCTCTGTGAACCGCACTTACGTTTCTCTGTGAAAGCATGGCAGAAAGTGAAAAGACTCAGTAAAAACAGTTTCCCTGTGCACTTCCAGGAACCTTGTTTATGAGGTGACTGTTTGGAAACTTTACTGTGGGAGGCTTCCCTGCTTGGTGTAGCAGTCAGGAGGTATTGGTAAACCCAAAATTGGAAGCAACCTATTTTCATAGTCGTCGTTTCCCGAAAGAATCCAATAGCTTAAAGGTACTTTTGAAGGACGTCAAAGGTTAGGACGTAACTATGGATTGATTTATTTGTCTGGAATCAACAATCAATCATGTAATATTATAAGGAAAGTTAGATGTCATTGGCTGACAAAATGGAAAAGCAAGGTGATTCCAAAACTCTTTCCTTACACCAAAAACAATCAGTTAATTTGTCACTTGGACAAGATAAGAAAAAGGCTTTGGCTTTTATGAGACGAACACTGAGAGCTTCAGGTTAGATGTTTATGTTCTTGTCATCACGTGTTTTCAGTTTAACACCTTTTAAGTGACTTCTTCATATGGGCTATTTATCTTTTAGGAAATCCAAGCCACTTGGTATGAGAAGCTACACGAGTGGGAGGACGCCCTGGTGGCATATGACAAGAAGATCGACATGAACAAAGAGGATCCAGAGCTCATTCTGGGCAGGATGCGCTGCTTAGAGGCCCTAGGAGAATGGTATGAAAGTAGTCAGATCTGGTTTGAGTTCCGTGATACTGAAGCAATTCCTTCAAATCAAATCCTGCCGTTCGGTCTAAGATTTATTGTTACTGATTTTCATACATAAATAAACATTTCTGGTCAGCATTTGTCATTTTTGCTGACTTTATTTTATTTCTACCTAATGTTTATTTTTTTCATAACACTGTCTGCCCAGGGCTCCTGTGATTAACTGAAATAATAAATTAGAGAAGTTGGAACGTCAATAGAAAACATACCTCCAACAAGATTCAAGAGTCTCCTTTAATTAAATCAACCTAGTCCAAAAACAAAAGTCAGATAATTTAAATCATCATTTATTCTAAATCTATCAATCTGGATTTTCATTTGGATCTGCACCAAATTGCAGAGTCTGACAAATTCAATAAAATGTAAATAAAAATTTAAAAAAACGACGAAAGATCTGGAGAAAAAAATCAGACCCATCTTCCCACTAAGATATAACGAAATTTGTTTGTATTTTTCTGTGTAATCCTTTGACAAACAAATGAATACATGTGAAAAAAATAACCCCCTTGGTGGAGGGAAAGACTTGGCTCTATAATCTTTTGTAAACATCAGCATCGGAGGTAGTGATCTCTTCCTTCTCCAAATTTTTATCCACTCATTCTTTGTTGCCGGCATTTTCCTAACATGCCATCACAGGGCAAAAGAGACAAGAACTGGATTCTTTTGTGTCGACTAAAGTGCAAGAAATTTACAAACATGCGACAAATTATCATTGGAGGTGCCATCTCTCTAAAGTAAGGTAATTACGGCTGAGGGTTAACTCCATGATTACCGTCCACCTTTGAAGACCATCTCTAGCAAAAAAGGAAATCATAAATTGTGTGAAATTGTCATTTAGTAGATACATATTTCTTAATTTAATCATTATGAAATGTCACACAAACCAACTGCATGTTCTCTCTCACCACATCCAGAAACCTCCTCTTTGGTCTTCCATTTTTTCTCCTGCCCAGCAGCTCCATCTCCAACATCCTTCTACCAATACAAACACTGTCCAAACAATCTTGATCTAGCCTCTCTCACTTTGTATACAATATGTCTAACCTGGGCTGTCCCTATTGTAAAACCTAACTTCCTGATTTGTTATTCCAAAATCTTCCACCCTTCTCTCTCTTTGATTTTCCTCATTCATTAGTTCTTCAAAGTACAACTTCCATCTTCTCTAACAAGCTCCTCACTTTTTTGTACATTTCCTTCTCTATCCTTTAGTGCCTGCTGCATATCCTAGTATCTCGTTCCGTCTGTCCCTACAGTCGGTACAAGTCCTTTTCTCCTTCCTTGGTGTATAACCCCTCATACAGCTCATCATAATCTTCCTGTTTAGCCTTTGCTACAACAATCTTAGCCTTACACCACAGGCTTTGCACCATTGCATTTCTCGTGTAGGATGTAGTCCAACTGAGTGCTACTACTTCCGCTCTTATACGTCAGTCTATGCTCCTCTCTCTTCTAGACATCTTTTAATACCCACAGCCATTTCCATACTTGTGCAAGATCTTCAACCTTCTTTCCTTCAGGGTTCCTGTACTCAGCACCATACCGGCCCTTCACCCCCTCATCACCTTAGTTACCCTAGACCAACATGGTCATTGAAGCCGCACCAACCACTACTTTCATCCTTGGGAATACTCAACGTCACTTCATCCAACTCAGTCCATAAATTATTTTTCTCTTCTAGCTCGCAACCAACTTGTGGGGCTCAAGCACTGACAACGTTCATCATCACACCTTCAATTTCTATCATCATACTCATCACTCTGTCTCAAGCACTCTTCACCACCAAAACACTCTTCACATACTCCACCTTCAGGGTCACGCCTACCGCATTTCTTCTTCCATCCACACCATGATAGAGCAGTTTTTAGCCTTATCCAATGCATATAGCCTTGCTGCCTTTCCACTTGGTCTCTTGGACACCCAATATATCTACCTTCCTTCTCTCTATCATATCAGCTATCTCTCTACCTTGTCCTGTCATTGGGCCAACACTTAAAGTTCCTACTCTCACCCCTACAATCCTGGCTTTCCTCTTGTCTCTACATCTCCTGGCATGTTCACCTCCTCTAATTCTTCTCATTCTTTGACCACCATTAACATAGTTTCCGCCATTACCCTGCTGGTTAACAATGCCTGTGGCGGTCGTTAGTAACACAGGGCCCAGACCAATCCGGTTAGGAAATCAGTTTTGTGTTTTGCCTATTGATTTGGCATGGGTTTTACGTCGGATGCCCTACCTGACAAAACCCTCCCCCTTTCCCCAGGCCTTTTGATTAATTCTGAACTGAAAAAGTCTATTTCAAATCCTTTCTTTACAACTGATCCCTTAGTTGCTGTCAACCTTTATTATTTTTATTGTTTTATTATTATTATTACTATTTATTGTTTTAAATTTCCACATTATTTGGTAAAATTAAATCTAAATTTAAATAATTTAAATCTTGTATTATAGTATAATTGAAGATTGTATTATAGTATAATTGAAGAATACACAATGAACCAATTTTTTTTTTTCAAACATTTTATCACTCAGATGTTGGTGAGAATGCTCTTGAGTGTTTGTAGATTCTGTTCTTACCTAAGAACTAATGTGAAATAGGAACTGTTGGTGAATGAGGCCCAATGTGTGCTTGGTTAACTCTAACTCAAGCTCGACTTTCACTAGAGATTTTTTATGCTTGTTTCTTTGATGTTATACGATAGCCAGGCAGCTGGAGAATGGCTTCACTTCACTGACCCTCATCCAGAAATCTTCTTCCTCTTTCTGTCTTTCCTTCCCATTTTCTTTCCCTCTTCTAAGCTGGCTCCAGCATCCTGCCTGTGAAACACATGTGCTGGGTTTGATCTCATCCCGGACAGTGTAGCACTGATTGCTAATGAGGAATTAGTCTTGGGCAGATGCATCTGACCCCAAGAGGAAGATCCATCTGTCTATTAGGTGACCTGATCTTTTCAGTGGGCCAGTAAATTTTATTTAAGATGTTCATCTGATGAAGAAATTATGAAATAAGGATGATGTCTAATGTAATGGAAATTAAGTTCAAAATGCCTTCTTATCCATGGCCAGTATTTATTGGCTTCTCTGGTGAATAATTTTATCAAATTGTTGTTTCACACAGAGAAAACACATTGAATGTCATGGCATACATCAATTTGTGGGGGCAGGACTTTGGAATAACATTTTCAAAAAGGAACAGTCATTTTCTGTTTAAAATGCTGTTACAATGAAATTCAGGTCACTTAGTCAGGAATCAGCTCTACAACTTTCTTGTTCACTATTCCAACTCTGAAAAGTTCTATTTAAGAATAATTTAGTATTATTTAATGGAATGGCTTGGAATTGAGTCTTGATTTTTATTACTCGCAATTGTACACACTCCCAGAAACCAATCGGGATTCAAAACATTTTAGATGAAATAGTGCAATGCCAGTATTATTTAGGATTTCTGTACCCATAATTGCACTCAGCATTGATGGTCTTGTCACGAGCATGGATAGTCATACTGCGGTGTGCATGACAGTACACATCCCCTGATTACCTCATTAACAAGGGCACCTGGTGATAGCTGAGATCATTTTCCAATTAAAAGATTTCATAACTGTGAACATTGGACTGCACAAGAGTTTTCTGCCATCTGAAGCCAGTGATTAATGTTTTCCAGGGGCCAGTTGCACCAGCAATGTTGTGAGGAGTGGACACTGGTAAGCGAGGAAACCCAGGCCAAGATGGCTCGCATGGCAGCTGCTGCTGCCTGGGGTCTAGGTAACTGCTCAAAAACATCATATCACATATGCATGAACAATATAATAGAAGCCAGTGGAATTTCCTGTAGGCAGCATTTAGGTCAGCGTCTGTCTGACTCGGGTCAACAGCAATCAAACAAATCAGAGATGAAAACCGTAAGAACTCTTGTCAAGCCCTCTTTTCATATCAGATGGGAATAGTATCCAGTCATAACATTGACATGCAATGGTGAGGAAAATCAGGGACCATAGTCCAGGGAAACCTTCTGAGGTCTGTGTTTTGGATTTTCCTCACACCCTGAGAGAGTCCTCAAACAGCAGGCCTCTTCTCCTATTGTTGTTGTTGGCCAGCAAAATATTGAAGTTGCAAATATTTGTATTATAGCAATGTGATGCAGAGTCCGTTTAAAACAGCAGTAACAGGCTGCCAAACTTTATTGCTTTCATATATTAAAAAATTCATGCTTCTGCCTGTCTTTGTTTGTCTCCAGGACACTGGGACAGTATGGAGGAATACACGTGTATGATCCCAAGAGACACACATGATGGTGCGTTTTATAGAGCTGTGCTTGCTCTGCATCAGGACCTCTTCTCGTTGGCCCAGCAGGTACGTTATGTCAACCCTCACAAATACACACAGTGGCCATTTTTACTCATTAATCAAGTAGCAGCACTGCAATGAAAACGTTCTGTGTGTTAGCATTGAACATATTAATAGAGGAACAAGCCACACTGGTGTCTGTGATTTTAAAGGGGATCTGGTATTCTGAAAGACAAGAAGCATGATGCATTACACAATATCAGCAGCCTCTAGTTGGATTTCTGACAAATGCATCTAGCATTGCTCTATATGCAATACATTAACATGGCAAAAAACAATAATTTACCTTCCCTGTTACTTGACAGCTGATGTCGTCGTCTGCCTGGATGGTAAGGAGTTCCCCCAATTTCAGTTGATTTGCTACTGTCTGCTTATAAATCTTCTGGTTGAGGGCCGCACACATAGTTTTTCATGAAAATGTCATATTGGGGGATCCTGCCTTTCCACCTCACATCTTCACAGATGTTCATTTCACCTCTTTTACTACCTTTGCTGCCGTCACAGAGGCGGAATAACAAAACCCCACCCATGTTTTAAGAAAACATGTCAGAAAAACATGCCTCATCAATTCTAAAAGTCTCATTAATATTTATAACAATTAAAAATATGTGGAAACTGATACTGCAATCAAACTAAAACTAAAAATCACTTTATGGCTATTCCACATGAGATAGAAGACACCCAGCAACTCGTGCTTTTCATTAAAAAGAATTGAAACTATAAGGTTTCTCTGCTTTTTTTATGTGGTACCTTCTAAGTTTGAAACATTATGTAACTTGACATTTTAAGTCACCACAGCTGTCATCCTCAAACAAATAAGAAGCCTGTTTCCCCTCCTGTTGGCCTGTTAACAAGGTCTTGTGGAGGTTAGGATTGTGTTTTCCCCATTTGATGATGGCACGGATATTGGATGAGCTAATAGTCCCTGGAGATGGTTTGTTTCCGGTGGATGCCAGCACGTCCAAGGAACACAAGCTCCAGCACCAACACCAGTAAACACCTGCTGCACGAGTTTCTCTGGACTCATCCCCCATGTCCCTTTGTTCACCACAAAACCCAGTAGACCCTCACTGTTTTTCCCCCCTCAACCCTCTGTGTCTAATCCTCCCTCTTCTAAATTTGAGATTAGATCCACGGGCTGCCTATAGGATTCTGCATCAGCTGAATAGGCAAAGCAGACTTTTGACTCTTGGCAACAGAGGAGCCACTCACAATTAAAAGCAGATGGAACGAGGGTGAAAGCTTAAATGTCAACAAGATCTCAGTCTAGCCTTCCGGATGTGGCTGGTAATCCTGGCATTAAGTTCTTTTGATTCCATAGAGCTCTTCCTTTCCTTCCTCTATACCCCCAACAAGCAGATATGTTCTAGGAGACTTGACATGCACGTTTGTAAGAGGTTTCAGGTTACTTTCCTTTACAAATCTCATTGTTTAGTCTCTTGCGTGAAGACACGGCAGTCATGCTACCCCTAGTAAAGCAGTGTAATATTCCCAGATTTATAATATATCCTTCCTCTGTGTTTGATTTGTACATGTCCTCAAGTTTCTTACAAACCATAGCCTTTTTTTGACCTCATTAGCAATCATCTTTGTTTTAAGTTTCCTCTAGCACTTGATATGGCTCTAACCAGTCAGCGGCAACCATGAAGACCACACTGTAATGATCAAGCAGTATCTTTGGACTTTAACCTATTTGAATACATAAGTACAACCTCTAGCTAGAAGAATGGCAGATTGGTTCATGGTTTGTTTGTGCTGCCAGAAGCCAGACACTGCATTTATCAGGAGTCGTCTGGACTGCACATTTCCATTGAGGCCCCACCGCAGTAACTCGGGAGTAAACAGGACCCTAGCTGAGTGGAGCTGTAAAGAAGCAGCCTCGTTATCACCTTATTCCAACCACTCTCCCATAACTCTCCTCTTGCTATGCATGCCTTAAGAGGTGTTAGTGCACGCCATTCCACCTTTCCCTCCCCATACAAAAAAATAATAATTAGTGGGAGTCAGTCTGAAACAGCTGTCTGCCCTGGACTGAGAGAACTTCCTCAGTCAGTCTCTCTCTTTTTACATTCCCACTAATAACTGTTCACAAAAACATTGGGTGTACAAGCCTGCAAAATCAGCCTGCAATAAACCACAACGTTTTTGTCATAATTCACAAAATTAATTCCTTTTGCTGTTCTGGATCAGATCATTTTGGGTTGTTTTTTTCCATCTGACAGGATTCTCACTGGTGTTGGAATGTCTGCACTGTTATTGAATGTCAAATGAGTGTTGTTGAGGTATGATCCTCTGAGGAATCGTCAGGCAACTAGAACTGTAATACACGGCCAACAGAGAAAACAGTAGGAAAAACACATTTCTGACAGTCAAAATTGCAGTTGTCATGACAGAAACTAGGACAAACAGCCTCATCTTCCACATCCCCTCCCTTTGTTGTCATGTGCATGATAATATAGGATGAAAATACATTTTATATCAACCATGACTTAAAAACCTTAACACTTTTCCCAACAGTCCATTTACAGTACATCTCTTCATAAAAAAAGCTTTCTTTTCAGCATTGCATCAAATAATATTGCTATACAAACAGGAGTTCTTGTCCGTGCCACCATAATGTTTCATTGTGAGCAGCCTTGAGGGAAAAGGGTGTCGAAAGCATGCAATGACATGCCTGTGTTCATTTGCAGAGGATGATTTTATTACCTTGGTTTAGTCCAGTCCTTGGTACTTAAGATATAAGAGAAGAGAACGTGACATTGTGTAATGATGCATTCTGGGGACAGGCTCTTAACGTTATTGTTATTTGCTCACTTCATTGAGGGGTTAAAGTATCTTAGAATAACAACTAGGTTATATTGAAGCTCACTTAAAGTTGCAACATTATTGACCCATGCAGGCAGAAAAGAAGGAAATAAGAAAAGAAAAATTCACATCAAACATGCCTACTATCGTTGTTAGGTCATTAATTGTGATCATTGAGCCAAAGATTTCATTGAAGTTAATATCATTATTGAATGTGTTATTTTTTTTAATGTAGTGTATTGACAAAGCAAGAGACCTCCTTGATGCTGAGCTGACAGCCATGGCTGGAGAGAGCTACAGTCGGGCCTATGGAGTAAGTGTTTCTGTTACACTAATAAAATGTTCATTTAACCGTCTCGTTTTTTATATAATTTATGTACAAAAGGACCAAGCCATGGCAACAAATGATAAATAATTGGTCTCAGATTGAGCTTCTTTAGAAACCAGAAGAAAAATATTTACAATTTTGCCACTACTCCATGCGTTTTATTCCTTTTCTCTAACCCAATGTCTGTATATATGTAGAATTAGCCGGACATCTAAAGTTTATAACTGGACTGTGTCTCTCACACGGTTGATGTAATAAAATCAAGAACGCCATTTGATCCTTGTTTGATTTGATTTGCAAACTGCAGCAGTAGCAAACACAATAGGCATAGGCATCAATAGGCATCTGGGCTTTTAAATATGATAGATGCAAATTCAACCATCCCATGGAAACGACCAGTCTTTTCAGACAGATGCCACAATAGAAGATCCAGTGGGTTGCGGAAGCCATTCAGATACTTTCACAAGCTCTAATAACCCCATCATATCCAACGGAATGAACTTCTGCCTCATCTCGTTCAACATAATTGTTTCAACTCTAATAATGAATGTGTGGATAAGAATGTGTGTGTGTGTTTGCTTCCCAGGCCATGGTGTCATGCCAGATGCTGTCAGAGCTAGAGGAGGTGATCCAGTACAAGCTGGTGCCAGAAAGGAGGGACATAATTAGGGAAACATGGTGGGAGAGGCTTCAGGTAACTATAATGCAAGATAAATGGAGACATACACACACAAACTCACTCACGTTTGCAGCTTTAAATGGAAAGCAGATGTTGGAAAGGCTACTGTTACTTATCAGACACATTACACACAGGAAGCCATACATATATGAGAAGATACAAATTGAAACCTCAGCAAGTGAGGATTCACTACTTTCTAGATTCAATGTTTGACCACATTTTTAAACGAGAATTTACCCAATAACTATTCTTCAGAGGGATTTTATTGTAAATCAATGAATGTCAGATATAGGTTATTGACCTATATCTGATATTCATTTAACTTTTTATCCTTTGTCTTGTAGCTTGTCTTACATTTTCTTTCAGGAATTGCGATGTAGAAAGGAGAATGCATTGTCCTATAAAGAAAAGAATACAGTAACATGAGTGCGTTTAATCAGTGATTAATTTAATGTTTATTTTATGGATAGCTCTACAAAATAACACCTCCAGTTGGTAATGTAATTCCCGTTCATGGTCAGTTATTCTAATCTGGAAGTGAAAAATAAATGCAAAGCGTGCAGCTTATAAAACTCAATTAGCCAAGTTTTTTTTCAAAGTTGTGATTCCCATCTTGACCTTTTATAGCTGAATCAAAACATGAATGGGCATATAGAAGAAAGAATTTCAAGCAGATAAACCAGATGTATCTGACGGTATTTTGATTTTCGTTTCAGAAATCGATAATGAAATATATCAATGATAGATATTTTTTATTTTAAAATACAATAGTAAAAATTGGAAAAAAAGGTTTTTCTTTACCTGATCAAATAAGGATAAGGAAAATTTACGAAGTGGTTTTATCTTCAATTTTGAATGTGATTATGAAAAAATGTAATCACTACAAAACAAACAAAAAAATAGGCTGTTGTTTGTTATTCAATTCCTGAGACAGGATGTGGTCATTTCTGAAAGAACCAATGAGGGCTGTGCTCATGACAAAGAGAGAGAAAGGCACATTTCATGCTGTCAAAACATAACTTTATTTCAAATGTCGAAGTTTATGTCAGCATTATATGAAGAAATTAGAGGAGAATTCTCTTATCTACTCACTGATTTTCATTGAATTACTTTCTAAGGTCTTAAGGACTCATAACATGAAATAGGTCAGCACCTATTGGAACAAACAAATTGAGTAAATCTGATTCCAAACGCTGATACACACCAATTAGTTACATTAACACCATTTACTGGTTTGATTGTTGTGGTCAATTATTTGATACTCTTCATAGCTGGAAACTGACATTATTCTGCAAACAGTTTGAAGGTATGTATGTGCGTGTCCCATAACAATTGGTGATTTAGCTGTAGTCCATCACATCATAATAATGAATTAGGTTGTGGTATATTAGTGGACTGATCATTGCTACCACACAGCCCTACTACAGGATCCATCTTGGAACTGATGATCAGTACTACTGGCTTATTTCAACTGTGTGATTTGGAGTACATGGACATCCTCCGGATGTCAGAGTTCCGCATTTTGTCTCTAAGACTCAAGCCCCTCTACAAAGAAGGCTCCCTTAGGCCACTTGGTACTACAAATTGGTTTTTTTAAACTATGTTTTATGAATTGGTTTGTTAGGACCTTGCTAGTTCGGTATTATCGAGGGATAACACTGCTTCTCAAGGTCTAATTTTCATGTGACATTCTAAAATAACTTTAACCGTTAAATGGAAACACTTACACATATGATTGTTAAATGGAAGCCGAGCACATACACACTCACATTCTTATGCAGTAAAATGAAGATACACTTGATCATTTTGACTTTCTCCATTCGTAACAGATGGAGGTTGGTTGGACAAAGTATTTGGGATCAAGAGGGGTCTTCCTGAGCAAACACACAGCGCCAATAATTGCAACGCCAGAGCTGAGGCTTTAGCAAAGCTTGACAGTTTTTCTCTCTCTCCCTGTGGTGATTTATTGGAGGCTGACCTCACGCATCTGTCAGGGAATCACTGCCTGTGCTCCTTTACTTTTTCTTTCTGCAGCTCTCCCTCGTCAAAGGATTAGAGGTATAGCAAAGAATATATGAAAAAACTGTGCCCCACACCTTGTAGGTAAAGGTATCGGTGACTTCCCAAACCTCTGTCCCTGTCAGAGCCTGATAGAATTTGGAGTTCAAGGGATTTCTTAAAAATTTAAGTAAAAGTTCAGGACACTAAATCCAACTTTTCTCCCTTTTCTAACAAATTTTTGGAATTTACATCCTTCTTTAATAGGGCCTTTTTTTATATAGATTTATTCATTCTCCAGCTCCGGTAACATTATAGTATTGTTTATCTGAATTTGAATCTGTTTTGAAATTATGTTGTTAAGGCAGCTTAAATTTCTGTCTTTGAAATGATATGTCGTGTTACTTGTTCATTACAAAACATTGGTTTTAATATCTTCACTCACAGACTAAGGCAGTGGGATCTATATTTCATCCGCAGTGTTTATTGAGACCTCCTTTTCATATTCAGTTATACACATTAAAGATGCAGGCAGGAACTGCAGAGACAAAGAGATGAATGACATGAACCTACAGCTCAGGTTTACAATCAAACCATAAAACCTTATGTTTACATAGTTTTAGATCACCTACCCATCATCATACCCGGTCGTTCCTTTGGATACCTTTAAATGTTTCTCACAGAACTACCTTGTTTTTGATGTTTCACAAAGATGTCTCCTCTTAGGATCTATCCCCTCTCGGCCCTTTATTCCCATCATTTGAAGCCTACTTTTGAAATTGTAGTATTTAATTCTAGTCCAAGCTTTCAGCAGTTTACTGAGGGACTTGTCCTTACATAGCTTATCCATCTAAGGAATGCACTGACAAAAAAGACTTAGAGATGAGGTCAACACTTAATGAAGGTCTTTGAAGTAAGGAAACCACCACATCTAACACATTATCTTTGGAGGAGATATTCAATAAACTACTGATTTCCAAAAACTTTATTTGTTGCTGCATGTTGCTGTGCAACACAACAGGGCCCTTCCCTGTAAGAGTGTTTGGAACCATAATCAAATTTCATTAGTGTTTTCCATGACATGTTTATATATTTTTGTGTTTATCCCATACAGATTGGTATTAGTTTCAACACAAATAGAGTGTTAGATTACACTAGTATATTGTCTGAAGTTAAGATACAATTTCACTGATGTAGCCAGATTGTATCCCCATTATACTAGTACAGACTTGTTTGTATGTCTAAATGGCATGTGAACTACTCACGTGGAAATGTTTAGGTCATTGACTACCGGTAGAACATGTAAGCCCATACAATGTAGACCCAACCCCTCTCTCACGTGTGTTCATTCTCTTAAATTTTACGATGAGGCTTATGTCTTTGATGGGAGTAACAAAAGAGTGATGCCTTCAGCCTGTGCTCCGTCCTTATTTTTTGCCTGTTTTTCCTCTAGGGTTGTCAGCGCATTGTAGAAGACTGGCAGAGGATCCTGATGGTCAGATCACTGGTCATCAGCCCCCACGAGGATATGAGGACATGGCTGAAGTATGCCAGCCTCTGCGGCAGGAGTGGGCGCCTGGTCAGTGCATAGATTTAATGTATTTCTACAAAACCACTCAGACGTGACCCCAGATTGTGAGTAATCGATTATATAGCCCCATTCCCATCAGAAAAGACAGATGAATTGACTGAAGTTACTGTTTATTGCTGAAAATGATACGTGCTTAATCATAGGACATTTGCCCTCAGCAGCAGTAACATATACACCAATCAGCCATAATATTAAGACCACCTCCCTAATATTGTCTGAGCTCTGATTTTGCTACCAAAATACCTCTGAAAGTGTGCTGTAGTATGTGGCACCAAGATGATAGCAGCAAATCCTTAAAATCCTGTAAACTTGCATGTGGATGGGCTGAGTAATTTTGAAGCCAAATCATCACTATCAACTTGTTGTTGGGTTCCCTACAGTACTTTTGCAGTGTGGTCGGATGCATTATCCTGCTGAAAAAAAATCATTGCCTTTAGAAAATACCTATTCCGTGAATGGGTGTATCTGCAACAATGAAGGTGGTACGTGTCAGTGTAACATTAGCATGAATGGTTGGACCCTAAGGTTTTCCACTAGAAAATTGCATCACACTGCCTTCCCAAGCTTGCCATCTCCCCTACAGTGCATTCTGATGACATCTCTTCCCCAGGTAAGCAATACAAACGTGCCCATCCACATAATGTAAAAGAAAACGTGATATATGAGACAAAAGCCACCATCTTTCATTTCTCCGTGGTCAAGTTCTGATGCTGACATGCCCACAGTAGGCGCTTTCAGCAGTGTAGAGGTTGTCAAGGGGACTTTGACTTCTCTTTGGCAATGCTGCCAAATAAACAGCAAGCTCTAATGCAGTGTGTTTTTCATCAATAATGTTTTGTTTTTTTTAGCAATTTGAGCTACAGTAGATCTTCTGGGGAATTGTACAACATTAATGGTTCTTCACTACTCACTCTCATGAGATTTATGAAAGAGTGAGGGTGGGGAATCTGTGAAGACCGGGCACAGTTGAAGGCTGTGCATGAGGGCACATAAACAAACTAGAAGTGCAGACGTGAAAATCAGCAAGGTGATAAGCTAACAATGAACATGTGTCTGTTGGATCGACGTCACCAGTCAATGAGAGCAGTTTATATCCCATTTGACATCCCCGACCACTGGCAGAAGGAAATTAAGTCAAGTCATGCATGAAAGGCTTGAATGACAGGATAGTATGAGAAGTCAATTATGGCCTGTGTACAAAGAGATAATGTTCCTCAAAAAACTTTTGCTTGAGATTCATAAGATTCAGGAGGAATACATCCGAGTTGATTGAATCAGTCCCAATGGAAAAGGCAATTTAACCTCTGAACCCCAGCCATGAAATTCAACTTAATTTCAAACTGTTTAAGGTTGGTGTTGTTGAAAGTACCGCAGACCCCTCAATCACACTGTTTAGAAACCTTCGACTCTGTGTTGTTTTAATTGATTGAGAGGGATGGCAGACAATCATACCAGTTTTCTTTGTACAACATTAAGGATGTGGCTGAAAAATTAGATATGATCGTCTCATGTCCAACATGGTAGGCAATGAGGTAATAAAAAATAAAAAAATGACTGTACTTATATTTACTCTTTCATTTGAATCATTTTTATCCTCACAATCCTAACTGCATACTTATGTTACATCGAGTTATGTATTGTCTTGCTGGTCCTGAAAAACTATACACTTTTATAACTATGAACCCTGAACTTCAATTTTCCACTTTTGCTTCTGTTGCTTTCTTCATCTCTCCAGGCACTGGCCCACAAGACCCTGGTGCTCCTATTAGGCGTCGACCCCTCCAAGCAACTTGATCACCCACTGCCCACAGCCCACCCGCATGTCACATATGCTTATATGAAATACATGTGGAAGAGCGCACGCAAGGTAGGACCCGAAAAACTATGTGTTGAGCTGATGTTTGTCACTTGGCAAAAAAATTTGAGAACGTCATATTAGTAACATAAACAGCCAGTGAAAATTTAACATCAGGATACTACAATATCTGGTAGAAGCTGTTGAAAAAGCAAGATGACTACACTAGCTTCATCAGCATTGTGACAATAGTGTTAAACTGGTTTAACTCAGTCGCAGGAAAAAACTATTTACAAACATATTTAATGATTAAATGCAATCAATTTAATTCATTAAAGATAATAAATGCTATCGTAAATAAATATGGTAAAAACAAATGAAAGTGATTTAAAATCAGTTTTAAATCAGTTTCATTAATCAGTTTTATTCTTAGATCCTTTAAACCAATTTTCATTTATCACTTTAAAGAGCACTGACTGTCATATTAATCTGCAAATTGTTGGGGGAAGTCAATATGTTGAATTCATATTAACTTTAAAGCAGCTGCTGCCCAACAAAAAGGTGAATATCTATAGTTCATCAGTTAGGAACTAAGATTTTATTAAATTTTATTCTTCTAACAGCAGCCCTGAATTAATAAATGTATTACTTTGTGAATGAGATAATGAGGCTTTTAAATTTTCCTTTGGATTGAAAGATCTGACAGTTTGATTATATTAAGTATGCAAGACTGCACAGTTTGATTGACTTTAGGGAATTTAGATTTGGAAACCTGTGGAGAGCCAAAAATAGTATTTTCGAAATTTTTGGGTGGGTCTGAAAAACCAACTCGCATGGGACATTTTGATTAATGTAACACTGAGATTTTATCCATCTTTCATATAAAAAGTACTAGTGGATGAGGTAGCCACAAAATACCATATGATAAAATGTCATGTTTTTGCTGAAAAACATCTTTTTCTTTCTATGACAAAGTGTCCAGCAAAATCTTCAGCTACAAGTAGTAGTGATATAAAATTATACATGTGTTTCAATCTACATGTGATCAGATGAATATGGGATTGAACTGTTTGTGCCATGCCGTTTGTTTTCTCACGCACACCCATTCACATGCAGTAGATGAGCCTCCTCACCCACATAAACACACTTGCATTTATTACCAGGTGTTGAGTGGTGTTCCAGAGTGCAAGTCTCATTAGGAGACTTAGGTAAGTGTGAGTCTAAGCATTGCTGTCATCAGAGCCAGCTGCACTCCTCACCCAGCCACACACGTTATGAAAATAAAGCACGGACACACACATTTTATTTCAAATGAAATTCCACATTTACAGTCGAACTTGAAAAGTCTGTTGTGTAGCGTTTTCTAGAAGACAAGATAAGACTATGCCTAGTCCCCGTCCTCCTCCTTCTCGTAAAAATTATTTCAATTAACAAAAACAGTGTGATGATATCAGTAGAAGTTTCCTCTGGTGAGCCCTTACAATGAGATAAGCAGGAAAGAATATCCGTTGTTGTGGATCAGACTGGATAGTTAGATCTCAAGATGAAGACAAAGATAAGAATATAGCAAGGCCTCATTTAGCAAGAAATCCATTTAAATATTTAGCATCACTTCACTACAACACTTGAACTATTTCAGTTGAAGGGTTCCCAACCTGCTTACCTGGTATGCATGTGATAATTACTTACAGTAACGCAAATGCTTCTATTTAATCCAAAGTAAGTGAAAAAAGACAACGTATTTCCTCCACTTGACACGTAGTACTGTATATACCTGCCATTCATTTCTGTGTATTTCCAGATTGATGCTTTCCAGCACATGCAACACTTCGTGCAAGGGATGCAGCAGCAAGCACAGCATGCCATCGCAGCCGAAGATCAACAGCACAAGCTGGAGCTCCACAAACTCATGGCCAGGTACTGCCCTTCTCAGCAGTAGCTTGAACCTGTTTCCCGGAAAATATTTTCATGTGTCACAGTAGGAAATGACACAGGCATATCATAAAATGAATCATGGCTGAATTCCTTTTAGCTTTTCCAGTTCCCTAGAGCAGATTGACTCATAGTTTACCAGGAGACTTGAAGAAAACGGAGACATTCATGACTGTTATGATCAACACTGCCACAATCCTACTATGATGAGTCAAAACATCTGCTCTGACATCTAGTGTCCAGATACCCTTCCAGAGTTTCTCAGTTTTAATGACTTATGCAGATGCAATCCCCAAATTTTTCACGTTCATTCGATTAATATAACATCAGTTCAAAATAGTTTTGACATTCTCATTTATTAATACAATGTTATAGGCACTTATAAAATAATAAACATAATTGAGTGACATCTACAAATTATGCTGCCATACAATCCTTGGACATATAATGCAGAAACTCATCTGTGTAGTTGCATTAATTAATGAGAGGGTTAAGAGATTGTAATATCAGGACAAGAAATGGGTGAAAAAACTATGTGAAAACTTACTTGTCCTGGCCTTGCAAAGTCTTCTTATTTTGACTTGTAGCCATTACTCAGCTAAAAATATATGAGTTTGACAGTATGGGTGGTAGCATCGCCTTTTTAATCTCTACAATACGTGCTTTTAAGAATACACCAATGTTATCTCTGTATGGATGCTCATATAAGCTTGACTATGAGGCTTTTATCCTTCTGTTGCAAAAGTAATGCCAATAAGTAATCAATAGTTGTATAAAACTTTAGACAATCATTAATTATATCACTGAACAGTCAAAGATATTGTGGAATCCTCATCGCTGCCGTGTCCACCGCAGATCCTTCGTGTTAACATGATAACACAATTTCCATACATGCATAATGTCCTAACCCTTTGCCTGAATTTGTAAGTTGGTGCATATGAATCGACTCAAGGAGATCTATCAGGTAAATATATTATACTGTAGTAGTTCATATTTCAATCACTAGGGGGAGCTTTTATATGATAAACACTGTTTTACTGGAAACAGTTAGTTACTATTTACAGTTACTAATTTGCAACAATTCGTGCAAATTAGTCCAAAGTTGATTCATATGAATTTATTTGAGAACATTTATCTTGCATAAATCTTATTTTACTCCATTAGATCCGATTTTACTTAGGGCGTAGTTTTTATGAAAAACACTTTTATTGGACATTACTTCACATTTAATTTGAGGAAATCTGTCAGGGGGACTGCGTGTACGACGCAGAGGATTGGAGTATTCTAGTGGATGCACTTTAGCTTTCAGGGACGACAGCGTAGGCCAGGTTGTTTTTGCTCAATCTGCACAAAAGAATGTGTTATGGTTCTGCATTTTACAGGGACTTTCATTTATACAAATATACTGTAGATCCCACTCTTGTTACTAAAATGGAAGGTATACTGTTTATTTTTTTTAAATTGACAAGGCAAATATAGAATATGATGAAGTATTTTATACTGTCGAATTCTTGCCAATAGGTGTTTTCGGTTCTATATCTACGACGGTGTTTAGGCAAATATATACTCATACCACCACCCTGTAGAGAAAACAACATGCTGTAGTAAGGAAAAAAAGGATTTTGAAGCATTGTATCATGAACAAACTGAGTCATGTACAGTACGTTATGTTTTCTTTTCCATCAGTGTGACTCAGTCTGGCACATTGACACCTTTTACTTCCCGTGCTGTGGACAATATGCAGTCCTAGTTTTTATGCATAAAGGTATGGTCTAGTTCTAAATATTTTAAGATTTAAGTCAGAAATCTTACAGGTTATAAGGTCAGATATATTCTCACTCCAACTCAATGGAGGGAACAAAAAGCAGCATTCTAAAGCTAGGATAAACAATTTTCCTAACTTCAGAATGATCATGGGTCATGTACAGTATATTCTCCTTCTTTTCCATGAGCATCACTCAGTCTGCCATATTGACAGCTTTTAAAAACTGTGGAGGGTTCTCTTTTATAGCTGGTCGATTTTTCTAAATGATCATACCTGAGACTTTCAATAGCACAATTCTTTCTGGCAGTTTGTCCCTAGCAGTTGCTTATCAACCTCCAAACACAGCACCCTGCCTAATTAGAACATGGCACACATCCTACACTTATCATGGACCAGGTGTGTGTCCTCCACAGTGCTGGTGGTTTGCACCCACACCTCGCTCCCTTTTTGTTGTGCTCTTCAGTTAACAGCCCTAACACATCCCGGGCACCTTTCCACATTCATCACACTTGGTGGTCTGTCTCAGACTGGTGTCGGCACATCGCTAGATCATAAAAACACGATTCACATCAAAATAGCTATCATGTTCTCTTAAATGCTGATTTATGTTAAGCTGAATGTTTCATATTCCCCCAATTTGACTGGGAGTATATTTTATATTTTTTAAGAGGTTGTTTGCACGCCAATTAGGTTCATGGAAATATTTGAGGAGGAGGTAGAATGATTTCATCAGTACAGCAGAAAGAACGATCACTTCTAGACGAATTGGACTGCACTGCATAATGTTGGTCAAGCAGCTGTCATGAAACCAGAGAAAGGGTGTGCCGTTGGAGCAGACAGGTATAATCTTATTGCCAGTTAAACACACAGCAGTCTCATCTATGTGCATAAACGCACAGCAGTCATGTGCTCCGTACCATTTCATAAATCACATATGACAACACATTAGCCTGACACCAGACAGAGAGAGCTTTATTTCATTTTTGAATCTTCAGACATCTTCAGTGACTCTGGTTGTTCGAAGAATGTAAACACCTGTATAATGTCAGGCAGACGGATTCTCTGCAGACATGCTGACACACTTTCATGAATATAGGTCGGCTGTGTGGTATGGAGCACACCTGGAGCACTCAGTAACTCACCTCCAGAATGTCACGTGGATGCCTTTTCCCTCTCCACTCTTTTGGGAAATTTTTTACCTTGGATAAAAAACTCTGGCGTCTCTTGTGAAACAAACATGTTGTTCCACTGTTCTTAGATGCCCCCCTCTTCTTTCCGCCCCCTCGGTTCAACCTGTTAACATTTAACCGAAATGGCTCACCATAGACACGTTGAACCCGGTCTTCAGTCTCACATGGAAAAGCACTTGGTTGAAAAAAATTACATAATCCTGAAAGACGATTTATTGGCGGTACTCAGGAACAATATTTAGATTGATGTCAGATGGGCCGACAATAAAGCACTCGCCAGTTGCTCAGTTTGATGTTTCTGTATGAATAATGTGTTTCTGTTGGATGCCCCATACCCAGCTTGTGTGTGTAGTTGTTTGTAACCACGTGTGTTTGTGTGGGTGATGAATAGAGCTTAGTGCCCCTCAGGGATGCCACTGATCTCGCTGTCAGCTCAAATGAAAGGAAACAGGGGTTTGGATAACTGAGAATCTCCAGATGGAGTCCCAGAACTTTTCAGCAGATAAACACACTGATACTTTAGCCTGCATGGCTTCCAAGACGTGTATTATTACCAGCTCCTTTTGAATCAACTGGGTGTCTTTGAGTGGGCTGAATGTCACTGCTAAATCGTTATAAGAAGTGTAATTTTAACTGTGATCGAAAACAGTTTTATAATTATTGATTTCATTAATGCAATCAACAACATCTACCACTATAACATTTACGAATCCAAGCTTTCAATGCTTCATTCGAATGGCCGAGTTTTTTGGTGTTGCACTGAACATTGCAATATTTGTGACTTAATGCAATAAATGTTGCGATAAAAAAATTCTAAAATTTAGTATATAAAGTAGATTAAGAATATTAGCTAGATCAAGAATTTTGTCATTTACTAGATTTTAAGAAAAATTATGTTAAATATTTGATATGAATAAGACATTGTTGAATTGAACTAAATAACTTACTAATTTGCCTCTAACCTTCAAAGTCATTTATCATTAAACCATGATAAAGTCATGGTTTAAAAGAAGCTTTGCTTTTAATGCAGTATCATTACAGAAAAAAACCTGAGAGGAAGTTATTTTGCTTTAAATTGTTTATCTGATCAGTTAGCTAGCTCACAAGTAAATGATTAATTCAAGATTCAAAGTCTTTTATTCTCATCTTTGTTTTGTGATAACCTCTTACTTGGTCATTTCATAAAGATGATCTTCAATAATAAACCTCCTAACTTTATCGAGTTAATACACCATCAACTTCAAGTACCTTTACTCGGTTTTTCACGTCGTCTTCAAGTTTTTTACAAATTGCCATGATTTGATCAACTGCACTGTCCTTAATAACACCATGTTGCCACGTATTCACTAATGTCCTTGAAATCCTTTGCTACTGTTTCAATGTCAAGCGGAAATCACCAAAATAATGACTTCTTGGGCAAATACAGAATTTACAGTGTCAACAAAGTTTTCAAAAGGTACCAGTGTTAATAAAACAAAACTTATCCACTCGTCAGTTTTATTGCCCTTCCCTATGCTATACAGAATAAAGTTAAGGGGTTTTGGTGTGAGCTTCATGAGTTTCATATTCAATAGTTAGTTTGTAGTGTTGTAATACTGGACAAATGAATGAAAAACTGAGAAACATCTTTGCCACATCTAGTGAGGCCTTCTTTTTCCCTCAAAGAAAGTAAAAGTCGAAGAAGCATTCCATAAAATTAAACAATAAAATGTCTCCTCCATATTTGTGTTGCTCCCGTTCTTTGTTGTAGATGTTTCTTGAAACTTGGGGAGTGGCAACTGAGTCTTCAGGGCATCAATGAGAGCACCATCCCAAAGGTTCTACAATATTACAGCCATTCAACTGAGCACGACCGCAACTGGTACAAGGTCAGTTTCCCCATTTTATTGTCCTTTAACACAACATATCATACAGTCGCTTGTTCTGTTTTTACCTGCTAGAGGTGAAGGTGAGAGGGTTGAGAGCATCTCTGCTGTTTTTTATCCCAATACCTGTAAACATCCAGCACAAGAAATGAGTAACATGTTTCACTCGTGTTTGGAACAGAACATTATGAACAAACATGGAAGTCATTTAGTGTTCCTCATCCTTATCTAATTTGGGCCATCTCTTAAAAGGCCTGGCATGCTTGGGCGGTGATGAATTTTGAGGCGGTGCTGCACTACAAACACCAGAATCAGGCACGAGACGAGAAGAAGAAGTTGCGGCATGCAAGTGGTGCCAGCGCAAATAGCGAGGCCAGCAACAGTGACAGTGAGGTCGACAGCACTGACCACAGTCCCGTGCCTTCGCCAGGCCAGAAAAAGGTCAATGAGGTGAGAGTCGGAGAGAGGGAAGTCAACTTAACTCCCGAACCAACATCACCCACAATGTTCTCTTCTCCCAGTACACCCAGTTTAATCATAGATTTTGAACTCTTCATTACTCTCCAGGCTTTTCCATTACATTAAAGCATGTTGTTTATTTGATAAATATTTTTTGAGAAAACATGATTTGTGTGCTCTTCAGGACCTGTCAAAGACATTGCTCCTGTACACAGTTCCTGCTGTTCAGGGTTTCTTCCGTTCCATCTCCCTATCCAGAGGCAATAACCTGCAGGACACACTAAGGTGAGATGAATGACTCTAACACACACACACACACACACACATACACACCCACATACACACACACACACACACACACACACACACACACACACACACACACACACACACACACACACACACACACACACACACACACACACACACACACGCTCAAACACCGCAGGTTGTCCTAGCAAATACACATATTGATTGAAATCCAAGTGAAGGGGCATGGGGACAGGAGGACCTCTAGTGGTCAACTATGATACCTACGCAAAAAGAGTTTCTAATTTCTTCTTTGTGTTTTAATTTTTCACCGTTTAGGGTTCTGACTTTGTGGTTTGATTACGGTCATTGGCCTGAAGTGAATGAAGGCCTTGTGGAGGGCATCAAGACCATTCAAATAGACACCTGGTTACAGGTAATGTATGCTCACACAAACAAGAGATAATGGTAACCCAGTCACTTCCCTGCTTATTTTGAGTACTAGTTGTTTCAATATGGTATTTTTCCCTCTAGTCTTTATTCCATTATCTCCCCGTCTATGCAGGTGATCCCTCAACTCATTGCTCGAATCGATACGCCTCGAGCTCTGGTGGGTCGCCTCATCCATCAGCTGCTAACAGACATCGGACGCTATCATCCGCAGGTTTGTCCGCTCACACTGCTAAACATTCCCGTGGTAACGTAAGACCATACTGTGAATGATGAAAAGTGATCAGTTACTGGTGGATCATTCTTCTCCAGGCTTTGATTTACCCGCTAACTGTGGCCTCCAAGTCCACCACCACCGCCCGCCACAACGCCGCTAATAAGATCCTGAAGAACATGTGTGAACACTGCAACACTCTTGTTCAGCAGGCCATCATGGTAGAGAGAATTAATTACACTGTCTACTCATTTTCCTGTCTCACCTTCAGTGTTCCGAGGAGAAGAAAGTTTTGTCATCAATAAAGTGCCACAGTAGGATTTTTTAATCTATGTTGTTCTTCATCCAGGTGAGTGAGGAGCTCATCCGTGTTGCCATCTTGTGGCATGAGATGTGGCATGAGGGCCTTGAAGAGGCGTCACGACTTTACTTTGGTGAACGCAATGTCAAGGGCATGTTTGCTGTGCTTGAGCCTCTACATGCCATGATGGAGAGGGGACCACAGACACTCAAAGAAACCTCCTTCAACCAGGTGAGTGTCTTCTCAGATCGGGTTATAATTTACATTTAAGTTTGTATTAATTGAGTAACACGAACTTCCATTTCTGCTTGCCTCACTGCTGCTTTTTTCATCTTACATTTAGACATCCAGTGGAAGCTAAAAAAACAAAGATAATATTTTGTTCCTGAATTTGTTCTTGATAAAGCAGGACAGCTTTATACAATGTTCTCTGTGTGTGCTTATCAGTCTGTAGAAAACTGATGTTATCTGACGCATCTGCTATCAATCTGATTCAAAGTTGTAGAACAATACATCACTGAATGTTTAGAGAACGGGTAAATGCTTTTGTACCCATTTTTAAATGAAATGCACATCACTTATCACCACAAATTAACTGTGGGTTGTATTGTGCGTGCCTCTTTACTTTGCAGCCTCCAGTTATACCAGTGACTCTGATTCGCTGCGTATGCGGTATCAGATGTTTCCATTTAGGCGGCCTTGGTAGATTTGCACTCTTGAAAACAAAATACTTTGTGAAATCCTTTTTTTTAAACAAGTTGGAATATCGATGTTTACCATTCAATATAGTCCTGCTTTGAAAAACTGTTTCCTGCAATTGGATGACTTATTCTACAGCGAAAGAGCATGTTTGTTTAACTTTGTGCTACAGGCTTATGGCAGGGACCTGATGGAGGCTCAGGACTGGTGCAGGAAGTACATGCGCTCTGGAAACGTCAAAGACCTGACGCAGGCCTGGGACCTCTACTACCATGTGTTCCGACGCATATCGAAGCAGCTGCCGCAGGTGGGCCACAACTGCAGCGTAAAATGAAATACAAATATCTCAAGTGTCGTTAGTTAAATTATTTAAGTAACAAAAGGAGACACTCCAATGCAACAGTGAACCCAGAAGGTGGTTGATAAGACTTCACCTCTTCTCTCCTCTAAATTAATTGTTAAATTACAGCTAACGTCCCATTAGTTCTGCATCTGCTGTTTGCTGATGTGATGAGACATAATTTGTCTTTCATCTGCTGAATCATTGTTTGATTTCATAAGCTACAAAGGTCTTGCTACAGTCTCTCAGTCCCGGAAAGAAAGATTGTGTTATTACAAGTGATTTGAAGCTCAACTTAAGATCAACTTTATTAGCTTTTATCTAATTCATTTTTATTCGTTGAACCCGATGCCAAACATTATGTTGAAAGGTTAACATTTTTAAGCTCAAAAATAGGCACACGTATAATCATTATGAAATATAGTGATTTTCAAAGGGGAAAAAAGTATTCACCGAGAACAAACCTCCGCCTAAGCAGCTCAGTTTCCCCATTGTGTCATTGCATCTAAAAGCCACGGTCCCATGATAGCCTGACTTTTATAAGATGACTCACTAAGCATGACAAGTTAGCACTAGAATTTAGACAGACAGGAAAATCATTATTACTTTACCATACAATATTTAAGCAAGGCTCTCTTTAAGATATAGGTCTGTTACTTGGATCCAGATCAGACTTGGATGTGAAGAAGATCTCACGGGAACATTATCATGTCCTTGAAAAAAAAATTGGGATCCATATGATGATCTGGATCAGCGCCAAGATCTAATGCATTGATTCTTTGTCCATACCTCTCCAAGAAATGTCATCAAAACAATAAACACATGAAAAAAACACATGAGCTCCTCGATAGAGGTCATTGTGAGGGACATTTAAATACCATCAGTTAAACTCCTGATTCTACAAGTTATTGAAGTCTGGCCATGGTATTAATTTGTGAAATTGGCTGTTTTATTATTTTTCAACTTTTCATACACCTCACTGCTGCATGAGGAATTACTGCTTATTTATTGAGTGTAACTTTCTGAGAATCTTCCAAAATGCCATTGAAGAGCCAAAACATAAGAGAACAGCTGTCTCCTCAATAATTAAAGCATATTTTCCTCACCAAAGATTCCAATAAACTTTGGAACAAAATACTTCATACAGAGTCCCAAACATTTGGATCATAATTAACATTTTCAGGCGCATGGAAACATTGTATTCCAAAAGCTGTGTGATTTTTTTCATGTGTGATTAACCAGTGTAAGATGCATTAGCTTTGGTGACAGGTTGGTTAGTCGTGAGAAAATAGCTTGCACTTACACTACTACTTACTACTTACACTTTAAGTAAGTCTTTTGTATTTTTAAGTGAGGTTGAAATAGAAATGGGAGAAGTCATCCCTTGCAGTGATCATCATGCTGTTAAAGATTGACAAGTAATTTTTCACAGAAAATGGAAATAGCAATGCTATTTAACAATATAACACAGTACTTCTCTCGGGGATCTGCTCACTGCTGTGACATTACAGTAAGCAGTATGAAATACCCACCAACCTTATATCATTCTGGTTGCAAGGAAAATATTACCCTCCCCTCTTGGCATTAAAAATGAAATAAACCCTCTCAGAGTTGAATGTAAAGAGCAGATCCTGAGTAGGTTGCAGCTGCGATGAAGTAACCATACATTAGCAGTGAGAACTGAACTGTAAAAGCCTGTTTGTGGTATGCCAGACCAGATTTGATTCCGTTTGAATAACTGATGGTTGAATGCAGACAAGCAGGGAATGTGTTTACTGATGAACATAAAATATGATTTTAATGAAGGATGTGTATAAACAACATTTTTATAGATGAGATCTTAGTTTGGATGTGGGCCGATGGCTCAAACACTCTGCATAGTCTTTCAGTTGCAGCTGGTCTAAGTTGTTCTGCAGTTGTTTTATACAACATACTAAAAATCAGATTTTTTCCATGTGTGCAACCCCCCCACCTCCTCATCTTCTTTCCACACAGCTGACCTCCCTGGAGCTGCAATATGTGTCTCCCAAGCTGCTGATGTGTCGTGATCTTGAGCTGGCTGTACCTGGCACATATGACCCCAACCAGCCTATCATCCGCATCCAGTCCATCGCCGCCTCCCTACAGGTCATCACCTCCAAGCAGCGCCCACGCAAACTCACCATCATGGGTAAGATTAGGAGATAATGATACACGACTTATAACTCTGAAAAATGTTTGTGAAATGGTTAAAAGAATATCTATATTGCGAGCCATCATTTTTCTGCAGGTGCACGCCATGGCATCAGAGAAAGTATGATAATAATGACTTTGATCAGAAACAAAAAAAAGCCTAATGCTAAAATCTATTTTGAATTCACCAGACAAAACAGACTTTTTGATGTGGGCAAGAAATCAGACTAAAGAATTTTTTTATTACAAGCAGTAAAAAGATCAAACGTGTGACAAAATGAATACCAAAATCACGCAAAAGTTAAAACAGGAAACTTATGTCGTCGTCTGTTTTTGTTTTGTTTTTTCCCTTGGAGAAACAGTGCAACCAGTTACAGGCTTATTCTGCAGGTTTGTTAATAATAATAATAATAATAATAATACCTTAAACGTATATAGCGCTTTTCAAGATACCCAAAGACACTTTACAGAGTATAGCCCTGGACAGAGTAGCAGAACTTCCACATCCGGATAGAGAAACGGCGAACAAACAACGCCAGCGTCCGGTCCGCATACATACATGTAATAATATTCATTCATTTGTTACACGAAAAGACAGACAACCATTCAAATTTACATTAACTCCTATGGGCAATTTAAGGGTCAGGGTCACCAATGCACCTAGATTAGATTGCGTGTTTTTGGGCTGTGGGAGGAAGCCGGAGTTCCTGGAGAGAACCCACGCAGACACATGTAGAATAAGCAAACTCGGAACGGAAAGGCCGACAGAGGTGGATTCGTGCCCGCTACCTCATTGCTGTGAGGCAGCAGCGCTAACCACTGCGCCATTTTGCCGCCGGTTTGTTCGAACAGTGTCCATCGACCACGATTAACATCATATGTCTGACTCTACTTTGTGATTTGAAACACGACACTGACGTTTTCCTAAAAAAGGACAGCCCCATGAAGAAGTTTTGCCTTGAAGCTAAATCCTCTGATTATTGACCACATGCTGTTTGCTGTACAAGACTACCAACACCCTGTATCCTATCAGTGTGATACAAGAAACTGAAATATGAGCAAGTCTTTAAATGAAGGCCTGTCAACAGCTACTGGCTTAGATATACTGTTAAGACTCTGCCGCCTTATGACACCAGACTCACTGCTGGGATTGTCGTTAGGGGCGGACGTGTTTGCTTCTGCCTTTCTCGTTCCATTAGAAGTATCAGGTAACTCTATTAAAGGTAATTTGGTAATTACAATGTCAGTGAAATCATTGTAATGTAGTGTTGGGAATAACAAGGCACATTAAATATTTGACATCATCAGAAATAAAAAACATTTGTGCTGACAATTGGATTTAGCAACAGGGGAGTGAGCTGATGTCACAGTTTATCGGTCCGATTTTTTGTCATTTCTATACCCCACACTCAAGAACACATGGAAGCGAAATGCCGTTCTCCATAGACCATGAAGGACATGATATACTTATGATATTACCCCTTACTTATGATATTATCCATAATTATGGGTCACAATCAGCAACAATTCAACTTCATCTGAAATTCACCCAGTTTTTAACATGTGGTTCTCTAAGATCCCTGAGATCATTGTACTGCAAAAATCAAAAGTGGGATTTATTTCCTTATGGTAGCTATAGGTTATTGAAACAAATCCTACTGTAAAGGTGATGTAGTTCATGTGAAACCATTTACCGCTGGCTCAAACTCACGACAAGTTGCTGGAAAAAGTAATGGAAATGCAGCTGTGTAGCAGCAGGAGGGCTCCATGTAGAAAACAGCCAAATCCAATCTTACATAGCAGCTCACCCTGTTATGTTGCGCCCTCTGCAGGCAGCAATGGCCACGAGTTCATGTTCCTGCTGAAGGGCCATGAGGACCTGCGACAGGATGAGAGAGTCATGCAGCTGTTTGGTCTTGTCAACACGCTACTAGCCAACGACCCTGCATCCCTGCGCAAGAACCTCAGGTAAGGTCATACATGCATACACACACTCAGAATCTGATTTAAACTCAATTTAACAAGTATGAGCTTCCACAGCTGACAGCATGACGCTGATTAAAAAAAATCATTGAGAACTTGGCAATGAACGGTTTGTGTGTTCCTTTCATTAGCATTCAGCGGTATGCCGTGATCCCCCTGTCCACCAACTCAGGCCTTATTGGCTGGGTCCCCCACTGTGACACCTTGCATGCCCTCATCAGAGACTACAGAGAGAAGAAAAAGATTCTGCTCAACATTGAACATCGCATCATGCTCAGGGTGAGGAGCCACGGGCATCTATTAGGTTTCTTCTTGCATTTTTATAGCTGAAAACATACTGGACGTTTCACATCCTGCCTTCAGTTTGTGCTTGCATCCATCTGGAAAATTTTCATAAGTTTCTTATTTTCGATCAGTTATGTCACCTAGCATCATTGTAATGTGGAAAAAATACATGCGTATGTGCAATTTAGCGCTCATCTTACCCATTATTAAGGGGGTTTGTAAATTTGTCATATTCATATATGAATATGACAAATTCAATTTGGGTGCATTTCTTGTTTTATACATGCACAAAAACTGTTAAGTGAAAAACCACAGCATGGCTTTGTTTAAAGTGTAAATACAAACAGGAAGTGACCTCAGAGCTGAGTGTGTAGTCTATACTGACCTGAACGCGTGGACATGTGTTTACAATTTACATGCTAAATTGTAAACTGGTTAATCAAAACTGAGGAAGCATCTGTTTTCCGTGATTATACAGCTGATTACCAGTCTTTGATAAAATCGCCTCCTTAATTTTCCCAAATGAATTAAATACCTCTTTGTCAGAATTCCCTGTTAGGCAAAGCAGAACACACAAATACTTAATTGGCATCATTCAAGGATCAGCAGAGGAGCCTCAAATGACTCATGGCTGAAGAGAAGGAGCAGGTTAAGACCCTGAGATCAGTTTGATTAAAAATAATTCAATGACCTGAGCATCGCAACTAGTCAAAGAAACATCATGGGAATTGTAGGGCACCACTTCAAGATTCAATTGTCCAAATGGGATGGTGACATCATGTTGAACATTTAATGGGGTAAAAAAAACAGCTTTCTGTTTGAAAGTCTGAGCAAACAAGCAAGCATGTCACTCCCAAAACATCACTCAGCTCTCAGAGATCTGGGATCATGAACTAAACTATAGAAAATTGCTTTTTCTTCTGAAAACCTGGGGTTAAGCATGATCAACAGCTGGAATCCTCCATGTAAGTGGAAATTGAAACGAAACATTTTGAATTCAGTCAACTAAAACATTAATGGACATTAGTCTGCGTATAAATGTTCAGCTTAAGACACGAGTTAACTTTCATTTCACCTGTGGTGTTGTTTTCACTGATGAACCTTCTAAATACCATACTATATACCAGTTAGTCAGTTAGAGTTTCAATTTTTAATTAATCAATTTAAGATGAAAGATGAGGTGTATGGGAGAGTGAGACAAAAAGAGATTTGTCTGGTTGACCTTGTTTCTACTCAAACTAAAACTATACAGTTCTTTATTGGTCCACATTCCTTCTAGTTATTTTCAGCTATAGCTCAATGTTGCCGGAAACATTGCCATCCTGCACGCTCTCTTGGATGTGAAGCTAAACTACTATTATGGTGTTTAAAGCTCTTACTGTAATGGGATCGGGCTGAATGCGGTTTGTATTTTTTAGATGACTCAGAGCCCAATAGTCCAGTCTTAATACATTTTCTACTTGTGATTACTGCAACATTTACAGTGTTTCGGAATTTCCTTTATTACACGTTAGCAGATACACAAACAGTAATTACCAAAAAAATAAACAACATATTTAACCTAATTATTTTTTAAATTCAAAGACATAATAGAGGAGCTGTCATATTTGGTTAATTGAATTTGACTTTCAGTAGAATGCAGATGTGGATTATCTTTTGGAGTTTGCTTTTCCCCTCTTGGTGATTATTGAACAATAGAAAAGCAGGTAACTATAATAAATAAAAATATACAAACACTGTAATTATATCAGACTCTGCTCCGAAGCATGGATGATATTTTTAGGATTTTGGAGACTCAGGCTAAAAATAAAATCAATCCTCTTTCAGTCTTTTTTTTTTTTTTAACTATTTGGTGAAATTTTAAATTCTTAAACATTTACACGGTATAAAGTTGCAGAATGATGGTTTACCTTTTATTTGGTTTGCTTAACTCATTTTTATTCACTTTAGTTTAGTCTTAATTCACTACTTGGTGTTTTTGTGACGCGTTTGTGTCTCTCAGATGGCTCCCGACTACGATCACCTGACGCTGATGGAGAAGGTGGAGGTATTCGAGCACGCTGTCAACAACACGGCCGGAGACGACCTCTCGAAGCTCCTGTGGCTGAAGAGCCCCAGCTCCGAGGTAAGATGCTCCTCTCCCCTTCTCTGCCAGAACTGGGTCTGATTATTGTGTTTTTAACCACCCATCCTTGGGTATCAGTGGTTCAGGGATCTTCTATAGAAAGAAAAAAAAATGTTTTAATTCTGAACTGGAATTTTGAAAAGTGTACATAACTTTTATTATTGAGGTATATATAGGTTCCATCAAACTCCCCCTGAATGATATGATTTCTGGATTGCATGTCTTACTTTCAAACCACCGACTGAACAGACCTTCCATCTGAATCCATTTTTGGAAACTGAAGCACCTTTTGTGCCTTATACTCTGCATTAGATGTCTGGAAAAAGCTCTCATTCCACAGATCTTGTTTTGATTTTTAAAATATTCAGCTTTAATATCGTCTGTTAGTAGAGTTCTCATAATCCATATGTATTTCTCCTCCAGGTGTGGTTCGACAGGAGGACCAATTACACCCGCTCTCTGGCTGTAATGTCAATGGTGGGCTACATCCTTGGACTGGGGGACAGGTGAGGAACTCGGCAAAAATAAGTGTTTTATTTTTCTGCTCAGGAGGTCGAGCGGTCATCCATTTATAAAACCTCTGTGGTTCAATCTCTGGCCCCTGCTGTCTACATGTCAAAGTGTCATTCAGAAAGATACTGAACCCCAAGTTGCTCCTGATGGCCGCTCCATTGATTGTGTGAATGGCGACTGCTACTGATGAGCAGTTGTCACCTTGCGTGGTATCTTTTATAATCCCTGTATTAGTGCTTGCCATCGGCTGAATGCTCATGTTTTAAAGCTCTTTGCAGACTAGAAAGGTTCTATAGAAGTAATGACCATATAACATTCACCGTGAACACTGTTAGAATAATGAAAGAGTCAATAAGGAGACCATCTTTCTATTTCAAGGCATCCATCTAACTTGATGTTGGACCGGTTAAGCGGCAAGATCCTCCATATTGACTTTGGAGACTGTTTTGAGGTGAGAGGAGCTTTTGTTCACACATTATTCCTTTGATTTTATCACATACTGACTGTCATTTCAACCATCTCCAGGTTGCCATGACCAGAGAGAAGTTCCCTGAAAAGATCCCATTCAGACTTACGAGGATGCTGACTAACGCCATGGAAGTATGCAACTCTTTCTTTGCTCATGCTTTGATAAATATTTGAAAAGTGTATTTTGGTCAGCTTCAAGTTTTTAATTTCAGTTTGGAAGGTCAAATACAGAAAAATCATTTAATTTTCTAATCATATTGTTATTTGTGCCCGCTATAAAGTAAATACTCAAAAACACATGTTTTCTCTGCTGTGTTACTGGATTTTAGTCCATATAAAAGTTTAGCAGGGTTTGATTAAAGGCCTTGACTCACCATGCCTCCATCTAATGAGCCAAAAGGAAAAGGAACCACAAATGAAAGCAGTGAGAAATAAAACAGACATCATCATCAGTAGCTGAAGTTCTATCAAGTCTAAATAAAATTTATGAAATAGTTAGAAATAGGTAATTTTAAAGCAGAATTCAAACATGTTAAAGTAAACCCAGGGATGCACCACCATTAGAACATCCCATTGGATCTGGCTCCAAATGAACAAATCCACAGATATCGAGAGAAAGCTTTTTCCACTATTAATGTCTGTGTCTGATTGGTTGCCAGGTGACGGGTTTGGACGGTAACTACCGCATTACCTGTCACACAGTGATGGAGGTGCTAAGGGAGCATCGTGACAGCGTCATGGCCGTGTTAGAGGCCTTCGTCTACGACCCGCTGCTGAACTGGAGGCTCATGGACAGTAAGAGATCATCAGATACTCACATTCATTACAGTCAGTCGGTCAGTTTACGACCGCAGCAGATTTCAAAAAAGAAAAATGTGCCAAAGGATGACTGGATGTGAAGCCATAGAAACAAGTTTGTGATTGTCAGAGCAAAGAAGCTGGACTTACACTTTGATGATTAGGTGTTTTTTTTGAAAAGTATATATATATATAATATAATCTATTGGTTTCACAGTCAATGCATTTGGTTTATAAATGAGTTATGGTCTGTTCTTTTGACTTGCCTTAAATGCAATCATTTTCATTGCATCACAGGAAGACTTAATTTAATGAAAAGTTCTTGCAGCAGAAACAGACCTTTCAGGTGCACACCTACATAGAATTTAAGTGTCAGTGTGTTTTTCTCAAACTTACTCTATAAACGGTGTGTAAGCATAATCCAAGGCGTACGCCACTTTCAAAACTGGAAATTTGTGGCATTTATAGAAAACAAACTTGAAGGGAGAATTTGAGGTCCTGCACTCAAGTTCTGACAATTAGGTTTACACAGAGATCAGACAAAATGGGGAAATTAAAACTCAGATGGCAGAAGGATGTAAGAGAAATTATACGCGATGAAAACCATTGTGTATAAGAAATTTTAATATTATCCATGGCGTGATATATGAAGAGTTCATTTGATAATCAATCAAACAGGTGTTTGATTGATCCTCTTGGAAAATAAAACAGTGCTGAGCTTTCTGTCACTGCAAAAAAATCTCCAGATGTTTTTTTAAATATGAAAAACGTATTTCAAGGATGAATAATAAATAGAGTGAGGGTTTGTTTTTTTCATAAAACAAAATCGTGACTTGTTTTTATCTCTGCCGGTGTCCATCTGAGTCAGCAGTATTTTCTGCAGCTCCAAGACCTTTGTGATGTTTCTAATGCCGGTATTCTGTCCTCCAAACAGCCTCTTAGTTCTTGTTTCTTCCTCTCCAAAAAGAACTTCAGTTTATGTGCAGTTTCTTCTTTGGATTAGGCTTTAAATTATGAAGGGAAATCAACGAGGAACAAGCTCACTGTTCTCTACATAGGAATATTTTTCTGCACTTCCTGTGTTTTGTCCACATGTCACCTTCTGACGTGAATCCTATGCACAGGATGGTCTTTATTTAATCAGAACGGCATTCATTTATGACCGTTAAAAAATGTTTCTACTTTTAAGGAGGTCAGAGCGGTGTTCCCGTTCTAACAGATGATGCATAGAATATGGAAATGGTTCTCATACTTCTTTCTGTTTCACTGCCAGCAAACACCAAAGGAAACAAGCGCTCCCGCACCAGGACCGACTCATACACTGCTGGACAATCAGTGGGTGAGTCTCCGGTTTATACTGTTGCCGTTACTGCTCCCTGTTTTCTGTTTAATAATATAAGAACACGTTTAATTTGAACGTGTGGTGTCCTTGCAGAAGCCCTTGAAGGAATCGACCTTGGGGAGACCACACACAAAAAACCGGGGACCACTGTGCCTGAATCCATCCACTCCTTCAGTGAGTGACCAGCTCTTGTTTCTTTGTTCAGTTTAACATCTTGCGTTCCGGCTGTCCTAAAAGATAGGTGCGACGGCGCAGCACCGTTGCAACGGTGTTGTAAATGAGCATTTGAGTTGTTTTTTTCTCAACATGTTAGTAGTTGATGCTAAGCTGTGTGTGTTTTTTTTTAGTTGGAGATGGTTTGGTGCAACCTGAGGCACTCAACAAGAAGGCCATTCAGATCATCAACAGAGTGAGAGACAAACTTACAGGTAATTTGAGCCCGACCTCACAAGAACCAACCTGCATTTTAAAGAATGACAAAGAAGTGGAAGAATTCCCACCACTTTTTTATTTTTCACCAAAAATTCAGTGTTGTTAAACCACCTCAAGCTCATTAAAATATTTTCTCAATCCACCACTTTTAAATAATAAATCTACACAATGAAATGTTTGTGCAGTTATTTTCTAATTACATGAATACACCCATGCATGTTAAAAATTTCAGTCTGCAGTGTTAACTGTTAATTCGTTGTTCCGGCATATTGATTTTGGATGGGTTTTACATCGGATGCCCTTCCTGACACAACCCTCCCCATTTATACAGGCACTACAAGTCCACCGGCTGAGTTTTTTTCTTTTTCTTAGACCAACATTAGTCAAAGTAATTAGTCAAAGGAAAATTTAGAAGTTATTTAAATGAATCTCAAAGTAATAAAAACACAACTAAACAAACAAATGGGTTTATTCTCTCTCTTATTGTACAGAAGAGTGTTTAACGCTGTCAGTTTCAGGGATTGTATTAAGGCCGTCACTAACATCAAGAAAGGGATTCCAGGTCTAAGGAATATTTAAAGGGATCCTTAAGTAGAGACTTTTAGTTTCTCTGGTTCTAAAAGTTCCTGTATCCATCGATCATGTGTTTGTGTGGAGGCATTTTTCCACATAACATAACATTTTAAAATCCAATTTAATATTCCTTCCTTTTGTGCAGATATGCCACTGCAAAATATTTACGTTCATACATACAATACAATATATACTGTTGACCAAGCCATCCTATTTCTCTATTAACAACACGTGGAGGTATTGTGCCGTTGATTTCAGTCTTGAACCGATGTTTAGTGTTCTGACGCGTGGATATTCTTTGCAGGT
Organism: Lophius americanus; assembly: GCA_037951165.1. Taxonomy (NCBI): domain Eukaryota; kingdom Metazoa; phylum Chordata; class Actinopteri; order Lophiiformes; family Lophiidae; genus Lophius; species Lophius americanus. The sequence continues at coordinate 5,817,820 of JBBDHG010000001.1, forward strand.
CGAGACTTTTCTCATGATGAGACACTGGATGTTCCGACACAAGTGGAGCTCCTAATCAAGCAGGCCACGTCACACGAGAACCTGTGCCAGTGTTACATCGGATGGTCAGTACTGTTTCTAGGAGATTTTTGCATTGGACGTTTTTTCTTCACCAACGTTTTTATACTATTCCTTTTTCTGTCTTTTTTTCTCAGGTGTCCATTTTGGTGAAGACCCAACTCCTGCATCAACATGTTTTTCTCACTGGTGAACCAAGAAGTAGCAACTCAACTCCAATAAGTGTCCACAGAGAAATGTACTTAAGGTGCAGCACAGAACTTTTGGATGAGTTTTTTTTATTGTTATTGTAAAATAACCAGTTTTCCAGTGGAACATTTACGTTTATGAGAGCTCTGCTATGATTATAAATAAGCTCACAATGTGGCCATAGCTCCTAATGAATTTCTTCCCTTTTAACAGCTAACAGCTTTCTACAGTGGCTACATTTTAATGAGGTGAAATGTCGAACTTCACAAACTTCTTTGAAACCCCTTCAGTCTGTTGTATTTTTGTGTACTAATGATAAAATGTGATAATAACAATTTTCAATGAAATGGTTTGCCTTTAAATAACTTAACTATTCTTTACTTATCATAAGATATGAGACAAATCTGATAGGGGATGATAATCATGTGCTGTATGGGCATTTGTGTTCCATTAAACCCTGTTCAGAGATAACCACTGAGATTATGATGTGTTCATTTGACACAAGAGCCTTTCTAATTAAAAACAGTGTGGTTTAAAATTTAAACTTCATTCAAGAAAGCTGTTTGATTCATTGAACTCAAACCAACGTCCTCTTTCCTCTCCTCTCCCATTTATTTTTCCCCAAGATCCCACAGAGGGCACTCTGGCTCCTAGTAAGATCCCTCTTATCTGTATCTCTGGAAATTCTGAGAGAGGATATATATCATCGGATTGGGTTACATCACTCCTAAACCAGAATAAAAAGAGAAAATACTTTGTATTCTGGATATCCTTCTCCAAAACTGATAGGAAAGAGCTTGTTCTATATTTGTACTCATCTTAGGAACACAGGGACCTATAGTCCTTTCCAGTTAGTGCAGTATCTAACTGAAATAAAACTGAGCCAGATGGAAGAAATTGAAAAGGCAGTTTGTTTGGTTTCCTCTGCTGTTTCACCTGGACTCGTTGCTATTCCCTACTTATTTCTCTGTTTCTTCCCTGCATTCTCCTCTGAAGGTTAATTACTTATAGATAGTTAAGGATTACGAATCAACAAAAAGCCGACCATTGATCTCTTCCCGGCCGTGCACAACGCTGCAATGTCACACTCGTTGCACATCGGGGCCGAGGCCTGCTCATTATCTCTTCATATCAATCAATTCCACCTCTGTTTGCCCCCGCTCCTCAACTCTCCCTCATTTGTGTCGTTTACGTCCTCTCTATCATTTTTCCTCGCTCCTATTGCAAAAGCCAATTATTATTGGAAATAAGACTTCTCATCACACCTTCTCCCCTCCGTCTCTGTACTGTTTTTACCCATCTAATTTGTTTGTATTTTTTCAGCCTTGATTCAGCTCTGTTGAAGGGCGGTCGAGTCAATAGCTCAAGTAAAACAGGCCGCATTGATTGGGAGTGGGATTTAGCTGTTTTCCAACAGTGGAAATTGGTGAGGGTCACTTCAGAACAGCTCCAGCTTCTGCATGGAGCAATGCAATGGTGACAAATGTTGCACATTGGGAGACAATGGGGAGAGGTGGAGGGCTTGGATGCTGCTCTCCATGCTCCACCTGCCTTTAAAGTTGGCACATCACGCTAGACTGGCACCTTTGGCAAGACCGGATTAATGTGATGCAGTAATATTTTAATTAGCATACGCCTACGCAGCTCTTTTTCCTCCTGCTTCTGTGTTTATTCCATCTTTATGCTTGTTTTCCTCAAGAACATTCTCCTTTCTGGATAATTCTAACTCCTTGGACCCTCTTGAGATTCTAATAAGGACTCTCTTTAACGCTCTTCATGTCTGGAGTGTTCTGACAAACCGAAGCACATTCCCAGGCTGCAGAACATATTCTTACCCCTGTCCAGTCTTCTGCTGAACTAGATGAGTCAGACTTTTCAAGTTTTGAAAAAAGAATATTTTGTTTACATCAAAATATTTTATTAGCTTTTTTTCCAGCATAAGGGAACCTTTTTTCAAAGATTGAGGAGTACTTGATGCAAGTAAACTGGTTTTATTAATGAAGTCAGAGGAATTTCGTTTCAAAGTGAAGTGTTTGAGGAAATGTGGAACACAACCTAGAGAGTCTTTGCTTCAGCTTGAGAGTTTACTAGCTTCAATTATAATCTTTTGTGAATAAGAAGAGCACAAAGAAGAGCACACCTGTAGAATATAGATCTAGTTTGAAAGAGTCTGGTACATGTGAAGTACATTTTTCTATGTGCTCTTCTGAAACTTAATCCTCCCCGACAGATTCTCAAGAAAGTTCTCTAAAACGAACCTTTATCACCCTACGGTCATGCCAAGTCTTCCCTTCAGGAATGGCCAGTAGCTGTAAAGAGAAAGCCAGACACGGAGGCCATATTGACCGCCAACCAGATGAGTCGATATCCAGCTCTGGAGCTTCTAGCCGTGGCCTGTCGCACACACTCAGGCTGTCTGTGTGCACTGTGGTGTAAAGCTGCTATCGATGAACTTGACAGCAGTTTAGCCCACCTGGGATCTGCTGCTCTCTGAGGACACTTCAAATACACTCCCCTCCCAGCTTTAGCCTCGTTTGCCTTTCCTGTGAGTGCTTCCCTCGGAAATGTAGGTGGAAATATCCTCAGTATTTACGTTGTCATAAAAAAAAAAGTCTTTACTCTAAAAAACTCAAAATCACAAATATTTCTTAGCCGCCCATTCTATAAGAAGAAGAAAAAATACTTTATTTGTGACATACAGCAATACACTGTACAACATAGTGAAATTATTTCCATGCGTTTTCCATCTGTGCTGCTCCAAAAAGTAACCCAAGTAATAAACACTCAGAATATGTTCGGTAAAACTGTTCTAAGCAATATGTAACCCATTTTTTTTTTATCCTGATCATACAGTGTTGACAGTATCAGTATCAGTATGTTTAGGGATATGTTTAGGGCTGTACAAAAATGTTTGAACAATAAAAAGATCATTTAGTACACATAATAGAATTCTTTGTTTATAATCTCTTCGTGTTGCATTGGGATCTAGACAGAAACATCCCAAAACTAATAGCAATTCTTGTCAATTGTGGTCAACATTACAAAGACAAGACAAGTCAAGTTCTTTCTTCAAACTATTCCCCCAACTAAAACAGAGAAAATATTATTTTAGATAGAATGCGAGAACAGAAATGGGATTCACTTGGTATACTTTAAATCCTACACGCACGCACACACACACACACACACACACACACACACACATATACAAATATATATATATATATGTATATATACTTCATTGCTGATATCTAGTGACCGAATGGATCACCAACACAAACAGTCAAAGGATCAGACTGTTGATTGACAAGTGAAAACATTACAACTACAGCAAAATAACATGTAATGGACAAACAATAATATATATCAGATAAAAAATACTTCTAGCACCTCCATGTCAAGCTATCCTCCCACCAGTATCAGTAACCACTGTCTATCACCCTCAGGATTGTGGAGCAGGTGAGGCAGACGTAAAAGTCTCCATTAAACCTGAGCCTTGACAGCTGAGTCACCGCTGCATTCATAGTAGTAGGAAGAGAGTGTGGGACGGAAGCAATCACACATATTTTGTGTAGCATTCAAAGGAAAGCGTTGTGATGCTGACAAAATGATTCCTAACTCCCTGTATAGCCTGGACTGTCTTTGTTTGAGCTTGTGTTGAGCATTGGGTTGGATTGTTGTGCAGTGCAGGCTGCTGTCTGCATGTGTGCGACATCTCCCTGGTGGGAGTGTACAAAACATGAATGTGCTCAGAGAGGTTGCACACTCATAGAAATCCTTCCCCGGATAAGTAAAGATTTTTAAACCATTGTTGCTGGATTCTTACCCCATACAAAGGGATTTTACCTCACTGTCTGAGAGGTAAAATAAGAAGCATAGTGACCAGAATGATTAGACAGAGAGGACTGTCCATAAGTTGAAAATGTTTAAAAGATCTTCTTTTTTCAGTCTTTTCGGACATGAAAACTCAAACCTCTTGTAATGACTTCTGGGTTTTCTCATTTCACCTCAGCAGATTGTGCAGGTCGGTGGAGTCCATGAATACCCACTTCATCTAATCCTGTGTGAAATATCTATAAGAGAAAGGCAGAAGTGTTGGACAGAAGTGGCTGCACCTGATCAGCAGCGAGAGCTGGGTTTTCTGAAGAATTCAAATGATGCTATTAACAGGTGTCCTTGTGTGCCAGGAAGGCACTGCCCACATCATTTCACTCTATTTACCAGCCTCACACACTCTGTCTGACACGGGGCGCCAGGCAAAACATTTTCATTATTCTCTAATACAGCTGGTGATCATGATGTTGCTTCTTTGACGCCCCCCACTCCCAGCAGGTAAACGGAAGTTGCAGACCGAGCACAGCTGACACAACCAAAATAAAAACCCCAATGCAGACTTAAGAAGTGGTTGTAAGCATTTAGTTTAATTTATATCTCTGGTACATTATATCCTGAAAAAGTGAATTAACACATTCATTAGTCAGAAACCCGGCTAATCAATCACTTTTAGTGTCCTCACCCATGCAACTTTCTGCACATTACTGCAGCATGTCATCTTCTCGCTGTTGTAGTTGAACTGTATCAATAATCTTCCTTCCTTTCACCCCTTCGACAGCTTGCTGGCTGCTTCGCAACACAAGGGTTGATATTCTAAACTGCAGGAATAACATAATTTACTGCTTATAAATTTACACATCTATGTGCCAGCCATACAATAACTTTCATATTTAACAGTAATTTCACCCTCTCAATTCCCAGAATGTGTGATAATTTCACCTTTTTATGACACTTCCTTTTATTGCTAATTTATCTCATTGAAATTAATTTGCCTACACAATCAGGAAATTCACCCTGTTTGTGTTTGTCGTGTTTACACATCCACTCATGTGACACGTAAAGAGAAATACTCACAGTATTGAATGTTGTTTTAAAGTTTCAATGTGTGCATGTGTGTGTGTATGATTCAAAACACATTCAACACTTTCAAGCCTTTTGACTTGTTGTTTCTTTAAGCTTATAAAAGTAATACTACAAGTTGTTACAGATTGAGCGAGCAGCCAGAATCACTGATCAAACTTTAAACTGGATGTACCAAGAGTGTCTATATCTTCTGCCGTCACCAGGTGATCTGTTACTGCAGAATCTTGTCGCGAGGAACGCTCTTGTGGTCATCCAGGATTCATAGAACCCTAGTTACATACGTTACTTTCGTTCTATTTCATCCTTACTGACTGCAAGAGGTGGGGCTTTAAGCACTGGATGACTGATACCAGAAAGGTCAGGAGGAATCCTTACCAAAGTAAGGGCTTGATGTCTTGATGTCTTACCCCAGAACCCCTCAGAAGAACCCCTCACCCTTCTCCACAACTTGCCTTTCCCCTTCATCGTCATAAAAAAAGGTACATGATGCCGCTGTGGACTGCGTGTCCCAGTGGCTCAGCAACTGGGCTGCTCGGCGGGGCTGGCATATTATTTATTACCTGGCTGAAGGTTTTGCAAGAGGGCATTAATCTGTGCAGACTCTGTGGACCAAGGTATCAACCTTCTTTGACTTCCTGGGAGGTCCACCAGACCAGGATGCACGTCGTCTGGTACCTCGAGAAGCCAACCCAGAAGGAGGCAGCTCCGATATGTTCTCCACCCCTGCTAGTCTAGAGAGCCTTAATGCATGAGGCATGAAACTACAGTTCATGCACGGGTTATCTGACACACCTTTCCTCAGGTGTTCAACCCCCAGACAAGCAGCACACTGGTCATGGTAATCCTCCGCTTGGAACCTGAGCCTGCTCTTCTTCCCAGCAGGCTCAGGTTTACCCGTCTCTCTCAACAACTATTCATCTTGTGTGTGTGATATTAAATCATAGATATGCAAAGGGTATGTTTTTAAATACATCTCACAGTGGACTCTATCAGGATTCTGCATACTCTGCATGAATTTCCTCCTCAAGATTTCTTTACACATTTTATTTAATTTATTAATCTAATATTTTCGAGACTCTAAATCTTCCAGAAAATGACAAATTCTTTGGTCAAGCATGTGTTAAAACAGTTTTATAATTCAGATTTTAATGGAAAATAGTTAACTTTAATGAGATGAGCTCACCGCAACAACCTTCATTATGAAGTGAAATGTTTTAACCATTTTGGTAAAGACTGTTTGTAGAAAACTATTTTACCCTTATTAGACTGATCTGATTGAATCAAGTTACATCATAACGTTTACTCTGTCCTCATTTGAAAAAAATAGAAGCAATCCTTATTGAATAAGACTTAATTGCAATGGTTAATGCCTTCTCCTTGTTGCTTATTTGACCTGTGGTGTCCCAAATGGCTTCATCCTTGGTCCCCTACTCTTTATCAAATATATGCTACTGGATCATTATAAACAGGTTCAGCCAAGTGGCACACATTTTTTAATAAATAAGAAATGTGATTCAATATGCTAAACCAAACAGTTTAGCAGGACTTTATAAGGTGTCATGGCAGAAACAATTGGTTGAACAACATGACTCTAATGGATCAGCCTCTCTGTTACACACTGTTTCTTTTTATTCTCTCTTCATTTACAAACATAATGAAAAATGTACAGATATCCCTCTGCATGCCAGCATCTTACTGAGCTTTTTGAGCCGGCGATGCGTTTGTATTAGCTCATCTCTGGTCATTCTCTGACCTCTTTCACCGACAAGCTGTTTTTCCACACGGAACTGCCGGTGTGTTAATTTTCCTAAGATGTGGAGAAATTTCAGGAAAGTGTCCGTCTCTCAGAGGCCCACAATACCAGCCCGCGTGCATACATTTCAAGCATGTGTGTGCCTTCCACTATTGGGTAAGCTTCTTTGCAGCATCTGTATGTAAAAGAAGTAATCATTCCACTCTGCAGTATTAAAGCAGTGGACCTCTCAAACAGCCTTCACATGTGAATGTTGTATAGCCCCAAGCCTTCCAGCCATCTAACCAATCATTCAGCCTAAGTAACTTGTTGACATGAGACTGTCCTCAACCTGTCTGGCTGGGCCATCCTCTTGTCTCCCTACTCAGATTTACTCACCAGAGGGAATAGTTATTACATCTCCTGTTATTATTTGCCATAAAAATGCGGTGAGTGGCAACAAACTCAGAGCTGCTATAAAAGCAGCGGGGTGTGAGATGGTGTCTGCACGTCATCAATCAGACACAGTGGTGAAACATTGGGCCTCTCCGCCGGGTAGTGGAAATTGATTTTTCTGTAAGTCTCAATGATTAGGGTGTGAAGGAGGGAGGGGGGATGAGCATAGGGGAAGAGGAGCTGGGAGGAGAGGGATGATGGGATTGGGTGGGAGTGGGAAGATGAAGGTAAAGCTAATGTTTTCTAGTAGATACACAACTAGCAAGCAGAATTTTGCTTGTAATTCTTAGATTTGAAATCATGGCTGACGTAGTCGATGGGGGGTTCCCGTCTCAATGAGCTCCTCTCAAAAGCAGGACGGTCAACTCAGCTTGAAATGTGAACTGAAACTATACAACATTAAACTCAATGAATAGAAGTTCTTTACAAGCAGGCATTCTTGCGTGCTGGCAGGGAAAGCACGCGTGTGATTAATAACCTCAATAATGGCTACTTTCCATGAGAGTGTTCGGTTTTTAAGGTCCTGTTATGGTGACTGCTGGATCACTTACTGGAACCTCCAGCTACACATGTGGTGCTCCTGTGTGAGTTATTGCTGCAGTTCTACATTCAATCTACTGTAATTTTAATCTAGGTCATGGATTTGGCTTCCCTCAACTAAAAGAACTTGCCTGGGTAATATCTGGTGTGCAGATGTAGGAGCTCCTCATAATGCTCTTCATGATATCCTTCATCGCCCCCTAGCCTCCTCTGCCATATGATCCAGCTCAACACCAGGTGGTGATGAGTCAGTACCCCCGCTCCTTTCTTCAACCGACTGTCCAAGAAATACGGCCAAAGAACTGATGATACCGTCACAAAGTCGATCACGGATGTTGCATATGGGTCCTGGCACCAAGTACATTTATGAGCCTCCTTATGCTCGGACATGGTGCTTGTTATGGACAATAGTGATGCTGATGTTGAAAATGCTCACTGAGCGCTCCACTGCAAGTCACGTGACCCCTAAACCACTGGCTGATCAGTCACAGCTATTACTCCAGAAAAAAGCCTGGTTGTGTCTGTGCTGTAAAGTAATACAACGAAGTTCTTCAAATGTTACAAACTGCTGTTAATCATGAACGCATGATATCCGCATCAGACTTTACAGTGTTGCACCGTTTCCATCCAGCTCACTAAGACACTCTGAAATCAAGGATGACATCGCATTTGATCAACGTTTTTTGTTAAGTATACATGGTGAATAATGAAGGCTTCAGGAAAAAAAGGACACAAGGTTTTTTACAAATCAATGCTACCTGTCAAAGTTTGAGGGGAAATAGAGCGCCATCTCGCAGACGACTACTACCTCACTGCTTGTGGTCAAGAGGAACTACGAAGCTATACTTGAGCTTGATGGTTCAGTAAATCAGTGTATAAACATGATAAATAATGATGATCTCAGTATTGATCACAATAATCAGGATTATCTCTTGGGCATCATCCTTCAGTCCTACTACAGAATCAGTGAAAATATTGCATTTTACACCAAAAGAACAGTTACAGTCAGGATATGACTGGTCCGGTTAAACATTTCAAAACACTTTCAGTATAAAAACAATTAATGTGGATTCAGAATTTATCAATGATCACATAAAATGACCAGTTGCTGCACAAAACAAATAACTTACTCCATTTATGTCAACAATTTCCATGCAAACTAAGTTTTGTTTAATATAATCTTATCACCCTATTAGCATGAAACATAAGAGACCAGCGTGAGTGTGTTCGACGATTACAACACTTTCTGTCAAACACGGATAATGAGAGTCAAAGTAATAAAAGTGAGCAACATACATTTCACAAAATGCTTCTTCTTTTGCTTTATTGAGCCTGATCTAATCATCAGGCCCATAATCAGGTTTCTAACTTGTTGTGTAAATAATGCTATATCTTAAAAACCTAGGTTTTTGTAACGGCCAAAGATGTAAAATGTTTATTTAAATTTGAAGCAACAGTTATCAAAGAGTTTCTTAGCAAAAAAAAAGACTCAGCAGAAGACTCTGCTCTGAAAAATGAAAGTGAGCACTTACAATCTTCGCCTGCTATTTTCAATTAATTAAATTTAAACGAATAAAAACTCCATCATCATCGTGAAATCAAAAAATATTGGCCTAGTCAGCACTAACAGAACTGTCGATCTAAGAGGATTAATTGACCTCGATATAGAGCAGAACAGTCAGCAAGTTCATACACATGAAAAAAAGAAGAAAAAAAGATTCATAGATGCTTTAATGAACTAATCATGAAATCTTGTATGATGTAATTGCCTTTTTTCCCCAAACGGGACCATGGCTGATTGATGTTACACATTTTTTTGTAATCTGATAATTTCATTTCTATTTCATGTAGACTGTTAATCCCCAACGCTGCCAGCAAAAAAATGTTCCATTGATTAATTGTTAGTTTGACTGACAACAGCATAATGATGAAGCTTGAAATACTCTACGTGGTTCTTATTGGTAATAAACCAAATGAAGATACAATGTTTAAATGATTACTATAACAAAAGTTGTTTCTTTTTGTGCCGTTGGGCTCCATTGTTCATTTTTAGAATATAGTCGATTTACCGTCAACACAGCCAGGGTTCATTTGAGTAAAATTTGAGTTGATAAAACATTGGACGAAGAACCAAAAAAAGGTCTTAGAATGTGTCGAGGACAGCACAATTACTGGAAGGGTCCCGGTCTTAGTGACATGGAGATAATTAGAATCTAAATACAAGCCTAGTGACTAGAGACCAAACATATGCAAATTAAATATTAATAGATTATTGATTCAATAAAATTGGCACCCACCAATTCACAGGAGTCAGGCTAGAAAACATGGGATGAAGTGATCCTTCCTTTAACTTAAATGAGCGACTAGTGGGCAATAAAAGACACTTGGGCCATTTCATTAAATCAATGTATTTGAAAAAGATGCATTCAACTATTTATGTCTGCACTACAAAGAACATAATAATAACAACAATGACAAACGACAGCAGCGGAAACAGCAGCAGCAACAACGAAAACATAAATGAATAACAATAACAATCATAACAATAAATAGAATAAAAATTAGATAGCAATTTTAATAAATATTGAAAAATGTTATAACTTGCCCTAACCCCAGTGTTTCAGGCTTAAACCAGTAGATAAACTCTCAACCTTGTGATATGTCTTCTTCAATCCTGTAGGCTGACTCTGACTGTGAGCCTCTGTAATTCAAACCCGGCTAACCAACTAGCTACACCCATGGAGGAAATGTCCTCAGCACATCAGTGCAGATGTTCTTCGGCTCTCTGATAGATGGCTGTGATGTTTGTTGGTCCAGTGATGAACAAGCTACTCTCTGTGGGCTTAGATAATGTCAGATGAAGAGACCAGAAGTGTGCGTGTCTCTCGTCACGGTGCGACAGCCATTGTCTATTGGTGCCATTTTTTGCAAAAGCCTGACTGGTTGGCTCATACTGTGGCTGAAAATATAAGCAATCATTGTGAAAACAACAAAATGTTTAAAATGTTGTATCAACAGCCTCACCCCTGAAAAGGACTGCAATATATCACATCTCTCTGACATTTCCTCGTCCAGTCAACCTTAACCAAAGAGCTGTGGAAATGTTTTTGATTGTCCTCCATGTTCCTCCAGAAGACATAAACCCTCTTAAAGGTGAAACGAGGAGGAAACTTAAACCCCTCTTATGTATAATTTGGCCTTCCAAGGATCCTACAGGCTTGAAAACGATGTTTCACGAGCCGAATAGAAACCTTGCACACAAACAGACACCCCCATGTGTTGAATGCTGCAATGTAGCTGCAGTCCTGGCCTTATCTCCACTTCACGCACCATACATCATCCTCACACATTACTGCTCAGTAAGCTATGATTCTATGCACTATTCTTATCGTAGCCAGCCGCGGTGATGTTCGGAAGGATGCTGGTGCAGTGACCCCCTCCGCTTGTGTCTCCACTGAACATAACCATATCTGACAAGGCCAGAAGTACTGAAGGAGGGGCCATTCTCGCCTCCTTTAGATAGCTTTCCACCCTTATGTTCCCTTGGCTTATTTTCAATGGTGCACTGTGGTCCAAACCTCCTCTTCCCCCTCCTCTTCCTCCTTCCTCTTCTTCTTCTCTTGCCTTAAAAGCAGCTGATTTATTTCTTTCAATACGGTTTGGTCTACCATTACCTTTTTGCCACTCTCATTTGCATCCATTGTGTTGTTTAGTATCAACAGGCAGCTGAAGAAACAATAACTCCTGCAGCCTGTCAAACAAGAAGGGACTGGAGCGAGACACGGAGTCATGCTGCGAAGCAATGGGGTGCATACAAGATGTAACCCCCCCAACCACACTCCACATTCCCGTGAGAATACTAAATGCTTACAGGGTTAGATACTGGAGACATGCACAACAGAATCAATTAAATTTTCGTCCCACACCATCTTTTTTTTAAGTCGTACTTGTGTCTATAAAAGAATGGGCGTGCGCCCGTTATCTCAAGAATGGGCCACCAGAGCGTGAGGGGCATCTTTCACCTGGCTGACTTTCCTTTACAAAGTGGCGATGTTACTTTTGTGTGGGGAAATGAGATAGCACTGCAGCAGACAGTAGGCTACAATAACCCCAGCCACACACACTAGCTGCTCCCTTTCTTCTTTTCCCTTTATCAGCAGCTTTCTCTCACATTGTTCATCAGCCCATAAAAAAGCCTGTCTTCCCAGATCAATTAGTCACTTCCAGGTAGTTGTGACACTGAGAGGGAGCTGGTGAGACAAAAGCCTCGTCCATGTCGGCGTAGCGGCGAGTTGATGAAGTGTCATGGTCTTCCTTCCAGGCCATTAACATGACAAGCAGTCCAAAACCAGGAAAGGTGGAGCTGACAGCAGAGGGGTGCACTGCCAGAACCTGAAGAATGCTCTCAAAAGAACAGACGCTTTCTTTGACGCACTTTACTTTCCTCTGCTTCTTGACTATATTCTCTCTCTCCAGCTGTTTCCATTAAAAGCAAAACGAGAGGTTCTCTTCTTTTATACACCATTTTTTTTTCCCCCTTAACAATCTCCGCCCATCCCTCTCACTTTCATAAAAGCTGCCTCTTACTAAAGCTCCAAAAACCCTCTCAGCACCCCCTCCAAATTTCTCATCTTTCATCTTTGACTCGACTACAGCCGCGTCTCCCTCCCCCAAGTCTGTCTGGTTTTTTATTACATCTCTGTTTTGAATATCCCATATCTCACGTCTTTGTTTTGCGGCCACCCTTTCTTCTTGGCAATAACTCTTGTCTTAAGGAAATCAAAGGTGATGCTGGCCATGCGCAAGTGATGGTGATCTGGCACAGAGGGTCAGAGCAGGACACACAGCCCACAAAACACAGGAGGGTAAAGAGGAACTATTTTAAGGATCTTGTTGACTGGCCTTAAGAAGCCGAGAGCTGTGTGGTTTCTGCGTATGGGCGTGACATCGAGATATCAGAGAACACGATTCATTAAGTGGTAAAGCAGACAGTGTGTGGACTTAGATGTAACTGTGAAGAAATGGAATCCATGTTTTGGCTATATTTTATGTAAACGCCCAGCATATGTTTTTTTTGTGTTTCTTTTATACAGATGTGGACATAACATACTGGTCCATTAGGCAGCGGAGTCCAGTTTGGTAAAATAGCTAGAAATAAAATATGAAATACAGAATACAGAAAATATGTTCAAGTTAGGCATAAAAAAGTTTAAATTCATACTACGCTAATGAACTTGTGTAAAAACGTGTATATCTAATTGGTAGATATTTTTGAGTGCTCTACAACACAAGTCATAAGTCATAAGTTCATACACTTGTGGCAGAGTTATTAACACTCACACCTCTATTTATTTTCAAAATTATAAAGTATGAATCTATTTAGAAGAGTCATCAGCCACCTCCACCACTTACTGGATTCAAAGATGGGATATATGTCTCTGCCTCTCACGGAAGATAACTCTCAATCATGATCCCCCTGAAGAGTCAAAGTTCCTAAGAGATTCTAACAACTAATATGCAAAAATTTGTCCCTACTGCCCCCCCTCCCTCCTTACCAACCTACTTACCTTCCTCCCTCCCTCCCTCCCTACCTGCCAGAGGCCGCTGGTGACTTTAAAAACTTTAAAAAACTTTAAGGAAATCAGAAATTGAAGCTCTCTTTATGTACTCAAGGCTTTAATTCATGATATTTATGTTAGAATACATGTTTTTACAGTAAAGGTAAAAATCATTGTCACTTGTAACCTGAAAAACACACGTACACACCAAGTGAATTTATGTATATTCATGTATGCAGTTTTGCGATTTATGTTAAGTGCACGGAGCTGTTGAGTTTTCCAGTGTGCTTTCAGTGTTCTCCATTGATGAGAGAATAAAGTACATGTCATCCTCATGTTACACTATGTCAACCACACACAGACAAACACACGGGCGCGCACACTCACAATAGGGTGTACACAAAGCGATATAGTTATGAATGTAATGTTGATATGCGTATGTGTATGTATATATATGGTTCTGCATGTACATGTATGCATATGAATAAATATTTATGTATTTATAGTTGCTGGTATAGTTGTTTTTCCTGCTTTTCTTGTAGATGTTTGTTCCTCTATATTGTTCCTTGTTACCCAGACCCCCTTTGTGTTTCTTTCCACTTTCTTTCTCCCATCCATGCGATCCCCCTTTCCGGTCCGGTTGCCTCATCAACTAATGACATAATAATAATTAAAATTAAAATTAAAATGCAGTTCACTTCACGCAATTGGCGGAGTTAACACACTCTTCCTTTTGCAGACTAAAATCCGCTTGGCACTGCAAGGCAGCCAGATCTTCATTCTGCATGCCGAGGCAGCTGGACAGGACAGGTTAAAAATAAAATTAAAATAAAAACATTTTTCCCTCCAAAATTTAATCCCCTCCTCCAATCCATGATGAGTGAACTTTTGATTGAAATGGTTGCCCTTGGGATGCCCCAATGTTAAATGAATGTGATGAAAAGAAATCAGTGCAAGAGTTGCTGACAATGGTCAAAAAAACTGAAAGAGCTCTGTCTTGCAGCTCAAAGAATTTTTAAAAGAATTTCTTGAAAACACCCTTTTATCCAGATCCCCCTCAAATTTTTAACAGGTCTGTCCTTGCTATGTACATAACCTTCCCCCCCATTCTTCATGGATATCTGTCAAGAGTTCAGAGACCTAAGGAAAGGGGATTTGAACCCAGGACTCTACTACCCACTACATCACCATAAAGCCCTTCTATCAAGCAGTTTCTCTCTTATCCTGCTTACTGGCCAACTAAATTGATCACTCACTTAACATTTAATTGTTTCATCCACTCACTTGTGAAGGAATAGCTGGGCCTTGAATTGAACTTTAGCACAACCCTGTTGGTCTATTATAAACCAGTGGGATGTTTGCCTCATATTTAGGGTACCTGTTGCAACATGCCCTCAAAAAAACCATCAGGACTGCAGAGAATGTCATTATTGTCAACCTGCCCACCAGTCAGGAGGATCACATGTCCAGGGTTGGGAGACCACTGACACAACCTTCCAACTTCTCCCCTCTGTCAGGCGCTAAAGATCATAACACGTCTTAACAGCTGGTCACAAGAAAATTGACTGCAGCTTTTAAATTCCCATGTAGACTCTTCTGCAAGAAATACCGTGGGATCCTTCATCTTTGCAGAAAGATTTGGAAATAATCTCAACCGTTTTCTGACCAGTCCAGAAGCTGAATAAACCAGAGGCAGAAAAAAGCAAAAACTTTCCTTTATTGACATGAAGATCCAAAAAAATGATTTTTACTGTAACGTAGCTGCAGACAGCTGCAGCTGAAACAATCTACAAAAGGTGTCAATCATTAGCGATCATAATAATTTGATACACAGCATATTGTTCTTTTCTCAGCTGCCAATCACATTACTTCAATAAAACAAAAAAATATTAATTCTGCATGTCACAAATTATCAAAAATTAAACGAACTTGAACAACACATTACAGAGCTGTGTTGTATAATATCAGTATCATTAAAGGCTTTTAGTTCTAATCCGTCTGAGTGCTTGATCATAGTTTTTCCTATACAATCATTAACAAACGGTGAGTTAATTTGTATAGTATAAAAAATGTCATTAGCAGGACAAAGTCTATTGTCAATATCACTATAAAAAAGAGTTAAACTAGAAGCATATTCCAGCACCTCTCAATTATATTTGTTTGAATCAATGGCCCTGTGGGGCGTATTCACTTAATGACTTTTTAAACCTAGTTGCTCAGAAGTACAGCCTGTTGTTTAATTAGAAAAACTCTTGACTCCATTGTGAAGCGAAGGTTAAGAGGAAATAGTTAGAAATGGAGCTCTCTGTTAGGGAAGAAGGTAGAAAATATAGGAGATGTGTGAATGTATGAGAATCTTGAGGGTGAAGATGAGAACACAACCGAACCTGTAGGCATGATTATGCAGTGCTGTCAATCAACCGGATGGTTCCACTTAATAGCTCACCAGCTGAAGAAGACAAAACCCCACAACTCTGCACCAGCCTGGTTTGGTTTCCTGTGCGGCCAGGCCCGGCAGCTTGCTGTCACCAGTCTGGCTTACAGTGACATAAACAGGCCAAAGATGTCGGCTGTGGAGTATGCGACTCTGCTGCACCGTTGGTAACAAGCCACACGTGGCACAGAAGCCACCACGGGCCTTACTGGACCTGCAGCAGCATCCAGTAAATGCCATAATACTCCCATGATGTCTTCCTATAGAGGGAGTGGGCCATCGCTGCCTACTCGCCTGTGGTTTCGCTGCGTAATGAAATATGTCTCTCTTGATGTATGGCTGCAGGAGGAGCCCAAATCGAAAATTGAATCACACTAACTTAATTTGTGGTCGGGGCAATCAAATTACTTGTTTTGGCTGCAGTGCTGACGATGAATTCATCTTTGTGACAAAGCTGTCAGGGCAGCCTAAACAGGGCTGGAGGAGACTGAGTGTATGTGTGCCTTTGTTTTGTATTGGGTCGTGGTGAAAAGAAGTTAGCAGTAGAATTTGCCAGCAGTGTTGTTGGATGCAATATTGAGCTGCTGTGGTGACGCCTTCAGCTGCAAATTTGTTGTCAGTAAACAGCATGAAGTTGTCTAATGGTTCTTTAACAGCAACCAATGAATAATTACATGAGCTTACACTGGCTCGGGTCACCCTGAGGACTAGTTTGGAGGAGAAGTGTCAGAAAGTGTCAGCATCCACACGGTCTCAAAACCCAAAGCTTCTTTGGCAGAGACTGGACTGGATCGCTCAGTCTGCACTTCATTCAAACGGCAAAAAAACTGATTTTCTTAGGTACTCAGTACTCCTTCTATTTGTAGTCTCTCCCTTTTTACATGAAAAACACGGCTATTAATTCATTGAGTTGAGGTAACCCATTGGTCGATACAGAGGCTTCCGCTAAAACATCACAGGATTGTCGGGAAAACTAGAGGAACCAGGTCAGATCATTTTAAGTACAAGCATTGTTATATATTTTTTCTGTTCAGACCTCCCTCACCAATGGTTGGATCGATGAATGGATGGGACGGATGGATGTCAGTGGAAGAGTTCACAAAACAAACTCAAGAAAATATTATAAACTCCATGTGGCTGTTACTGATGCAGCGTACTGTAAATTCAGAGGGTCATGGCAAAGGTTTTTTAGGGGGAGAGAGTGTGTCGGGTTCAAAACTCAGTGGCGGGCTTGTCCAGAAAGAATGGCTGACAGGAGGAGACAGAGATGGTGGGGTCCATGTTTATTATGTGTCAGTCCTTCTCGCCTCTGCTTAGTTCACACGCGGTTTGAGACACCACAGGCGTGGAATAGTTATGCAGCAAATTATCCCATCAAAGCACAAAGATTCAATTCACTGATTCATTCGCTGAAGGCAACAAGCAGAAAAAACAAGCTACAAGATTTCTACCCAGTTCAACCAATTTCCCAAATTGTGAATAAGTGTGTGATGGGCCAAATTAAGTCTATCCATGCATGCACACATTTTTCACATCCTGAAAAATTTTACCCTGAATGAAGCAAAGCACACACACACTCTGGAGAGCAAATGACAGGAAAGCAAATGAGATTAAAAAAAAATATGCAGGGCCTAAATTCCCGGTAACATCAGATAAACAACCATACATCCAAACAGTTTCAAACTTTCCACTGGGAAACACCGATGACTGAATATAATATCTCAGTTATTATATTTTTTGGTGGTACAGATTGAAAGCATTGTAAGGCAAAATGGGGAAAATGAACTGCCCAAAGAAACGACCTAATTTAAGAAAACCCAATCATGATACGTTAGATTCAGGAAGTCATGGATGGATTTCAAATGTATAAATCAACCATCAGCTTCTGATTGAACTCCTCAAATTAAATGTGACATTATGTCCACTATAATTTTGTCTGTGTGTGTGTGTGTGTGTCTGTGTGTTTGTGTGATTGTGTGAGTGAAAAAGATTTCCCTCGATGTGGATTCAAGTGGAGGGTAATCACAATGATATTTTGACCCCTAACGATAGGGGCCCAAGCCACCACCACACCCCATGGCCCCAAAGAGCAGGGGACCAAGAGGCTTGGAACCCCCAAAGCGCGAGCGGAACCCAGTGCTCCAATATTTACACATTATTTTTTAAGTGCTCTTTACTTTTTTTTGGCAGCTGGAAACAACCTTGAAAGTTACAGCCGCATTGCGTTGAATGTGCATAATTACGTCGGTGAAGTCTGGGGAATATAATCATCACTCTGGAAGTTTGTGAAACACCTTGTGGACTCATGAACCATGAAATGTTTCATGGAGTTTCTAGCAATGTCCATTTAGGATGAAGGATGATATGCAAATAGATTTGATTTAATGTGTCCACATATTGTAGAACGCTTCAGGATGCTTCATTGGGACCTACTCAGACCTGTGCTGGCAGAAAATGAATGTATGAACAGATAATTCTGATGACTCTGCTAAGAGAGTACATTAGCCAATTAAAATTACAAATACATGTAAAGTAGCGTAGACATTAGACAGGACACTTAAGGACCAGTGGGCTTTTTGCCTTGCTCTGCCTTGTGGTCTCTCAGGAATTCTGCTCGGAAGTCTGGGTCTGAGGGAAACTGCTCTCCAGGGGCCCAGAAAAAAGTGTTCCTCTATAATACCCAGCCGCCACACTCACATGTAGGGACTCTGAAATGGGTAAGAAAATATTCTAACTTGACATTTTGCATGTGGGACGGATATAAAGATAAATAAACAGTTACATTAAAAGAAATCCAAAACTACACAGCAGTTTAGAAGAGACTTTTCTGAGAGGGCAAAGAAGATCATTCTTCTTTTTGTCAGGTTCTACCAATTCACATTTTCCTTTTTGTCCTGCACAATTGGAATCATCCCTCAT
The DNA here is from genome assembly GCA_037951165.1 of Lophius americanus. Lineage (NCBI taxonomy): Eukaryota > Metazoa > Chordata > Actinopteri > Lophiiformes > Lophiidae > Lophius > Lophius americanus. The sequence goes on from JBBDHG010000001.1 coordinate 5,836,622, forward strand.
GGTGTTGTCTTCAAAGCTCGCTGCTGAGCTGTAGAGGAGAAATGTTCGCTGTCATGTGATGCGGGTTTCATTTTCTGCACCTTGCAGGATGGTGAAGCATTCCAGAGAGAGAGAGAGAGAGAGAGAGAGAGAAATAGTGACAAAAACATCCACCATGCATGAGTTATTCCTGTGCCTCCAACTTCATCCAGATTCCTGGGCTGTGGGATTACTAACAACTACAGTTGTACTTTTTGAACAACTGTCTCACGCTTGACAATCTTCAATATGAGTTTTTTGATCTCCCTTTTTCATAGTTGCTTCTATCTTCTTGTCCATTATTTTTTATGTGTATCTATGTCCTTGGCTTAAGCCTTTTCATTCTCTATTATGTGTAATGTAAGTGTAAATGCAATTAAGCAAACATGACTATATAATATTGCATATTATACATATAAATATGCAATTATCCTTCAAATGTATGAGAAGCCTTTTATTAACTGAGTATGTCTTTTACAAAACCAGCAATTTCTTTCCTTTAATGTAAATGCTTCCATTCTCTTGAGTTGACTCAATGTCAAGCATTTTCATAATGTCACCACGGTGACATTCTCATCCTCTCATCTGCATCTAGACACAGGGGAGATCTTGTGAAGTCTTAATGCTTTAACATTTCACGCAGTTCAAAGCTTTCTTTCTAATCTGCAGGCACAGCACTTTTCTGGACAGTATTTTAATTATCGCTTGCCATTCTCTGACTCAAGCAGGAGGCAGTTGCTCCCATGAAAAGAAATAGGGGTCACTTGTCATAATGGTGGAACGCGTCTTTGCTAAATGGAGGCTAGGATTAGCTCTTCTGTAAGAAGATGACTCATTTTAATCACTATGCAAAGTAAAGGAAGACGGGATTTAAGTGGACAGCGCTGAGACTCAAGCAACAATAGAGAAGGAGCTCTGAGGGAGGGGAAATGAACACGGAGTGTCAGGATGGTCACGTTTTCCACTGCAAATTCCAATTAATCTTTTTTTAGACGTATTGCATTGACTGCTCCTTCATAAATTTTAATCTGCTCCGCTAAGAGCGAGACAACATGAGGGGATGTTGGAGGAGTTGGCAATTTTGTATTGTAAGTAATTGTTTTAATTAAATGTTTGTTTTTATCTATATTTAGAAAATGTTTCAAAAAATATATATTCCTCGCCTGTAACGAGAAGTGTCCTGAAATGAGACAACAGGGTCTCAGGAAGTAACACTCAGACCCTGTGGTCTCACATGAGGACATTACTTCTTCCCCTCCCTGCTTCTTATTCATCATACCGCTTAACGTGGACCTGCGGTCCTCACATCTGGACTGCTTCGGCTGCCACCTTGTGACATCACTAGTGTATCATAGCACTGATACGTTTGAAGACAAGATGGCGGCAATCTCAGTCGAGATGTTTTATGATGGCAGGCAAAAATGCAAAGAGTAAGAATGAATCAATGACACCATAACAGCAAAATATGTTAATCCATATTTCTTTTGCTCTAGCTGGATATTGCGTGGAATTCTGACACTCATTAACAAGACTAATGAGCCAATATGAAGTTACTTACCAAGTGTTGGAGGGAGGAGTAAGAAAGGCTGCAGTAAGAATTCTAATGTGCATTATGGGACAAGTCCTGGGTCTGCAAACAGAAAGCAGCTGTTTTGCATTATTTCACACCAAATATAAGGAGTAGAAGCTTTTGAGTCACTAATGAAAATATAAGGATTTGTTTCTCTTCCTCGGCTTTCAGACCCGTTTCACTGTTTGGACCTCGGGTTTGCTGGTAAGGGGAAAAAAGTGTCACAATGTTTTTGGTCATTTGTAATACTGTAATTTGCACTGGAATAAAGAGTTCTACGATAAAGGACTTACTGATGACTTTGTCAGAAGAATAGATTGATTGCCCCAATATGAGGACAGTACTTCTGCTATGATATGAAAATCTGGGATATATAAAACCAAAAGTCTGCATGGTTCTACAGATACGATTGATGATAAGTGAGAAGACACTATTTATACGAACAAGAACTTTTAAGTGTCTGTTGAAAACTGGGATAATTAGATCAATCCTCTTGTTTTATGATATTAATATTGTCTATAACAACTAGTGGGTTTGTGGGCTTGATAGCCTGGATTCAACTTATGTCAACCTGAAAAGATGACCGATGAGGCTTGTCCTTCTCTCGCTTTTGTCTCTCGCTCAATGTGAAATTTCAGGAGCCCAGATTAAATTACAGCCACCGTTTTGACAACTCTTACACAGATAGATGGTTTTTAAATCGCTGTTGAAAAACAAAAGATCATCAAAATGTTCCTAGCAATTCACACAGGAGGATTGACACGGCAGAGCCAATAATTTCACAGAAGGAGCAGGAGCTTACCTGCTGTGTAATGCGGCTGGAGGAAACATGGTGCTATCCTCGGCAGAGGTGTAATAAGAGGGTTTCAGAGGATGGTATACAGTTTTAATTCTTGCGTGACAGTAGCAACATTTTGCTGGGAAGAGGGGCTCTGGAGTACTTTTCTCAATCTGCTGCCACTGTGACCTCAGATATTTGGAAGAAGATGGATGTTGAATAGCGTCATGTTTTACGCACACCCACTCTCTGATGGACTGGCCAGATCTTACTGCCAATGCCTCAAGCAACAGCCATTAAAAAAACAATTCAGTGCACCACATTTTGGCCACTACGATCTGGCTTAGAATAAAAGTCTTTCACTCAGTATCAGGTTCTTCAGTAGAGAGGCCACATTTTCTAAACAAACAAAAGGCAACCTATAAAAAATCATAACTGACCATTTAACTCGTCTGGTTACTCCAACCAAAACTACAAAGGAGGTTATCTAGAAAGGATCTGCTGCTTAGTCATCTCAGTCTCTTTACAAATATAATAACCCTACAATTTATAATCTCTTGTTTTTTGGCATCGAATTTTAAGTGCAGATGATAGACCAATCCTTCTAATCATGTTCTGTGGAGATCCAACCCATGATAATGTGATCTTTGTTGCAATGGTAACAAAGATAAATACTTTAAGTCTTTAGAAACAGGCGGTGTGTTCCAGAAAGTGGGTTTGGTGGGAAATCCTGAGTTGAGGGAAATTGGATTTTCTGTACCAGAAAGCGAGGTGAATTCCACTCTGAGTCAGTTACCATGGTAACTAACTCTTCAACCGACCCCCAGTTCGATCCTGATCAAACTGGCTCATATGTACATGAAATTATGGCAACCATTGCCTTTAACTGCATGCTATGCTGAACCACGGTTTCAGAGCTCCATTTATGTTGGCTTTTGGTGGTCCTTGAGATAAACTCAGAGTGGACCAACTCAGAGATAATTAAACCATATCAGGTCGGCTCTTCTAGAACTCTGACTTTCCTATCTCAGAGAAACCCAGAGCTCAAGGCAAACTCAAAATTTGCTAAACCTGCTTTCCGGAATACCCCCTGTTCTCAACAGTCTGTGTACAGATAACATGACTTAACACTTTTCCTTGAGATGAGATATATAATCCTTCCAGTAGATTCTGGGTCTAACCCGGGGTCTCCTTCCAGTTTGACATGTCTGGAAACCCAGCTCTCTGTTAGCCTGATCGCTGTGTTGTGGTGGGGGTCCCCGAAAGCAAATTGGTCTCAGGGTAGGGATCAAACTAAGAGTGATTCAAAAATCCAATGAATAGGCACCAAAGGATCTGTGACATCTCAGCTGGAGTAGGGAGACGGGGACACCCTCCTTGAGGCAGACATGGAAAAGAAGATAGGTGCAAGTAGCAGTATAAGTATGTGAACCAAGTTATATACATTTTTTCAAACAAGGTATGAACATCAGTGTCCTTGGTGAAAGCCTTGTGTTTGTCTGACCCCACATTCTCAACCTTCTTCGGTATTCTTTTCACTCATTTTACACCACATCCACTTCAAGTAGGTGTGTAGTATCAGGTGTCAGCTATAGTATCAGGTATAGTATCAGCTTAACTCAATCCGAAAATTGTAAAGTCATGTTATTATTACAGATATAACTTTTTCCTCAATAAAATGTGATTTAAATAATTTGTTTGTTCACAACCTGTCTCACAGCATTTATTTCATGCCACACTGGACTTAATGCAAGTCTCTATTTCCCCAAATCACAGCAAAATCATCAATGAGTATAATGGATGGATAATAGTTAAAAGCACTGATAAGCAAAGTCAGACCCAAAATTGTACTAAAACACACAAATTCTTTAACATTCTGGCACTAAACATTGGGCTCCCAGTAATGCAAATATCTTCTGTTTAATGATGTCACAACGTCTTACTCCTCTGCAGGGAAAGTTTGTTGACAGCTTCCACAGCCACAATTTAACCATGCAAGCCTCTTTTCTTGCCTGCCCTACATTTGGCAGCCATATTGTTTGCCTTCAAAGGCAGTGCCCACACAGCTGGAGTGTAAGCCATGTCTCTCGGCGGATAAATTGCGACGCCATTGACTGCAGCACCCTCTTTTCATTTCCCTCTATCTGCTGGGGTGTCAGCTACTCCTGGCCACAGCTGGAAGATGAATAGTGCTGCACCAATCCACTTTGTCATGGTGTCCAAAAAGGCTCTAAATGGCATTGGGAGACTCTCAGGCTCTCAGAAATGGGATATCTGCAGACCTATGTGACCTTGTGTACATGGAATAGTCTAAACCTTAAAGTTGTTTGTTATAAACATTCTTCAGAGATTTCAGTGGTAGCTGTTAGGATACGGGAAAAGCCCAATTATACGTAATGTACAAGACTCCCATTGATTTCATTAGACCTCATTTAGGGTAGGATATGGTAATAGAGAGCAAATAATCTAAATCAACAATTTCCTTAACCCTGACATTCTTGTTTTTTTATTTATCATATCAACAATTATCAATTATCATATTCTTCAGAGTTTTCATGTGTGAGTGATGGTACAGGCATATGGTGTATTTATCTGTGCATGTGCAAGGCCACATGTGTTCATGAATAAAACCTTACACTGTATTGCCTTACAGCACTCCGGCTGGAGAGGCACAGATAACAAAAATCTTCAATCAGTGCTTTCAGTTCATTTTGGTTGTTCCCATACCAGTGGCAACAACACCTACCGCTTTGTCTTGCTGTTCTCATGGAAACACATCAAAGTAGCTGTAAAACAGAGAGAAACTGACAGAGAGGGATACAAAAAAACAAGCCTGAGACACTTTTTTTGCTGGATTGTTGCACTCCTGTTCGTCCCTGTTGCTTTTCTCAGCACTGACAGTAAGCCCTGCCACACATCTCTTCCCCGTTCTGTCAGAGGTGAACACCAAAGTGTGTAAGTGCTGTTTAAGTGTGTTGATAATTTAAGACACCCAAGTCACCCCACGCCCACTCAACCAACACAAACTGCACACTTTTGTAGGCTTCAGGGTAAGCTCGTACATATTTCAGTGGTTTGAAGGTATTCCTCCATGTTGAGTTTACCCCTTGTGATAAAACCAGGGCTGACACATGAGAGAGCCCGGGCCTCTGGATTTGGAAACCAAGATTAAACCAGAGATGCCCGAAGGCTTACAGGCCACGATTACAGCAGTGCCCATTATAAGCAGCCTTGATGAAAATCCAAGGCGGCATGTTTCTATGGGGAAGAGAAGGGCAGAGGATGCGTTTAAGGCCGCCTTGTAGACATAAGGCAGTAAATGTCCCAGGATTGTGCACGAGCATTATCGGGAGTGTCACAACAGCTCCTCGCAACAGAATAAGATACCAGAATAAGACAACAGTTGGTTGGGTGAAGCATTGCAGTGTTTAAATCATGGTGGATTTCTCAGATGAGGCTGCTTATTCCATGAAAAGTCCAAAGCTCAAAGTGAATTTTTCCAACATTTTCCAGAGTGATACTGGTGTCTTAATGCTTGGCCTCCAGTGATATGTTGCCAGAGAGCTGTCGTCTGTCTCCATTAGTCTTGCTCATAAGCAGCCATGGCCCTCTTTCAATATTACTCAGATATAATGTTTAAAGCGAGGCTTTGGAACTTCTGAACAAAGACATTGCACAATATATTGTCAAAAATAAAAAGGTTTGAATTAAAAGCAAAAAAAAAAAGAAGACAAGAAAAGGCATTTTTGTTTGATGCACTCAAGTGATTTGTTGGCATAGCGTTACTTGTTCTGGCACTACTGTCGTAATATTCATTTTCTGAGTCAGTTTCTTGTCTTTGTTGCTCTTTTTATAATTTATGCTGTGGTTACATAATGTTTTAGCACATAGAGTTTTAGTGACATGTAGAATGATATTAAAGTATTTGTTATCTTCATTCTATGAAGGTATTTGTCTTTGAGGGAATGTTATGGGCTTTAAGTGAAGAACAAGACTAAAGTCAGTCTTTTCCAGAAAGATGAATGCTGTTCTTGACCTTCTAATCCACCGTAAGGACTTTTCAAGTATTATCTTACTTGAATGTATAAGAAGTGGAAATTAAATTGGCAAGATAAGTCTGCTGCCTAAAATTGTATCACACATGTGCATACACATATACAGTTTATGCATGTGTTTGTTTATGTAAGTTGTGTTCTAATTCTTGTTTCTTTGTCTGTTTATTTGTTTGTATATTTGAATGCATGTTTGTCTGTGACATGGAGTACAGAAAAACTGCAGGACGGATTTGCTTGAAATTTACCAAGATGCATCTTTTGTCATATCCTAGAGGTGATTCAATTTTGGTGATGATACGTGTTTCTCAGCACTTGAAATGAAATAAAATAGAGATCTAACGGAATTTCAGTCAGAATGACTATCAACCTTGATTACCGTTCATTCCACTCTGTTATGCTCGTCTGTCACACTTGCTTGGTCTCAATTACCTGCTTCATGGCCTGGGGGCATTCATTGATATTAGCTGCATCCTTTCAGGTAGTCCAATCCATCCTATCACTGACACACCTGCATGCTTAACTTCATCATCAGCTCATCAACATCAGTTGTTGTCTTTAAATATGACCCTCTCCATCCATTTACTTCTGGCATGCTGCTGGTTCGCGCGCCCTCCACTTCCCAATCTCCACCAACTCCTCGAAGATCCATCACTTTCATCATTCATCAGCCTCAGCACAGTCATCAGCCACCACCACCAGTATCGACATAGAGGGGGGATCAGGGCAGAAACACTTTAATTACAATCTCCCTGAAGAGTCTGAGCGCAAAAGACTTTCTAATAGACATTTTATCACACATCTGCTGTTGCAATAAATCATTCATCTTCTCGGCATCTTGTTTTCTCTGATTGAAATATAATAATAAGCCGTTTGGCGTAATGACGTCACAGAGTGGCTATTGTTGTCTTTGTTCCTTTGATTGCTTTGAAGTTTCTCTTTGGGGTGGAGTTGGGGTCTCAGTTTCAAGAGTTCCTTTGATGTTCCTTTGAAGGTTGAGCTGTGGGCTCAGTGGGCTGAAAAGAGATGCTGAAGTGGAAGGCGTAGGAGATAGACGGCTAAAGAGTATTTGAGAGAAACTCAAAGAGTGTGTTTGAGTTGTTATCAGAAGATTAAGAGGTTAGCAATAACTCAAACCTTAATAGAGAAATCTGCATTAATTTTTCCTTAACCTTGGGTACTGTTGTGTCTTAACAGGGGTTCACGCTCTCTGGTTGCTTTTCTGCATTATTATTATTATTATTGGATTGGATTTTGTAGAAGATCTGACAGAGTTTACTCTTAGAAGTACACACAAATTGAAAAAAACGGTTCTGTCAATTGTGCTTTGACTAGATTACAATGAAATGTAAGAGGATATTTCCCCCCTTTAAGTAAGGATTTAACGGCCATTTTCCCATCACAATACCTATGGACACTTATGATCCTATGGTCTCTAAACATTATTGTCGGGAGGTGGATTCAACAGAAGCTTGAGGAGTTTATAAAACACTAAAAATGGGAAGTCACTTTAATAGTGTTCCTAGATCAGATACCTACGTTCATGGTCATAAGGCACGAATGCATTCTGTCAGATCCGGATTCGTGTGACTTTTCATAAAAAACGCTGGGTGGTCATAGGACACGGAGAGTTTAGATATCATAGCAACAATGCCGATGTTTGTCCTCTTCCAGGGGAAAATGTCATGGACATTTAAAACTAGTGCATACTTAGATAACATATATAGATAACTAACATAGATGACTCTGTCAAAGTCCTATTAACATGCAAATGTGTGTCGTTGAATCACAAATGCTTTCTCATTGGAGCTTGATACAGATTACTAATTATGAATCTAAAGCATAGCCCAGATTGCCAATACTCAAACATCAATTATCATTATTAATTTCTTTCTTTCTATTGGTTGATTGATGATATATGTTTTTAACATGTGCATGCTGCTCGCAATCCCATTTTGATGTATAATTTAAGAAGAAATATTCGGAAGAAATCATAGAAGAAGAGCAAGTAAGCAACTGTATAGTGGACAGAATTATGAGAATATAGAGACATACAGTGTCTGTGCAGACACCGCCACACATGTCTTCGAAGGGTGATAATATAGAGGTGATGCTGAGGCTAAACAGAATCTTATTTTGATTAACTATAATTCTTTTCAAAATAAATCCACAGGTACACCGGTTCAGGCTGACTGATATATTACAAAAGAATGGACCAGTGGATCTGGAGGAAGAAAATACTATTACTAACTATTACTAATACTTTTTAGTTTATTTTGGGATGTATTTGGTAATTCTTTGGTTGGTATGGGTACTTAGTTTTATTTTTTGTAATTGTTTACATTTTTTTCCACTTTATTTTACTTAGTCTGATTCTGTTTAATGTCTTTAATCCCTGTTTTGCCTTTCGCGCCAATATTTGTATATATATTTTCTTTTTCTGCTTTTTCGGGTATTAAAAAAAGGGATCTACATTAATTAAGTCTGTGTTGAATCTTCAACAATTGCAAAAACAGTTATGGATATAGAAATCTTGTTCAGTGAACATAGAAGCCTGGACTTTGGCAGCTCAAGTCGACAAAATGAGCGAGCACAGAAAAATGAGAGTGCGGTTTGTGGGCGAACATCTCTGAGGGGAATTATTTCTATTCCTTGCCATAGGTTATGCTTTTCGTGTGTCCTGAAAGCATATAAAACTGAAACTGTGGAGCACGGTTTGCAAAAAAAAGTAAAAAAGAATATCCACGTATATCACGGACATTTCAGCTAGTACTAATTTGGACACAAAAACTCCTCCCGGTGCTGGAGAACTTAGACCAAGAGTAGCAGTGCAGGAACATTAGACTGTTGGCAGCAGGCCCGGTGGAGCCTTTCAGAGTGTTAAATGAACAGTTCGTCTGAGTGTGAGGATATGCTGTATGGGGATGTGAAGGCGATCATTTGATCAAGACTACAGAGGAAAGCGATCCATCAAGAGGAGGTCCTTCACTGTGTTTGACGACAAGTTAATTCCATTTAGTATAATGAGAGATAAGAAAGGAGCCAGCACTCTGGACTGTAGAAAAAGAGAAACAGAAAAGCCTTTCCTGGCATTAATAACCCTGCTGTTAAGTGAAACACTAAAAAAATGGATGTACAACACATTTTTGGGAAAATATCTTTAGATTCGTAAAGAATTATACTTAGAAGCTTCAGAGAAATCTATGCACATGTAATACCATTTTCAAATTACCACCATTTTCTAGGCATATTAGTACCAAGTAGTGCTGGTGAAAAAGTTTCTTGTGGGATTGAAAGGTTTAATTAGTTCTTTGAATGTACAACATTCAATCGATTTCTCTCCCTTTCCTTGGAAATCAGTTCCGGCCCATTAATGCGAGGATGACTATCGACTGGCAGAGCAGGCTGCTGATAATTGAATGCACATAGGCCATTTAGCATTCCTAATCAAAAACAAACACTCCAGAGCCATAATTACTGCAGAATAATACAACAATGGATTCATGCTTGGTGGAAACTGAAAAAGAACTCTGGGTCTATTCTCACCGATAGGACCTGTGTTCGTTTTTTCTATCAGGCAATCAGTGCCAACACTTCAGAATTTCACAGGGCAGAAAATAGTCTGGATTTCTCTGGGCATGGCAGCATATTGAATTTCCCAAACAGCTGAGCGGGACAAGGAAACACTTTGTAATTGAAACATTGTGAGAGGCTTCATTCTAACAGGTCAGTAAATCACTGATAGTGGCTCTGGTGAGGTTATTGGAAATCACTGCCCTCCTACTGACTTGGTGCAATTGATCTGACTCCAGCATCGCCACGACTCGTGTGAAGCTGATAGTTCCAGCTTTTACTGTGTGTGCTTATAATGTTGTGGACTGATGTGTGTGATAGTGAAGTTCATGCAGATGCAAAGAGTAAATAGAATCTGTTGGATTTTTCTAGCCCTTTTTTAAAAAAAATTATTTCAATATAAGGTAAAATCATATTTAATCCACTCTCATATATCAGACATCAGACTAATAAATTGGTTTTAAAACACTGTTGGGTGTTGTATCGGTCCGTTGTGATCAGGTAGTAACTGAATTGCACAGCAAGGGTTCTGAGGTGCACCTTTGCGCATCTAGAGAGGGGAGCAGTTGATCCTTCACGTCGAGGAGAGCCAGTTGAGGTGGTTAGGACATTGGGTATCTCATCCATCTCAGCATGGAGCCCATACGCAATCCTCGTCATCACCACCCGGGTCCAGGCACCAGAATTAATACTCCGATAGTCTATTACTATGTAGTATTCCATGTAAGCATTCTTACTTATGTAGTGCATGAACTTCCTTGGTGTGCTGTTGACTCAAATCAAAACTTCTGCAGGGCACTTACCGAAAATGACGTCTGCATATGATGACCACTAACATCACCTCACTTTGAAAAATATCTGGTTGCCAATTTGCTCCTGAGATGAATAATTACTTTCATATGCTTGAAAAGACTCATAAGTCCCTCCTCTTCTGGATGTTGCCCAGATGGCAACGATTAAGCATAATGGAATTGACCATTGTTCCACACTCAACTTTTTAAGCCATTTGTAATTTTGCCATCTGGATACTAATATTACACTACTGTAATCATTTCTGTGGTTGTCTGGTCACTCTTACTTTGTCTCCAAGATATCTATCCTGGGCTGTCCCTTTGGTGTGCATGCTTCTTATCCTGTTCATCCTAGTCACTCCCAAAGAACATCTTAACATTTTCCACTCTGCTCCCTCCAGTCTGCCTCCTGTCTTTAGGGTAGTGCCACTGTCTCTAAACCAGACAGCAGAGCTAGTCTCATTACCGTCTTGTAAGTCTTTCTCTTCACTTTTGCTACAACTCTTCTGTCACAGATAACTCCTGACACTTTTCTCCATCCACTCCACCCTGTCTGCACTTTCTTCTTCACCTATTTTCCACACTCTCTGTTTTTCTGAACAGTTGATCCCAAGTACCTAAACTCTTGATCTTTTAAACTTCTCTTCCTTACATCCTCACCGTTCCACCTCCTCCCTTTCATTCACACACATATATTCTGTCTTACTTCGACTGACCTTCATTCCTCTTCTCCACAGCGCATACCTCCAACTCTCCAAGTTTCCTTGTACCTGCTGTCACTACAGATCAAGGTGTCATCTGCCAACATCATAGTCCACAGAGACTCCAGCCTCAACTCATCTGTCAACCTGCCCATCAGTATAACAAACAAGAAGGAGCCTAGAGCTGATCTTTGAAGCAGTTCCACCTCCACCTTGAACCTATCCGTCACTCCTACTGCACATCTCCAGGCTGTCATACTGTTGTACCAATCACCTCTCTCCTCATACAGTCCTTCAGCACTCTGTTGTACACTTTCTCTGAATTCACAAAGACACAATGCAACTCCTTCTGACCTTAAACTTCTCTCAAAATGGGTATCACATCTGTAGTGCACTTTCTTGGCATGAAACAATACTGCTGCTCACAAAAGTGTCACTTCTTTTCTTAACCTGGCTTCCACTACTCTTCCCAGATCTTCATCAGATTTAAACCTCTGTACTTGCTACAGTTTTTCCCTGAAGTTCCCCCAGCAGCCTTCCTTCCTCAACTTCCACCATTTCATCCTCTGCTCTACCTTTGCCCCTCTCCTATTTTGTACCACCGGAGTCATCCTACATAATATCTTTCTATGCAGTCTGTCTATGTTCTACGTACATGTATCATTTTCAATGAAACATTTCAATTTTCAATTGCTGGTTATTTCCTTTGAATTTTACTTCATATTAGTATATCACACAGAGTTTATACAAAATACTAACAAAATCCTAAACATAAAGACAACCTTTGAGTATTGAATTATGATTGGAGATACAGAAGGAGGGTTTTGGTTATGTTGAGACAGCTCAGGCAAACAAACCCTGGCCATGCCAAACTACAGCTGGCCGGCACCTGTTGCCTGACTTTGGGCTGTTCGCCGTCCAATCTGTTTGATTTATTGTATGTTTATTGATGATTTGTGTGGCACATTCTTATTTCCAAATATGTCCCACAAATACTTTAATGCATGCAAATGTGGTTTGAAGCAAATCTTTGGAGATGTTCTCAGCTTTATAATGTACAGGGAATATTATTGACCTTGGTTGTTTGGAACAGGGAAGTGTGTTAGGAGATAGAGTAATCTATCTGCATGTAATTCTAGGATTGTTAGCGTTGTTGATTAAACCTCCAGCTCGTCTCATTAGGTGAGTGTGGACACATGAATGCTGCAGCTGATTAGTGTTTTCTTAAAATCAGACTGTTTGGATCCACAGAAAGAGGCTAGATAGCATGAAACGTGTGAATTGTCATGAGGAGCTTGTTACATCTTTAGTAATTGTGAAGTAAATGTGTTGCAATTTGTATGTGCTGTTCTTTCATGGTCCACCGCAACTCAAAAGGACATTCGCGGTGCTGCCTTTCTTCAGTCACTTGTCAACAAGACTAGTGGAGCAGAATAAGGAGGCCAGTCCATGTAAGGTCTGACAGGCGTGTCCGTCACGTTGTACGCATGATGGAAGCAAGAGAGGAGCTAAGCTTGTACAAAGCAAGCAAAAATCCACATGGGAGGCAGGATTGATGGCTGCTGTGACCATCTACAGTTCAGGCCTGTTTGAAACCACCAAAGGTCCATGGACTCACCTATTTTTGAAACTCTGATTGATCGTATTTATTTATGGATACCATGGTTGGAAGCTCTGAATGTTTTTGCTGGTTCTACCCTATGAGCACTACAAAACAATGATTTTTTATTAGTACCCTCATCCTTTCCACGTCCCCAAATTAGATCACTTGAATAGCCGCTTATTCTGTGTAGTTGTTTTAAATGTAAGTGTAAAGATTGGTGCAAAAACAAAAGTGCAGTAATGCAAATGCTTGGGAAGACAATGTATCCCAGGAGTTATATTTGCTGCATACAAACATCTGTGCTGCCAGGGACATCAGCAAATGGCGACGGTGGATTTAGCAAATTTTGGAAAATGCTTTTAAATATAAAAGAACAAGGTGACTATAGAGAAGTAATAGTTAAAAGCTGCAGCTGTTGTTTGAAATTAAGCCCACAGAAGTTCAGTCAGAAGGTAAATCTAAAATGAATAAGAAATTTAAATACTTCAAATCTCTCTTTCCTATTGGTTCCTCTTACTAGTCTTTCCTGATTTAGCTGTTGCGCGCATGTCCTCCACAATTAACCTCAAACATTTAGCTACACCTATGCAGTTGTCCCCGACCGCAAGGGTACAAAAGTCCTCAATCCCCTTGGTTGTATAGGCGTTACTGATTTAACCCGTTAATCAAGTTATTTCCTCAGTATTTTTAGTTTAAAAGAAAGCTTTCCAAAGAGTAAGATATGAGCTATTAGCTTTTATCATGTGGGTAAAATATGATTTAAACAAGATAGATCTCCTCAAGTCAATTCATCTGCACCCAATTTGAACTAAATCAGATCAATGGTTGAGAAATTATAGCCGAAAACTTTTGGAGATAAAGCTCCCCCTACTGTCAGAAATGTCCTAACATTAATCAAGTTCTTGCTTGATGGGGTACAAAGTTTGAAAATGATCCAAAACAGTTTTTTGGTTAATTATAGGTTAATTCTAGAACACAGTGTTTTCCGTAAAAATCTCCCCCTAGTGAGTAATACATGAACTATCAAAGCGAAACACGATGTACACAAAATACATCTCCTTTGAGCTGAACTCAAACAACTCTACTTCTGCTTATGCAGGTGAAACCAACATATTTTCATTATCCTTACAGCCCCCCTCCTACTTGAAAATTTTACAGAATAAAGGGCGATTTAAACAGATCCTTTAAGACACCATATTTTTCTCTCTGGCATGGAAACTAAACATGTCTGTATAAATTAGATATTAATGTTGAGCTTTCAATTTGAGGTTCAAACCAACTGTTCGTCCAATTGAATATGGTGGCTGTTCTGTATTTGACCTAAATCTTTGGCCAATTTATTAAGTCCCAAAATCTAAACCTGGGGCACAAAAACACACACATACCGGCTTTGCCTTCAACAATTTATGCGTACCAGCTTTAGCCAAATGTGTTAAATAGTTGTTTAGATAATTAACATTCTGTAACATTTCTGCACTTTGTGTGGCACATGAGAAATGTACATATATATACATATATATACATATATATACATAAAATATTGATTTTGTCAAGAAAAAGCAAAAACCATCACTACATTCATTACACATTCAGAGCAGAGGACACTCGTAAATATTTTACTCCACTTTTCCCGGTGGTGGATATCTGTGATTGTTGAGTGTTGTGGGTATTAAAAAGTCTGGGACTGTCACACAAAAATTCATGCTCATCCCAACTCTTTTCAGATTAAGTCTGCAAACTGAGCGAGGTTAACTGTGAGTAAAGGCATTTTCAGCTAAGTAATGCAGTCAAAGAAATCCTGACTTTATAGTTTTTGGTTATGGTTTGGGATTTTAGTTAAATATTGATAAGAATCAGTTTGTAAAATACTAATTCATTTTCAACTCATGCTAATAGCCTCAAAACATGGACTACTTGTGGTCATGGTCACAAATACAACAGAGGTTCCGTGAAACCATCCCATTTCCATCCTTGCACTTCACATCCTAAACGTTTTGCCATTTGAAAGTTCCCAGATGGGCCCTTACAACCCATGCACAAACACAAGCCGACATAAGGCACCTCTGGCAGAAAAACTATGTTGGTGCCCGCTTCGGAAATGATTTGTGATGGGTGCTTGACTGTGACTCACCAGTCAACCCCACCTTGGCCTTTTCACTTCGTGAAGGCTATTGTGCTGTAAAGGTGCTCAGATGGTCTCAAACTGATGTGGATTTGTTGCAGACGGAGGTACATTAAAGCCTGCAGCGTCTCATCCTTAGAAGAAGAAGTACCTTGTGAGTCAGGAGGCGATGAAGAGGGATTTGTCAGGACCTGGCACCAGCACTCTATTCAAAAAGATTTGGATTCCAGATTTGGCATAGGATCTGTAATGTGATATTAGGACAAACACTATGCACAGCCTATATATTTATAAATATCATATGCTCCTCCAACATCAGTATGAATAAATGAATTAAAAAAAACATAATTTTAACACAGGTCATAACTTTAAGAAGAATCAATCACACATACAGATAATTAACCAAAAAGGCCTTTTCAAGTTAGACAGGTTAATTTTTCAAAGAAGAAAACTAATAACAAAAATAGAATTCAGCAATAATCTATTTTATTATTTATTTGTCTTTTTCCTAGCATAAAATGGATCAATTAAGAAGCTTCCAGCCACTAAACAAAACAAGTCAAGTCAATTTTATTTGTATAGCCTGTCTAGAAACCTCAGGAAGAGTCACAGAGGAGGGATTCCTCTTCCATCCTGGGAGTGGAATCCCTCCTCTTCTCCCTCTAGGTTCTAAAGTCTAGGCAGCACTGATATGACAAGCATCCCGACTGCTGTTCAATATCATAGAAGGAGAAACACTCATAACGGACGCTCGATGGCAGCGGATGAGTGAAATTCTTATGATAATAAGTTATTCACAAATACACAAACACATGCACACAGACACACACACACACACATACACACACACAATCATACAAACATACACGCACACACACAAACAGACTTGCTTAGACCTATAGAATATTATTCCCTCCAATGCGCACATACAAACACACGCACGCACACACACACACTAACAAACACACACACACACAGACACATACACATACATAAACACATTCAGACACACGTACTCATAAATACCCACACACAAAAAAAACGACTTGCTTAGAGCTATTAGAATATTATTCCCTCCAATGCGTACATACAAACACACTCACACACACGCACAGATACATACACATACAAAAACATAAACACACACACACACATTCACAGACACACACACAATCACAGACACACGCACACACACTCTTGCTCGGATCAATTGCAATATTATTCCGTCCAGTGCGTATATACAACACACTCACACACACGCACACATACAAACACACACACAAACAAACACACACAAACACACTCTCTCCCTGACCAATTAGAATAGATTCCCTCCAATGCATTCAGACAAGCACACACACACACACACAATAAAATTTTGACTGAAATTTCTGGATTCGTTCTGGTTTATCAAAAGTTCGGGTCAGAAAGTCTAAGCTCGCACATTTTACGCATCCTCCACCTTCCCTGCACCTCCGTTTTGGCAGATTCCTCGGTGAAGTCATAGGCCACCACCAAAAGTGTCTGGGCTCTGGGGATCAGTCCAGCTTCCCTCAGGACTGACGGTTGTCATCAGCTAAATATTGCCTCTAAATCTGACGGCAAACTTTACTAATCGTTAAATCGTAACTACTCATGTGTGTCAGTAAATAGTCATTATCACATCCTTTGATCTCTTCTGACTGAACTATTATTACTTCTACCGCTGCAACTTTACTATAAATGACTTCTACAATATCCCAGCTTTTATTAGGATTATAAATACTACCAATCATTATCTGATCATTTCTGGCTGTCACTGTTTCAAAGGAGCTGATGAGATTTCTCATAGACTAGACTAGTCTCATTCAAACCAACGCAGCCTGATCTTTATCGGAGGAGGAACAACATTCCATTGGAGGCCTGGTTCTTTGAAGGTCGACGTCCCTAATTTGGGACAAAACATAATTTTTACAAGGCCCCGAATAAGATAATTTAGTTTTATAAGTAAACAAAACAAAGTCACAAAATGTTGAAAGTTTTTTCTTACGAAACTGAAAAAACAACACTTACACTTTAAAGATAAGCCGAGTTTGTCCTTACAGAACTAAGACAGGCTTAATTGCCCTGTTCATTCAAATGTACATAATTTATTTCCACCACTGGCCCAAACACATATAAACATCCTAGTTCTTTGTTTAGAGTTATAGAAGCAGAATAAAGACCCTGGTCTCACATCAGAGTTTGAATTAGAGTTTTGAATGCATGGTTTAAAGGAGTCTCTGCTCATCGCTGAAACCTCCGTCTTTACTCTAATTCATTTAATTATTTTGTATATTGTATGGAATATAATGATGATAATGACATCAAAAATGTTTTATCATAACATTGTATCATTATATTATCAAACAATTTCTAATAAATGATCTTATATCATTTTAATTATAATTATACTTATGCTGATGTTGCAAATATGTAATCTATGCGTATTATGAAATTATAGAATTGTATGAGATATAAATCAGAATATATTCTCCATATTGAATGAAGTTATTTTGTGATGTTATTACTCTAATAGAAAACTTATCAATATATTAATACTACTGGTAAAATAAATATATTTACAAACACATCACAACGTACTTTGTTTATCTCTGTCCTTTGTTGTTATTTGTTATCACAACATCATCGATAAAGAAGAAGTAGATAAATGATGCAATAGTATTGATAACACTCTTCAGTTGAACAAAATAATTACATGTAACAGATATTTATAGAGTCTGCCCAGAAGCATCTATCAAGACCTCGGGTGTCAGTGGTATTATCCTCACACACTCTTCACACCAGACAAAATGTTATTAAAAAGAATGTTTATTTAGGTTCAAATTTAAAATTAATACGATTGTTAAAAATGAACAGGTCTTGTGTTAACAACCTTGTCTGTCTCAGTGATTGGAGTGGAGTTGAGTGATACACTCCAACCCTGCTGGGAGTTCTATCTGGCAGCCTGAGCCTTGGTCCTTAACTCAGACCTGACTGTGCAGAGCTGTAGATTGACTCTCTCTGACTCTCTCTGTAATTCTTCCACCACATGCAAAGTGATGTAAGATTCTCCTGCTGGTGGTGATGTTTTTCATGATGCACTCAGCATTTGCATAGTTTTTAGACAGCTGGAAAATGGACAGAGTATCCCTTATGTCCTCAATGACTGTCTGGACAGTGTGAGTTCCAGTAATTTTTCATATATCGCTGTGATGATGGGGCAGGCACTGGCCCTGGCTAATAAGTCATCATAAAAGTCATCCAGCGAAAGGCTGATAGCCCAGCAGCACATTGGGGTAAACTTCTCCCTCTGCTAATAAAGAGCACATTCACTGGTCATAGAATTTGGTCTATGTGTGAATGTATGAAGCGGCTGAGTTATAGTAATGGTCCTCGAGTGGCAAGGGAGTGTTAATGGTCCTCTTTCAGAAGATGGACTGGCATCTGCAGGCCTTTAGTTCTCACACAAACACATACACACATAGACACACACACACACGCACACACACACACTAACACACCCACACACACACACACACACACAATGGACAGTATGTGGGCACACTTGAGACTTAATGTGATATTTGGCAATATATAATAATGCAACCATTTCTTTAGGGCATTGAGGAACTCCAAATGCTTTTCCGCCAGTCACCTGGTGGATAAAATTTTTTCCCAGAATGCCTGTGTGCTAGGTGTTAATTGTAGTGTTCATACCCAGCAAACTTCAAGGGCGTTTTCCAACTTAGGAGGGGGGAATAAAGGAAAAACGTAACATGTCAGAAGGATTAGATTGTTCGTTGCACTGTGGCCTGTATAACTGTGTTTAGATGTGTTTGTGTGTGTGTGTGTGTGTGTGCGTGCGTGTGTGTGTCTGTGTGTGTGTGTGTGTGTGTGTGTGTCAGGGCGGCATCTTACTATGTGTAAAGCAGTAGCAGCATCTATATTTTTGGCCATATTGCCAATATTATTATTGCCATACAGCCATATTGCTTTGCTCTTTTTAGAGCCTTATAGAAGATTTTTCTCTCATTTTGCGTACACGGAATTAGGCCACTGTTTGTGCGCGTGTGTTTGTGTGTGAGAGAGAGAGAGAGAGCGAGAGACAGAGAGAGAAAGAGAGAGAGAGAGAGAGAGAGGTAGAGACAGAGAGAGAGAAAGAGAGAGAGGGAGAGGGAGAGAGAGCGAGAGAGAGAGAGAGAGAGAGAGAGAGAGAGAGAGGGAGAGGAGGTTTTAAACAGTAACTGAAGAAACTTCATCATCATCAGCATCATCATCAGTGGCAGCAGTCTTTCTTTCCTTGCGCTGTTGGAGGGAGAGCCCCTTCCTCTGCATGCAGACACATACATTCTGCGTTTAACTTTCCAATAGTCTCAGCCCTCGGCTTTAAAAGGAGGGGAGCTTTTCCAAGAGATCAAGTCGTCATCCCTGAACATTTTACAGAGATCCCACAGGTGCCAAGTCAGTCCAACTTCACTGCAGCGCCCATATTGATTGGGATTTGTGCAGTGGCCCTGCGCTGCGCGTCTCTGCATCTTCTGTGCCATTTGGCTGTGATTTGGCCACGGTATGACGCGTGTGCGCATTGAAATGCTCGAGCCGGGATTTTGCAGGCTGTAGCGATGTGTTTGAGGACAACTTTGGCTGATGATATGCATTTCAGTCATGTCCGACTCAGTTAACTTCCTGCATAGTCGCTGAGAGCTGCAGAAGTTAGTTGGAGATAATAAACCCAGAGCGCAGCGCAGAGAGCAGGTGGCATCGACGATCGCGGGATTCAGAACGGCTCAATGTTCTTCTAGCATAATCCACACGTGAGGAAGGATCGGGAGACTGCGGTTGCTCACTACTCTTCCTCTGCACTCTTCCAGCCCCGGCTCCTGAATCAACAGCTGCGTAAACTTGGCCAGATCTGCTGACATTGGACCATCTGCGTGTGTGTGCGTGTGTGTGTGTGCAGTGCTGAGCAACCTGGACGGATATGCGGCTCACTGAAGAGATCTGAAAGGCAAGGGGGATAACTATCAGTCCCTCACCTATTAAAACCTCAAAATGGATGCCGAAGACAGGCGGTGGAAACGTCACTGGATTAGCACCTCTTCTGCTGAGCTGTCCTACATCTGAACGTTCAAAGTTTGGATAATCTACAAGGCTGAAGGTGCAGGATGCAGTCTGGAGTAAAGACGCTCTCTGCAGGTGGAGGTGCGTCACTCTGCTGCCTGCTGCTCCTCTGGCTCATCTACTCCCATCTGCTCAGAGAGGGTAAGGACTGTTTAATCCTGTTTCAGCACCACCATTGTCTCTGTGGGCTTCTCTTGGGGATGCAGCTGCACATGGTGTGCCTGGACCGACCTCTGATCCAGGGAGAATCTCCCATAATGTTCAATAAAACAACCCAGTCATGTGTCTGTACTTACCACTAGTCACTCCTGGTGACCTTGCTGTACCTCATGGTGTATTTCCTATATGGTATTTCTGTTATCATATTGCTCTGGTGGCTGTATGATATTGAACAGGGGCATTAATGGACTTCAGACACATGTCACCTCATGTAGCTGCAGTGTATTAGCAGGAATCTGTGAAATACTGTGGTGAGAATGGTTTTCAATTCAATAATATTGGTGGTATTCTACACTATACAAGTTTTATTTGACTTGCATAATAATAGCTTGTTGCCAAACTACCCCCATAAATCCCTAATTCTGCTGCAGGTTCTACCTTTTTTTAAATAAACTATTCAGCAAAGCAAGAATGTTGCATTAGCAGAAAAATCAGTACATTTGCTTGTTTTAATTACTGCTTCCTTCAGAGTTTTATCATGTCTCCTGGGTTAGGGCTGTTTTCATCTATACTATGCTTTCCTTTTGAATAATACATATGCTCTTGCAATTACACCTTCACCCTGACACAGAACTCAAAGCAAATGGATGTATCTCTGAACTTCATTGACCAATGTCCATGATGAAACATCTCACATTATTGTGCTGTCAGAGACACACAGAAGGTGCTTAAAGCACTGAAACTTGTTGGGAGATGTTGAACACTGGATCTACAGATTAGCTCTTTTAATCAAGCATTGCTGCATAATTACCACTGTGGCGGAGGACTAGATCCCACATCAATGTCTCTGGCTGATTGCCGGGAACAAAAGTAGACACTGGTGGGAGAAATTAAGTGTAATGCACTCTACCTGTCTTTGATTATCATCGTTTTCTGCCAAAAAGATGCTGCCACCAGTCGTTTATTTCCACCTCTGAACTGTCTCCCTGGCCTCTCTGTTATCAGGGTCGTTATAGTTTTCCTCTTAGCTGTTTATTATCAACTTATTTTCAACTGGAAATGATCTCATTAGTATGTTATTTTAGAACATTTGTAAATCTCTTGTTAATTTTGCTAAGCCTGATATTTTGTGTATAAATTCTCATGTAGTTGGCCTGACATAAACCTGTGGATAGGATTTGAGGTTTTAGACGCTCAAACACCATTATATTTCCAGATCGGTGCTGAATTTTGACAATCAATGAGGAGGTTAAAATCCTACAGTGACCAGTCAGTTTTGTTGCACAATTAGTCATTTCATCTAGTGATGCAAGAGTTTTAGGCTGTTGTTCTTTTTTTCGATGACTGCACATCCATGATGGAGTCAAAGCACCTCTGGCTTCATGCCCCCTGGGGTGATGAAGGTCGAAGTGAGGTTGAACTGTTGGGCAGGGAGGTGAAGCTTTGCGGCGGAGAGAGGCTGCGTCACCCCCACCCTCTCTGTAACTCATCTATCATGGCGATTGGGACAGGAAATCAAAGTGCAGCAGCCCAATCCGAACATGCCACTGGGCCAGTGCTCGCCACAATGAATGACCTGTCAGCCGCTTCCTACGTTGCGGTTTATTCAACGATAAATTTGGAAATGCCTCTTGTTTCTCACTGGACCACATTCAAGTTCAGTGGTGCAGTCAGAAAATGGTAACTTCGCCCTTCTTTGTCGACCAAAGTCCTTTGGGTTGGTGAGCTTGCGTGGGTGGAGAGGGCGGTGGACCATTTTTACACCATTTGTAACATGGAGATGGATGGATGGTTGACAATTTATGTAACTCGTCTCAAGGAATTGAAATTCTAAGGTTAGATTCGAACTCAAAGCGGGAACGTGAAATGCCCTAAAATGTGTGATGTCATCTGCCTTAAAGCTTTTGTTCTGCTAAGGCAGGAATTCACTGCTGTTGGGTTTGTTTGTTGAGTGATATGCCATGTTGAATTATTTTATGGTTTAACTTTGTCAGTGCTTCATTAAATTTGCCAAATACCAAATGCATTGTAGGAATTGCGATAGAACTGTAGTTACACCCCAACAGTGAATTACCATCCATATCTCCAGTTGCTCACAGCTCAGCTGAGCTGCGGATGATTAGATATTTGATGTTCTGCGTGGAGATGGGCATAGCTTATACCCAGGACCATGCCCCCAAACACCTACACACTACCACACACACAGAGAAGAGGGGGAGGGACACTGGAGAAACAAGGATACCTCTGAAGGAGATATTAAGAATGGGCAAACACTCGCAGATTGTTGCTAACCACTGAGCTACTAATGATTTAAATTTATAGGATGTTATTTTATTTTTTCCGTTCGTTCTGCTGTCATCAAGTGTCCAAAAAGTAAATTCATCTTTAAGTTTGTGATGATTGGTACTCTTTTGCTTGTGTGCTCATGTGTTGCTTCTTAAACTAACAACATCTCCCCCTTCAAATATTCAACCTTTTATCCAATGTTGATGGCAAATGAATATAATGTGAGACGTGGGCTGAACTTGAATCAATCAGAGTTTTTTCTATACCTAGACATGGTGTCTTATCAGCATAACCGTCGTTGCAGCTGCTTCTTTGCAGCACATGTCCCATGTCATGAGTGGTGTGTCACCATGAATTGTTTGAATGATTCAATCAGTGCCTCTGGACACAAATAAAAGTGTCCCCAAGCTAAAGAGTCGGAGTAATAATGTATCCTGTCATTCTCCTCGGCAGTACAAGCTGTTGATGGGAATGACAGCAAACTCTTTATAAATAGGTCTGCAGGCTGTGTCACTAAATTTTTGAAGAGAATCTCTGTAGCTTTACAACCAGTACCAAGTTCCCTTGATGACAGACTTGCATAGTTCGTACACTATTTATCCGAAAACCATACAGATTTTACCCCTATGATTGTTACCTTTAACTTTTTAAGAAATCCGCTCCTGTTAGCGAGGCAGTAAGTCATCATGGGGCACCAGAATGCTGATTTTAACAATCTTTCTCTGTATTCTTTTTCAACACATGAAGGTTGTGTCTCTTCAAGCATTAAAGTAACCAGAGTCAAGAATTACAAACTTTTTTAAACGAAAAGGATCATTTCTCTTCAAGTCTTCTTTAAGGATCTTTAAAGCCTGCAAAAGGAGACCCGCTTTGATTATGACCTTGGTTGTAAATTGTCAGCAAATCATGGGAGCCTGCCTCTATAGGTAGTGGAGCTGTAAAAGTATGAGCATATTTATGGAACAAAATGAAAATAATTTTTACAGCTAAATCAATATGGCAGCACAGACAGCTCGTATTTCATAGCCTCCTGAATATAAATTCTTTCTGGCTGTCAGCTTTGACCTCCCTTGTTGAGTACGGGGCACCGCTCCGTGTATTCCTCTATTGTTATTTTCTCTATAGTGAAATGCTCTGAGCTTTCCAGAGCTGCCCTATCCCTGGCATAGTGGCCCGAATGATTTGAGGTATATACATACAGTCTTGTGTCCTATTCTATTATTTGCCTGATGCCATAGTGAATTTCGGAGTGGGCTGCACTTGAATATTAAAGCTTCAGTTTACACAATCACAAGGAGATAGATGGTCCTAAGGAGGTCATAATAATCTTCTGATGCACGCCATTTTCTTTGTGTTTGTGTAGGGGGTGTGTACAGTCCCCTCTGCATTACATTCAGCAAACATACTGTTTGCTTTTGCAAGGCATATTGCACATTCACTCTTACTGCCTCAAGCCTTTATTCCTCCGCAACCAATTTTCTGGGTCCACTTAATATCGTAATATCTCAATGTCTCAATCTCAAACTCTGCTGTGTCACTGCAACAGAAATATATGATAGGCCATCTCCATCATCTGGACTGTGAAAGACATGTTGCAGAGCTGACATAAATTACAATGTCAGCCCTGTGCATTCTACTTCAAAACAGCCCCTGGCGATATCACACAGTGGCAGTACTGAATGCTAGAGAGGTAATGTAAAACAAAAGAGATGCAAAGACCTAGAAGTCCTTTAACAAAAACTGTGATGCCTTTTCTGCTTTACAGTGACGAAGGAAACCAAGCTGTTAGGTCTGGTTTTCTCCAAAGGGATATCCATCCTATTGCTGCTAAGAGAAAGTTTCCATTTGTCATTCCCTGTGGGTGAAGCAGTACACACACCTGACACCAGAATTAATTTTTGAGTAAATAGAGCACATCTCTGTTGTTTCAGCTGGTGGGAATGGCTTTGCTCTCTTTCCCTGCAAACCCTCTGGGGGTTTGTGATTGCACAGAAATCCCGCTTTGTGCATGCTGTGTAAACCCACACAATAAATACAGCGCACGTATACATTTGTGAATATAAAGAGCATTTGAGAACAGAAGCTCTGCTCCTTCGAGACATAATAGACAGACTGACACAGAGCTTATTTTGACGGATGTTGATAATTGAGCTAGCATACTGTAATTACATATCCCTAATCTCCAAAAGTCCTGCAGTTATTATTATAATTTTTGAATTGATTAATTGAGTCAGTTTCAGATTAAGTAGAGATTAAGTAGGAACTGTTACAGGTGCTGTGCACTCAACAACAACCCTGAACAGTCTTGTCTTGTACAATAGTGATTGGACTGATTCTGATAACTCAAATAGCTGGTTAAAATCAAGTATCCCCTTTAAACCAAGCCCATTACTATAAAGTGCATTTTTCCCTCATCTGCTCTGCTGCCCTTCTTGTTTAGCAGCAGAGGATCATGGCAGTGTCAGGAAGCATATAGTGGGGGGTCAGTCAAACATCTGCCTCTCTCACCTGGTGTCCTATTACACGCCACCCTATTGCGACTCACACGTCAAATTCTGTTAAGATGATGAGAGGCACTTGGCTGCCTACGCTACCATATGTGCCGTAGAAAAGATTGCTGTTTGATGCCAACCCTTGTTTTTAATAACAGACTGACCTGTGAGGACGTGTAGGAAAGATTCTATCCAAGGAGTAACGTCAATCAGAAGAAGAGCAGCAACCAACCGTAAACCCTTCATTTTGAACACAGTTAAGCTTTTTACTAGATGGAGGACTGAGTTGATTTGCCTCTCCTTTTGGTTTATGTTACACTGTAAATTCTAGCATGTAAATTCTTGCTGACTCATCACAGTGAGCTAACGTATGTTATAATACATCAGGATATCAAGTTATGATTTATGGACGCAAATAATCGATTAGATGAATATCAGAAATGTAATGGCAAGTCATTTTAAATTTCACTCAATTAATTGTACAAGCAATGGATATAAATGATTTGCCTCATTTTATCCCCAAAAAGTCAGGGATATTATTGAATCGCTGGTGCCTCCAGTCCTTTGTGCGTAATAACTCAAAAACTATTTCATGGATCACTTACAATTTTATAGCCCCATGGACCTTAGAACAGGAAGAACAGGATTTTTGGAAAGATCAGCTGTATATTTCTGACATTTGTGGGAGCTTTTTCTCAAAAGAATTTTAAGGCCGTAATTTTTCAATCATTAGTCCAAATCAGTCCATATTCAGAGGGAGCTTCTTTTTTTAATTTTTTTTTTACAAAAAAAGGAAATAGCACTCAGACTTTTTATGACAATTTAAAGATCAAGTAATAAATCATCTAAGAAAATAAAGTTTGACTAGTTCCGTCAGATTTGCTCAGAAGACTATTTCAGTCAGATTCTGAAAACACTTTGATCGCACAAACCTGTAGTAGGTACTAATTTTTCACATTAACATATTTCAACCCCCCAAATAGCCGTATCATATTATTGATAATCTCCGTGTCATTCAAGGAAATGACAATTTGAAAAAAACTTCAGGATCTTCAAGTTCTTCTTTTGAAATTCCAAAGATGAAAACATAACAGGTGGTGTCAGTAGGAATATTGATTTCAGCATGGTGTCCTTGCAGAAATGCATTGTGCCAGAAATAAAGAGGGAGTGAAGTCATGGTATGAAGTCACACACAAGAAAACATTCAGCCTAATGCTCATAACTTAATATGGAGTCTAGAAATTAAACATTTCATAGGTGATAGTTACACTCAAAATTAAAATGAATCTGAAGTTGTAAATAAGCCTTATGAGTTTTTTTCACTAATTACATTACAGTTATTACCCTTAATGGAAATATCCACATAAACATGATGTGTTTATTAAATTATTATACAAGAAATTATTATCCAATCAGTGGTTGATGACCTAAACATGACTTTCAAACAAAAAGCATAAATCTAAGCGTGAAGTAACAGTCACACGGCTCGAGATATGATGAATATTCATTATACTGAAATTTCATAACTGCTACAAACACAAATCAATTTTTACTGATTATCTGCACCATTAATATTTATAAGATCTCACATAATTGTTTATATTTTCCATGAAAGATCAATCGAATTTATATCTGAATTGATTTACATTAATGGGATTGCAATGCTCTTTCATCTGCTTTGTTGGCAACCCCTTTTAGACCTTGAGAACGACACTTCTATGTCTGAAAGTATGATGTCCTTTCAGACATACAACAGAAAGGACATCATCTCTGACTGGTATTATTGTATGCCAGTGTGGTGATTGCAGCCTTTTGATTGGCTCTCTGGAAAATGGGATTGATTCAATACCAAAAATTGTAAACCAACCCAGTCTGTGTCTTTATGGAAAATTGTACTATACAATATTGCCCGCAGAGGCACTTTTTGTAATGAAACATTGAAAAACCGATCAACAGCCAAAAAGAAATAACAATCCATAAAATAAGATTTATTTTTATTTGTTCACTCAAAGCACCGGGCCATTTATTTATTTATTTTTTCTCAAATATCCCCGAGGCGAAGAAGAGCACTTCACAGCATGGTTTCATTCATATCAAGTCAAGTCGTGTTATTTGTACAGCGCCAAATCTACAAATATGAGCGAGCACTTGGCAAACATGATGGAAAAGCTTTTTAAGATGCAGAAACCCCAAATGGATGCCGACTCAAGGCAAGCGGACCTCTGGCTTGTCCGGACTGAGTGAGTGCAAGAGGCAAAAACAGCTGCACTAATGGAAAGATGATCATTATTATAGATTTGCCTCATAGGAAAGCACAAAGACGCTATTGAAATCGTGTTAGTAACATGCATCAATGATACATGGAAGCTAAGAGAAGTAGAGAGAGAGAGGAGAAGAGACAATCACATTGTGTCATGGGAAATCCCCTACCAGTCTAAACATGTAGCATAATAGCTAAAAGCTAGCCCAAGCCCACCTTAGTCATAACTTTGATCAAAAAAAAAGTTTTAAAACTAATTTTAAAAGTAAAGACGGTATCTGCCCCTGGACCTAGATTTGAGGATGGTTCCACTTGAGAGCCTGATAACTGAAGGATCTAAGTCCCATTCTACCTTTGGAGACTCTAGGACAACAAGTCATCCTGTATCCAGGTTGTGTAATGTTTTAGGGCCTGATAATTTCAGGCTTATTACATGAGGAGAAGAATTTTGAATTTAATGTTAGGTTTTTTTTCATGGAGCCAGTCCAGGGAAGCGGGAAGCTAAAATTGGAAATGGTATGATCTCTCATACTTTTTGTATGATCTCTCATATTTTTTGTATGATCTCTCATACTTTTTCTGGCCATCAGGCAACATTCTGAAAGGTATTATATGACTTTTTAAACCTTGTGCAACTTATTAATGAACCAACATGTCCAACATAATTCTCCTTTACTTGATTTGATTATAGCAAATGCATCTAATAATTACGGCTCCACTGGCAAATTTTAGTTTGTCATCGTGCAGTTGCTTGTGTCAGAAATATGAAAACCCGAACGATACAACCCTTCTTCATTTTAAAAGCTTTGAGGAGCATTTTTTCCTCTTTGACTTTTTTCTGTACATAAACATGCTGCCATTAAGAGGTTTAGGGTCAGCAGTTATGCACAACCTCTGGTTCTCTGACAGTCCCTCAGAGCTAACTCTTTTAAGAAATAAATCCTGGGACCAAGCTAGACTTCCCTACTCTCTTACTCTCCTACTCTACTTTTAGAACCCTGAGGAATAATTGTACTTTAATGATTAGAGAGACCAAATCAAAGTTTTATCTGATGTCACTTAGAATGAATGCATACCCTCAAGTGTCACAGAACACTTGTCATGGTCTTCAGTTTAAGAATCACGTTATACTTGTGTATAACTCGATGTCCATCCGCCACTGAAATCAGGATCAGTTTAATTTAAGCCTATTTTAATAGCTGAAGTTTGTAAAGCGTCAAAAACTTTGACCAGAAATAGTCTACGAGCCCAGACAATCTAGATCCTTATCTTTTTAAGTTAGCGGCATATATTACTGAGCCCATTACTCATACTTCAAATATCAGTCTTCCTCCAACTCGGTACCTAAAATCGGGAAATTCGCCATAATCTGGCAGAGTGTACCGAGTGTGGCGCTAAAAAGACCACTACAGAGACAAGTTCGTCATCTAATGCCTTTAGAAGGTCCTTTATAACTGACCAATGTTGTCTCTGGTCAATGATGCACTCTAAAGCCCTTTTTTGAAGTATTCAGATAAATTATTGTTGTTCACATGTGATCACATAACTGTTTAATAACTGCTTTTTAAAAAGAGTAAAGGCTTTTTAAAAAGAGTTCATATTACAGCTACTTTAAATGATTGTAGTACATGGCCTGTTTTATAAAGACTGATTGATAATTTCTAACAGTCATGGACTAAGTGGGTGTAGGAGACAAATTGACGAGGTTTAAGGTCAATAGAAGAGATCAGTTGAGATCTATATCAGGTCTTGCAGCTGTTTCTAGCATTGTAAAGTAATTTAGTACTATTTTAGAGAAGGACATAATGAATTCTGTCTCTATTAAGTAGCATTTCATCATTAAAGAAGCTCATAAAGCCGTAACTGCTGAGGGTTACAGGAATACGAGGCTCAATGGAGCTATGACTCTGTCAGGCTGGATACAGGGCTGAAAAGAAACCTGAAGTTGTTCTTATTTATTTCTAAGGCTGTTTTGGTATTGTAGTTGGCCCTACTTTATGTTTTAATGCTATCTTGATGGGTGAAATGAGTCTTGTCCACTTTTGCCCAAAGGAGACTCCTCCAGTTTAGTATCCAAACAAGGAACTTCCAAGTTAGTACCCAAATGAGACTCTTTCAAGTTTAGTACTAAAACAAGCTTTTTCCAGTATATTGCAACTCCATTTTTATAGTAAAGTAATCTTTGTCTATAAATCTAATTAAGGCATCTAAACATTTCAAACCACTGAGGCAATAGCATAGTTTTAGATAAAGAACCAAACTAAAACAAAAGATGAGATAGAATGAAGAGCATTGATGAAGTAGAAGAGCCTAAATAAGGAATAGTGCCTACATGAATACATGGCTGGATGAAAAGAGGGTATTGGGGGTGTGATTTACTCAAATTTGTTGCCAAGGTATCGAGAGTTTAACCCTATTATGCTTAACGTTTCTCAGTTCTTAAATGATTGACATCGAATGAGGATTTTGAGATAATTTGCGCTCCTGTATGTTGATGTTCAGGCCGATGATATGTAGAGCTCAGATTCTTGTCTTTGAGTACTTCAACCCTTTGTGAGTGTGCGTTACCTCTTTGCACTCATATAGTGTTGTAATTCAGTGATAAGGTCATCAGGCTGACAGTGCTGAGGGGCAAGTCCGTGTGCCCTTTAGATGTCTTTTCTGACAGAGTCCAGAGCCTAGATGGTACGAGGCACCATCCTTCACTGGTCACGCTCCTCGATGCTGCAGCCTTATATCATTTCATCATGTGAAACAGAGACAAGGCCGAGTGTCTTCATGCCGCTGAGTGACAGGATCCCCCTGTCACATCTATTAGTTCCTTCGAATATGATGGAGCTTTGCCCGTTGAGCTTACGGAACTTCACAAAGTACCCCTCACTCAACCACACACTACACACTCCTCACTTAAACACTTCCTGCTGCCATATCCTTCTCTTCCTCCAGGCTTATTGCATGAAGCCCATTCATCTGTACAGCGTTGAAACATGGCAGAGAGCACTGATATGTGATGGCACCTCTGTCCCCCATACACCAACTAGGAAAAACTCACCACAGCAAAATGAGAGGAGCGTAGTACGCGGGGGAGGATGGGCACCGAGGACTGACGTCATGAAATAGAATGTGCCTGCAGTTCTTTGTAGAGGTGTTTTTGTTTTATGACCCCCCAATACTGCAATTATTTTATGTTAAAAAAAATGCACTAATCTTTTCATCTTAAATTACAAAGTGAGGCTGCCACTGAGATCAGCTACTGAGATCAATTCATTAATTGAGCTGAAATGCGTCCTGCCAAAAGTTGATTGTCGAGGATGAGTGTGATAAGTAATTGGGGAGGGCTCAAGGCATCATCTGGTGTGTTAGATGAGAAGATCGATGACATCATTTATATGGCTTCTTGGGTGAACTTAAATTTGAATTGATTAGGCAGTAACATTGTGAGTAAGACTGTCAGGAACACTGTCAATAACATTGTATCGCAGGACACATTTTGTTGCTCAGAGAAAGATCAAAGTTTAGCTGTAATGAGTAGGAAACATATGCTCTGGAATGTCTAAGATGCCTCATACCGCAATATAGTAGCTAGAGATATGTATACCTTCTGAAATAATTTTGCTTTGCAGCAAAACAGTTCAGGGTTCTAATTTACATCGTCCGCCCTTTCTGTATGGAGTTTGCATGCTCATCCCATCTCTTCTTGCCAAATTCCAGAAAACATGCAGAATAGTTGAAATGGTTACTCTAAATTGCCTGTATGAGTGAATTTGAGCATCAGTGGTCGTCTTCCTGTGATGAACTGAGGAATTTTCCAGAGTTTCCACCGCCTCCAGCCTAGTGTCTGCTGGGATAGGCTCCAGCCACCCCATGATCGTGATCACGATAAGAAGTTAGAGAAAATCAATGAATGAACAACATTTTCTGCCTTTGCGGTCATTACAGCCTTTTCATCCTATAGCATATTAGCATCCACTTAATGAACCAGAAGAAGAAGGCAAGAAATAGAAAGAGCTGTAGAAATGAACGGTGGTTGATGAATGCCAAGGATTGACCTTAAAGGAACTGCAAAGAGGACTCTGCCCTGATCTACCTTCACTGAGCTGAATGTTTTTCAGCTCTTGCCTGGATGACTTCCACTGAAAGATTTCCATTCATTAAAGAAAAAAAAGCTAGAGACTGGCTTACTTTTTCTGAGCCCAGCGGTTAAAGACAGAAGTAGGACTGTCACAATTATTAGACATAACATTTTTCCTATACCCACAACATTTCAGGGTTATAATAGGTATGTAACTAGGTAAGACTCCCACACTGAAACACAAAGAGAGGGTCCATGTTTGCTGGGTTTTTGAGCAATGTGTTGTTCTGGCATTGCTTTGGTCGGCAGTATGACATTTATGACTTATCTGATGACAGGTGACCCTCATGCATGATTCTGTATGCATGACTCTCTAATGAGAGCCAATATTTCAGCAGTCACTAAACATTGAACTGAGTTGCAAATTCGTTGGGTTAAATCATTGATATGTTTTTTTCATATCTTATTTGAAGCCCCCTTTGATTTGAAGTTATAAATGTGGAGCTGAAAATGTTTCGTCTACATATATTGAAACACTTGTTAAATCAAATGTGATTTTGAAAGCAGCCGACACCTTCGAGCTATTTACTTTGATGAAACCCTGTTTATGTTTCAAACACAATCTAGGAACTGTCAAGAATATCCCTAAAGAACAACAAGAGGGCCTGACTAAAAGACAAATATATATTCCCTGGTGTTTCCAAAAGATTTACCCAAACAAAATTCCTGACAGTGAGTAATTTGTGTTTACCCAGTTTCAGAGTGACTCATTAGAAATGCTTCTTGCCGAAGCGTGATGAGGCAGCTCTTCATCTTCAGGATAGTTTTGACCCAGGTGGACCAAAGGGTTGAATGCTGTGCTGTTCTGGTTTTAATATATTTATTTTCGTTCCAAAAACAAAATTAATCCGAATTCACTCAATATTCCAAATACACATGAAACAGTATAAAATCGTTTTGGTATGCAATATGCAGTAAAAGCTTTGAGAAGTATTTTTCAAATCTGTTTAAACTTCGCTTACTCCAAAAGTCAAGAGAAGGAACATCTATTTGAGAACAACTTCCTTACACTCAAATACTACAAATTTGTTTCTGAAACACCCTTGTGGATAGCAGATTTTTCCAGTTTGGTACTTTAGTTAGAAATCACATTCTGACAAACTGACTTCCCTGGCTAGGGAGTAATTTATCAATTTGCAATACTTGGAGAATTCAGAACCATTCCTCTGCTCTTGGTTAAGGGTGTAAGAGTGGTGTAAGATTAAAATTCTCACATGACTGGGGTTTCTGAGCAAAACACTGAGTTCCTGCAACATTCGGTCCATTTCCCATATCAATTGACCCTAACTCAGCTTGGAAATTGGTTTACTCTAGTAGCACAGTGACTGACAGCCACAGGAATGACAAGTTCTTCACATAGTATTCCAGCTAGTAGTCTGCTCATTAATTTTTCTCACGAACTAGTTTCCTCTCCCGCCAGACTGAACACAAACTATAACGAATGCACTCTTCAGCTCCTTGAAACTATCCATTAAAGTATACCAATGTCATTTTCCATGATGGCTCTGATGGCTCCTGATTTTAGATACCTTGTTTTAGACAATAGTGAGCTGAGAAAAAAATTGTGTGTCACCGCCTTCAAAAACATCAATCAATCAATCAATCAATCTTTATTTATATAGCGCCAATTCACAACAACAGTTGTCTCAGGGTGCTTTCCAGAAAGAGCAGGTCTAGACCAAACTCTTTTTATAATTATCTACAGGACCCAACAAATTCCTCCTTGAGCAGCACTTGGCGACAATGGTGAGAAAGAACTGCCCTTTAACTGGCAGAAACCTCAAGCAGATACAAGATCTCAGGGTGGACGGCCTACTGCCATGACTGGTCGAGTTTGAGAAAAAAAACAAAAACAAATAAAACAAACAAACATATAATACAGAAATGAATGGTAAGACATTGTCTAATCTGCCATCACTTTGGTTAGTATTTGATTAAATGTATGCTAACTACAACCAAAAAAAACAACAAAGAAATGAAAGGAACACTGTGTTCGCTTAATCTTTTTTTTGGCAGATAATGATATGAAGGCTAGGTTTTTATTGTGCAAATTAAATTATCAGTGGCGTCTAAAATTAAACACTTTTCCTATTTCCATTTAAAACATTTCCAAAAATCTGAGAGGGTCATGACCTTCAATATGAAACTGTGTTTAAGAACTGAGAAGATTGAGACGTTTTGCCTAATTCTTATGCATTGGGGCAATTTTTTTGAATGCAGTGACCAATCAAAGATTTGGGGCCTTGAATGTTTTTGTCCTTACTCTGTACCTCCGAATCACAATGGACTGTAGATATATAACTACACAATAGACATTGTTGTATCTTGTATAGTTAGTTGTAGAGTGTTTATTGTATATTGTATATACAATACAATATAGCAACAAAAACTAAAAAAATGGGTCCTTCATTCAGGCTGCCTGTTGTTCAGTTGTTGCTCTGTAATATGTTCATTACAGCCTCATTATGCTAATTTCCTATACTTTGTTCCTTGCTACCGTGTTCTGCAGGCCAATTGGCAGTGGGAACCTGTGAGATTGTGATGCTCAACAGAGACAGCAGCGTTCCCAGACGGACCATCGCAAGGCAGACGGCCCGATGTGCCTGCCGGAGAGGCCAGATCGCTGGAACAACTCGGGCGAGGCCAGCATGTGTAGACGGTGAGTTCAATATCTTTCTAGGACATGGAAGTGTGGATTTATTCAGATTGAGTTCAAAGAACTGGGTTGATACATTTATATATAGCTAAGGGTTATGGAAGCTGTGTTGGAATTAATGAACAAAACATTTTAAAGGATGGTAGAGGAGTAGTTATTAACTGAATTCACCAGAAGTTATCTCAATTAATGATAAGTCAATCATTACTTGTGCCATCTGATGCAAATTTGTTTCTTCTGTTGAAATAAATGACGATCACATGAGTGACACAGTGCCTCAGAACCCTCTAATATAAAGTTAGAGGGTTTAATTAGAGGGTCTAAAGTTTTCTAGTTTAATGAATTTTCTCTTATTGAGCCCTCCAGTATGAGGCAGCTTTATATAAGTCAGTTTGCAAATGTTTGTGTTCTAAAACATGAAACTCATGAGTGAGTGTCGGTAATGTCACTGTCAACATTACTGACACTCACCCAAATAAACTCAAGTTCATTTATTTTCAATTAATGAAAAAAAAATTTTATGAAGGCCCAATGTAACAAATATGCATTAATTCATACCTCTGGCACTCAGGATTTCAGAAATAACTTCAGAAATGTGGTCCATGTGGTCCATGTACTTTATTTTATATCCTCCCATACGTGTACTTTGAGGAGAAATGGGTCTGGATTCTAATGACCTGATATTATTCTTAGATAATTGAATATTTTGACAGTTTAGTTAGAGTTAGTTAGGTTGATACCGCTCTCATGTACATACATGCACCTGCAGTGAGCAGCTCATATTAGCTTTGTATATAACCTATAGGCTAGGCAACTGGACAAGACGCCATGAAGAAACTGATCCCAGTCAAGGCATAGCCTGACACCTCAATAAAATTATGAATTTTCTTAGTTTCTCTGTACAGAAACTAAGGAAATTGCTGCTATTCAAATTTTTGGGGTTGGAACAATTAATCAAAGTCAATGGAAAGCCACTAGTAGAAATGAGTAGATGCAAATTTGTGCCGGAGCTTGAAAGGAGTGTTCTCTTTCCAACATATTTATGTTTTCCACAACAAAAACAATGTAACAGTTCTGTTTACTTTGGTCACAATTGATGATGGAAGGGATTGGCCGGACTAAATTTCTTTGGTATTGTTTAAGACAACCCACCGTGACATTTGTGATTGGAGTGAAAGCAGCCATAGCTCAGTCAATCATATTTGACTGCAGTCATCTTTGGAAGCCAAAAGTGACTAAATAATGCATACACTACATTACAAAAAAAACGTATCAGTTGTCTGAAGTGTGTCCGGTCATGTGGAAGAGGCACTTCTTCAGATTTCATAACAATAATCAGTAATAGAACTAGAACGTTGGAATGAACTAGAACAGATCTTTAGAATATTGGTAATTAGGATGACATAATGGTGACCCTTTTTTCTCTCTTGACAGAATTATAACTAAAGTAAAATAATCAACATGAGAATAAAAATAAAGCTGTGACTAAATCTATGTGAAATAAACAGTGATGATGAAAAAGTAATAATAAGCAGAATCATTACTGCGCTACAACAATCAATCAATAAACCATTTCATGGTAGACATTCTTTACAAAACATGAACATATATTCAACACCTTCACATTAATGATAGCTCTGTTCCATCTGTTCAGCAGCAAGCTCAACACTTGGGCCTGACACCTGACAAGCTGTCATTGTTAATGTTATTTCACACGCTCACATCAGGGGTTTTCCAATTATAGTACCTCTTATGTCCTTAATAACACGTACAGTACCAGTCTGACGCTGTACAAGTGTCAACAGGACGAGGAGGTTGATGTGGTGGGGAGGAGTTGAGGAAAGAAATGTTAGAATTAGCAGGATCATCAGATTAACAACTGTAAGTGACAGGTTATAATATCTCTCCATGAATATGATTCAATGCTAGGAGCCTGTGTTGGGCAGTTACAAGAATATGTATTTAAAGTGACAGTCAAAGCATTGCACCAGTTTCATTGTGTTCATTGTTAATGTCAATTAATTTGATAAAAACTTACCTCAGTTTGTGCACTCCAGAACTGTCCTTAGAAATGTACCTCCATACTATCCCACTAGCATCAGTTACTCCAAATGAAAGATGCAGAATGGCATGGATGACATGAGTACGAACACTGAGCCAACAAATGGGTCTCAACCAGAGGAGCTTGTACCAGAGTTGCCGCCAAAGATGACAATAGATACACCAGCTTACCAGATAGATACAACAGCTATTACGTCAGACCTCAAGTTTGAAATAATCCCGATATTAATTTGAAGTTATATCACCCAGCTCTACTACAAGTTACTCGGCTGGGAATGAGCCAATCATATGAAAGCACTAGACTTCAGGCAGTGGTGAAAGCATGGCTCAAAGAGAGTATGCTGGAAACTATGGGGGAGTTGTGTCAAAAGATGGCGACAAGTTGGGTTGTGTTGGTTTTAAAGGGTTAGGCACAACAAAACAAACTACCTTTTGTCAGGTCTCACACTTTGGAATGGACCCAGAAGCAGGACTCAGACTCAAGAATAGGCTTAAAGTTGTTAATTACAAAAACTGTCTGGGTGAACATCTTGAACTTCTGGAGTTTTAGAGGTTCTCTAATTATAAAATCAGGTTGAGTGGTTGGGCTTGATGGCTGGATGGCTGGCGAGGTAGACGGGTCAGGACACCAGGTGTCTGAAGCTTGAGCAGAGAAAACAGATCACTAGAAGTCTCAATGGTTTATAGTAACAACCAGGATACAGGACCAACTTTAAGTCTGGCACAAAGGTTGACGGACGATCTGGCAATGAGTGGAAGTAGTAATCATTAAGGCCTTGATTGAGGCTAGAAGACAGTTGTGATGAAGACCAACCAACATTGCCAAGTGCAATCATAGCCAAACCAACACAGCCTTTAGGGGAAGAGAGGATTAGAGGGGCGGAAACTCCCAAGGAGGATCCCACCATAACATTTTATTTTCTTACACAGAAAGATCTGTTGAAATAAAATAAATATATGTATGCAGCTGGATTGCTGCCATCAGGTCACATCATTGACAAGTTCCTTAAGTAATAGAGTAATTAAATAAATAATATGATTTGTAAAATTTTTGTGAAAACTTGTCATGTTGTCATTAAGGCTATATCAGCCATCCAAATTACACAGAAGTCAGCAACAGACTGCAACCCCTTTAAACATCCACAACTAGGCCTAGGCTGGCCTCACCGATAGCAAGGTTATAGCCCCGAAAAGTCCCCAATGCCCTGCAGTGTACAAGCAATACCTTGATTGAACTCCTCAAATTGGGTATGAAGTTATGTATGAGATATTAGAGTAAAAAACAATGTTAACAAAATAAATCTCCTCAACTTCATTCATATGAACCAAATTTGGTCTAAATCATACCAATGGTTGAGAAATCAATAAAAAATTTGCAGATAAAGCTGCTCTTAGAGTCAGGAATATAAAGCTAACCTCTCCCCAAATCACTCCAGTTCTTCCTTACACTATGGTCTATGTGGATATTAAATTTGAAAATGATCCCATTTTGAGTTTTGTCATTGATATCGAAGATCTGCGGCGGACACTTCAGCAGCAATTACAATTCCGTAATATCCCTGACTTTCGATGCATATAAATATACAAATTTCCTTCTCTCTCCATAAAAAGCAGCTGTAATATAAATTGGTTGTTTAACCAGCTAATAGATAATCACGGTGTGTCTCCCTGCTCCTCCAACTATTTGATTGGTCGTGTGCATTTGTTCCTGTTTCAGTATCTCACATCTGTATTGTGTATTTTTTTTTCTATCGTATATTTAAGATACTGTAGCTCCAGATGAAAACGGTATCTAGAGGATGGTCGCTGATTGTATGCAATGCTGATTGGAACCCACAGCTTTACAGTCACTTGCATCATCTGTGTTCTAATAATTGTCTAATGGTAGCCTCAGTGTAATAACGCCAACATGAGACCACAGTCCCACAGCCTGTATTCTGCTCCCCACTCAGATTTCATGCACCTCTCCCTCTCTGCAGTCGCTTCTCTCTAACACTCGACAGATGCTAATTAACTATGATTACAGAAGCAGGAAATTGATTATTACTGGTTTCCCAATGCACAGATCCAGAAAATTAAAAGTACATTTTGTTTTTTGTAGGATTATTTAAAGACTGTCCGTTGAAATAGTCTCCAGCATCACAAAGATTTAGGAGTTTTGTCATATAGCAAGAGAATGTGTTGTGTCTATTTTTGCCACTAATCACTACTCTCTCTGACCTTCAGCTCAGGATATATGATGTAAACGTTTTGAGATATATTTTAGTGACTTAAAACATGAAAGTTCAGTTGGATATATTTAAGCGAGGCTTCTGAACATTTTATAATGGCACAGTACATATAATGAGCATCATAGTAAATTTGCTGTTCTCTGCTTCAATTTAATATAACCTGCTTTACACAGCTTTATTAATGATTTTTAATGAATGAAGTCCGTATGGTGCTCATTATCGGCTTGTTCTTTTGTCCCGAAAAAAAGGCAGAATCCATTTATCAATAACTTGTGTGTCCTTTATAAACCTGAACCTATATCTTAAAATTAATTCTGTTCTTGGCTGATAGCGCATACGGAGAGGCTAGAATTGAATTAACAAGAGATTATCTTCTTTTTTTTTATCTCTAAAGAAACCATGTATCTTAGATCTTGACATTGAAGTTGCTTAAGCTATATTTGTTTTTTTTCCTTTTGCTTTTTAAAGTAAATCCATTTTACAATGAGAACCAGCTGAAGTCATGCTACACTGGTTTGACTGAAAAAAGGAATTATAGTCACAAAGGGGTTAGTTTTTTGGAACAACAGGGCAGGTAGGACTTCTTTTTATTTAAAAAAAAAGTTAATTAAATATCTAAGCCACAGAAGGGCAGGAACATACGGGGTTAAATTAAATAAGTGATTATGTAACAGGATTTGACGGATCAGAGGAGGTGACTGAATGTCAAAATGTTGGCTCTGATACTGTTTACTTTGTTGACAAAGAAGGATAAATACAGGTCACAGTTTTTGCATAGCCGGTTCTGTTGTCACTGCAGGTTGTGCATGCCGGGTAATTGTGCTAAACAGAGATCTGGGTTAGTGTTTAATACAAGTAATTAATTCTGATAAATGCGCTGTGTAGCTGTGCCTTTAATTTTTCAATTTAACAATGTCAAAACTCCAGGTGGATGGTGTCGTTCGTCCACAGGGAGGATTTGATGCTCACTAGTGACCTGTTGTGACCTGGTTGTGATAAATGCAGATGCGTTTATTGAGAATTAACAAAGATGATTTTACTTATTAACTGAAACATTAATATTTTATAGTTCAGTTATCTTTCTATATAGATTTTTATTTGAATGATGAGTTGAGAATCATTTGCAAACTAATTATTAAACGTTAATGAACTTACAGTTATTTTCAGAACCCATGAAATGACCTGGATGCAGCAGTCAAATAAAATGCACCCATGGACAGAGACAAGGTCAATCAGTGAGAGGGAGTTTGTGAACAACCCTATAATAAATACGGGGTCAGGAGTGTGGCTTTAGGTAAGAGCCTGAAACATTTTATACTACACTGAAGGAATATTCTTTTGCAAACGGGTTGGATGGGTCAGCAAAAATTGATATTTAAATTGTCTACTATATTAATTCTGTAATCATTACAAACGATGGTGGAAAGATTCCGCCACTCCTATGGCAAATTGTTATTTGGTTTTGTCGGGCGGTGTGTTGAAATATAGTAAAAGGATTTTGACAGTTGATTTAAACATATGCATCCATAATCTGATTACATTTTAGAGGATTGCTGAATGCAACAGCAAGTTTCTGACCCTGGTCTTTAACAGAGCTTGATAAACTGGTAGCTTTCCCCAGTCTTTAGCCATAACGACATAGCTATGTCACTGTTAGAAAGTCCAGGGTTTGGCAGCTGATTATCATTTTGTTTGACAGTGACCTAGCATTGAGCAGAATGAATGACTACTGGGCGAACAAATATGCAGTTTATGTATTAGAGATTATTTTGGTTGACATTGCTAACTATGAAGAGGGGAATTCCAGGTAATATATTACATTATCTTTCAGAATTCAGTAGGACTGTGTGATGTGTAACAGATTAGAATACTAGCACCAATATTCTTAAAGTGATATTGATCACAACAAAGTATTGGGGGATTGTGACATCAACTTTATAAATAGTCACACTAGTGATTCTACTTGATACTAGCTTACTATAAGATAAGATAAGACGAGATGAGATAAGATAAGATAAGATGTGATGAGATGAGATGAGATGAGATGAGATAAGATAAGATATAATGGTTCCCACAGTGGCTGACATGTCGGTGTACTCTTCCAGGCACATATCTTCTGCTGGAGAATATGCAAAATGAGAATTTATTGTATTTTTGACGCTGTTCCCTGCACAATTTAATTGAAATTATTAAGAAAATAGCATATTAAACATGAGTAAAAGTACTAAAATATTAGATGTAAATAAGAGGTAAACGAGTGAATAAAAAAATGATAACGACTGTACTACTGCACATTTATCTGCCCTAGAATTCATAGAATTCTATTTACATATGAAGGTATTGAATGATTTGAAAAGAAAGAAATATGACAAGCATGTCACCAGCAGTAGTCCTTACAGGTTGCAGCTTTTTCTAGCAACCAGTAAGGGATATCTTTTACATTTTTCTCATTCCCCATGTTTTCTGACTTTATCTATAGTGTCTGATACCAGAGTTTTAGGATTCTGCATTTACTAGAAAAGACCCAAGGGGTTTATAATGACGTATTATGCTGGGAAGAAAATCAAGTTGTGAATCACAGGTGAAACTATGTCAGAGACCATTAACCTTTCAAAAACTGTTCTGCACAAAGTTTGCAGTGCAGTGCAAGAAAAATAGACTCGCACTCAGACATACCACTGACAATGCGTCCCACCATTTTTATATCTGGTAGATAAAAAGAGAGGATGTCTGCTTATCTGGGTGACACCTGGGTGACACCTGGGTGACCAATGTCGCTGTCTGAGTCCCACCTGGAGACCGTGGGCATCAGGCTAGGCCCGTCAGCTGACAGGGTCCCTGCCGGGTTAGCGGCCTGGACCTCCAACTAGATCACATGTGAGACCATCTGCCCCCTCATGCTCGGTGCCATGCCTCGCCTTGCCCAGTACAACTTAGCCCTGCCAGACACAACTCAGCGCAGGGCAAAAGGGAAAAGCAGAGGGTCCTAATCCAGACCCTGTGTTATTCTGATGACATTTTTGCCTCTGCACAAGTAAAAAATAACATCAAAATTTCACTAAAGCCTCAGGCAGCTCATTTAAAATGTATTAAGAAAAAGTACAAGAAACAAAAAGGCAGTGGTAGTCAGAGTATCCCAAATGCAAAAAAGGAAAAGATCCTCATTTTGCTGGGAAGCAGACATAAAAGGAAGCATGAATTACCTAAACTATAAAGTGTGTGTCACTGAAGATAATTCAATTACAGAAAGATCAGCTAACAAGCTTTACTGGACACATGAACACTGTAAGAGGTTTTCACAGGCTTTCTTGCTGATGTTAATTAACCTTCAACCACGGATCAATTGTGGCAGCAAGATTTCCAACCTTCTTTCCTCAGAGCAGCAAAACCTTCTCCCTACCAGACCAAACCGGAAGCAGCAGTCTCTCACTTCCAAGAGAGAAATGCTATCTTAACTACATTAAATGCATTTTAAACAGCTGTGCTATGAATGATTCTTTAATCATAATAAGCTGCGTGTTTTGTTGAATAAGCTGTTCCTGAGAATTTCTTTCGGTTGTAGTTTTTGGAATTGCTTTCAAAATGGCTTTTATTTTGTATTTCTGGCTTGAAGATGTATCACAATTAAATTTAAGAAATCATAACGGTTCATTAAAGAGGCATCAAAACCAAAAAGTGAGTTCAAATTGTCAGCATCTTAATGTTACTGAAACGATCTTAATCTCTTCAATATCACAGCAGTGAATGTCATTTATTTAAACGGTGATGTTTTAATAATGCTGAACTCCATAAAATGCTTTCAATCCAGTGTTTGGGGATAACACCACCGTGTTGGGATATTCGTTGTACGGGGCATGCAGCACAATCAAATTGATGTTTCACACAATGCCACGGTATGTACAAAAAATAACTATGAATGAACAAGAAGGTAAAGACAAAAGTAGGACATCAGTATGTAAGTTACTAACTACTGGTGGCTCTTGAAACGTCTTTCTAGAGGACGAGTACAAACACAACAAACTTTTACATTAACCAATAATTCGACGTGAATTCAATGTGAGTTGGACGTATGGACGGAAATTGTATCCTAGATTGATCAACAATTTAATTTTCGCCTGGTAATCTATTCAGTTACCTCAAATAATAGCTGATAGCTATTTCCAATAGCTTTTCATTTCCATTTTTAACTGCTCAATCTATAAGCAAGGAGAAACCACTCTTTATATTTAACAAATTAAAATTCAGGGATCATAGCATTTTACCTGCTGCGAGACTTTAACACTGAGAATGTTGAGGCATTGCCTATATCAAGTGAATGAAACAGCGTTTCTTTTAAAAAAGAAGGAAAAAAAAGGAGGGAAGAAAAAGAACAGAAACATCGTAAGGGGTCACATTAATTCTTGAAGAGCTCCTCTTATATAACTTTGTTTCCAATAAAGGCCATGTCCCTGAACGGCTTTTGCTGTATTATATAAATAGTACAACATCAGAAAAAAAATCTGCTTTCCTTTTGCCTTATCTCCTTTCAAAATCATTTGCTAATTTAATGTCAATAATCATTTCAGCGGGTGCTAAAGCTGCAGCTCGCAGCCTGCATTTGAACAGTCTTCCTGCAAGCTGAAAACTCTTATCATGGTGGCCATCAAGCTTCATACAATTGCTCTGTGATGTGCTGGCATGGCAACAATGGGCCAGGCAGAGAAAGAGACGGAGTGGGTGGAGGGAGTCAGGTAGCAGATTAGAGTGAGGGCGGGGGGACGAGCAATAGAAAGAACATAATCCTCCTGTGTACAGTCTGCAGACTAAACCTGCAAAACAGTGACACAGAGCAGAACAAAATGTGGGACAGAAAGCTTGAAATGTTTGCTGAAAAATACTAACAAAAGCAGTGATTTAGTAGAAAAACACACAACACTGATCTCATGCAGAGTAATTGTTCTCTGACTCA
Source organism: Lophius americanus (assembly GCA_037951165.1). Classification (NCBI taxonomy): domain Eukaryota; kingdom Metazoa; phylum Chordata; class Actinopteri; order Lophiiformes; family Lophiidae; genus Lophius; species Lophius americanus. The sequence goes on from JBBDHG010000001.1 coordinate 5,880,197, forward strand.
AGAAACAACCCAAATGCCATCTGGACTAAATCAGCCAAGAAATTCTTATGTGGCTCACATTTAACACACTTTTTATCCCTGCAGGGCTTTGGTAAGCTTGTTAGTATGTCATTATGGAAGAGTGAATACTATGAGGATGACAAGGGAGTTTTAAAAAAGTACAGTTGTTTCCTTTAAGAGAACAGCTGTAGTCTGTTGTAAAGCTACACCCTATATAAGTCTTGAATTTTACTTCCAGTTAATCTCAGTGAAAAGCATACCCACAAGTCTTGTGATTATAACTGCGCACATAAGTCTTTTCATCATTGAAAGGATGCCTCGATACATTCACCTGGATGTTCAAACATCAAAAAGCATAATATTTGATCAGGATGAAAACTCAATCGCACCATCCTGTTCCAAGAAATTCTTGTTTGCGAAACAGGACCGCATGTGTGCACAAAATCCAGCCTCAGTCATATGTGAATGCTGCGACTAGATGTTTCATAATGTTTCAGGGCTGACCTGTAATGCCCCACATCAAACATGCCAGTCACTATACCTGGCAAAATGTTAATGTATAAATTGTGTGAGTTTCATCTTAAAACCATGCATCAGCACCTGAAATATAGCTACAAATAAACATCACAACAAGAAAGGTTCATGGTTCAAATCCACTTCTGCCCAGCCTTTCTGTGCAGAGTTTGCATGTTCTCCAGTTTCTGTGTGGATTCCCTTTAGGTTCTCCCTCATGTAATATAGGTGAAGTGGTGACTCGAACTAGCCTGTATGTGTGACTGAGCGCATGAATGGCTGTCTGTTCATATGTGTCGGCCCTGTGATGAACTGACTCTTCTCTTGCCAAATTTCAGCAGGGATAAGGTCCAGCCATGGCGACCATGAACAGTACAAGTGGTCACAGAAAAATGAATGAACAAGGAGATGCATAGAAATATGGTTCCTTCAGGCCCCATCCAATTTAGAATTCGTTCTAAACAGTAATTTTTTGACGCTGTCCATGGTGCTGATTCTGAAAACATCAGGGACTTTGGTGACTTCAGGACACACCTACTGGAACCAATCACATAGCACCTTCTGTTTATCTTTAACTTTCATCCATCATACTTTTCTTTTGATCACCTTATCCTAATCTTGTGACATCATAGGCCAACTGCACAGCACCTAATCTAAATTGCCGGGCCTCAAGTTATATCCTCCTCTTATATCTTCCTATTGCTCAGAAGAAGGCTCCATAAGCCAAAACGTTAGTCGAAGATGAAATCAAGAACTTAAACATTGGAGTATTTGATATCAATATACTTGCACTGGTTGTTTTTTGGTAGTGCCACAATTTTCCCCACGTTTTCATTATGGAGAATATATCAGATACGGATGCGTATGTTGTATAATTAGGTAGGTAGATGTGAGAGGTTGTATGGTATCTGCAAGATGACGCTGGTTCAACCACCATAGCAATAATTTCCATCTCTGATGCTGCTGAAGCCTGTCAGCTTTACAATCAGCAAGGACAACACAAAACAGATGCTGATTCTTATAAAACAATAACACCCAAATATACACCCGCATTCTCCCTCATGTGCACCCGACTTTACTGCACAGTGGCGTAGTGGTTAGCGCTGCTGCCTCACAGGAAGAAGTAAGCGGGATTTGAATCCCCATCCACCGGCATTTGCTTGTTCTCCCTATGTTTGAGTGGTTTATCTCTGGGAACTCCGGCTTCCTCCCACAGTCCAAAAACATGCAATACAGGTGAACTGGTGACCCTGACCCTTAAATTGCCCATAGGAGTTATTGTGAGTTTGAATGGTTGTCTGTCTCTTTGTGCAACAAATGAATAATTTAAATACATGTATGTATGTGGAGAAGACGCTGGCGTCGTGTGTTTGCCGCTTTTCCATCCGGACGTAGAATTTCTGCTTTTCTGTCCGGGACTATACTCTGTATAGCTTTTTTGGGTTTCTTGAAAATTGCTATATAATTATAACATATTATTATTATTATTATTATTATTATTATTATTATTATTATTATTATTATTATTATTATTGTGTTCCAGCAAAGTAGTTGATACTAACGACATGTTTAAGATTGCTTAAACATGTCTCTTTATGCAATCACTCTACATCACAAGCAGTCTCCAGAAGTCTTATGGTTTCGCCGTCCCTTTCAGGCCAAAGGTGTTCTGTCACATTTCTCCTTCAGCCCGCCATTCATAGGCTAAGAAACTTTAATTCTGCTCTCTTTCCGATCACACTCAGCCATTATTTCAGTCCAGCAAAGATTTGATGCCCACCTCAACGCCTTCACCCGCTGGACAACCTGGCCATCAACACCAAGTTCCATTCCTTATCACCGCCCCCAGTGTTTAGGTTCAGGGGGGGATATACTTCCATTCTGGAGTAAGGGATATCACTGTCTAAACTTTGATCTACTTCCTGCCGGGGCAAGCATAAACCCTTTGCTCACAATAGATTTAATCCGAATTCATTCTGATTTAAATAGTTTCATCTTGTCGGCTGAGGATACTGTTGTATTAGTCATATGGAAATTTAGGTTTGATGGCTAGCGACAGGTTAAAGCTAAACCAGAGCAATGGCATTTTATTTCTGGTTATGTTAATTCTGTCACTTCTGATATAGTCATCCCAGTAATGCCATCAACCAGTGCTGTGTGGCCACCAGACGCCTTATGGTACCAGGAAATGCATCAAGTCAAAACAGATCAAGTCACACTCATAGGATTAAGAAAGTAAATAGGGCGAGCTATCCAGAACCTAAAAACTGTGTTAGCACCTGAAAAATACATCTATTTTAGCCGACCTCCATCATTCTGGGCTGCCTGGGTTGATGCACTCCCCGGCTAGTCAGCACTCCCGGACTGAGCCAGCTCAGCTATTATTCTATGCCCAGAAAATTGAGTTTTGCTGGTCCTTTAATGTATACAAAACTGCATTTGCAACTGACTGAAAGATCTACGCTTTGTTATTCCCGACGGATGTCTGTGAAAATGAAAAGTCACTACAGGAAATAAACACATGGATGTCATCTAACCTCCTCAAACTAAACAGCAGCAAAACAGAGGTCATGGTTGTGGCCCCTAAGGCACTCCTCCGGAAGGTTGGAGACCTCCTCCTAGACGTGGCTGGTTGCTCCAACTGCCCATGCTCCGAGGTCTGCAACCAAGGTGTCATCCTGGACTCCACCCTTTCATTTCAATCACACATCAAATCCATCACAAAATCCACCTTCCTAAAGAACATCTCTCGTCTCCATCACTGTCTGACTCTGTTCCTGAGTCCCTCATATGTGTCTTCATCACCTCCTGTCTGGACTACTGTAATGGAGTCCTGTCCGGGGTACCCAGCAAAGCTCTCGACCGGCTCAAGTATGTCCAAAACTCAGCAGCCAGGGTTTCTCAACCGCACCAGGCCCTGGCAGCACATCACCCCCACACTCATCCCCCTCACTGGCTTCCTATCAAATCACACCTCAACTACAAACTCCTCCTGCTCACTTACAAATCCCTACATGCCCTTGCCACCCAGTACCTCACCGACCTTCTCCACCCCAAACTCCTGCTATGAGGCTTTGCTCCTCCGACACTGGTCCGCTCTCCACCCCCCACACCAGGTTGCGAACATTTGGCGACAGAGCCTTCCGCGTCGCAGCCCCCGCCCGCTGGAACTCTCTCCCCCCTGAAATCAGGAATTCTGCAACCCTGGACATTTTCAAAAAACTCCTGAAACGCCACCTGTTCTTAAAGGCCTACGATCTCATTATCCCCTCTACACATCCCTTGTTTTAATGTTTAATTATTAGTATGTTTAGACTACCCTCTTTGTTAAGCATCCTTGGATTCATAGAAAGGCGCTATAGAAGTCCAATTTATTATTATTATTATTATTATTATTATTATTAAATGCATTATTATTTATTATTATTATTGTTGCGGTTTCGGGAAGTCATTTTTTTTATTCTAGTCCATTCACAGAGGGAACCAGGTTGACCATTTTGACTCAATTTGGATTTTGGAAGCTTTAATGTTTTCTTTTGCTTGTTCAGGTATATGAGATGACAGGTCTTTGAATTGTTTTGTTCCAGGGCTGTGTCCCTCAGCTGCCCGGCTACACTGTGAGGGCAGACCTAAAAAAACACAGCTCCTCTCCCGTTGTGTCACAATATCTATTATTTGCTGAGAAGAGTGGCTTTACTTTTACAGAGCAATCATTTTAGATGTGTACGTGGTTGCAAAAGTGCAGGGACTGATGAGCTGATTGGATAAAAATAAAATTATATTTATTTCAGAGAAGCAGTCGGCGGTTGACACTCCACAGAACAATTTCAGACTGTTAACAAGGCCTAGACCAAGAATACTTCAATGCAAAATGTCACAGGACATCCCTTTCTACGCCTCCTTACTCTCCATCTCTTCTGTTCTGTGCTCAGCTCTCCAGACATTCAAGGGATTGTAGTTTCTCTCTTTTCATTTTGCGGACCGTGTTACTGCGTTTCACAATGTGCTCTGCAAGAGGGATAGTGGGTGAGCAGGAGAAGCAGCCCCGGCCATGTCCACAGAAAGCTGATAACCTTTCAGTCTTTCTTTTGTGCTCTGTGTGAAGAACAATCAGTGTTTATCAGCGTCAACTAGAAGTAAATGCTAATTCACTGTCATGCCAATAGATCAACAAGACTGAGAAAATCATAATCTTTCATTGTGATGGCCTGATATCAGCGAGGACCGAAGATTTTTATTGTAACATGGAAGCCACTCCATCTTATCTAGGAAATTAAATTAATTCCTGCTGTTGTATTAATGATTTGTGTTTTTCTAATTTATAGATACTGTAACATTGTTCTGGTTTTCCAAAGCAGCATTCCAACTGTATGAATTAGGAAGATTCTTCATAGGCCATAAAAAAATTTTTACGAGGGTATCCCAGTAGTGATTAGTATTTTTCCCCTTTGAAACCTATCAAACTCATTCTGGTCACATCTACATATGAAATACTGTATTGTGGTTTCTGCTGATGTAAAAAAAATGGGAATATTCAATAAAAAAGTCTCTTGGCTTCAATGGAAACTAGCATTAGCACTGGAATCATTTATAGACTGTGAACTGGTCTGTGAAGGTAACCACCTTAAGGCAAGTCAGACATGATGATGCAACAAGAACCTAGTTATGAGTTGATTTATTCCTGACTGGTGTGCATAAAAGGGAGAATTTAGTTGATTTTGCCAAGAAAATGTTAGCATTTTTAAATCACTCTCTTCTTGTGGGACTCTGATTAATTTGCTCTTTGCCATCTTCTTTTTCGCCCCTTACAGCACGAATTGTGCGAAGCCGTCAGTGGTGTGAGATGGCTCCGTGTCAGGAGGGTGAGGTCTGCAGTCTCCTGTTCAACCGATCCGGCTGGACATGCACCATAGGCAGTGGTCGCATCAAGACCGTCACGGTAGTTTACGAAACATGAGTTTAATATCTGCCATATGTATTATGTAAAGCTTTTTCAGCACGTGTAACACCCCCCCAAGCCCATAACACCTGCAGATGTTTAATAGTTACATTATAATCTACAGATTTAAGTCCTGTTATGTGTTTGTTCAAAACAGGATCTCAAATGCATCAATACAATGACTACATCAATGTAGTCATTTTATATGAAACGTTTGTTCTCCTGTAAGCTCATTATGTCTGAAAGCAGTGGTATAGTTTATTTCAGAAGACATGCAGGAATGACCCACCCCTCCACAATTGAATACAAACCACCAACAATAAAAAAGGATAGACACTGGAGTTGGGGCAATAAATGAGGGCAGAAATGAAAGAGCAACTGCTTTTACAGCGTAATAAACCGCACTAAAGCAGACAATTCATAGATGTTAAAAAAATATCAATTGTGCAGGGGCTGCAGCCTTAAACACACATTGTATAGCAACCAGGGTTTTAGATTTCAAACAGTGAAACATATAGACATATCCACGGCGAAGTATGCACATATGATGCAGCATAGTACTTGTGTCTGCATTCACAATTCCCCTGAATGGCAACATGTGCCCCAAAAAGTTAAAAAAAAAAGTCCAGTCCTGTCATCCTTTCTCTCTCCTTCCTCTTAACTATGAGGTTTAAACATTTTTGGATCAAAGAAGCTCTGCTTAGAACTTTGCTGAAATTAACCGAAACTTCAGAAAGTTCTATACACCTTAAAAATTCGAGGTTCACCTGCAAAGGAAAAAAATGTATAAATCGCCTTAAGAGAATCCACCATAAGAAAATAGCATTTTAAAAACCTTATATCATCGGTAAGATCTGGTTTGCATTTGAATCACGAAGAGTTCTCCTGGGTAAGAATTGATTGCGGGTGAAGTCTTAACTTAGTTGATCACGTGGTCAATTTGGTTTGTTTGACTGCTGATGAGGACAACCTAAAAACTTAGAGACAGATTTTCATGACACTTCAATCTAAGATAGGTATCGGGGATGGGAGCAAGTATCACACTTTTTAAAAGAATTCCCCAGGCAGAGCAGGAAATGGAAACTCTTTGTGTACTGCTGAGTTCCATACAGCGGGCATCATGGAATGATCTTCACAAAAATGTTATTATATTTCATTTGTCATTTCATCTCACACAGATTTTCATTTCATCTCACACAGATTGACAGATTTTATAGAACATGGGGGGATTGTTGGTCGTTTGACAGATTTGATTTCATTAAATCCTGGAGTCCATCCCCACAAAGAGATGCGTTTAGGAATGTCTATCATTTTAAGTTTTGACTTTTAAGCATTTTTTCTCAATATCTCAAACCATTTGACAGACTTTCATGAAATCTGTGTCGCCTAATCCAACAAGTGATTAGAAATGTGTCTACAAGTTTGGAACACTTTAAATTTTAACCATTAGCAAAGGTTTTCAGGATGCCCACCTATTACACTTGAATGAAAAAAACATTCAGCTTGCATGTAAAAAGTATGACAGAGAGTCTTGAAATTGTTTTGCAGGCAATGAAGCCATCAGCTGTATATGCTGGAGTGTCTTTTATCTTACTGGACTGAAACTCTGGACAGCATTCTAATTAATTAATAATTGATCATTAAATTCAATCGGGCCTTAAGATGCGGAAAATCTGTCCGATTGCTTGGCTGTCCCTGAACTTTACATGAATCAGTAGCATTTAAAGAAACCAGTATTATCAGAAGATTTACTCAGCAAATCCTGTGATATTACTAATAATGTGGATTTAAACATGAATAAGAACTGTTGTTGGAAAAAACAAGATATCAGAGATTATACATATCAATCTGTGACAAATTATAATAGCTGAAAACCATCTATGACCTCTGCTTGACTGTGTAATAGATTTAAAAGCACAAAACATTAAACTGTCATCATTGTATTGTATGGTTCCCCTATGGGGTTCCTCTTCCACTGAATGCAACATGCATTCATAGCAGCCAGTGCTGTAGTACTGACAAATATTAACGTTTGTTTGATTAAGGGGTGAAACACACAAACATCTGTTGAATTGTTCTTTTAGTTTTTGATATTAAAATATGGATGATCAAGGAAATTACATTATCAATGATTAAAAGCCATGAGAGGAAGTGTTATTGTTTCTGCGTGCTCGGTCAGCAGTGAAGTCACCATGGATACAGGTCTTGCTGTGGCTGTGTCGTTCACACTTTACCACTGGGCGAGTTCACACGGCACATACTACCAATACTAATACCATGTATGTGCCGTGTTTTTCATGTCATGTATGTTCACACAGTTACAGTATTTTCCCTGCCTGGTTTCATCCGCCCAGTCTCCTATCCTTCTCTCCACATGTAGTTTCTGCACATATTTTTCTCTTCAGTGCTGGTCACCGAATACCATTAGATTTTCTCTGTATTTTCCCTCCTTCACCTTCCCTTCTGCAGCCATAAAATCATGTCTTAAAATAGCTTCAGCTTCCTAAGTCACTATCTAAAACTACATGACCTCACACTGGGGTGTTAATGATGATAATGATTAAATATACAAATTATGTGAGTGAATAAATAATATACTCATATGAGGTTAATATCTTTAAAATAATAATTAATAGTAAAAGTTAATAATCTTTCCAATGGTAGTTGGTAGAAGACTCAGTTTAAAAATCTCGCTCTGGTTCATGATCCAGATCACCAACAAGATTTAAAGGATTGTTCTTTTGGCTATGCCCTACCTCTGTAGATGTTGTAGAATTTTGTCACCAAAATTTGTTATAGCATTGAGTAATCCAGCAAACAGATAGAATGACAGACAGAAGAGCAAACCAATGTGGCAAAAATATGACTTCGGAAGTGATTATTCTAACTGGTTAAAACTAAAACAAGGGTTTTGTCTAGGAATGAGCAAAAATAACGATAAGATTTCTGTGTGTGTCTTTGTTTAATTATCAATCTCAAAAATAGACATCAGCCTATTCAATGTCTTACATTAGGATAAATACATTCTCCACCTATAAAATAATTAAAATAATTTATAGAAAACACTGGTCTGGTTTTTGGTCGCTAGCTTTATAATTCCTTAAGATTAAAATAGGAAGAGTTACAACAAGGAATAGAAAAATAAAACCAAACATTTTTTTTACATTACAAATGATTTGATCCAAAAAATAAAAGAAATCAAGGACTAACTAAGATTAAGTCCTAATTATGCTGGTTCAGTTTTAGAAGCAATCCCAGTTATTATTTTCTTGATCCTTTAAACAGCCTCTGCAAAGTAGTGAGTTCCTATAATTTCAGATCCTTCTCTAAATTATTCGAAGAGGACAATACAATAGTATGCTTTAATGTACGCAGACTCCATAAATGCTGATTTTAAGACTAATACAATAACATTTGAAGAAAAAAACTATTCAGTAATAATATAGTGGCTAATATTTTACTTATTGTTAACATAAGTATATAAAGAAACTAGCATATTGTTAAGGATCAATTGCATTAGATGACAGGATAGAGAGAAACCTTGTCATAGAAAGATTGACCTTGACAAACCTCTGTGTCTCGTTGGTGAAATGAAAATAAATATCTGCGCAAATACGCAAATATCTGCAACAGGTGTACAGATGCCAAATTTAAGAGCGAGACAGAGGCTGACGGATGAAGAAGAGGGATGTAACTTACAGAGGCAGAGCAAGTGAAACAGCACAATACAACACGTTGATGTCAGCAAGAAATGACAGGATGCACTAAGCAGTAGAAGTAGCTGATCTTCGTCAGGTACCCAGAGCCAAGGGTCAACTTGTGGCTACGTCTGTTGATTTCATTCTCTTTGTTTTATCCCTCCCTCACTCGCTTTATCTCTCTTTCCTCCTATTCCTCCCTTCTTGCAGCCCTGGGCAGCTGCATAAGATTTCACGCACGCATTCCCATCATGCTGTAATCTACCTTGACAGCACACTTAGGTTAGTGTTTTGCTTACATTTACAGAAATGCAGACTGTGATCCGTTGCATGTTTACAATTAGTTGCTGCTGGGTTTCATTGGCAGCAGAGGAGGGGAGGTATCCAGAGCTATTTATTTTCAGGCCTTGAATGGGAGGGAAGCACATTTTGAAAGGTGAATTAAATCTATAAAGAGGCTTGATTTGACTGGAGTGTGGGCAAGGGGATGGAAGGAGAGTGAGTGAACAGGAAAGAGGACTTGTCTTTAATGGTGAGAGGAACTGCATTTATTTGGAATTAATCACTTAACATCAGAGCATTGGTTGTTAGATAATGTGGGTTTTTGAAAGCTGATAAAGCTTGATTGTACCTACTGTGCAGGCATGAGTAGATATAAATGTAACTGATTGGGCAGATAATGCATCTCAATGTGTTAATATCAAAACTTAAGATTTGACGGTTTGATATAATTTAATCAGAGAATAAAGAGAATGAAGAAAAGTTTAATGATTTATCACGACAGATGATGTGTGAAAATTCGTCTATTAGAAAGTCTTTGCTGCTCAGACTCTTCAGGGAGATTGTGATCGACGGGTTTCTGCACTGAGCAGCGGTATGGGATATCCCTCCTCTGGAGTCTGAATACTGGTGGTGGTTGCTGATGACTCTGCCGATGCTGATGAATGATGGAGTAATGGATCTGCGAGGAACAGGATGGACGTTGTGCTAACCAGCAGCATGAAAGAACTCGATGAATTGAGATAGAGCCATAATTTCTCAACCGTTGGTCCGACTGAGACCAAATCTGGTGCATGTAAATCGATTGGAGGTGATCTATCTTGTAAATATCATATTATATGTAAGTAGATCATATTTTACTAACTAGGGGAGTATTTCTCGTGGAAAAAACTCTTTTCTGTACATAACTGAAAAACTATTTTGTGGATCATTTTCAAAATTTATACCTAAATAAACATTATTGCTTGGAAGACCTGCATTGATTTTGGGAAAGATTGTCATATATTTCTGACACTAGGGGGAATTCTATTGGCAAATTTTTTCAGGTCATAAATCATCAAGCATTGGTCCAAATTTTGCCCACATTTGGTGCATATGACTCAACTCAAGGGGATCTATCTCGTATACATCCTGTTATACTTGAGTAATTCATATGTTAGTGACTAGGAGGAGCTGTTTTCCCCCAAAACTGTTAACCGGACATAACGTCCTATATAGTGCCTGCATTTTAAATTCTCCTCTGGTGTCTCCTCTGGTTGATTATTGTAACGCTGCCGATAATTTAACTTTTAGCAAATTAATCTCTAGCCTGATAATGGATTTTTTTTTCAGCTTTTGGAAATGGAATAAAGTTGGCTTCACCCTAATTATGTAATGCTATTCCATGTGTTCAGTCGCTCCACATACAAAACTCAATCCAAACACGATCAAACTGCATTAATAACTGGTTATAGATAAACGTAGAACTGTCTCAAAAAAATGTATTAAAGTTTTGGATTGCTCCTTGTCAATGATGAGCTTGAAACCCTATTGAATTGCTCTGCAGCATCTAATACTCTCATTTTGCGTATTCTTAACTTGCCTTTGTTTTATGTGTAGTTCATTTTTAAAAATCAGACACAGTTTATTATGAGATACATACAAAAGCCGTAGAAATCAGGAGGGGATGCGATACAGTATTTTGATTCTTTCACCATGAGAACATCCTCGGTCAATTTCAATTTTTATTTGTCCATATTACCATGAGTAAATAGCCGTTCCAGAGTTCCAGACGAGTCAGCGATCTTGTTCTACCCCAAATTTTATTAGCTGTTTCCTCAGCGATGCCTGTCAGAAACATTTGAGTTAAAGGCTTTTATTACAATGGCAAAGACAGAAAATGTAAGACAAAGGAAATCTGCCGTTTTATCCAGGATTAAACAGTTTCAAGAGGCCCAGCAGCGTCTGTATAATCCTGCTAACAGTCAGACGATTAAACAGATCCCTTAACATTTAAAGGTGCGGTGTGTAAAGTAAAAAGCCATTGAGCAGTGAAGTTCAAGATTGCAAGATATCGTACATATTGGCACACCCACTGCCATTCAAGAGGCTTGTCAACCGATGTTTTTCCTCTTTGTAAATAAATGTCCACCTTTTATTAAGTTATGTATTCTGTAAAATTAAAGGTTGTTTACATCTAAGAAAAAAAAATTGGTAGCCCTGTCCCTCACTGGGAGGAAAAGGTTTGAGAAGAAGAAAAAATCCTTTATCATATACAGCCATAACCATTACAACATAGTGGAATTATTTCTTTGAAGGGTCTTCGGGGTCTTGCTCAAGCTCCCTTTTGGGACTTGAACTGGCTACCTTCTGATCTTCTGATTGGAAGATGGCTGCTCTACCTACTGAGCTACAGCATCAGTGGGTCAAAGTAGAAAGATGGTTAAAGACTGAAACTTCCAAAAAGCCCCTCCAGCTGATGTCACAAGATCCAAGTGTGATTCTCCACAGTTGTTTTTTAATTTTTTAGATTATTCTTTAGAACATTAAAAAACAGATGAGTGTGAATCTTACTGTCAAATGAAGAAATCATGAAGAGCCGCCCTGTGCCTCCCCTAGAGAGAAACGTCACTGAAGGCTCCCTCCCTCTCCTTCCCTTCCCCTGAATTTTTCTAAGACGACCCAGTGAGCCTTGCTCGCACCACAGCAGAGTAAATAGCTAACTGAACAGACCCAGCAGTTTTACCTTAACCTCTAGACCTCGCCGTAGCAAGCATGAAGATCCGTTTCTATAATAAAAATAAATTGCTGAGGACAATCCAGTCCACACGGGGAAATCAACTAGTCGGGCCACGGACAGCTGCAAGGTTCTGTAGTGATTGCTGTGTGGAACAGAGACGACAGATTGAGCTTTGAGTCCATGATCCCGGGAAGCGGTGAGGTCCGGGTTCTAAAGCGGCTACTCAAAGCCGCTAACCTCCTTTCCTGTGAGGCTGTCGGTCTTCCACCGAGTTGAATCCCCAAGCCTATTTCCACCCCTCTATTTATCTTTAAACCTTTCATGAGTCTTCATGATTTCTTTGACAGTGAGGTTTGACGCTCTGTTGATTTTCCTTGTGCTAAATAATAAGTATGATCCTTTCTTTATCGGCAACAACTTGAAAACGCCAAATCTCTCCATAGAGTCAGCATCTGGTGAAAATCAGAACCAGCTAGTATGGAGATACAAAGCGCAAACTAACATTACATTTTTTTGGTTTTTCATTTCAGCTGATAGTACACCAAAACAAATATGAATTACTATTATTACAAACCATTCATTCAAAGACTGACTAAATTAGCATATTTAAGGATTTATCTTGTTTTGAATTGGAAAAAAAGCTCAAAAGGAATAAAAATCAATGAAACAAAGAAGTCAAAGTCGCATATTTAATCCAATCAAGAGTAAAATAATTGAGTAAAAGTCAGATCACATTGCGGGGTATGAACACCCTGGACCAACCAATTCTACCATAAAAATTACAGCAGAATATGAAAATAAATGTCTCCGTAAACCAAAACATGAACCTGATAAATTGAGATGATTAAGTAATCTCACTGCACAACACACACAGCCTACCTCTCCACAGCCTGCATTCCTGTGTCTGCAGTTTACGGTGGCAGTGCCAGGCCACATACTCCGATCTAACTTGCTAATGGAGATTTTATATGCAGCTGGAGCTCCCACTGCCAGCTAGCCATTAAGATGAATCACTCTCTGGACCCCCACCCCCTTCAAAACAAGCTAGCAATTTGTCTTCACTAGTGACTGGCTGAGAAGTCTACACTGGATATTCGAGGACAGTTTTGGAGGGGTGGGAGGCAGCGTTATGAGGTCGGACACATAGATATGACAAGATGTGTTGTTGTTGGCGGGAGAAGGGAGGGTGTTGATGGTTGAGGGGTGGTGAATGTATTTAGAGTGGAAATGGTTATTAGGTCAAAAATGTTGTCATGAGCGACAGACGGAATTCAAGACAAGAGATCCGGTGGCCAAGAGGGATTTTAAGCCTGCCTCAGTGCATTGGTAAGAGTTCTTTTGAGAGCAACACTGAGCTCTATTATGAGCCCTTGCTGATTTAGTGATGGTTTGAATTTGGAGCTGCACACAAAAACGATTATTTTGTAAAATAAAATGAGAATATATCATGACAGGAGGCTGGTCAATAGAGGAAGAGGAGGATGGTCCTCCTCTGTTTTAGAGAGGCAAGAGAGAGATCAAACTTTGAAATGAGTAATTACTTGAAATCAACCATTACCAAATTGTAGTATAATTTTTGAAACAAATTTATACGTCTTCTCTGGTCGAAATCCATTATTGAAATACAGATTAAGCTTCAACAGCAAAAACAATGGGGCATTTCAATGTGCTTCTTTTTTCATGCTGATCTGTTATTGGTATAATCACAGGGAATGATGCCCCAAGGGAGAATGTCCTCCTTAACCAAACAATAACCAGAATACAATATTGACTAACATTGTTCGAATGAAAATGTCCACATTTCAGACAAAATTTTGTTAGAAAGTCTGCTTCACTAATGAACCAGTTGTTCTGAGAGCAAAGATACAGTACTTGATCCTTTGACCAACAGTCTAGCCGGTTCATCAAAACAGAACTCTCAAAACACACTGGACAACTCAATAGGCAGTCTAGTCCTTTGATCATGAATATCATGAAGTAATGTGTTTTGCTAAATGAGCAAGAGCTGTGAAATGAACAGCATAAACCTACACAATACAATCCAGGGAGGCTTGCTGGCATCTGTGCTGCTGTAAAAAGGAAGGCATCATAACCAATTAGCGTTGCAGACATTTTAAAAGTATGCCATAATCTTGAGTTGCACAGCAAAAAAGGTGGACCTCTCTGAGAAATAGGAGTTAAAAGAGACGGTGTTTGAATATAAATTATAGAAATGCGATGCCGACGAGTGAAAACCACGCAGGAAAGCTGGATTTCCTGCATCCTATCAGAGTAAATGTTCTTTCTCCTTTGAGAAAGATGTAAAATACATGAATTAAGGATTTTTACAGAACGTTATTAAGTGGCACGTGCTTGAATCTCCATCCCTAAAGGCCTTTTTAGGAAAAGTGACCACAGAAGCTGACCTAAGACAGACTTCAAATGAGATTGCTTTTAAAAAGGGAATGCAGTTATTCAAGTAAGAATTTGTAATAAGAAAGCAATAAAACAAAACAGAACTGGTGATTCATTTCAACTTTCCTCCAACTGCAATTACATTTTTTTTCTACAATTTCCTTAATTATATTTGTTAGATGGGAGCTATTTCAAATTATAATAGTGGTGTATGGAAATAAAACAATTAAGTAACCATTTACATTCACTTTTTATTAGTTTGTTAAAAATTGAATATATCCCTCAGACAGAACGGGCATGGTCCCAATGTAAAGTCCCAATGGAAAGCATGTGTGAGAATGTTAAAGCTAATCCCACTTGCTGTTTTCAATTGCGGTATCACCAGTTACAACATGTGACTTGCACAATTAGTGTATCTTTTAGGTCAACTTTTTTTCGTAAAATGTCCTTTTGCGACTCCAGAATTAATATCTAGAACGTCCTTTAGAGCTTCTTGTAGACATATCTGTATTCTCAGCAGGATGCCATCTTTAGATAAATACGGTCTGGGACACTTTCATGAGGTGCTGCAGCTCCCACCAACAGCATTCATTTATCTTGAAAAATGCATATTGAAGTAAGTAAAATAGGATGCTTCTTGAATCATAACTCTTTGTTCTCAAGGCTGGGAAAGATATAATAAGAACTAGGATTTGAGTTAAGGAACGTGTTATAAATTGTCTTCATTCTAATTTAGTGGGAGATATTAACGAGTACATAAGGACCAAAGGACATAAAAGACAGGTTTGCACATTCGACATGCTTTGAGAAACCCTACAGGGTATTTTCAGATATTTTACATGCATGTAGTGCAGCATGTCTTTCAATGCTCTGTTGGTTTTCAGTCTATTTGTAGTTTAAATTATTAAATTCCTCACATCATAAATTAAATTCCTACAGTCGTGCACAAGGGATAGAATAGATTTCTGCTGCTTTGGGCTGACGTAAACACTTTTGCATTACTGCAGTGCTTTTCTCCCCTATTGTATCACTATGTGCCAAGGCAGTAACAATTATCTAAGACAAGTATGTTTGAGTCATTGTTTATCTAATGAGTTAAAAAGTACCATCATCCAAAGATCACACTTTTATGTTTAACTGGCGGACCTCCAACTGAGAACACCACCGTAATACTGAATAAGACAGCCTCTGTCGGATCTTGAGGGATTACAAACTGGGGCCGGGCTGCCTTGCCGTCTGATATTCATTTATAAAATGAGTAATGTTCAAACAACATGTCTGCTCCTGCCAAATGCTCAGAGAGCAGACAAAGACCACGTCCAATACACAAATACAGTCTTTATTTCAGTTTAATTTGCTTCCTCTTCTATTTATCAAGCAGAGAAGAAAAATTCACTCCTTGGGTTTCAACCCATCCGTTTGCCAGGTGCTGTGGCATGATCGTCAGTCATGTGGAGACAGCACGTGAACCGATGCAGAAAATATATTGAAAAAGGTCTGATTGATAGAACTTTTCAGAAGAAAAAGAGATTGCTAAGCCAAGCCCACATTTCCATTCCACTTCCATATGTGATATCTTAGAAGCTTACTTCAGGAAGCTTTATGATTCAAATTACCATTCTTCTGCTATTCTTTCTCATGACGTGAAATAGCAGCACACTACTTGTTGTGTGGTCTCTCTTCAATTGCCACTATCTATTAAAAGAGTATCGTTTCGCCTTTGCTGGGTGTTCAGTATGTCGCTGTGCTCTCCTCTCTGTCAGGGACTTGAAGCACGCTTTGCTGCCTGTCTCCCCTGTTAGAAGTTTTGTCATCGTCAGACTTTGAACAGCCATTTGGGTTTTTCCTTGATCAATGCTTATCTCCAGCGCTCCGTCTGGTGTGAAATTGACAGAGCCATAGGCCACATTTCAACAAGACTTCATAATGAGTATTTCAGAGTATCTGTGCATGTACGCGACAAGTATGCTCGAGACTGTCCTTTTTCAAAAGCTGACACATGTTGTACCTGCTGGATTTTGTTCATGGTTTATTTATTTTATGCGATCAATCAAATTTTTTTGAGACTTCTGTCGAAAAAAAACATATTTCAATCAATCCATTTACTGTAGCTGCTTTTCCCGTTAAGGGTTCCGGGTGGCTGGGGGTTACACCTTGAACAAGCTGCCAGTTCATCATATGCAGAGGGAGATGGGTTGAGGGGCGGGGAGCAGCAGGTAGGTGGAGAGACCTTAAGTCTGTACATGCTGTGCCCTGCTGCCCCTTCTCCCACTTCTGGGTGTGGGATCCGTCCCTACAGGCAGAGGGCTATCCGCTCAGAAACTAGAAGGGCGCCCACTTCAACAGGCTTAATTGACGCACACTTTGACATTTTAAATGACATGACTTAAGGCATGAGTGATCAAAAAAATTATCCACATTTTTTTTAGCGAGAGACAGCAGTTCAAAATCTGATTGGACGTTAAGGACGTTAAGTTTTTTTTGGATGAGTAGCAAGGTGACAAACACAAAAGGAACCATTTACCCTCTCATTCAGACCTAAGGGTGATTCAGAGCCACCTGTATGATGTGGTCGTGATCTGGGGGAGGAAGCCAGAGTACCTGGGGAGCAACCATACAAACACAAGGGGAACACACAAACTCCTTACCGAAAGTCAAGCCCTCATTAATCTCATTAATCTCGCTGTTGAAAACGGCTGTTTGCTGAACCAAACAGCTGTTCTCAACAAATAATCTCTGTTAAATGCATTGTAACACACAGAAGAGCGTCTCTACAGAGGAAAAAAGAAACATATGATAGGCACAAGAATGCTGTAATTCCAAGTGTGACTGGGGTACCCGAGAAACCATGAAAGATATCCTCCAAACACCCAGAAATCAATTGTTGATCAAGACACTTGTGTCCCTAACGACCCACAATGGTGCTGGGTGGTCAACTGTATGTGACACATGTGACCTAAGAGTTGAAACATCTTCAATCTCAAAAAAAGTCTGGTTGTTTCTAATTCAACCTTCAAGAAAGATGAAGATATTTCTTGTAGGATTTGGAGTTTGGAGTCTGAAGGAAAACAAAGCTCAAAGGAGAAAGAATATTTATCTACCTTGCCAGGTGGCTACAATCACAACTTATTGCAAATGTTGTATGGTGATTTTTGTTTACAGTTTATTATGCATTTGAAGATGGGTTGTTTCCTAAACAATTTGTACCCTGCGACATTGCTGCTTTTACCTCCTCCCCCAGAAAAACAAGAAATCAAAAAGAAAACAAATGAAGCCAGATGCTTTGTTACCAATATTGTTTTTTTGTTCCTCTGAGACAGCTCTGGTTCCCGAGATCTGATGGTTTTGTGCATCAGGCTCATACTGTGGACATGATGGCTCCACTCTAGTGCTACAGGCTACAGTTGTGCCTCATTACTACAGCATTGGCTGGTAATGACGGTGACCTCTATCAGCCTCAAGCGGATGAAAGCAACTTGTCCTACAACTAGTCCTGTGCAACATGTTAATGGAGACCCTGAGGAAAGATTTGTATGCCTCGGGCCAAGGGAGGCATAGTTGGCACCTATGTTTGTGCATCCATTTGTACAAAAAAGGGAATGTTCTCTCCACGACTTCTCAAAAAACTGCCTGACAGAATAAGGACCTAAAGGTTTGTATTTAATAATCCTTTTTTTCAATGTTCCTTTTTTTTAGACATCTTCGAACTCAGGCTATTTTCAAGTCGGATGGGTCACGTTCGGCTTAGACAGACATTATGCTCAATTCACATCAGCATACAGTGAGTTTATCAATTAGCAAGGGCATTTGTTTCTGTAGTTAGTTACTGCAGAGGTGCTACAGCATCCATCTTCATAACGTCTGAGTGGGATGCTAGTGGACTGTTGTTTTTTCTTTTCTTTTCAGATATTTCAAACATTGAAGCAAATAACAATAGCAACTAAGAAAAAGGGAAAAATCAAATACAACACAGAACAAGACAGCCATCTCCAGACAAAAGGCACACAACAGAGGCAAAACCAATAAATCACATCAAATGAGCCAAAACCAGCCGTTCAACCCCCCAACAAAAAATAATCCATTCCAAGTTTGAAACAGGACGTATCTCATGGAGTCAGCTCTTAAAACATTGGCTGGACACGGTCACTCTCATATAGAAAGAAATATTCATTTTTTTAGCTGCATGCCTGGCTTAAGAAGATGCTTTTGATTTTAGGGGATCCTGTTGGAGCAGTTCAACAGGATGGTTGAATGTTTACATTATATTATATGGCAAAATAAGTCTGTCTGTGATCCCTCGGGAGAACTATATCTATCACACATGTGAGAGATTCAGGCCCACCCCTTCTTATACCCTGAGTAGGCTCTTGTGTAGGGCCCCAGCGTATATGGTCGCACGGTGTCAATAAAATTTGAACCGCAGGTATACAGCGTAAATCCAAGACTCTGAACGAGTCGCTCGTCTGGTCCGGGGGGAGCGAGAGAGAGAGACAGAGGCATTGAGTCAGCTATACTGTTTAGTTTTGGAGTAATGCAGTCTGTGTCCAGATTGACACAGAAGGAACCTATATTTTGAGTTCATATAACAGCAGTGTATACTAGACAGTCCTCTCGCAGTTCATCTGACACTCCAACACCCAATTCTTCAGCCCAGGCCTCCCTGAGTATCACAAAGACAGAGACAAAACAGGATTTCAATCGCCCTGAGTTAGGCTAAGAGAGAAGTAGATCATAAAATACGTGACTCTTTGGTTTGTGTGAGAAATCAGGGAAACCCTCTGGGAGGAGTTGCCATTACCTGAAGGTTGAGATAAATGTGGTTGAAGAAACAGATCTCCAATAAAGAACAGAGATCTTTATTTCCAGTCCAAAATGTGTCAAACATCAGAGCTTGTTTGAAAAATGTATTGTGTGCAATAAGACTGTATGGGGGCCTTAGTCAGACGAAACTTATTTTTTTATTTGATTCAATATTCACAGGGGGTTTATGAGAATAGAAATATTCTCAAGTAGTTTGTAAGAAGTCTGTGCTCGAGAGAAGAGCAGTGTTGGGAGAAAGGCTCTTGAAACTGACATAGATTTGATTTTTAGCCAGAGTGGAGAGACAGTCGGCCAGTCGCATGTGAAGCCCCATTGCCAGAAAGTGGGAGCCCTCTCATTCATGCACAGGTAATAATGGCCAAACACAGGAGGCCTGAGCCCACCACTGTTTACATACTTCTGTACTAGGGCTTTGGAAAATGGAGAAAGTTTATCTGCTTAGACAAATGAGAAAAGAGAGAGACAGGTATATTAATGATGTGACGGTTTATCAAGAGGGGAAACAACTTCCAGTGGTTGCTCTTAACTTTCCCTTTGTCCATGTCCACCAAGGAATTTCTGGAATTTGTGGTTTCAAGTGCTACCTAGAATGCATTTCTGCTTTATTTCTTCCTGAGTACTGCGAAAATAAGGTGTATGTTGTACCTGCAGTGGCTTTCCTGCTCAGGTGTAACGGTTTCTTGGAGTTGTAATGCTACCTTGGCTGCAGATGTCATTTTTCTTTCATGCTGTACTGTAGCTTTAAATACCTTGATGATATGTAAGGAAGTTAATTGAGTCACTTAATGTTTTTGCCAGTCTCCTCTGGCGTTCTTCCATGTAGTGCAACTAATTTGAACTTTGAAACTAAATCATTTATTCACGGTGTTTGGTGTTTACAAGTGATGAGGAAACAAGGACAGCGACAAACTCCAAATGCTTCAATTTCCATAAGCAATTAGCAAAGAGTTTACTCCCTGCTTTCTCTCTCCCTTTCTCATTCCTTGTCAGGGAATCTTTCTCATCCCTCGTGCCATGTGAGGACGAATATGTATTTGCTGTCCTTGGACCAGACGCCCGTAACAGCTCTTACTCTTGCAATTTGTCCCATTGGGTGAAATTCACCTTGTTACCCTTTTAATTAGTAAGAGCAGTTAATAGTGATCGCCCCCTCTGCTGCCTCAGCACTCTACCCCAACTTCACAAATCCCTTCAATCGTTAGTAAATAGCTCCACTGACCCGGGGATTTGAAGAAGAGGAGGGTGTCCAACTATATGAGCTGCACAGAAGGGCCATTCATGATAGCAATTTCAGTGAATCCATATTATTATTATTATTCTTTAATGAAAGGTCTGTTGATATTCTTACCGTTCTCTCCTACTTGACATTTGAATGTATAAAAACGTCTATGGGAAGCTAAAAATTTCCCCTTTTCCTCTCTCTCAATCCTTCCTCCTCAATAACGAATGTATTCAAAAAGCTAAGGGTTTGCTCGGTAAATTATTGTATGCCCTTATAAGCGTTTTCTAATCCAGCCGTTCACCCCCTGCGCTCATTCTTTTTCTTGTTTTGATTTAAAGATGCAGTGGACGTACTTAGCATTTAGATGACATGCTGCTGGAGATTTGCGATGGATCAGCGTCTCTTCAGAGGACTGAATTTCTTTGAGGGCGCCGAGGCCGGTAGGCTGGCTAGAAAAACAGGAGCAGCAGAGTGCAGGACAACGGGCCAAACAACCAATGGAATACCAAGTCTGCAGATAGCCTGGCAGATAGCCGGGGGGGGGGGGCTGCTGGGAATGCCAATATGCTGCCCAGACAGCCGTCTCGCCTTACTCCTATGATTGGTTAAACAGACCATTAGCTTCCTGATTATGATTAGCTGAGTCATTATCTTCACAAAAGTGGCTCATTCACCAATATTAAAAACGCGAGGTGGCCGTTTTCCTCCTTCGATCAAGGGGAAAACAGCATGTTATCATGCACTCTTCTAAAGATGAACATAGGAGGCAAGAAGTTTTTGTTCACAGAGACACAAAGCGGAACAATGTTCACTGCCTTGCCCCAAAGCTAATGTGATAAGATTTCCTATCTGTGTGATGCCATTGATGGAAGGAGAGCCTTTCACTTGTTAATGAGGATGATGAGATGCCCATTACTAGCTCGTATTTTTCTCATTGAGGAGAGCGCAGCGTCCTCAGAGGTCATAAAAACTGGGAGGGGGGACAAAATAACCTTCAGCTTCCCTTGTCTCTCCTTAGATATAATTGGAAGATGCGCCATCTGTGCTTTTTAAGAGGCATATGCCATTCTGTGTCCACAGTAGAGTTGAATAAAGTCTGGTTCTCGTTCTCCCTGAACAATTTTGAACTCTGCTTTTCTTTTCCAGCCTTTGCCCAAGGAACCTTCGTAGGATGCTGAGGAACATGAATAATATGTGAGTTTTGTTTAATTACATGATTTAATATTGTATAACCCTGCTTGCTAAACAGGTCAAAGCAATGCCATTTTGATTTGATTACAGATTTTTGTAGAAATCAGGAATAATGATGTTCTTGAAATGTGATTAACAGGAGAAGGCACCAATAAACCCCTCAAAGGTCCAGTGCAGCTCCGGCCTGTAATCCACCATCAGTATCTATTCGTCGTGCATGACATGCATTATACTTAATAATGTGCTGTTAAATTAAGATCAGGCAGTCACTTTTATGTGTGTGTGCAACCACAAAAAGGAAGAAGAAGTGGTTATTTGAAGTTTTGAAACGATGGAATCTAAAAAGTACTGCTGTTTTTACATCAAAGGGAGAGACTACTTCAAGTGCCAAGGCTTTCTTAAAGGAAGAAGTTTAATTTTGCCAATTGTCCTTGAGAGAAACAATTTAAAAACAAAGGGTAACAGAATCTAAATTTTAAAAATGTATTTCCAAGAATATCCCAATAACAGAGTTCTAAGATGCTTGTCCTACATTCCTTCAAGTTGGAATCTTTAATCAAACTCAGTGGGTAAAACCCACGCCGGGAGCAATTTAGCTTGACCCTGCATGCATTTTAACATCACTTCCATAAACATTTTTCTTTTCCCTGAAAAATATCATAATCTAACTACGACTGACCTGGAATCCTCTCCCAAGAACATTGACCGGGTGTTTATGAGCCTCTCATATTCTGCAAAACAACAGACGATGGGAATCTGCATGCTATACGTCTTCTGACAAATATTCTAAGATTGATTTTCCATCTTCCACCAAGAAAACAAAATGAATCACGTGCAATTACCAAGGAGCGAGAGAAAGGGAGAGCGGGGGGGGGGTTACATTGGATGCATCATAAATATGTATTTACCAACTCTGGGTATTTGCGCAATTTTGTATGGATTTTCCATCTCATATTTAAGTGTCTGAATGATTTATATGAGCGGTCCTGGGTGTCACATTTGTCCACTGTCACCTTGGATCATAAATGTATCAACATTAATGGGATTTTCTATATAACATATTCATGATAGACTAAGATTATCATTCAAATGGATTTCTTGATTATATTGATTGGCTAAATTAGGTCATTAACTTCCGATATTCACTGGAGGTAAAAATCATCCTATGGGGAAAGTAATTGATGTTCACCTTGGAATCATTCTCTGCAGGATTATTCAAGATTATTTAGTTAATACAACCAATTTGCGTAAAGAGGAGCTGAATGATTGACTTCAAATTCGGCTGCTTTCAGATGTGGGATGAAAATGTAATTGCATATGTGATACAATATATCAAATGTTAGTTATGGAGTTGCATCTACCCAAAAGAGGATTGATTTCCCACCAAATGTTAAATTATCAGGTTATGTAAAGGACAGAAAGACCTTAATTTACAATACCGTATTTTTTCCATAAGACAAAGTATATGTTAATTATTCATGCCCGATACACAAGGCACATGAGCGAACTGACTAATACTGATCAAACTTCTTCTATACACTCGTTTGCTTGGTAATGAATTCCTCAGCTTTTCCCGCTTTGGTTCGCTTCGGCTTTCAGTGACGATTTGCAAAATAGTTTTCATAAAAAAACTTGCAGAACTATTTTATTAAATTTTTTTGTTTGTTTTTTTTGCTTGGCCCAATTTCCCCATTCGAAACTAGGACTACGCTCAAATCCCCAGTAACAGTAAGGGGTTTTCTATGAAAAACCCCAAATCCCTGCATTCTACAAGTAATTCCCCTGATTAAACTTCTCAACTTAAATGTGAAGATAGGTCTGAAAAACAGTGTTTTTCGTAAAAGAAATTTTAAAAAGAGTTTGCCCCTACAGGTTCAAATAAGAAATATTAGAGTGAAATATGATATTTCCAAGATAGAGCTCCTCAAGTCGATTCATATGCACATAATTTGGTCTAAATCGGAACAACGCAAGTTATGTCTGAAAAACAATGTTTTTGTAAAAATCTCCACCTGAAGTATTAAATATTAGCTAAAGACACAAGAACGATACTATATCTGGACAGAATATACGGAACGGCATGCAATTATGGCAAAATGGATTTCAGCCACGTACTCTTTTGACATGCATTACAACCCCACGTCTCACCAAAGACCAAAGTCACTGGTGTTTCCCACTGAGCTGTCAACTCCTTGACCCATTCAGTTATTTTTTCACTTTAACCTACTGTATTAGCACACTGAACCCAAAAACAAGTAACGATAGGAAGGCTGTGATAATGCAGGACTGATCTTAAAATCCAGAGGGTCAAAATTTCTTGAGAAAGTTTCTAGTTTTAATGCATATTAACACTGAATCTAAACCGTCACCCCTTAGTTTGGTAGTATTGGAGTTATATATGTTGCAGAACCTACTAACACTGCTATCATGACTTCTACATAAATGCAGGTGGCCCAACCAAAATTTTCGACATTTCTTCTTGAAATAGGATGGTGTATCTCAACTAATGAATTGCACCGTATCTCTGACAGAAAGACCAGCATTTTTTGATCTTAATCTTTTTTATATTTTTTATATTTTTCCACAGGTTCACTGACATCAATACAACAAAAGGAAAAGAGGTTAATCCCTAGAAAAATTGTGTCCATTCACAGAGGCTCCCAACCTTTACACCAGGAATGATCTTCAAAAAAAATCTCCTTCAATCTCCACATGGAAAGACTCTGGGCAGAGACTTATAAACACTCAAGTGTTCAGGACGGTACACCGTTTGCATTAAACTTTCATGGAAGCCTAATCCACTGTAACATAATGGTGGGATATTCAGTCAAATATATTCCGTTTTTGTCTTCAGCATCAACGTAACATCTGCATCAGATTTTTCAGACACACACAGTGGCTTTATTTGGACTTGTTAGAAGGCTTTTCAAAAGCCTGCCCCTTCTTTTACTATAGCTGCTATTTCTAACCAAGTTTCTGTGACATTGCAGCCATAGAGCCGGGCCATATCGTCCACTGACTTTAAGTCTTTAACACACTTGGTTTGATGAAAGACTAGCATCCAAAATCTCCGTATACATAGACGGGGCTGCCGTGGCTGCTGTGACAAAAAGTCTATGGAACAGACCATGATATGAAACATTGAAATTTTGGAAAACTTTTTTGTTATTTTTTGTGTTAAGTGTTGCCAACATGGACTAGAAGGGGTAGTTTTTGTCATTGAGCCTCACATATCTCATACAGGCCACCAGGAGCATCCAGCCAGTGGACCATTGCCTCATTTAAATGGTCTATACTTGAGTGTGAGTGTGTGTGCACATCCAGCGATACACTGTGAAATAAGTCATGTCCGATGCATTATTCATACTCTTGTAAATCTTTTGGGAAAGGAAAAATGTGCATTTGTGGTTTTAAAGATGATCTGATTTGAATATTCACAGTTCAATCCTGGATTTGCCTTTAATTTCTTGTCTTTAGAAAATAGAGATATTTATATGGGGGAGGGCGGGTGTGTTATGGAAACTGGGAACGGATCTGCAATGTGTCACAGTTAGATTCTGTAATTAAAATAAAGATAAATTCTGTAATTAAAATAAATTCATATATGATTAAATGTGTTCAGAATACTTGTCCAGACTTGATATATTTTGATATGAAATATTTTAGCTTGATTGTAGATGCTTGATATACAATTGGAAGCCAGTCGATTCAACCCCCTTCTTATATTAGATTCACAGGCAAAATATACCATTTATATATATTTTCATGTGTTTGCGATCCTTGGATAATATCAACAACAGTGTCACAATTATTCAACCCCATGAATATTATTCCTCCTAAGAGCTCACATTTGCAAATCAGTTGTTGAGCCCTAAAGTTTTTTACTTAAGCTTAGCTTTACATACGGGAACCCCAATGCATGCACCACTGTTCATCCAGACACACGAGATCAGATCCAATACGCTAATTAAAAAAGCTAACTTTTGGGCATATTGATCAGCACTAGGTCTGGAGGAGGAAGAACCTGCCTACAAGGAAGCATGGCAGTGGTTCAGTGATGCTCTAACGATGCTTTACTTCTTCAGGCATGGGAAACCTGCAGAATGGAGAGGTTAGGATGGTTCCATCAAGTATCAGGATAGAATCATATCAGATATCAGAAGAATATGACTCTCCATGTATGAGGAAGCTGAAGTGTTGGCGTTATCGGACATTCCTGAAAGGACAGCCATCCCAAGCAAACCCCAAAGTCCACCGAGGCTTGGTTTGAAAACAATCCAACATCTGTCCGGAGTGGTTTTCAGTCACCTAGGTTGAATGTCATAGAAAATCTCTGATGGGAGTTGAAGAATGAGGTTGTAACATATACTGCACATACTCATGAAGAATGGGCTAAGATCCCTATGAACACTGCCAGAAGCTGGTTCTGAAAATTAATGTTGTCACTTAATATAGCATTTTGTATTGTAATTGAAAAAACCTAATGTAAAATGGGGGTTATGTCATTTTTCTTTTTCATTTTCTTGTCTATAATTTATGAGTGGGGGAGAGACAGAGAGAGGGGAATGAGCAGGAATACAAGAGGTAGTCATAATAGCATGAACACAGGAAGATATAAGAGAAACAATAAACTTGTCGTCTCTCTCAAAGGCTACAGATTGTATCAAGTATTAATTTTTATATATATCCGCAGGTTTTATTTAAATGTTTTCATATTAAAAAATTGTGTATATCTCCAACTCAATGTATGCGTTTGAGGCTGTAATGAGTTTGAGTCTGTTTCTGGGAGATTTGGTTTCTGCTTTCCGGGTCAACAGTGGTTCTGTGTATTGAGATAACACCAATCTCCACGTGATCCCATAACTTTGATTAAATACTGCTTTTATTCATGGCTTCTTTGATTTGCACCCTTCATAAACAGCTTGTCCTTTTGATTGAGTCAATGCGCTAAATGCTGTTGTAGCATGGCAGCAGCAGAGCAGACCTGGTTCTACATACAATCTTAATTAAATTAATAAATAGCAGACAAAGCAAATATCTTGAATTCTTCCTGCAATTCATTTTTAGTGTGCACAAATTTGTATGATATGTGAAGCTCTAGAAAGTTAGCTTTAATACCAGTCCGTATAAAAGAAATTGCTAGCACTGAACTCTCAGTGGGAGGGATTATAGGGTTGCAGGTTGGGGGAGTTTGTGTCTCTATATAAATAGTGTTAAAGTTTCAATTATTTTATTCTGCTTCGCCTTTTTTTAACAGACGCTTCGACTGAAAACCACGAAATGGCAACAGAGGTTTCTGGGAAAACATGAAATAAATGAAAAAGTATATCCATTTCAGAGAAAAGCTTTTCATGTGAAGGCAAAAAATTAATATCTGTATTAAATGTAAAATAATTTATACTACTGCCAAAATGTATAAAAACAGCTTCAAGTTGCATTACAGTCGACTCCACAGCCCTTCATGCGGGGATTCATCTACAATGTGGTTATTGAAAAACACATAGGACATAAATTGCATTGTGGAGTGTGTTATTTTAAATATACCAAATATTTAAAAAACAAATTTTGTACTGGGACAATATTCTCCTTCAGTGGAAATCTTATTCCACTTAAATTTGGGGGTAAAGATGATTTTAAAATAAGGAAGAAACTGTTTCTGATAAATACTGAATCTGTGCAGGGTGTTACATCAGAAATATGCTGTTATATGGAAATTATTCTCACCCCTAGGCCAATCAGAGGCATAAGTTGTCTATTACCGTGAAATAAATGTGTTATATTGATATCAGAATTGAATTTACTCTTCTTATAATCCCATGATGATTTTGGCAATACTTGATCTGAATAATGTCCTGGGAAGGTTTTAAGAAAGGACAGGTCAAATGAAATGAGCATTTTAGATTTGAGTTTGAATAATTTCAAATTAACCAATTAGTATTGAGGTGTTTCAAAGCAATCCCTCATGAAACACAACTCAGCATTAAAAACTGTCTTAATACCATTCTCCTTAAATTTAGTGCCAAGTCAAAGAGCTGTATCCTGGAAACCTTAAAGCAACCAGAAGGAAACAGCAGACCATGATTCCTATTGTTATTATTGATGCAGAATGATTATTGCCAGCCATAATGTAAAAACATTTTGATAAGTGTGAAAGTATATCATAATTCGGAATAATATTCCAGGAATATTATTCCAATGAAGGAACACAATTATCACTTCCAGAGCAGAACGGTTTTCTCTCTGTAGCCTCTTCTGTTTAACAAACACCGTTTTACACGTGGAAAAAGCGTCGCTCTGGATTCATACTGTGTGCCGGAATCTGCTTGGATGAACAGGAACCCATTTGCAGAATATGTGTTATTTATTTATTGTTACCTCCACCAAGAAGGTTGTGTTTTCACCATGTCTGTTTGTTTGATGTCAACAAGATAAAACAAAAAAAAAATGACTGAAAGGAATTCCAAGAAACGTTTAGGAGGATGGGGCTTGAGCCGGAATGGTGCATATTACATTTTGGTGCAGATCAGGTGTAAGAGGCCAGGATTCTGTTTGTTGTTTTTTTTATTATGATAACCTTTATTTTATGTAACACCTTCAGAAACAACAGGACAAACAAATGTAAGACATAGTAAATGAAGAATTACTAACCATGGGGACAGAAATAACAGGCTATGCAGTGGATGATATAAAACAAAAAGATTGCAATGCAAAAAAGAAAGATAGCCAATACGAACTAACAGAATAAAAACCATTGAAGCAATGAAAGTGATAAAAAGACGGTATCACTTCCTAGAGCTAAAATCAACGAAAAGCAAAAGGAATAAAAACAATAAAAGAAGATACAAGATAAAAAATAAAGGAAAATGAAAGAGAAATAAATGTAAGCATTGTAATACATGTGAGTAGGAGGGGATGACTGAGTCCATTACTTTAAATAAAATTCTGGGATTAGAGTGATTTGTTAAAATTACATTAGATACAGAATGAGGCTATAGCATCTTATAATGATTTTTCATGTAATCTATCCAAGTGCTAAACAAACCTGTTTCACAGGTATGGTTAAAAAAGGAGACACGCTCCTCTGTGTTCAAATCTGGATTAAAAGAAGAGAAAGATGCAACAGTAAAAAAACGAAGACAGGAAAACAGGAGTACATCATTCCCATCCTCAGTAAAACCTTCAGGTGCAGTGTGAACGTGCATCTCAATGCACTGGAGGATGATGTCATTGTCTTTTTATTTTGCAATTTTCTTTCAAACCCAAAATACAGCAGATTGCTGGCCGGGGCCTATTGAGGATACAAACACACACCTGAGGCTACGGGTAACTTCCTTACCACTGCGCCGTTGAAAAGCAACAAAGTTTAATGAGATATAATACATGTCTATGAAAATGAAAATAAAAATTTATAGATCTATTAGCTTAGCTTAGGATACCGGTGATAATTCACCATAAAGACTTATGGTAGTAGGTGAACCGTTTTAAGTAGATACTTAAAGGACAAACAGGTACATGCATAGAGTAGTTGGCCTGTGGGATACTGGAATTTAGTATTAACCTGTCATCCTTCACATTATTAGTGAAGTTGGCAGTTCTATTTTTTTTCCTTCTTTAATTTCTTTCAACTGCTGCCCAGACACCTGCATGATTGACTTGCGGGAGATGTAAGTGCCACTACCTCATGAAATCTGTTTTACCACCCTTCCAGCTAACAATGAGGCAGCGACAGCCCATGCCTGATAAGCCGCGCAGCACTTGCTGCAGAAACTTCTCCATCAAAAGTAGAATACAGCCTTAAGGTATCTGAACTCTGAGCAGTTAGTGTACACAGAGACTTCCAAATATAATTTTTTGTCCCTTACTCCCAGATAGTGCCATACTCAGATCTGCTTAGGTGAAAGTATATGCAGCGTGAAAACCTGCAGTTCCCACTTGACACTGATGGCTGTGAAAAACAGACATGTAGCTGAATTAAATGTCTTTCACGCCACTGGGTGATTTCCTATGAGGGAGGAAGCAGGCAGAATGATATCCGTGTCATCTGAAAATGTTTCTACGCTGCAAAGCTTCTCAGTCCAGGCCCTGTGCAGTTCCTCCACACTGAAGGGGAGTCAGCCAGAAAGGGTTTGATGAAGGTATAAAATGGTCGTTTTGCTAAAGCACCACAAGTTAATTCATCAGTCTCCAAGGGTCAGGCGACGCTCTCGTGGTTGTGAATTTTAATGTTGTTTTTTATGATCTTAGTAAACTCTATTTTCCTCTCAGCGTTCATGCAGAGGAGCACAACATCCTCCATTTGGCTCATTTAGTGTGTGAAGGAGACAATGACCAGAGCCAAATTTGACCACCAGAGTCATCATTTTCTTACACTAAGAGAATACAATCCGGTGAGGTATGGACGGTATTGGAAAAGAAGTGGGTGTCATTCCTATTCTGTTTCTGAAAATCCATAACATAAAACTGCCGAGGCACATTGCTGTCACGGCAGAAGAAGAAAAAATCCCTATAAAGTAGAATATTGAATAATTTTCATGCTAAAAAATAACACATTTTTACATGATAATTATACAATATGGGAATTTGGAATTTGCTATCAAAAGCTTGGCAGCAGTACTTTCACATCATAGTAATACAGCCCAATTTATCACGTTACTACAAGAAAAAAAATCATTTTATATCAGGAAAAACTCTTCCCTGCTTGCTGAACTCGCTTCTTCGCCTTTTCTCCACATTCTTCGTTGTTCTGCCCAACAAAGGAAGATGCAGTGCACAGAACAAGAGGGAAACAAATGATCCGCTGTGATGACTCCTAAAGTGAACAGCCGAAAGAGAATGAGGAAGAAAATGAAAAACATGTAATAATATGAAAAGAAAGAACATGCCAGCGCGACCTGGCTCTAAATAAGAGGAAGAAATGTGTGAATTAATTACCTTACATTTATCATTTCATAATGTGAGTTGTTTTTTTTGCGTGACAGTATTACAAAAAACACATGAAATACTCATGACAATGAATAAGTTATAGCTCACTAGTAACATATAGCTTTCATTCAGTAAATGCATTAAACTATAGACTGTGTCAGAATAAGATTAAAGCACCTCATATCACTTTGTTGTAATCTCTTCTCCTTACCGTCCTATGTTTGTTTTGTTTTTATGTGGCATGGTTTTACACACACTTGATCACAACACCTAACTGATGGATAATGGTAACATTTTGGTTCAGATATTAATGACTTTTCTTTAGTAATAAATTAAACTAGGCCTATTCTGTCATCACGATATTTAGTGCTTATCCCTGAAATGTCCCTAATTCCCTGCATTGTGCAAGAAATCCCTCTGACTGAACTCAAATTATATGCAAAGTTAGGTCAACAGTATTTTGGTAAAACAAAACAGTGCCCGCCTATTGAATTGAATTAAAAATGGATTATTAGAGTAAAACTCTATAACTCTTGTAAAAGAATGTGTGTACAGTAAGTGCAGCCGTCCAATCAGATTGTGAAAGTCTCATTCTGCCTTTTGGACCCCCTTGATAAAGGCAGAGGTCATCATTTGTCACTGACTCATTACCCAGTAGGAAATTCACTGTGGTGAGTGTATGGATTTCCAAGCAGACCTAGTGACTTGTTTATTGAATCTAAAAAGGGTGAGTGGCACCATTTAACACGAGGATCAATTCTTCCCGTGATTTCCTAGTCACATTGAGTGCAAGCAAAATAACAAACCTCCTGCTGTAGAGAGGGGAGGTTTTCTCTTCGAACGTATTTCACGGTTGAGCTGCAGCTACTTGAAGTCCCTCAGAAAGAAAACATACAATAAATATTTGAATATAGATTTTGTTAGGGCAGCAATAGAGATACATCACAGGCTCATAGTCAAGGGCAAAGATTCACATCTGAGTATCTTCTATTTGGATGCAGTTCTTAAATCTAGTGTGTGATGAAAATATATGGAAATATATAGCAACTATAAAGCATAGATTAGTTAGGTAGTTGTACCCTCAACTTTTTTAACCTCAGAGAATGTGGCTGGTAGTACTTCTATTTTACATTGTGTCAACAAATTGCTACAACAAAACATAAACTATCCTAAGAGTAGTTTATTCCTCTATGTCGCAGAGATAAGTTGTATCACTGCTGTCATGCTTTGTCCATTGACCATTATTTAGGCTAACCCCATTCGATATACACATACTTTCTGCCAAGTACTCACCACAAAGCTAAATGTGTTTTAATGTGCAAATGAAAATATCATAATTGTCCTTAATAAATGCATTATTAACCTTTATTAAGCTGTCGTTTTGCTTTTATTTTTTTGTTTCTCAAATTGAAATATACATCTGTGACTGTTTAAGTTGTGTCTTAAGGTTGGAAACCATTGACACAATGGCATTGGAAGTGAACTCCCACTTCCAATGCCTCCAACGACAGAAGATACACTGAAATGAGACATAGTAACTATTGTACTATTAGGTGATGGCAGCTCTCATGATTAATTACCATATTTAGCTGTTTATACATTAATACCACATGACTAGAAGCTATGCCATGCTCTGTTGGCTTTGATACCTTTTGGCAGTAGCTTTTTTAGCACTTTGTGCCTCTTTTGGGTGTGTTGGACAATCCAGTCCTCACATCCAACAATGAGCCGGGGTGCCCATGACCCCCCTACAAGTTCACTTGTTGTCCCTCCTTCGACCACATTAGTAGGTACTAACTACTGCTGACCTGGAACCCCCAACAAGAGCTGAGGTTTTGGAAATACTCCGACGTAGTCATCAATCACAGTATGGCCCTTGTCAAAGAAGCTCGGATCTTTACTAATGCTCAATGTCCTTCTACCAACCCAGCAACTGAAGAACGGACCGAGCTTTCTGCCTAATATATCCAAGCCACTGACCAGTACCATTGTAATGAGGTAATCAATGAGATTCTGATGTCACCTGTCAGCAGTAATAATCTCTTTTATAATGAAACATATCCCATAGGTCTTTGACCTTCATCATAAATTAATACTTTTCTGAATAAACATTATTGGCCTCCGTTCGCCATTCTGCTGATCTTCAGCCTAATGACTGTCTTTGATTATTTATTCATTGTTTACAGTTAAATGACAATATGTTGCTCAAAGCCTGCTGTGATAATGATGTTTCCTGCATTTTCTGTGAAACATAATTAATGCAGTCTTTACAGCTCATGTAAAATCTGTACTGCTAATGTAATTAGTTCTGATATTATTGCTGAGTGAGCTGTCTATAAATTCTGAATTGTGCCTGAGTCGAGTGGTTGCTGATTAAACACCATGATACCTATTTGTCCAACAGGATGAACTCCCATTTCCAATGCCTCCAATGACAGAAGATACCCTAAAATGAGACATGTTAAAGTGAATAGAAAATGTCATTGCAGGCAGTCTGTCATTGCCAGCTTTGATTAGCTCAAACTCTGCTAAGCTCGGTGTGTTGCCCAGTCCTCCTGACTCGAAGATGAGTACCTCTGGGTTTTGGCTATGACAGATTGAGGGTGTCAGGAGAGACTCCCAAGGGTGTGTGTGCATGCATTTGCGGGAGTGTGCTTACATATCCTTGCGTGTGGTATCCATTTGAGTGTGCCCTTTCCATTCTGTATCGAGCATGATCTAATGTGTGTCCATTTGTGTCTTTATGCCTGCTGCCCACCTACTCTAAGTATGTGTGTAATCACTTGATGTCTTGTGTGTGTTGTCTGTGTGTTAGTGTGTTCGTTAGTGTGTGGTTGGAGGCAGAATGTAGCCAGTCCAAATGCTCGTCTATGAATCACGTCTCCCATCACTCTGACAGCATTAAGCCGAGCCCAATCAGTATACTCACAGACAAAAAAAGAGAGTGGGAGGAGAGAGAGATAGGAGGTGATTGTGAAGGAGTGAGAGGAGGAGACAAATAGAGAGTGAGGGAGAAATTACATGCCAAGTGAGAGATTAGTACGTTAAGTCCAATGCTGTTTACACATTACAGATAAAGAGTCCACATTTTTATGTCCTTACATTTGAATCAAAGAGTCTGAAGAAAAGTTAACAGTGAAATGAAACAATCACCAAACAATAGTCAAACATATTCTTAACTTCCACCTTGAGCATATGAATGTATGATTCCACTCCTTCTGTGACCAGGTCCATGACAGCTAGCATTGAAATGTTCATGATGAATCATTTATTCTGAACTTAATAGGGAATATTATTAGCATAGTTGGCTTTAAATTTTTAAGTCAGGCATTTCTTTTCAATAATGACGTTAAAAGAGGGTAAATGTTTGAAAACCCCGTAACGAAAATGGGAAATAGTTTTTGAAGAAATTCTTCAGCTTATAAATTTTTCTTATTCGTTTATTCTAGAATGTGGTTCTTTTCACGCAGAAAGTTCCAATCTTTGACAAATTTGATTTTGTAATAAATTTCATTAATTTCATTGCTTCTCTCCCTGCTGCTTCCAGTGAGCTCATATAAGTGAGCCTTATTTTATCAAATCATACCTGTCCATGGCGGACTCTGGGTGGAATGTCTGCGTCGAGCTGGGGCAAGCAGTTTCCACAGTGAAGGCGTCTACCTTTTAAATTACAGGATGATGATGATTTTGTTGATTGTAATATTTTTTAACCAATCACATTTCAATGCTGTCATTTAGGGCAAGGTCTTTCACATACAAGGGTAATCTAGCTTGCCCTAACAAAAGTCTGGGTGTGTTCAGGATTGTCCTGCGTCAGTATTATGTGTCCAGAAGCCGCTAATATTCGTCTCTGTCTTCAACATATGAGGAGCGTTCATTTTCAACAAATTAAAACTTATTGGAGAAAAAGGATTTAACACTGGCCCACCTGCCAGATGGAAAGAGGAATTTATAATGGAACTGATATGCATCGCTGCTCTCTACAACCATGTGGTTGGAGTATTTTTTTAAAGAAAGAAAGGACGACAGACTCTATAGCATAGTACAGTCTAATTTTTAAGTATCTTAAAAGGCTGTTGATTATTGCTTGCTAAAGACCTGTATCAGGTCTGTATAAGTAGGACCTACAAAATATTAGGCAGGTGTTTCTAATATGGCTTATCGCTGTATTGCCTACAGTTACTATATCACCACTGTGACCACAATCATCACATATACATACAAATATCTGGAAATTTCATCCCAACATTATATGAACAAATGAATTTAAATTTCCTACCTCATTTAAGAACATTTTCATAATCAATAGAAAGTTCAAAAATATAAAGTTGATGGAATAACTTTACCAGCAGTATCATAGATGCCATTTGGGATCTTAGGAGGAAGTGATGCAAGCCTTTGGGGATAAGAATCAGTGAAAAAAAAATTAACTACCAACAGGCTTATTAAATACACCAATCACAGCTTCCTTGGAAATTAAAACTTTGATGCTTGCAGTTTCAACTGTTACCCTGCCTAATGTGGCCACCGATGATCAGTGAGGTTGCCATTCCAAAGTCGTGAAACTGGGGCAAAAAGTCAATATGTCAAGTAATGGCTCAGACTCTAACGCTGTCGTAGCCATGCTTATGGGAGCATGGCTTTGAAACTGCAAATCAAAAGCCTTCCTAAAGAATACAAATGCACCTTGGTAAGACTGGGAATGATACTGACAGAATCTCGGGAAGCCACAACACAGGCTTCGAGCGTCACAGCAGGCAGGGAATGGAACATTCATTGGAACAAACAGTAACTGACAGAAACAATGAAATAAACAGATACGGAAGTCTCCGGTGAGGGTGCACTTGCAGCAACAGGTAGGCAGACCGTCACCAAACTTGGTAGAATTCGTACAAATACAAATACAGAATAACAAATACAAATACGGACAGAAATAACAAAAGGTTTGCCGGTGAGCAACAATAGTGGTATACGTGTTGGTTTATAATATTGCAGGCTGTAGACCTCTGATGGAGAAGCGGTGAAGATAGAATGCCACCGTCCTCTCCCTCCAGGGTCCAGACTGCAACTCAAATATACAAGAGCCATATACAAGTGACTCTTCCAAAAAGTAATTCAGTAATTCCAAGTACTAAGGTCTACGGGCTTATAAAGTTTGAAGATGATCCATGGATAGTTTTAGAGTTGTCGCATTAACACATAGGATCTGCAGACACGGCGGCGATGACAATTCCATAATATCCGCCACTTTTCTGTGATACAATTAGAAGAGAGCAGTATCCAGCTCGAATATCAATTGATATAGCTTCAAAAGAATTTTGCAAGCATACATGGTATTTAACATTCAGCACGTTAAATGGGCATTCCTGAGCAGTACATTTCTTTACTGCTCAGGAATCGGTCCGACCGCATAGCGGACCGTTTTTATCATTGTCAATGTTAACGATAAAACGGTGAATAAAGATATTTGTGTATTGCAATTTGACTTGTGCCGCACACAACAACAAAACAAATTTTCTTTAGAATATAAGTTAAATGTTCAGAGCTATTTTTGCAATCAACTACTATGGGATTATGATTACCAATGAAAACTATTGGTACAATTTATCAGTTTTGTGAAAGCTAAGATCGCTTTAACAAATGACCCAGAGCTAATGAGAAAATCATCAAAAGTTGATAATACGATAATAACTGCGTGTAGCCAGCAGCCAAGAAAGGTGTTAAAATATGTGTCTGAAAGCAACCTACCTGAACTTGCATGAAAATAAATCTTCAGCCAATAATGGTAATAAGAAAATTGCCAATTTTGTGTGGATGTAGTCTATAAAAACTTTATAGATAGATAGATAGATAGATAGATAGATAGATAGATAGATAGATAGATAGATAGATAGATAGATAGATAGATAGATAGATAGATAGATAGATAGATAGATAGATAGATAGATAGATAGATAGATAGATAGATAGATAGATAGAAAGATAGATAGATAGATAGATAGATAGATAGATAGATAGATAGATAGATAGATAGATAGATAGATAGATAGATAGATAGATAGATAGATAGATAGATAGATAGATAGATAGATAGATAGATAGATAGATAGATAGAATTATGAGGAATGTTCATTGTGTGGTTAACAGTTTTATTTGCTATGGAGAAAGTGTTCACCCTGATTTCTCTTTGGGCTTGGATTCAGATTTTTTTTTAAATAAGTCATGGTCAGCAGTCCTGGTTTTCATTGGGGTTTTTAATTTTATACGCCCTCCCGAGCATGTAAATCAATGAGTTTGCAAAGCGGTGAATGAATTTCACACTTGTAGGCATTTGATCGGAATATGCACCGAGTTCCATTGGCCAAGTCGATCATGGGTAATTCACTATGAAATATCCAGAGTTATGCTTGGGTGGGCGCATCTGGCCCCCACCATTCATTTTGTTTAGCCATTCCAATGTGGCAATCGAAATTAATTAGCATGACAATTTTATTTCTGAAAAGGCTTTTTTTATTGATGCATTTCAATAAGGACCTGACAAAAGGTCCTTTGGAATTGAATGCGTACCCCCTTCATCCTGACCTTCAGGTATCTATGTGTCTTCGGTGTATGAATGTGGGTGCAATAAATGTCCATAGCATAATCATTTTATATCGCTATCCAGAGCTATATTAGTCAGAGCCTGAGAGGGTGAGCTAGTGGAAACGTCTGAACAGATAATGATAATAGCCATAAACCTCCCATTGTGTTCAATGGTAAATTGCTCATTCTAATCTTCTTCTCAGCTTGTCAGTATGTTTAATAGATTGTATATTTGGATGATTAATGTATAATTCTCAACCGTATTAAAGGTACTATAGATTATGAAAAACCACTTCTACTTACAATTCTCTTGCAATTTGCACCAAGATATGAGTATATTACTAAAGGATATTTTTATCAAACTGGAACCCTTGGCCCGATTTAGTCCAAATTTGGTGCATATGAATTGAATCAATTCTAGGAGACCTATCTTAACTTTCTCATACTCTACTCCAATTGTTCATATTTTACTCAGTTTGGTGAGGTATTTTGTGGACATAACTTCACATGTAATTTGAGGAGGTCAATCATGGGGATCAAGTTTACAGCGCAGGGGATTGGGGACTTTTTCGATGGCATACCCTTGCAGTCCCAGATTACAGCGTAGGCCTAGTTGAATTGTTAAAAACTGCTATTTCACCTATCTCTTTGCTTATGTAACAATGTCATTCTATCTACAATTAGACAACGAGGTGGGCTTATTCCACCACTGTTTTGTCCAGTGTAAAAAGAACATGGTTCCACCACTTACATCATTGCGTACCCATGTGGAGTTGCTCCTTACACACTCTTAGAAGTGGAGCGACTAGTAAAATACACATTCTCATCTAGCATTGCTGCAACTAGATGGTCATTATTTATTGTGCCTCCTTCTAAGAGCTGTCAACAGATTATCTGAAATCCTGCTGCTACAAATTGTTAGGGTTTGCCAGTAATAAACCAAGGGGGATTTGATGCCGTTGAATCAATAGCACTACCACCATACTCTCCTATCATCAAAGAGCAGCTGGTGTTTGATCTGGCATGGATCGCAAGGTAAAGGACAGGACTGTCCTGCAGTGCTACATGAGATAGGAATGTCATACAGAGAGCAAGAGCGACTGCAGCGAGTGTACGCTCTACTATCAAGCAGAGGCTCCTATAATTGAGACCAATGGGAGTCCATCTTGGGTCCTGGAGGGATTTCCCATGGCTTTGTATGTTTTTTCTTCAAAGGATAAATCTTCATGTCACTCTGTTCACAGATCTTAATCCCCCATAACACTTGGATCAAAAAGACATACAAGCAGAATCACACCATTATCATAGGAAAGTATAGACTTGAAAGTTGGAAGCTCAAATAAGTTGGTGCCTGCCTTTCATTGGTTTTCCAAACAATGTTCATGGCCAAGTTCTGATCAGAACATTTTTTTATCTCAACCAGCTGGCTTTGTTCGATTGATGTTCAATGTCCAAGTAAGCAGCTTTTGGCCATAAATGTTTGAAAACACATCATCTCCATCCCAAAGGCACATTCTGATTAGCCTCAGTGTATAAAAGAAAACAAAGTCCAGACCTTATGAGAGAAAGGAGGGTAAAGAAAAAGAAAAGCCATTATGTGAGAGATATCTGCTTTGTCTCACCATTCATGATTACCCATCTGTCTTAAAGGCTTGGCCCAGATTCCTCGTGGTGGAATATGTTGATCAGAAAGAAAGAATGAGTGTCAGTTAGGGAGATAGAAAGAAAGAAAGTGACTAACAGAGGGAATATAGGAATTGAGGGAGGGAATGTAAAGCAACCAAGTGAAGGAATAGATTAAGTAAGACAAAGACAGATCAATTCTGTGCTTTGGAGGCCGAAGCAGCAGATCTGAATGCAGAGACAATGTCTTTAGTCAATTGGACGAACAGCTTCTCCTCCTGTCAGTAGCTGGTTAAAGCCCTCCAGCAGTCATGGCTCATCCGCCTGTATCAGACAACTTTCCTTTTGCCCTAAATTGTCGAACAGGAGCTAATCAGACATGCAGTCTGTGTGAAAGTTTTGTCTGAGAATGTTCAGTTTAAAAAAAAAGGTTACGGTTTACACATTAGTTAATCTATCTATCCCAAAGATTTCCATTGTGGAAAGGCATGCCGAGGCAACACTTTTATTACAGTTACAAGTTAAAGTGGCTGACGAAGCCCTATTCACACGAGACTAATATTACCTGAGGACTGCATGTGATTTGAATATTACACCCCCACATCTGTGTTCCATGTGGTGCATCGGCATTGAACAAGCGATGTCTGTATTTTACTCGAATTTAGCGACATTTTCGCCCTGGATGTGTCAAGGCTCTGTGTACACACACTGCGGCAACCGGGTGAGCTGACAGAACACGGGGGAGTGTCTGTGGCAGGCAGTGGTTCTGGAAGGGGGACGGACGGCGTGGACGTCCTCAAACCTGATGCGAGGGAACCCTCTCTAAGTCTCAACATTCAGCACAGCATGCAGCATGAGACGGACCTTTCCCCCATGTCCTACACTGACCGTTGCTGCTGTCCACACTGGATACCCAACTCTCTAGTGTCTCTCGTAATCTCCTCAGTGTCGTCCTGAGGA
The DNA here is from genome assembly GCA_037951165.1 of Lophius americanus. NCBI lineage: Eukaryota > Metazoa > Chordata > Actinopteri > Lophiiformes > Lophiidae > Lophius > Lophius americanus. Next base: position 5,920,060 of record JBBDHG010000001.1, read on the forward strand.
GTGACTGTCATGCCAAACCTCCTACTGTGGTACCTCATACTGGTGGATCACTCGGCTCGCGTGTGGATGAAAGACGCAGTTATTGTAGAACTAATGTGAGTTGCAGAACACCCTGATCATCAGCATTTGGAACACACAGTGGAAAACAGTATTTCATCATATCCACAGCAGCATAGTTTGATCGGGGAAGGCAGATAAAGGGACCACGGAAAACAATAAATATGAATTCTGCACCCGCTTGTCTGACATATGAGGGTTGATTCACACAGGACTATAATTATCATCTCTGTTGTGTTTGCGAAATATGGTAAGTAGTTTTCAGGGGAATTTGACTTTATAAATTACAGCCATGGCGCATTCGCACTGGATTTATATTACAGACGTCCTCCGCAATTACAACAAATTACCGCGGGTCCCCAGGTAATAATAGACCTGTGTGAATAGGCATTTTGCCTCCAAATTCCCCAGATCTCAATACAATCGAGCATCTGTGGGATCAGCTTGTCAAATACCTCTGATACATTGAGGTTACACTTTTTTTGCATAGCCTTCTCGCTTATTTTACACAACATATAAGATAACATTAGATACAAGAAAAAGCTTTTCCATTCAAATACTCAGTCAAAACTATAATTATAAATAGTGAAATTACAGTGACCCACTCTGATATAATAACTATATACAAATTTAGATACTATATACAGACAGAACTGAAGAATTTCTTGCATTCCAACCCATATCTTATATTTTGTGTTTTCTTTTCTATTTTTAAATGGATGTTACTATGTAAATTTAAATATCTATAGTCAAAATCTAATGCCTTGGTGAGAAAATTTCCTGCACATCCACGTTTTCATAAATGTCCTTGAAAGGCACATGTTGTAAGTACTAGTTTTAGTCTCTGCTCTTTAAAGTCAGAATCTTTCAATGCATTCTGATTGATCTGTGGTGTTGCCTAGTATGGACCTGACCTGGATCTGACCGCTAATACACACACCGACTACTAGATAAAATAGGCTTTAGGTATAACAGTCATCAGGTTGGTTACATGCACTGACTAGTTTCAGAATTCTGCAGCACTTTGTGAGCTGAAAGCCGTCTGGTGAGCTCCGGTGTGTTATGAGTTACATAGAACATGGGAATTTTAACTGGATAGAGAAACTTTACAAATAATGAAGCTAACAATACATCCCCATGACCCCTTCTGTTTTTGTTATAAGTGAAAGCATACTACTGTGACCCTCAGCTCAGTCTACAGTCTGATTAATCAGTGTGGGTTCTATTTTGTTGGCTGATGTCAATATTTATGGATTTGTGATGAAAATGTACTCATGGAAATGTATACAGTACCAAAAAAACTATATTAAATTTCATTACATCTTTCCTGCAAAATGATATTCTCACTAAAGTCTGCTGTATTGTTCTATTCCAAAATGAATATGTCTGTTTGTAAATGTTGTCATATCAGGTATGTTCTGCAGCAACTTTCAGATATCTGATGTTACATTCTTAAAGTTTGTGTGAGATGTATAAATTTAGTTCACTTGCCGCCACTGACAGGTTATATATAAATGATGAGATTATGACCACTGACTGCCATTGCCCACTCATGACTTTGAACTCTTTAGGAGGACTGCTGTTCTAACTTTTCCTCTCTAGCTCCAATTTCATTTTTTTTTCTGTGTTGTTGTGTGTAGGTGTTTGGGCGGAATGGTCCAAAGCACCGGCTGTAAATATCTTCACACTGGTTCTCAATCAGCTTACCCTTCACAGTATATAAGTCCTGGCTGATCCCACACTCATCATCAGATAATACTTTAATATAAAGTTTAATGGTACATGCATTGGCTCCCAGATTACATTCATAGTGAACACTGATTTTTTTTTTCGTCATGTGCTCAAGCCCTGTTTTTCCTGAGTTCAGGGGACACTGTCACTCTCCCAACCACCTGTGTGACACACACTCAAGTGGATCCCCAACACCCACTCCCTTTCAGTCCACCTGAACAACATTAAAAAGCACAAAAACTTCACTCATCTCTGTGTTTGCTCTAGGTGCATTCATGTCACGGTGGGTTTACATGGGACACTTTTCTCCTTTCTGCATTAAACCGTTCCGAATTGCAACGTCGGTCGCCTGTTTACACGACTTGTGATCTTTTCCGAAAGGCTTTCCGAAAGGATTTTGACTACTTCCTTGCAAAGGAATGAATCTGATTCGGAAAGGTTCTTTCCATTCGGAAAGGGGTTTTTACATGTAGCATTTTCTTTCCGATTAGACGTCTTTTCAGAAACTAATCGGAATTAGGCTGTCCATGTAAGCCCACTGACTCCCCATATTTGGTTGTAATGTTATGGCTAATCATGTATATTAGCTTCACACTAATACTATGCATACCCTTAGGGCTTTTTTGAAATACATATTCCTTTTTTCATCTACTGAAATTTTTGTCAAGTTAAATTTAATGAACAATAAAGTTAATTATTGGTGGATACATAAGAAATGAGAAGGAGAGCTATTTATTCGTTTCACTCTTATTCCTTATACTCACTTTTAACTTTTTGTTAACTGCCATCATCTTTCTTTTCCAAACTTTACAAATTCAAGGCTACACCATATCTCATGCTCCCTCCATCTTTCTTATTTCTCTTGTTTGCCATTTTTAATTTCTTTCTCTTCTTTTCCTCCTCCTCTCATCTCCGTCATCATCTCACCCCTGGTGCTCCATCGCCCCCTCCTCTTCTTCCCTTTTCTTTCATGGCGTGAAATGTGTAGCTCATTAGATTGCTCACCACACCATCTCACATCAGTCTGTCCTTCACATCTCACTGCACTGCTAAGAAGTCATTTAGGCCGCTGTGCATGTCCCCCCCCCGCCCTATACCTCCATTTCCCAATTTCCCTCCCTACAAACCCTACCACCGCCAGCCTACATATGGTTTATCGACATTTTTCAGTAATGCAAGAAAAAGACATTCCCAACTCCTCCACACTCCTCCTGCACTTCCTCAATCCTTGCTGAACACTCTATAGAACAGAACTATGTCAAGGATGAGGCTCAAGATTCGAAAGAGGAGGGAGGAGAAGGGGAATCAGGATTACCCCAAGCATAATGATTCTGCACTGTGATAGAGCACTCTGATAGGGTATAGGATAAAGAAAAGGAAAGAAAGGGGAGGAGTGCGGGGGGACTGAGAGGAAAGGCTGGAGGAAAGAGACTTGAGCTGCTCCTGAAAATCATGTAAATGTGGAGATAATGAAGGAACTGTTTGGCATTCATGAGAGTGGGTGGCACATCAGAGGGGGGAAATCTCAGTGAGAATGTTGACTAATGCCAGCTTGCTGTCCTGCTCTACCTCTCTCCCTCTCTTTCTCTCTCTCTTCCCCAGATCCATCAGGGTATTTGTGTATCTTAAAGCCAGCAGTGGGCAGGGGTAGATTCTACAGAACCATGCAGGACAGTTCAAACACATAATGGATTTTAGAGTAAAATCTGTCCTGTGATGAGTTGCCGCATGTGACTTTTTTTAATTAGTAAATTTTTTCTTTTAAATAAAAAGTTTATTGTTGAATTTAAAATGAGAGGAGGAGGAAGAAGCTTTTATTTGGATTACATACAATTGCACATATAGTACGAGCTTTTTAAATGTGTTCTCTGCTCTGCATTTAAACCATCCCTGAGGAGCACTGGGTGACATACTGCGGCTCCCGCGGAGCAAATTAGAATTCAGAGTCTTCTTCAAGGACCTTACAAGATGTAGACTGCTGCGCTCAAACCGCAGACCCGCTGAGGTACCCTGCTATAGCAGCCCCAAATGGAGACACAGTGTGGAATATGGATCCAAGAACTAACTCACGAACTATGTACAATTTTCATACAACTTTTTACTCCCTGATAGAGTGACAAAAATGTTTTGAAGCACTACATTGCTACATTTTACATTTACATTTTGCAGATATGGGCAGCAGAGTGGTACAGTGTGTAGCAGAGTGGCCTCGTAGGTATTCTTGCTTCCTCCCAGCTCCCACAGTCCATCAATATGCAATATAAAACCACTATAATTGAATTGGTGGTGTAGGTGTAAATGTGAGTGTGGATGGTTGCTGTGATGAACTGACCTCTCGCCAAATGACAGCTTATAGGCTCAAGCCCCCTTCCGTGACCCCAAACAAGGTAATTGGTTACAGAAAATGGATGGATGGCTTTTTCATGAAATCCATTATCCTTATAAAATGCTTTTTTTGATGTACTAATACTAGATAATATATGTCAACATATACAGATTCTTCCAACACCCCCAATCATTGCAGAAAAGTGGCAGGTTGGCATGAAAATATATATATTTTTTTAAATAATCATAATGATTATGAGCACTTTTAGTACCCCATAAAGCATGTATGTACCCTAAGAATAGCCGAGTGAGTACCTTTTCTCCTAGTTAGCAGTTAGCTGAGTTAACCACTTGGATAGTGTCCGTACACTGATAAAATAGTAAATGAAAATTTACTTTGTATTATTTGAAGGAGTCTCCACGTGCAAAGAGGCTCAGCAAACCGAGCACAGTAGCTTTCTAGTGAAAACAGCTGGAAATTGACCTGAGCTTGGACACAGCTTGACTAAGTCAATAGGCTCGTCAACATAAAAATTCTCAAAAACCATTACAATTAGGGGGAGTTGTCATTGTTTCACCTCGGTGACAGCAGCCGAAGAGTCAAAATGGTAAGACAGGGAACGATGCTTTGGTGACCTATTAAGTTTGTGACCCCCAAAGCAGCTAGTGGTAATCAGCAGTTAGGTCAGAGAAGAAAAGAATCCACTGTAAATGTCTTCAAGTTTGGGAGACAACCTCGTACTGGGAGTTCGTTACCTTTTGCTGTTTACAAAGCGTTCAGGGCGCTAAAAGGATTCCCTCTAATATAACACTGGATCTGTTCTCTTCAATGCACCATGAAGACATACTAATGTGGTAGTGGGCTAAATGACTGAAGAAGCAAAGTGAAATTCAGTCGTTAATTTTATAATTTGACGCTTCAGTCAGAAACAGTACTTTCATATAAAGACACTTTAGTCGGTTTAGTGTTTTGGCTACTAGTGCGAGATAGATCCGGTTGTCACAAAACAATCATCAAATAAAGGAACAATCTGAATGTACAATATGAATATCAGTATTGTAAATACTTCAATATACAGTAATTCAGTATTATACATATTATGTATCATATAACTACATATTATGCATTAGGCATCAAGCAGTATTTTAATGAGTTGGCTAATCAAAGTGGAGCCAATTTAACTACCTCTTATGTTTTGTATTAGGTTGAAACCATGTTTTAAATGTAAAATCTTTACATGTATTTTCCAAGAAGGGATTGAAGAGATCACAAATCTGTGTCCTTCTTATGCAGGTCCCAAGCCCTTATAAATGGGGAAGTTTAAGTCAGGAGGGGCGCCTGGCGTAAAAACTATACCAAATCAATATGTAGAACATGAAACTTATTTCTGAACCGGGTCCCCTGGATCCTAGGTTAACACATAACGTCACTGGTACTGTAAGACAGCCGGGTACTGACGGTGAAATATGTGCACAACCTGCATATGTGTTGTCAACTTGATAAAGATGTTTTCTAAATTTGCATCATGCCGTATGTCGTCAAATTGATGGTTGTAGTGCTCTTGCCCCTGTTGGCCATCGTATGTATAAACAGAATAAACACAAGGTGTATAGGCAGGATTTGGTTAGGATGTTTAGGCGACATATTATGTGCGTGATTCATATCCAAAAGACTTAGAAGAAGAAGAAGAAGAAGAACAGGTGTTAAATGCTAACTCAGAAAAAAATCAATATTTCAACCTGGGGCCGCCTTTTCCTTTGAGCAGAGAAAGAGATCAGCCACCACGTAACAGCAAAGGTAAATGATCAATACATTTTTTAATTGACAAAAAATATGAAAATGAGCGACGCTAATACTGCTGAGCAGTATTTATTATATTACGCGTCTGCTCCCCATTGAACCCCGGTTTGTATTTATAATAATACACATACATGCAAACTGTATCGCAATTTTTTTTGTTCACTGTCAACAAACTAAGGGGTCTTTCGAGGAGTGTCTTCATGCGGAGCAGTTTCCCGATCTCTGTGTAACAGTTCTGACTTTACAAACACAGCTCCCTTCTCCACCTCACCCAAATCTAAATTTAAATTGAATGCAGTTACGTATGTATTTAATAAGAATCTTTGAGAACTCCACAAGTTTGATTGATCCCCAGTTTGACATTTGTGCACCTGACTTAACAAACACTACTGTGTGTTTAAGCAGTAAACATATAGGACACAAAAGTCCAAATATGAAGCTAGGGATTAGATTAAAGCTTGAAAGAAAGAAATCAATAAAAGTTTAGGAAATGTGAAACAATGAGGCCGACTCAGCGAAAATAGCAAATAGCAAATAGCAAATCACCTACATGCGTTTTGTTTGTGCTTTAACAATATGACTCCTAGTTAAGAGAAGAACGTTTCTTTAAAGAAAATTACCACCTATTAAATCATTACCCGGTGTATTGTGAAAAAGCAAGGGCATGTATCCCTTCATTGAAAGTGAAGTGATTTTTGTGCACGAAGGGAGAAGTTGACATTTCAGTGGCACAAGAAGACCGGTCAAGCTCTTTTTTCCCAGAGCTCAGAGTTCATGCAGATAGTTCGTATATTCACTCTCAAGCTTATTTGCCATGTTTTTGTGCATTTTATTCTCCCCTTAACTAGGAAATAATATGTAAGTCAATATTTTATAGTCAAAAATACATGCGTCCTCGCTGCAGCATCATAACAAAATAAACCTCTATGTTCTTCAGTGGGCGCTTTATTTTCGGCTGTTCATGATGATAACTTAATCGCAACAGAATGTTCATAACAAAACAATAATGTACATGTGCTGGATATTGTATACCGTGTTTATGCAGGACAGCATGTACTATAACTTTGTTACCATCACTGTGACAGATGACCAATATTCTACCTGCTCAACAAAGAGGAATGCTTATAATTATTTGTACGTGTGTGCACTCAATCAAGCGTGCATCCTTGCCTCAGTATGTGACTCCATCAGAGCAGCAACCTGCGTTAGAAATAATAGATGTAGTGCACAGAAAGAGAGACATGAGAAAAAAACCAATAATGGAAAATCTGTCTAATTTGGAGTATGTCCAGGCAGATAACTATATTGTATGTAAATCTTAACCTTTCCACCAGTCCTGGCTATCAAGCTTGTTGACAGCATGGTGCGTATCTGCCTTGTTGACAAGCAGAGCAGGGAAATAGAGAGGGGGGAATGGAGAGAGAGAGAAAAGACCTGTCAACACTGACTAATTACACTGCAAGCAAACAGTTGAGTCTTCTGTTTACACTTTGACAGCCGAGAGAGGCTGAGATGAGCATCATTAATCAGATTTTTCTATTGCACAGCACCAACACACATACAGAAATTCACTCATAAGATTAGATATAGTCATCAGTCATGTTTTTAATTTGACCTGAAGGACCGTCTTTCTAATTAGCAAAGGGTTTGCAGTGATGAATTCAAATCAAAGCCGCGACCAGATCTGGTTAATCAAAACTCTCTGGGGCTTCTATTAGCCAACAATGGGCTGCAAAGCTGCAGTCATAACTATTGAAGACACAGGCAATTTTTTCCATAATCCTATGGAAGGAATTCCATGAAAACTGCTAGATAGTTAGATAGATAGAAACTTCAGCAAAATGTGAAGAAAACTGTCCAGACCTGAAACAAATGGAGCCACCCACGCAGCACCAACTTACTATATACAGTGTAATGTAAACAAAAAGCTAATTCTAGACCTATTTTGGTGTTTATTCAAAGCCTAATGATTAGACACGTTCATGTCAGAGGTAAAGAATTTGAAGAATTTTTATTCTGGTGTTGAGCAATCCAAAGTGATTCGAGGAGAAATCACTTGTTAGCTCTTGGGCCGAGACAACTGGTCATGGGTGCCATGATCTGGCACTAACATCTGGGCCTCAGAGAGAGACACAAATGTACACTTAGATAAGGGCCACTAGACAGGAGAGAGTAGGAGAAGAGGGAGATGTTGCAGAGGAAGAACAAGAGGAGCTGGGACTGCGATGTACTGTGCTGAAGAGTGAAAGTTTGGAGCAGGATCATCCCCAAAGATGGAGAAGGAAGGAAATATACGATAAGATAAGATACGATAAGATAAGATACGATAAGATAAGATAAGATAAGATAAACAGCCCCTCTGACTGTAGTGGAGGCAATACAAAAGTTGGCGCTGGTGCTGGTTTCATAATGAATTCCAACCGTTGTGTCGGCCAGAACACTACTTCAGGCCAAATGATCAAAAGTATGAATGATAAGATTTTGGACATAATGTGAATATCTTTAGGGGCTGATATTAATATAACTGGAGATCTTAATCAGAATAATATACAAAGACAGAAGGCACATCACAGCAATCCCACTCACTAGACAATTTATTGCTATTAAGTGACCTCTAATGTTAGCATCATAATCATATCACTTACGGTATATTCTACGGGATGCTTCTATTGTGAAAACACACTTTGTCGGACACACTGCTACTTCCGAGAAAAGTATCCAAAGCTCGCACGGGTAACAGGTATCTATCAAACAACTGCATCAACTCATAAACATGCAAAACAGCAAAATTAAATATCAAAAGAAATAATCATATTTTACAGTAAGAGACATTAAGCCACTAATTTTTAATCACGTAAAAAAACTGTAAGAAATTTTTGATAATGTTAATCAGAATCCGAATCAGAATCATCTTTATTGGCCATGTATATACATACAAGGAATTTGACTCCAGTTAACTGAGCTCCCGCAGTTCGAACATCATCATATAAAATAATTGTTAAAAAAATGGACATTGTTATAAACAAATATACAATCTATAAACAAATGGAGATGTTCTTGTGTAAAGGCTATATATATTTGAATATATATGTATTAATATGTATATATAAATATATATGACAGTGCAAAGATGTCAGAGTAATGACAGTTGGACGGGTTAGCAAAAAATTTGGTTTTCCATGTTATTGAACAACACTGACACTGATTTGATTGTTCGTCAGGTTGATGGCCCGTGGGTAGAAACTGTTCTTGTGTCTGGTTGTTTTGGTGAACATTGTTCTGTGGCGCCTACCAGAGGGGAGAAGTTGAAACAGAATGTGTCCAGGGTGTGATAAGTCTGCAGAGATCTTTCCTGCCTGTTTCGTAACTCTGGAAGAGTATAAGTCCTGGATGGAGGGCAGGTTGGATCCGATGATTTTTTCTGCAGATCTAATTGTCAGTTGTAGTCTGTTTCTGTCCTGTTTGGTAGCAGATCCAAACCAAACAGTGGTGGATGTGCAGAGAACAGACTGGATTATTGCAGTGTAAAACTGGATCAGTAGCACCTAAGGCAGGTTGAGCTTCCTAAACTGGCGTAGGAAGTACATCTTCTGATGAGCCTTTTTGATTATTGTGTCTGTGTTGGATGTCCACTTAAGGTCCTTAGAAATTTCCCAGGAACCTGTAGGATTCCACAGCAGACACAGTGCTGTTCAGTACAGTGAGGGGAGGCAGTGATAGGGGATTCCTCCGGAAGTCCATTCTCATCTCTACAGTTTTGAGCTTGTTCAGCTCCAGGTTGTTGTGACCACACCAGACGGCCAGCCGTTCAACATCCCATCTGTGTACAGACTCGTCAACATCCTGGATCAGGCCGATGGCCGTTGTATCGTCTGCAAACTTCAGGAGCTTGACAAATGGGTCATCAGAAGTGCAGTCATTAGTCACTCGTGTAGAGTGAGAAGAGTAGGGGTGACAGCACACATCCCTGTGGGGCTCCCCGTGCTGATTGTCCTGGTGGAGGATGAGATTTTACCCAGCCTCTCCTGCTGTCTCTGGTCCGTCAGGAAATCTGCAATCCACTGACAGGTGGAGGCTTATTGCATATGTCATTGCAGAGTCAAGATGTTGCAGGATGAAGTGCAGTCCTGTGATGACTGCATTGTCCACTGACCTGTTTGCCCGGTAGATAAACTGCAGGGGATCCCGCAGGTTGCCTGTGAAGCCTTTAGGTGGGACAAGACCATTCTCTCAAAGGATTTCATGACCACAGACATCAGGGCAACTGGTCTGTAATTATTTAATCCTGTGATGGCAGATTTCTTTGGGACCGGCATGATGGTGAATCGTTTGAAGCATGAGGGGACTTCAGACAGACAATCTGTGTGAAGATGGGGGCCAGCTTATCAGCACAGGCTTTTGGCAGGAGGGGGACACGCTGTCTGGGCCTGAAGCCTTCATGATCTTTTTTCTCTGAAACAGCTTCCCCACCTCCGTCTCACAGATTCTAAGCTTGGGGTCAGTGGGGAGGGGTGTGATGGGGGCAGGCGGTGTTGATAGTTCAGAGTGGGTGTCGAACATGCAATAAAACTTATTCAGCTCCTCAGCCAGTTGAAAGCTATCCACAGCCGGGGATGCTGGTCTCCTGTAGTTGGTGACCTCTTGCAGGCCTCTCCATACCGATGCTGGGTCGTTGGCTGAAAACTTGTTTTTCAGCTTTTCAGAGTAGCAATCGTGGTTAGATGTTGTCGGTAAAATATATAATAATAACGAAAACTCTGGGCTGTTAACGACTCATCAACTACCCCACATCTGCCGCAGATCAGTCATGTGATTTTTGTTCTTTAAAAGTGATAACTCAAAAAGCATTTTCAGGGATCATTTTTAAATTTAATACCTACATAGACCTTAGTGCGAGGAAGCCCAGGATTTATTCTGGGAAAGGTCAGCAGCCTAGTTCCACCACTAGTGGAAGCTTTTTTTCCCAAATTTTTCAGGTCATAATTTCTCAACTGCTAGTCTGTTTTATTTCAAATTTGGTGAATGTAAATCAACTAGAGGGGATCTATCTTTATATGCAATATTTTAGTCTAATGATTGATACTTTACTGACTAGTGAGAGGGTTTTTAAAGATAAATACTGTTTTTTTCTGTATTTATCTTCATTATAGAGTCACCATGGGATTTTATCTTAGAGCCTAATGCTGACTTCATAGAAATTGTGAGGTTGAGTTAATATGGACTGTTTGGGCATTTTCATCAGTCACATATAATTTGAATAGTTCAATCAGGGTGATTGCTTGTATAACGCAGGGAATTCGGGCCTTCTCTGGGATATGCCCTTGATGTCAAGGGCAACAACATGGGCGTAGTTCCTGGTAAGTGCACAGCAGCAATTCTCAGGTATGGCTACCTGATGAATGTTAATCTAATACTCACTTGGCTGTCCATCCTGGTTTTGTCACCAATGGATTGCTCCGGAAGCAAACATCTGGCTCTTGATCAGTTAAATTGTCCACAATGTTCTCCATGTTGTAAAATGGTATTCAAGGCACTGTTATTCCAAATTGTTCCTGCCAACTCCGGTCAGGCATATGGGACCTAACTTTTTTTGTGGGTTTGTCATTTCGAGCATAATTTTGGATTATAAATGATCCAAAACTGAAAATATTGATGAGTAAAAAAAAACTAAAAGTTGATTTGGTAATAGTAGTTACAGTATTTCTTAGGGGAGGCAAAGGCTGTGTGTGTGTGTGTGTGTGTGTGTGTGTGTGTGTGTGTGTGTGTGTGTGTGTGTGTGTGTGTGTGTGTGTGTGTGTGTGTGTGTGTGTGTGTGTGTGTGTGTGTGTGTGTGTGTGTGTGTGTGTGTCTACTATCTGTCTGTGTGTCCGGGTGTGTGAGTGTTATTTTTTTGCGTGAGTACGTGTGTGTGTTCGTTGTGTCTGTGCGTGCGTGAGTACGTGTGTGTGTGTTTGTGTTGGACAGTGACAGGTCTTCTGTGCCAGTGAACTAGACGGACAATATTCATCACTGTCACCACACAGCTAGACTGACAGCGAGTCATCATGGTCATGACAGGCGTAAGTAACACATTTTAGCTTGGATGCTAACATGCGGTGACATGTGCTCCGAAACACACACGCTGATCAATCACTACGATAGTCTCAACCCTATCAGAAGCGCTTGACAGGGCTTTCAGGGGATTGTCAATCTCATTGATCCAGTTTTATTATTCTGCTTATTCAGGGGTGAGTTGCGGCAGCAGCAGGCCAACAAAGGTATTTCGGATTTCCTTCTTTCCAGCAAGGCTGTCCAGCTCATTCCAGATCTTGAAGTGTTCTCAGGCTAGATGAGATATATAGTCCCTCCAGCAAGTTCTGGGACTATTCTTTGGGTTTCATCTCAGTTATACGTGTCTGAAAACTTCCAAAGGGAGGCACCCTAAAAAAAATGCCCAATCCACCGAAACTGGTTCCTTTCAACACAAAGACCAGACACAACTCTCTGGGGTCTCACCAGATGTGTGAGCTCCTCACCTTATCTCTAAGGTTGAGCCCAGCGCCCCCATGAAGGAAGCTAATTTCAGCCGCTTGTGTCCTTCACCTCTTTCTCTCGGTCACTAACCAGAGCTCATGAACATAGGTACTACTATTACATGAAAGAGGAATCCCTTCTCTGTGGTTTTTCCTGTGATTTCTTCCATGTTTTCCTGTAACAAGGCTTTTTTGGAGGCAGGTTGTCTTCAGTTTACACAGGGTCAAAACACAGAGCGTGATGAGAAGATTGCAGATCAGAAAGCCCACTGACGCATGTGGGATTTGGGTCCATATAAATAATTTTGACTTGATGTAAAATCTTTGATACAATGCTTGTAATGTATCAGCAGCACCACTTACTGAGATGACAAATGAAGCATTTTAAGTCAATGGTTTCTTTTAATCAAGTTTCAATCACGGGAAGAAAATTCCTGCACTTTAGTGTTGGTAAACTTAATCAGTATGCATAATGAGAGCTAATGGACTTCATCATCATGCAAATGGAGACTAAGGAGATGGAAAATTCAACAGTTAATATATAATTATATGTGTCATCAATCTTTGACATTTAAATGTGTTGCAATTCATATGTGTCATTGCGGGGATTCTCATTGTTTCATATCGACTCCCATGCCTTTTCCGCTAACTCCTCTAGACTAACTATTAATAGCACAGAATAACTTAAATCGATAATTTTAGATCCTATGCAGCCTTTTTTACAGTCATTGCTCTTTTATGAACCATGTTATTTATATTTATATAATAATCCATCTATCAATAATTTAATAACCAGGAAGAATGAATGAAAAACCAAATTTAGAACAGATCAAGCAATGTATATTGCCTCATCAGAGGGCCAACACATAGAGAGAAACAATCCCTCCCCTTGCTCACATGCATCGTATTATACGAAGGAACTCAAATTTATAAATGAAATACACATGCTACCACCTGCTCAGAATTTCAACACAGATGTCCAGAGCTGCAGTAATAAAGCAACTATAGACTAAATTATCTTATTTTTTTATTATGTGTGTGTCAAAGAGGGTTATATCTGTCTGTGCGTCCATCCGTACATGACAGATGTGATGGGTTTAACGTCTATCCTAGTCTTCTAAAGAACCAATTACTGCGTTCATGCTTTGTGGTAACCATAAAGGTTTCGCATCATTTGAACTTATTCTGCTGCGTTGGAGGTAATGGTCTGTCCACATCAGCACAAATTGAGTTTTTCCAGTCAATGTGAATCCTGTGTCCTTGGATGCAAACTTTCTGAAACAAGGGAAAGCTTTATCTCCAGTTTATTCTCCAAAGTTTTTCAGCCATGATTCCTCAACTGTTGGTCAAGTAAAGTCCAAATTTTGTTGCTTATGAATCGACTCGTGGGGATCCGTCATGTATACAATGATATTTTCATATTTTATTTACAAGGAAGGGAACTAAGGGAGCTAGGGGAAAAAACAGTTTTTAGGACATAGGACAGTTTTTTAGAACTTCCTAATTGTTGTTCAGATTTAGTCCAAATTTGATAACTAAAATTTTATGTCCACATAAACTTTACTGTGAGAAAGAACTTCATTGATTTTGGGGGAGATCGGTGCTATATTTCTGGCACTAGGCGGAGCTTTATCAACAAAAGTATTTGGGCCATAAATTCCCATGCATTGGTCCCATTTTGTCCAAATTCATTTCATATGAATCGACTCATGGAGATCTATCTTGGATATATCATATTTTCTTCAACAATTCACATCTTACCCACTAGGGGTCGCTCTTTTTTGTGGAAAAACATGGTTTTCCAGACATAACCCAAAAACTTTCTTGGATCAGTTTCAAATCTTATACCTCAATAGAGCTTAGTGCAAGGAGGACCTGCATTGATTTTGGGGAAAGGTTGGTTCATATTCCTGGCACTAGGAAGCTTTATCTCCAAAAGTCTTTTGGACATAATTTCTCAACTGTTAGCATGATTTAGTTCAAATTTGATGCATATGAATCGACTTGAGGAGATCAATCTTGTTTGTATCATGCTTTACCCATATTTGAATCAAATAGTTCAAATTTTACTCACTACAGGAGCTTTTTTTCCTCCTAAAGTACTGTAGAAATAATTTCACATTTAATCTGAGGGGTTCAATCAGGGGTATTGCTGGTACAACAAAGGGGATTGGGGACTTTTCGGAGATATACCCATTGTATCTGTCAGGGCCTGAATTTCAGAAGTAGTATTATGGTATTGTTCTTTAATTGTCATCACATACAGGAAACATAATCGGGATTCATATACTGTTACAATTCCTGTATGTAAGTGTTTGTCAAAACACTTTCTTCAACTAAAGTAAAAATACAGAAATCCTCATAATTGGACCACAACACATGACAAAGCAAATTCTGCCCTCTATCGTTTCCCTATCAGACAATATTAAGCCTGTTGCAAAGAATGTTCATGTCTAGTTTTACAATAATCTCAGCTTTGAACAGCGTACTACTAAAACTGGACAATCTTGTTTTCACCATCTGACAAATATTTCAAAATACCATCCATTTTAACTTTTGAAGACATAGATAATGTTTCATGCTTTCATATCTACACAGTTATGTCCTTTCACAACTGATAGTCGGTGGGATTGGATTCGATTGAAGGGTAAGATTGCAACATTGATGCACCTTCATCTGGTTTGGTTTGTTTTCACAACGCACTTTTTAAAACGAACCAAACCTCCTTAACATCAGGACTTTATTCAACGTTACAGTAGTGCACCAATAATCACCAAAGAAGAAGTAGAAAAACACTCATCTATTAGACAGAACAGTGAAACAAAATCCATCGCCTTTCATCGGTTTATGCCTACTCACACCATGGTAGTATTACCTGGAGACTTACCTGTGGTAATTTGTTATAATTAAAGAGGACATCTGTTCTACTAATCCCGTGCAAATGCGCCAGGCCTGTCATTTGTAAAGTCAACCTTACAAATTACCTACCATATTTCACCAAACACAGAGGTCAGGTGATAATTTCAGTCCCGTGTGAATTGGTATCTTGGTGATTTGGGAGTCAAATTTATATTTATTGATTCCTCTGCTGCTTTGTCTGCCATTTTCCCCATGGAACTATGGCAACTTTGTTAGATGTAATAAAATACTGTTTTGAAAGGGTGTTGGTGTGGAGAAATGTTGATGATCAGCGTATTTTGCAATTCACATTCATTATTGCAGGTTTCTGCATTCTTCATCAACACACAAGCCAAGTGTCCCCCATTAGGAGTTTCATAGAAATTGGTTTGGTGCTACACTGATACACTGACTCCATTGCTATAAGATATAAGAGGGTTGGGTACCTGAGGTGCCACATTTTTCCTGCAGTGTGAACGTAGCCTCAGAGACGTGTTCATAACACTCCTGTTGTAACATCTTTACACTGGCTCCCAGCATGCATTAGGGATTTCTTACAGATTACTTTTAAGGCCCTGTAAGGCCTCTCTCCCACCTTTATCTTGGGCAGAGGTCTTTTAGCTGTTCCAGGGGCCCGACTGAGGACTGAGGGGAACATAGCGTTCAATCAGAAACCAACAGCCCTGAAACAATCTGCTTGAGGAGATCAGGTCCGCCGAGTCAGCGATTTCTTTTAAGTCACTTCTTTTGACATATTTTTTATCATAAAGCATTCCCTGATTTTGGCCTTGAGTTTCCTTTTAATCTATTTCATATGTGTTTAATTAGTTATTTAAAAGTATATACACTATACTTACATTATAGTGGTTTTTATCTGTTTATTTTATTTTTTATTACTATCTTGAGTTATAAAGGTTTAGAAGAGTGCTCTATAAATAAAGATTATTATTATGAAATTATAGATTTTAGATTCTGACAATCACCATGCCAAATTATGTGTCACAAAACTCTGACCAAGTATTATTGATTTAGTCTAACATACAGTAAAAAACTGTAAAAAAACTGAAAAATAAAAAACTTTGCTGGTGACTAATGTAAAGTCAAATACTTTAAATGTACCGCAAAATGTTTTACTATGTAGATAGGAGGCAAATTATTCCCTGCGTCTCCGGAGAAATAAATTACTTCATGTGTTCTTAAGAGCTCGTTGCTGTGACACTTTGGACAGGAGCCTTGAAATTAAATCATATTCAAAAATCTATTATGGATTTTTTCTCGAGCTGGGTTGAGACCGTTGGAATGTTAAAATGAAAATGTTCAGAGCTGATGTTGAATGCAGACTTTTAAAAAAAAATGAGGTTTTTGTTTATGAGGAGGCCAAATCAGTTTACAGCAGCTGTGCAGCTGTTACGGTCTCATAACAATCATTTTGCTGTTCATTTCTTTAATGACATTTTAATTTACACATTTTCTTGTATGAGAGCACCAGTCCCATTAAGTAAATAAAAAAACATTTGGACAGTCGAACCTAATAGATTTACCAACAACAGTTATTTTGCTGTGCATAGCTTCATAGATATTACATGCAGTCAGCAAACACATCATGATTACACTTACAGAAAAACAATAGAAGACATAATAAACACGTTTGTTACTTCAACATGTCGGACAGGAGAGCTTAACTTAGACCGAATGAATAACCAAATGAATTATTTCATTATGCTTCGGTTTGGGTCTTTTGAAGTTTAGGTAATAATCTATGTCAGCAATAGAGAGTTATTACAAATTCAGCTTAATTACTGAGATATTTTCCAGCTTTCTAACTTTCAGGCAAACTAAATATAGTTGGAATACAAAAATCAAGACGAACCTTAAAAAGCTATCAGTTTTATTTTTTTAGCTGTAGTTTTCATATACAAAGATACCTGTGCAATTAATGATTATTTCCCATTCCGTATTCCTACTTGAGGAAAATATAATAATTCCTTGTGGGGGTTTTTTTGCGACTCTGTCCAATGAAACTGCAGCCCATGTTTCTCGATTATGCCTCCCTGGAAATCTATCAAATACACCAGATTATATCCAAATTACAGTTTGGCCACAGTTCTGCAGCCACATTCCTGATGGGATTTAAGTGAATAAGACAGTCTAATACACTATTAGAAATTCACTTCATTGGATACTAAAGTAATTTAGGGTTGATGGTAAAATGTTATTGATCGGCACTAGCTCAGTTTTTCCCCTTTGACTACTCTAATGATATCAGTGTTGTTCTGTTGCTACTATAAAATCACCATTTAAATGGCATTGAATATACAGACAGAGACACATTTTCAAACATGTTCAAATGTCCTATGTTATCCTCTAACTCATGGCTTTGTAACTTCTGATACTTTTTAGGTCATCACTATATTCATTACAAATGAATATACTAGCATGACTAATGCACATTATGATGTCTCTTTTTTCTTCTAAATCTCACACTCATGAATGGAAAGTCAATGTCCTGAATACTTTATTAGGACTGATTAGATCATTTTGGTGAGGGTCACCCCATTAACAGCCTCTTTTGCCCGTTATCGGCGTACGATCCAGAAATGCAGCAATTACATGCCATGTCACTATCAGAATTGGCGGGTTTTGCTAGAGAGGCAGCCAGCAGACAGACAGCGGTAAAGCTGTGATGTGTATGTGCCAGCCAACGAGCTTCATTAATGAGTGGGTACAAAGAAACATGGCACAATGACACGCATGCCTCTGAGGCTGGGAAATGTTGCACTGTAGGGACTTCCTGTACTGTATGAAGAGCAGTATCATTCAGGCAGCGCACCAGCCTCATATGAAAAGGCACTCGCTGCTTCAATGAGTGCTATCGGATTAGCTATTGTTGACTTTGTCTGTTGGCATGTGCGTATGCATTACCCAATGTGTTACCAAACGCATGCGTTACCAAATGTTAATCTGTGACAAAACAAAATACAGCATCTGCAAGGGTGGGACAGTTATTTTAACAAATGCATTTTCCTCTCTATCCTCATAAAGCAATGGGTGCTGACCTGATGCTGAGTTGAACTGAGGGGACGCCAGGTGTCCATCTGGTTTGAATGATCCATTTGTGATTGTAAAATGATGAATAATTGATCTGACATGAACGGGGTCTGCTTATCCTCGTCCAAACCTAAAAGTCCCAGCTTGATATGTCAGCTGCAGGTCACTTCAGGGTAAATGAATGAACTGAAAAGTCTTCATTAATCATCTAAAGTATGTGATGGCTCTCTGGATGACCATTGCATTACTGCTTATGTCTTCCTTCAGTTCCTGGCAGACAAATGTTGTATGAGGTAAGTTGGTGTACACAGCCAGTCCTTTTCAGATTTGCATCTATTCAGGGTAACCAATGATCTCTCTCTCTTCACGGATGGTTTTCATTGAATTGTGTCGTTTGTCTGGTTTTGTTGCAGAAGGTTCTGATGGCCACAATAAAGGAAAGTGTATCTATTTATCTCTGTTCCAGATTGCAACCTATATTGGATCTCAGCTCACCCATCCTTATCCAAGAAACTCTGGTAGCCTTCAGTGTGAAAAAGAGATGTCATAATCACTGACTGCAGTGAGTAGCCTGTCAAGTGATGAGGTTCTTATATTTAGAAATATTATTTAGGGTTTTTTTGTCCAACTCTGGGTTGAAGCTTACATGGAAGGTATTGAATATATATGCTCCTCAATGTGGTAGAGTTGACAGTAGCAACTCCATCCCTTGAACTGCAATTTTGGCAATTGGAGGTTCAAACTGGTTGATGAGAGGTCGCTTCTTTGTCCAACAAAGTCGTTGCTGAGGAATGAGGATTCTAAAATGCTGGAGCAAGACCACCAGACAATGTGCTGATATGTAAAAGAGGTTTAGTCTTTTTGTATATTTGTATTCCTATTATGGGTTATTTGGTGTGGCCTTGATATATTTTCGCTCTTGGGATAAACAGACAAGAGTCTGACAAGAGTCTGTTTATCCAGCCTCTTGTTTTGTTGTTGCTTTCTTAAGCATAGTTATAGTTTATTTACCTCTCTTATCAACCTAGTTATTCGATTCTTGTTTAATATTTCTTGTTCTTATGACAAAATAAAAATTAACCTCATAGCTGTGTTCCTCTTCTGTGGTTAAGTGACCTTCCAATAATCAGAGGTTCAGTCTCTAGGCCCTGCAGTCTACGCCGTCCTTTCGACCCTGAGACCTAATCTGCTTCTGATGGCTCTTGCATTGTTATTCAAGTCAACAGTTATAATTCTTAAATCTAACCCTAACAGCTGGCTGCTTGCATGGTAGCCTCGAACATCCCTGTGTGAAAGTGTGTGAGGGGGACATTCTGATTTGTGTTGAGAAGTCCTTTATGCGGTTAGTAGTGTAGTAAGACTACGTAAAGGCAGTCTGTTGACAAGTTTCACACATCCATTTAGCAACACTACTGACCTATTTTTTCTTCAATTCATAAAATACAGTTAATAACAATTAATCACACAATTTACATAACAATGAATTAAGTCTATTTAAATTTCTGTAAATAAGTGATTCCCCAATGCATTTATATGTATTATACTCGTTTTGCCACGAAGCCATCATGGTGGGGATAACAAATTCAAAAGCAGCATAAATACATGTTTCTGCATAAAAAAAATTAGGAATATATATTTCATTGATACATTAATAATGTCTATTTAAGCAGAAAAAAGTCTCATTATGTCATAAAATTCTTGTCCTTATCAGGACAAGCTGCTGAACACAAAGAGTGTTGCAGACAGACATATACAAATAACTCACAAATTGGTAACAAATTACATTACAAAAATATATTAAAAATGTATCATTGATATTTGTCCCAAATCATCACCCTCTGAGATCAATCAGCAGCCACCAACAGTCAAAAGATCTACATGTACAGCCAGATGCAACTATTTAAGGTGGTTTTAGCTGCACCCAGTGAGACCAGCTCTGATGTTTAGGTCATTTTGCTTCTGATTCTAGAAAAAGGTGGCACGATGTTTAAAGTATCTGTTTCAAAATTTATTGTGGACATTACGGGAAAGACAGTAGGAACATGTATTGACAGTGTAAACAATATTTTTCCAAGTTTTTTCCAATGATATGGGTCAGGAGATGAGGTGGAAAAGATTAGCCTCATAGATAAGAAAATACCAGTGGCTGAGTGTAGGAATGAACAAAGGAGACCATCCAATTCAATTTAAAAATTATTATGGCCTCTTTAAGCTCGTGCTTAACCAACAGTGGTCTGCCTACCCAGCTCTAAAGAGCAGAATGCCCCATTTAGTTGCCAGTGTGTAAACATTTTTAAGTATTCAACTGTAAAGCAAGATATTTGCGATTGGAAAAAACAAAATCAATGGTAAAGGGAGTAGAAATATGGGAATTACACTAATCAAAAGCATGCCAATGTTTGTCTAGATTCATTCGCTTGATATCTCAGGCGACAATTTAACTATCCTGTATATTTTCAGAAAAAACTCAATTCTATTGATGCTTTGTGAACCTTTTCATGTGCATAAAATATCTCTCTTCCGCCCTTTTCTCCAGCGTGAAGAATGACTCGAGCCCACATGTTTGACCTGTCCTGTTCTAGTGGGAATGGTACAAATATAAAAATGTTAATGCCATGCTCTACCAACAGGCCCAGGAGACAAAATATGGAAATTTCTTTGAAGACTTTGGGCCCCCATTAATATCATTATCATCACCATTAATGTGACCATTCCATTTGCATTCCAGTGGATGGTATTCCAAAGCTTTGAGGAATAATATCTGTTTGCTAAATTTGGTTGTAATGAGGACAAACTTCATTCGTCTGGGAGAATCGGCATACACATGAACTGTGAGGACCTGATAGCAGGAATCTGAGGAGTTGATGGATTTGATGTTATCGAATACTAATTTCTTGAAGTTCAGAATCTGCACTGCTGCTCAGTCCTCATGGTGAAGGTCGTGTGTGTGCATGTGTGTCTTTCGTTGCATTTGAATGCTGAGAGCATTGGTGTTCCAACCAGACATCCCCCCTGAGGTCACTTTGAAATAGAATAGATTTTTCTAGATCTGAGCCAAGGCTGTAGGGAAGGTCACTTCATTAATCACAGCTAAATGCCACTGTCTGCCCCTCTCCCTTCTTAACCAAGTAACAGCCACAGATAACATCATTGATTGATACTAATAATTAATTCTTCTGCAGTACAGAACGATAAAGGGTATCATTTAGTGAAGAACCATTAATTATTATGTAAAGACTCGTTAGTTTAATGCCATCCTGTGTGATCCGGTGGCACACAGGGGCAAATGGATGTCTTCCTCTCTCAGTGTCCTTTTGCGACTGCAACGCTGTCATGCCCGCTCAGGACCTGCACACACACTTTCAGCGTGTTTGTGCACTCCTGTTTGCAGCATGTGGAGGTTTCTGTATGTATGTGTGTGTAGATTTGTGTGTGTGTGTGTGTGTGTGTGTTTGTTTGTGTGTGCCAGGCTTTGTCTTGAGTCACATGTATGCCACCAGCAATGCCAGTGTATCTGCATAACAAGCAGGAATAGAGGATATGCAATGTTATTTTACTATCTACCAATGCATGCTGTGTGAAGGAAGTTGTTCTGCTCAGAGGCTTTTCATTTGGAAATAATAACGTTTGACATGTTGATGTAAATAAATGTGTCAACTACTACTTTCTCATTCAGGGTTTTTCTGTATGTGTAGCCAACTGTTAGAGGATAGTCATGATCCAACCCATGAAAGCTGCTGGATACGCATGCTGCTCTTCAATCTGTCTGAAGACGTTTCCAGGGAGAAATCCTCCTTCACCCAGGAAATGATGCATTTTAGATCTTCATACTTGGTAGATAGCAGGGATAGCCATGGCTATGCAAAAAGAAAATAAGCAGCAGCTAAATAAACTTCAGCCCAACGGAATTCAATACAACACATACATTTTATGTATACCACTATAAATTATATAAAATTCTATGTATATTATATTAAATGATATGTCATTTATGGTCAAATACCGTTAGCCATGGTTGCCAGAAATTCATCGTTAAAAATACAGGAGCAAAGTATAAGCTATTACAGTAAACTTTTTTGGTAACCGATAATTTCCAAGTTTAGATCTCTTCTTTATCTCTTGTATATAGTAAATTACTAAAAAAAACTTCAGTCTTGACTTTGTTAATGTTTTAACAGTAGTTTTCTTTACAAATCTAATTACTAACACTTGACATAATTGACAGAAATACTTCATTTTTAGTAATGTTTTATATTCCCATTGAACAAACCATAATAAGTGTCAGATGACGCCTACAAGGATATTATATAAAATGATAACAAATTGCTGTATATTTAGACTTAGGTTTTTTTACTTTTGAAATTAACATTATTCAACACATTTTTAACATCTTGATTCTGTGGAAATAAATGGGCTTTGCTGTGTGTTCAGCAAACAGGTTTTACACTTTAAAATTAAAATGTACATATCTGCAATATCTGCAGTTTAGATAGGGTGATTGCATTCAAAATTCAAAATTTCACATTAAACTGTGTTTTCCATTTGTACTGTATATATTTCCCAATCTGATATACTCGTTTGAGTTCATGGTATTTTACTGTAACCTATTTGATAGCTGTTCATTGTAATTTTGACAGAAATTTGTATAACTCAAGTACAAAAATAAAATCGAAACGTTGTGGGGTTTTTTTTACAAGCACCTGAAACACACATAAAATACCATTATCCATGCCCAAGTGGGGCAGCACCGCTCACTGATTTGATCACCAGAGGGCTGAATGCACCATTCAAATGCAGTTCATCCAGTGGCCCTCTGCTGCATGACAGTGCCATCTAGTGGACAATGTTTATAAGAATTCCCTCAAAAATTTGTTTCAAATTTCTAAATCCATAGCTTTAACTCATTCATGACTTTAACTCATTCATGGCTTTAACTCATTCATGGCTTTAACTCCTTCATGGCTTTAACTCATTCACAGCTTTAACTCATTCATAGCTTTAACTTATTCATGGTTTAACTCGCAGACAAATCGAGCCTGATTGGGGCTGATAGTTGTGTGGGAGGTTTAGGCCCAGCTGATGCCATCTATCTGTTATATCTTGTAAGAGAGCTTTTTCGCAACAAGCTTAGAACACAAAGCTCACTGTAAGTGGCTGGCTTAGCAGAGGTGAAAAACCTGTTAGCCATAACATTATGGCTGACAGGTGCTAATATGTGCTATGTCCTCAAAAAACCCATTCTCGATCCAGAAGTTTTTGCAAATTACAGGCCCACTTCCAAACTCCCATTCCTCTACAAACTACTGGAAAAACGTAGTTTCTACCCACCTTCAGGACCACCTCAAATACAACAACCCCTTTTAAAACCTTTCAGTCTGGTTTCCGCTCCGCCCAAAGCACAGAAACAGCTCTGCTTGCTGGTTCACCTTCCCTCCTGATTCTACTTGATTTGTCTGCTGCCTTCGACACAGTTGACCATGGAATACTCCTACACCGCCTACGTCACACCAGTGGACTCACTGCCACCGCCCTAAAGTGGTTTCAATCCTACTTCACCGAAAGAACAGAATACATTCCCCTTGGAAATGCAAACTCCCGGAAACACACCGTCACCTGTGGGGTCCCACAGGGATCAGTCCTCGTCCCCATTCTCTTCATACTGTACATGTTCCCCCTTGACCATGTCATCAGTTGATATGGACTCTCATTCCATTGCATCGCTGATGACACGCAAATCTACATAAAAACTGACACATGTTCCTCCGAAGCTTCTCCATCCTCATCATCATCATCATCATCTGGAGGAGATAAAGGTGTGGATGAAAAACAACTTTCTCCTGTTGAACAGCTCCAAAACCCAAGCAGTTTTAATTGGCACCCCACATCAGACCCAGTCTTCCTCCATAACCAGTATTACTTTCTCTGGTCACGACATTCTCCTCTCTTCATCACTCACCAACCTCGGCGTACAACTCACTTTTAAATCCCACATCAAACACATCTGCAAGATCTCCTTTCACATCACAGAAATATTTCCAAACTCCTTTCTTCACTCAGCTTTAGTGATGCTGAAAAGCTGGTCCACGCGTTCGTCTCCTCCGGACTGGATTACTGTAACGCACTTCTCATCGGGATCCCTGATAAAAGTATTCAAAGACTGCCGTATGTTCAAAACAGTGCTGCTAGGATCCTGATGAGAGTGCGTAAACACGAACCCATCACCCCCGTTCTTCATTCCCTTCACTGGCTTCCCATCTCCACCAGGATTGATTATGAGATCTCTCTCTTCACTCACCAGTGTATCCATGGTAACGCACCCCCTACCTAAAAGAACTACTCACCCATCTAACCTCAACATGATCCCTCCGTTCTACCCACTCATACCGCCTCCTCCTCCCCCGGACTAAGCTCAGCACCATGGGTGATCGGGCCTTCTCTTCTGCTGCCCCTCGTCTGTGGAATGCCCTCCCTGACCATCTGAGGGCTCCACAGACGACTGAGACTTTTAAAGAAGTACTTCAAACTTTCCTTTTTAACAGAACCTATAACTTTCAATTAACATTGCTGCTTTTTGGTCATATTTTTATATAATTATTATTATTATTGATGCTTTTCACTGCTTTTACCATGTAGCACTTTGAGATTTGATCCAAATGTAAATTGCGTTATTAATTAAATGTATTATAATTTATAAATATTATGTCAGGCATCAAGTGAACATTTTGAACAATTGTCCTCAAAGTTTGTTTACTGGAAGTAAGAATAAATAGCTAGCATAAGGATCTGAGTGACTTTGACAAGGGCAAAATTCTGATGGTTAGAAAACTGGGTTGGAGCATCTTCAGGACTACAGGTCTTGTTGGATATTACTGATCTGCAGTGGTTAGTACATACCATGGTGGTCTAAGGAAGGACAACTGGTGAACTAGTGAAAAGGTCTTTAGTGATTAATACTCATTGATGCCCTTTGGGAGTAAAGGTTAGCGCTTGTTGTCCAAACCCACAGAAGCATTATTGTAGCACAAGTTGCTAAATATGTTCATGTTGGTGCTGAGTGAGTGTTGAAAGTGTTGTGAGGACATGCAGCCCCAAACAACTTGATGTGTATGGGTCTATGTAACTGCACTCTGGTCAGAGTGTTCATACTGATTCCTGTTCAGTGCCAAAACGACCTTCAATGGGCACATCAGCATCACAACTGGACCATGGAGCAATGATAGACGGTGACCTGGTTTGATTAATCACATTTTACATTTCTACTCAGGTTGATGTCCGGTTGCATGTGCTTAACATGTAAGTAACAAGTTGGAAGGAGGCAAGCCACTACTCTGATGCTTTTGGCAATGTTCTGTTGGGAAATCTTGGGATCAGCCATTGATGCAGACATTATTTTGACATGTGTCATCTACCGAAACGTTGCTGCAGACCAACTACACCTATTCATGGAGTTTTTTGGTTATTTGTTGTTAGAAATACTTTAGCAAATTGTGATTTTACTGAATCAATTCTTGCTTTATTTGACTCTTAGATATGACATAAATTAATTATAATCTGTCTCATAAGGTTTGAAAGGACAGTGATAACCTTAATCACAACCTATTGGATAATTCTAATGACTATATCTCCTTTTTACCAGCACATCTATCCTTTAATCTCTGAAAATGATGTAATTTGCACATTTCATTTGTTTGGGTTTGGTCTGTCAAAGACTGAATGTCTCTTAAATGTGGTATTTCACTGATGTTTGGGCAGGCTTAGTGCCAGAGGCCTTCTTCAAGCTGTTGACGAAAAGTATTTATGGAAATGACCTTAGGAGTCCAAATGCAAAGAAATAGTGGAGGAAAAGTGGTTGTGATCCATATTGGTGATAACAGACAAATAACTGATGTCTGTTAGAATAATTATATATGTAAGTCGTATGTAGTATGTAATTATAGAGTTTTACCGTGTAATGTGCACAAACTTAATGATACTGTCGAACCCACATTTTACAATTAGATTATTAAATGAATCCTCTGTCAGATGTTTATACTTTCAACTAATTAATTGATTTTTTCTTTAAACAGTTACTTTGCAGGAGGGATCCTAGGAAATTGCACATGCAGGTTATATCAAGACATCATACTCTTATGTGTTTAATGAATTGAAATGCATCTAAAGTAAAAGATTTTTTTAAATCAATTCACTTTTACTGCACTGTGTTTCTGTTTAAAGGTCTGCTCCTGTCAGTGAAGCTTTCCTCTGAGTGTCTGCTTTCATCCCATTCCCACCATATGTCTTCAGTAGTTATTTGTTTGATGGTGACTGCTGTGTCTGGGCTGCACATTCTGCAGCTATGCATAGAATAGCTGGAAAGAAAACTGGATGTGAAGATGTATGGAGGCAATCTTCATAGCTTTATTTATTATGCCAGGTATTTACTATACTTTTCTGAAAAATTTAGTGGATTGAAACATTTTGAACGGTAATGTGTTTGTCAATATCTAAAAAGACATTTGAATGAATTTTCACAAGCAATTCAGAGCCAGTAGCAGTTTTTTTATAAAATTAATCTTCTTCCTACTTGCTTAATAGATGCAATTAATACAAAAATTAAAAAAAGTATACCTTGTGTATTGCACATTTCTTTACTTTTTGCAAATGTATGTGGAGAGTTGTGTGAGTGGATCTCAATCTGTGTGTATGTAATCAGATTTGTGTAAATAATCTCCAAATGTGTGGTGAGATTTTTGGATGTTTGAATCTGGAAATGTGTATTCAGAGTATAATGATATAATAAAATATATTGGAGAAAAAAAAATGGTGGGATCTGTCAAACACGTCAAAAAAGATTGTTACCTTGCTCTTCTTAAATATTTTTTGACACTCAATTCCATTGCGAACAGAACAACATCAATATATCTAATGTTCCCTTAAGACCGGGAACATGTTTCAATGGTTTTTAATGCACAAGTTCAAGGAATTTGAAGATCAATTTTCAACTGTTCATAATATCAAAGCATTCAGAGAATGTGGCTATATGTAAGGATTTAAAACCAACATAGAATGCCCGTGACCTTTGATACCTCGGGCATTAAAACATGGGCTCAGGAAGTATTTGGTGAACAGTTGTAAGTAAAAAACAAAAAGCTCCATTCCTGACTCTACAAGACTCAAAACCAAATATCAACATCAAGAAACCATGCTAATTTCTCTTCACACACTCTTACTGAGAGTTGTTGAAAGGAAATGGAGAGCCGAGAGCATTCATCATAAACCGGATCGGTTCCCTCATACTCAAAAATGGCCTAAATATGAAACGGCCCATTGACAGAACATTATGTTTACAAAGGACTAATTAAAACATACTATCTGGTGAAGACAAAGATCACTCCCTACTTACAATTTTTTTTTTCTTTCCTTTACTTCGTTCTTTGATATTATCTTTTTTTCTCTTTTCATCCTTTCCAAAGTGAATGCTCCTGAATCTGAGCAAGATATTTTTTTTACTCATGTCTTCTTTATATTGTTCCTCAACAACAGACACATTTTTTTTTTTAAAGAAAGAAAGAAAGGGCAATGTTGTGAAGGCATCAAAATGCGAAGGAGCCTTAATTTATCAAATATCATAACCTTTCAGTTTCAGTATGTGTACACTGTATTATATTTATTAATTGGTATAAAATCCAGGTTAAGTTTTCTCAGTCCAAGAGGGGTTAGGCAGTCTTAAAGCCCTCAGCTTTTATCACTACTATCACTGGTTAAAGGTCACCATCACAGCAAAAACTTAAGACTGTCATATGGTCACTGATGGGGATGTCTCCTCTCTTCACATTAACACGCACACCCACGAGGCTGTTTCCCTTTATTTTAGCCATATACAGATATTAGCCCTCTAAATATAAAAAAATGTTATATTAGTCTAATTTTAATTTAGCTTAGATGCAATGAACCAAAACTTCTATTAAAATCGAAATTGAATCATTTTGAATATAAATCAAAAAGGAAAAGAGGAATAACATTAGAATAAGTTATTATAATTGCTTCTACATAGTTCACTAATTAAGTTGTTAACACTTTACAAATCATTAGTAAGCAGCTATAATTCATTAGATATAAAGATTATTGGGGACCTGATGCTTGCCAAATAGTGAGCGCACATTGATAGATTGAGAGCTGTGTTATAACCGGTTTATAAATATTAATTAACTAATTATGAAGTCTTTACAACCTAATTCATAACCTAATTATAAACCATTTATAAATCCTATATAAAGGTAGTCTCATTGTAAAGTGGTACCGGATGAGATGAACCTTACTGCAGCAAAATTTCACATGAATAGGGTTTTCTAGCCTTCATATGTTAAGACAATAACAGAGATGGAGTTTTTTGCTATGTTAGCGACTTACGTTAATGACCCATTCAGTCACGGGATGGCACAGCTGTAAAAAGTATCTGCATTAATGTATTTAAACCACAGCCTGCACATGTCAGTATAAGCGTGACTTTTTATTTTTAGCTGTTTTTAGTAGTAGATTCCATTTGGACACCATACATTGAAAATAACTCCTAACCTTTTTCCTGTGAAATGTGAAATGCTCATGATTTAATATATTTAACAAAAAAAATCTTCCTCATAAAACATTTTCAAAGCAAATTTATTGAATATTTTCAAGATATATCCTATTAGCGTTATTAAGTAAGTAAGCTGATGGAGGATTTATTTACCATCATAATCTAGTTTACTTTTCAAATAAAGACTACATAAACAATATTCACTATCATAAAAGCACATAAAAGATAAGAATATGACACCTCTAAGATAAACTAATAGCGGGATGTGGAGCTCATATTTTGAACATTATATAAAAAAGTATTGTGCTAACAAGCTAACTTCCCCTACAAACTGTCAGCTAGTCCTAAACTGTTGTGTATAGGGTATATCCCCGAAAAAAGAAGGAAAAAATCCCCTGTGTTGTATGAGTAATCCTCCTGATCGAACTCCTCAAAATAAATGGGTAAATTAGCACAGTTCTTCCTCGCACTGATTTCTATGTGGCTCCCAAAGTTGAAAATGATCCATGAAATAGTTCTGGAGTTATCGCACTAACACAAAGGTTTTGCAGATGATAAAGCCATCTTTTATGGAGTGGTCTGCTCCATTTTTAGTATATTGTAATATTTCTAGTATATTTCCTGTATAGTGTAATATTTATCTTATAGTGTGAAATTCTAATATAGTTTAAAATTTAGATTTAGATTTGTATTTTATTTTGTTATATTGCTGTTTGTGCTCTTTACTGCTGTAAAACTGCAATTTACCCATTGTGGGTCAAATAAAGCTTTATCTTATCTTATCTTATCTTATGTTTCCCCGGGAATTCTCATTGTTTAACCCTACATAGTTAACATGGTGCCATGTTTTTCCTCTTCTTTCAGCTATTCCCTTTAGGAGTTGCCAAAGCAGATGAACTGTTTGCATCTTGCCCTGTCCTCTGTATCTTCCTCTGTCACACCAACCAATTGCCTGTCCTCTCTCACCACATCCAGAAACCTCCTCTTTGGTCTCCCCCTTTTTCTCCTGCCTTGGAGCTCCATCTCCAGCATCCATCTACCAATAGATCCACTATCCCTCCTCTTCATGGGTCCAAACCATGGCTCCAAGACGTATAACATGGAACGTCCCTCTGTGGTGCTCCTTTCTTATCCTGTCCATCATCGTCTCTCCTAAAGAACATATAAAAAACTACAGCTTTGCCACCTGTCTTTTGGTCAGTGCCACTGTTTCTAAACCATCAGCAGAACAGCTCAAGGTTATGTGTAAATGACATTTCAGTGTTGACATTGTGGCTCTTAAGTGAACAAGGTGAATTACTCATTTACACGAGTGTTAGAACTACAGCCCAGACAGAGCATTTGTGATTTTGAAAATAAGATCTTTGTTCAAGTCTTATCACTAAATAAGCACAGGAGTAAAAGCGCAGATTTTATTTTGTATTATTTGATCATTTGATAACAAACCTGGTTTATAGTTAACAGGTTTTTTTTCCATCCAAGAGAGTCAGAGTAAACATCCTGCAGTAGGCAGTAATGATTCATAACCCTTTGGCAATCTACAGTAATTAAACATGACTGCTAAACTCCTGCAGACGTGGGAGGGAGCCAGGCCACTCATATTGACAAGTTCATGTTCCAGCATGAAAGGCTTCTGGTTTGTCATTCAATGTTTGAATCTTTATGTCGTTTTTTGATAGAAGTGACTTTTTATTTTAAAACGGGAAAACTAGGCTATGTATTAAGAATTATTCAAATATTGCTATAATGAAACATGTTATCCATGTAATGATAACAGTACTTAGAAAAATCATTGTGGTTCCCAGTGAAGTCAGCATTAAATAGCCAGATTTAGACTGGCAGTTAGGCAATAAAACATTCAATACAAAACTAGCTCAGTCACACTGATGGTAAAATAACAAGACCTGACAAATGTATGACAAAACACAAAACCAAGAGCAATACCTGCTAAATATAGTTTTGCTTTTGCGTGATGCAAAGATGGATTCCAGCAGTCTGTGTTTAACGTCCGATTACTCACAAACAAGTGTTGAAGAGGTGCCTTTTTGCCAATTAATTTGAAATTGTATTGTTATTTTTCGTTGTATAGCAAATGCATAGCTTAATGGGTTACACCACTGACTCTTTTCAAAGAATCTGGGGTTGGGAGGCATGAATTTAGGCAAATTCCTTAGTGCTACCAGCCTACCTAGTACATCTAGTACATATTAGAAAAGGCATCTGACGTAAAGCCAATATGTGACGATCCGCTGTGGAGACCCACTAAAAAAAATTAAAGAGCCTTTTTTAGTTATACAGTTCTAACTATATACTTATAAAGTTATATATTATTTCATAGTTATACTCCGGTGAAGGGGATTTTGATTGCGGGACTTATCTCAAATGCATATTCATAGTTATTAACCATTTATCATGATTATTATTAGTAGTAGTAGTAGTAGCAGTTTTAATAGTAGCATTAGTATTATTATTACTATATTATCGTTTCCATTTCCATTTTTCAAAGTTAACATTTTCAACATAAATTACCTCTGTCAATCAACTCACTATTTCATGATAAAACATATTTGATTGATTTGATATAAATGAAGTCAAACGCCTGAACAAAATTCAACAGAAAACGTGAAATGAATCATAAACCACTGCTATCTATTAGAGTAAATTTCAGATGTGTTTTGATCTAGCGTTATCCGCTTTTTACTATCACTCCCACGTGGACCTTATTTTGAAAAGCCTCTGCGGAAGTGAGGCGTTGAATGCCTTGGCTCGTGCTTGAGCAGTGTTTTGCTTCACCTTCTAGTGAAGTGACAGGCGTACCGGAGAAGTTTTATCGTGCCTCGCCTTCTCCTCTCCACAATGGAGGCTCGGGCGCATTTCTCCCGTGAGGAAATCAACAGCACCGTGTGGGAAGTCCCGGAGAAGTACACACACCTCAAGCAGATCGGTACCGGGGCGTACGGCTCGGTGTGGTGAGTGCAGTTAAACATGTCATGTGGTGATGGCTGCATGAAGAGTGGATGTGTGTGTTTGTCATAGATGGGACAGGAGTGTTGGAGTGCTGTTCACCCTGAGAACAGCCCTCCTTCGTGTTGCTTCCTCTGGGTGTCCGTGCTCGGCCTGATTTACGTTCACCATCGCACTGTCGACATTAATGTCACAACTTTCAACGCCATAACACATCAAACATAGCTGTGTATGTCATATATGTCATCTATATCTAATCACAATACCTTAATGTCTTCATCTGACCAAGAACAGAGGAGTTGGAGCTGTCAGCATTAAAGATGGCCACTTTGATTCCTATATGCAGGTTCATACAGTCACACAATGTGAAAGCCACACACATATAATATGAATGTTATATAATGCACTCACTATATGTATGCCTGTGTACATGCAAGCATATAGCATTTACATGGATTTGCGTTGTGTGTGTGTATATATATATATATATATATATATATATATATATATATATACACATGTGTATATACACATGTGTATATACACATGAACATGAACATGTTAACTAATGTAGTTGCCGTAGCTACATCAATATAGGCCACTCAGCCATAAGGGAAACACTGCCTTCAATGGAAGAACCTTTTTCCTATTGTGACATCAACCTGTTTGTTTAAGCTTGTAGGCTACAGTAATAAGATACACCCACCATCAATCAACATTACTGATTCACACGTTTCATGTTGTTCATCCTGCGGAGTAGATAAGTGAAAGCAGTGTTTACTAATGTGATTCAATAATCATTGAATCACTATGAAAGGCGACCCATTTTAATATTAAACTATTTTTAATAGCTAGATAATAGTAATGTTGTGTACTGTTTATTATCACTTTTTGTTATACACAGTCCACAGATACAGGAAAAGAATTTGATACGAAGTATCTGCCTTTGACCAATATCCCTAAGGAACAGGGGTAACCCCCTGTGAAATGCCCGGAGAGCAAATTCGGGTTCCTGATTTTGGCTCAATGCTCCATTCCCCTGGATGAGATTAACTGAGTAAACCATGGTGCACTAACACGTACAACACATACAAGGCTGCTGGCAAGTTTAATCCTAACATTATACAAACACTCTAGGATCTACATAACCTCCACTCAGGGTTGCAGCTAAGGTTTTAGAACGACTGGTCCAGGTTCTATCAGCAAAAGTCCATCAAAAAACTATAAATGTTTCACGAGCCATTTCGAAACAAAGTAAAATAGATTTTTTTTTTAAGTCTTGCTACTTTATGGCAGATTTATTCATGCAAATGTTGGATTATGAAAATCTATATTAATCATGTTAGTACCAAATTATTTTAAGACGCTTTCAAATCAAGAATATTCTCTGTAATAACAGCAGAATTGTAATACAGTTAAGCTGCTTTCTTTTTTAATACTGATGACACAGTATTAACAGAAGTATTAAAAAAACATTTGGGGACTTGTGATTCTTGGGAGAAGTTGACATAGAGTGTGAATATCTCATGTCATTAAATTTGAATGTAGAGTAGTTAAATATGATTTCAATCTTTTGTGTTAACATACTCTGTTATTCAGGTTCATTTTACATTGTTTGTAGGTAGATCTGGTCACAGGACAGTTACAAACAACAAATACACATCATACAAATAAAATATAAAACTGGGATAAACTGATAAAAAAACTGTACTCTGACTGTAGACTCTGGAGCCTTCACAGTCAGAGATGCAGTTATTGGCCTGCTGGCTGAGGGTTACAAGGCTTTAAGTATTATTGTGTGGAAATCATTTGTTCAAGCTGAAAACCATGCAAACAAACAATAAACATAATTGACTGTCGGTAACTACTTTCTGTCTGCAGTGTACAGTATTTAGTGTAGATGCTTGTCCTCTTTAATTTGGCTTCCATATCATTGATGTTTTTCAAAGGACTTTGCATAAGCAGTGTGTGTAACGTGTGTTGGTGGATGTGGCTCCAAATAGCCTACCGAGCCTCTCCTCCTACGATTTGATGCCCTGCAGATCAGTGCCGACGTGCACTTCACAAGATGGCATACATTCACATGTTGATTCCACAGACACCCCAATCTGTTACAGATCGAGTGACATAACAGTTCCTACGTCCATGCAGAACTTCGTAACCAGAATGAGCCTCAGAAAAGACCACATTGTCATTTTATCACTGCTCTTCAAAAGAGGGCAATCATGGTAAAAATAAGAAGGCGCACGCAGACTTAGAGTGAGAGCTAATTGCATGTTATTCCATTATTCCCCACAGCTCTGCGATAAATGAGAAGACTAAAGAGAAAGTGGCCATTAAGAAGCTCCACAGGCCCTTCCAGTCAGAAATTTTTGCTAAGAGGGCCTACCGAGAGCTCCGGCTGCTCAAGAACATGAAGCATGAAAATGTGAGTGCATAAAAACCAAAGCGTCTCCTACGTCATTCAGGTTTCTGAGACTTCATTTTCATCACCTTGTTTTCTCATTCCACTAGGTGATCGGACTTCTTGATGTATTCACATCTGCCACAGGCCTCGATGAAATGCAGGACTTGTGAGTATTGTTCATCATATTTGCAAAGAAGTCAGTCAGACTCAGGCAATGCCTCTGATGATCTGCTTTTTAGTATCCACTCTGCGAAAGGCTTAACACCACAGAAAACATTTGGAAACAAGGGTTGTTTTGTATTTTGGGCTTAAACAAATGTCGGTCTTAAAGCTTAGAAAGTTATTGTGTTTCATGGGTTTGCTGAGATATAATATGCAGCATGCTGGCATTCACTGTAAATGCAAAATAGTTACTGGAACTCTGAAAGAATTAAGCCTTTTAGAAGATCAGAGCTTAAATATCCAGAATGACTGACACACGTACTGTTTGATGACAGTAAAGTTGAGTGAACTCTTAGCAGTCAGAACAAGAAATCCACTTTAATTTCAAAATAAAATCATTCAAACAAATCCTGAAAAAACAACAAAGCATTCAAACCTGCAGGCAATTTAGAGCCACCAATTCACTCAAATTAAATACATAAATTACCACAAGTTAACTAATTTAAGTGTTCTTTTTTAAGGTCTCAAAACTGTAGAGTTTTATGTATCTTTGTATTTATGATTTCAAGTACTAGTTAGATAATTTGCTAACAAGCTTATATTGCAAGAAAATTCTGAGTTTGATAAACACATATAATATTAAACAATCATTTAGTTAATCAAACTTCCAAACAAATTTTAAGTTTTCATTACTCATTCTAAGTGATTGATTTGAGTGTAACAGTTTACAGTGTTGACATTCAAAGACTTTAAAGAATGGGCTCTGGACAGTTCATCAATGCATTTTGGAAGATTTATGATTGTGTTTAAGAGAAGTTCCTGCTTTTACACTTCCTGTTTTTGTAGTTCCATTATGTACTAGTTTTTCTGCCTGGTGTGTGGAGGAGGATGATGATGGTGGGTAGGGCTGGGGTTAGGGGGTAAATTGTTCTTTGAATAGTTTTTTTGTATATCCTGTTTTTGTGTTCTTACTTTGCTCCATTTCTTGTTGTATATTTTTGTCAGGCGTTTGCATGGGGCTGGTGAGCGATAGGTGGCTAAGAGGAGGTTGCTTTTATCGTGTAAAACATTTGGTGTTACTTTTTTATGTATGAAAAGTGCCAAATGAATAAAGATTGATTGATTGATTGATTTCAATATAAGTATTTGCCTGTTACGATGGTGCAATGTATAGTCCAACAGTCTAGAGCCAAAATGATCTACACCCTTAGATATTGAACTCAAAGTGTAAAACCTTGTAGGGAATTTAAAATAGATTTAGATCACTAACATTGTCCTGCAGTGACTTGCTGCAAACTCTGATGCAATCCGATATAATTGCATCAGTCCCGGCCATTATTTACAGGAATAAAGTCTGAACTGCAGAGCGATGAAAATGTTGAAAATGAAACAGAAACCACCAGCTGCTCAGCCTTCTGTAACAGATGTTATGAGCTGCGCTGATGAGGGAGCCTTTCTTCTTTCAAGTCTCCATTCTTATTTCTGCCCCCACCAGTGGATATATAGGGTTACCATTGTAGGTCCATTGATAACAGGTTTGGTAGGGATCTATCCACATCCCAGAAAACTGTGGATGGAATTCAGTAAAGCTTCACACATGGTCTGCAGTGTGACCTTAAAGTTATGCATCTCATAGCTGGATTCTTCAGTTCAGTTCAGGTTGTTTTTGTAATTTTAGGAACATTTGGACTTAGTCAAGGGCAGCACAGTTGAGAGCAGGAGGGTTCCGGGTTCAAACCCACCTCTGTCTTTAGAGCCTGTCTGCTTGGAGTGTGCATGTTTACCCTGTGTTTGCATGGGTTCCATGCTGGTACTCCTGCTTTCTCCCACAGTCCAAAAACATGGTAAATAGGTGTAGTGGTGACACTAAATTGGTGTAACTGTGAGAGTCAATGGTTTTTCTCTATGTGTCGGTACATGAGTCAGCGATTTGTCCAGGGTGTGACCCGCCTCTCCCTTAGTGTCAGCTGGGACAGGCTCCAGTATCCTGGAACCCTGAACAGCATAAGCGGTTATAGCTTAGATTGGCCCTGTTTGTGTACATTAGTAATGCTAATAGGACTTGATGTTTCAATCCCTGTGGAAAGTTTACACTTGATGTTGGCAGTCCGATTGGAGTGGCAAAATGGAGAATAGGTACATCTTTGGTGTCATCAGCTGGGCACCCTCTTCATTTATGTTTTATAGGCCAGGCCCTCGACATCTGACCACTGGGCAGTTGAAACTGGGGAGCCCTCCAGGGTGATCAGGTCCCGGCATGTATCCCATAACCAATTGGGTTTAATCGTCATCCTAATAAAATATTTGTCTGTGCTATACTTGTATTAAACTAGGATTACTGTGTTATAAATGTACTTTTTATTAATATAAATGAATAAAAATGCTTAATTAGCCTTTAATCGTTATCAAGTAAACAGTTTTTTTCTCTAGTTTTGTAAATAACGTGTTATCACATTTCTATTAATTTCACAAAAAGGAGTTGCTGAACAGGCTTAACAAAACGTTTGGCCCTGTTTGTGTACGTTATAGTGTTTCTGTGAAGATTATCTGGGTGTCACATTAGAATGACAAGACAAAAGTCTTATTGGGAATACCCTAATACCAAGTTATGACACCAGCAGTTTGACCAGAGAGCTGGAGTTCTCTATGCTAATCATTGGCTTTCATGTTACTTTGCTTTCAATTCGATGATAATAAAAGTTTGGTTAAAAGCAGTCAGGATTTTTCTGTGAATGTTCTTCGTCATGTTCTCATTGGGCCATGTGCTGAGTGTCACAGTAAGCCGGATAACTGCAAGCTTAACCATTAAAGGCCATGTTGGCAAGAGTGCTGCAAATTGTTTAAATGCCATGGAACCTGCTTACCTTTTATTTAACATTGCTGCTTTTTGGTCATACTTTTATGTAATAATTATTATATTTTTTATTGATGCTTTTATCCGCTTTTACCTTCTAGCACTTCCAGATTGAATCCAAATGTAAAGTGCGTTATAAATTGAATGTATTATTATATTATTATTAAAAAAATGTATGCAGCTTTATTCTTTATATTAAACTCGTGAAGTCCACTAGTGTGAATTTTGCTGATAAAGTAAAATTTTAATCCATTTGAACTGTTGGTCAGCAATATTTTATCTATGTTGTGGAATTGCAAGTAAAAGAGAAATCTGTGCACTTAATAAATAAAACCATCTGAAGTGGGTTTATTTTTAGATGAGGAAAAAAGGTCATATTTTATTCAATCATTCAAAAGTAGAGTTAAAATATTATTCAAATTAATTTAATTTGAATTATTATATTCTCACTACGTTTAGTATGCTGATATGATGATACATTAAACGTCAAACCTTCTGCTTCTACAGCTATGTCTTCATGATGATTACAGCATTGACAGCATTTTGTGCTGGTTGTTATATTGACTGTATAGTAGAGAAAACCACATTATCCATTTCTTTCCATTCATTCCTTTACCCTCCCTTCATCTCTCCTACTCTTTCTCTCAGCTACCTGGTGATGCCTTATATGTTTACTGACCTGTCCAAGGTGCGAGGTCATCTCTCAGAGGATAAAGTCAGATTTCTTGTCTACCAGATTCTCTGTGGACTGAGGGTGAGAAGAAATCTATCACAAAACATCATGAGAAGATGAAGTGTAATTAATTAAAACTACTCTCTATCAAGGTTCCAAGGTAATGACGGAGGTATGAATCATAGTCATGCCAGTCTTATACAGAGAGATGATGTTTAAGATTGTTAAATATTCTTTTGCAAAACTTAAATCAGTCATTGCAGGAAGTGGTGTCATTCCATATGTGGACATTTTTGCCATGTAAATTTGTTTTTATTTTGATGTTTAGAAGTTAAAATCTGATTTGTTTCAGATGAGGATTCCCAGGGCTTAACTCCAGAAAACCATTCAGTATTTTGTCCCAAACTTTATGTATACATCTCCCATGTACTGGACAGGTGTTTTTATTTTATATTTTGGGAAAAATAAACATTTTCTATTCATTATATCGCATTTGGAAAATAGGACTTTTTCTTAAATATGGAATTAACATGGATCGCATAAATAACATTTTTCAGTGCAATGCATACATGATCACATTCGTTGTGATTTGGCGTTCTATAAATAAAATTGCTTTGATGTGGATTGATCTGATGGCGGAGATCCGAAGTACCCCATGTTTGTTTGAACTTACGAAAGAACCTTATTAATACCTGAAATAACTACTTATTAGGTGTACCTGGGTAGCTGAGATGTGTGTGATCGTGTGTACCTTGTCCTCCAGAGGGGCCCTGATTTGATTCCAACCCATTGTCCTTTGCTGCGTTTCTCCCCATTTCCTGTCAATCGTTAAAGTAGTTAATAACATAATTAATAACTAACTTATATCTTGTTTTGCATATATATGAAAAGTTCTGTTGTTAAAAATCGTTTTCATTTTCATTACGAGAAGAGTTGTTGGCTGAGTCATAAAACTGTCATGTAAACAGTTATATTAAAAATCCACATAATTCTCTTCTAAATGGAAACTACTTCATCCGTCCTTTTTAAATGTTTGCTACCTGCTCTGTCTCTTTGTCTGCAGTACATCCATAAGGCTGGGATCATCCACAGGGTAAGTGCAAACAAACACTGTAAAGAAATTCTGACTTTTATTAACAATTTTTTTCTCTGCCGCTTAGTTTGTCACAGATAGCAGATGTGTGCCTCTTCACGTGACTCGGTGTTATTTAATTTCTCACTGTTACTTAGGCAGAGGAAACTGTGCCCCAACAGGTCCTATGAGTTCATTTTCTTTCATGCCCTGCATGTCAAGAGATGCGAGGCCTCACCCTTCATCCCTAGTGCCAACACAAGTGTGCGTGTGCGTGTGCATGCGTGCGTGTGTGTGTGAGAGCACATGTGGTGAAGAGAAGGTAGGATAAGATCAGAAGAGGTTTTTCATAATACAGCATTTTTATTCCCCAGAACTAAAGATTTACTGCGGGCTATAGTCATCCAGGTTGCCCGTTCTATTTTGTCTGTACTTTATTTTGTATTGTAAATATAGTACATTCTACCTTCACTAAAACTAAAACACAAACCAACCGGGATGATAAGTTGTGCCTTTTGTTATTTGGATTTTTCTGGTAATGTTTTTCAACAAAGAGGTGATTTTGCAGAGACTCTGGAATATTTTATTTTTATTTATTCTTGCAATCTTTATTTATATTTCTACCTATCATTGTTCAAAGACATGCATTAGTAATCTTTTGTAGGATTTCAACCTTTTAGTTCAACTATGGAGTGAGTTTTGTTTTTTCCCTAGCAGGAAAATAGTAGATCTAGCCTTTATTCACACATAATAATATATATATAATATACACACATAAACTAAATGCTCTATCTCTTCTTAAACATATTCAGTTATTGCAATGATCAAGAAAGAAATCATTTACAATCTTAAGTCCTTGTAAAAGATCCCCACAGCGGCACTGGTAGAGCTAACACTATGTTGAGCCACAGTGACTGAACTCACATAGCCTCAGTTCTGATACAGCTCAGTACAGACAACATGACATGCTTGTAAAATAGCGTGTAACTCACCCACCCACTCACTCAGCTTCTTGTACTTTACAGGATCTTAAGCCTGGAAACTTGGCCGTGAACCAAGACTGTGAACTGAAGGTTTGTACTTTGAAGACAAACATGGAAAAAAAAAAACGTAAAACTTAACGACAGGGTTGATGCCGCAGGAATATAATTGTTTTCAATGGTTGCATAAAAAAATTCTAATGCCGGATAGAAAAGTGATATGATATGATATATGTTATTGATAAATGAAATATTTTAAGCATTAAAAATCATGTGTGAAAAAGATATACTTCATAAAACAATGTATTAACTACAGCTCTCGTTTGCGTTCAGTGTTCCATATTGTGATTTGATTCATTGTTGCAGATCCTGGACTTCGGGCTGGCTCGCAGTGCCGATGCTGAGATGACGGGATACGTGGTGACCCGTTGGTACCGTGCGCCTGAGGTCATTCTGAACTGGATGCACTACACCCAGACTGGCAAGACAATCACAGCTGTTAATATTCTTATCTATGTCCTTGCTGTTGTCGGCCTGTTGGTTTTCATGAACTGTCTGTTGTCTTTTCAAATGAAAACACCCCAACTCTGCCCACAGGAATGGCTTTCTTATAGCTGCGGCACATATGGTACCCGGGTCAGCAGTTTTGTACAGTCATATAGTCAGGACATGAGATTTAATTTTAATGACAAAGTGATTGAAAGTTGAAATTGGTAATATCTTTTATTTCACTTAATCTGTGTGTAGTTGACACAGATCTGTGTGACAGCAGCTTATTGAACAGCGATTACGTAACAGAGTCTTCACTGCAATGTTATTTATGGTACTAATTAACAACAACATTGCCTTGTAATGATAACTGTTTATAATGTGGTTATTAATTGGGTTGTAACTACTTTATAAACGTTAAAAAAAATGGGCTCATTATTTGGCAAGCAACAAGCCTTGGTTTTTTAGCTTATTAATGATTTATAATTTTTTTCACAACCTAATTAAAATACAATGGGAATACAATTCATAAACCCTTAATAAGGGCAGCTTCATTTTAAAGTGCTACAAATTGTACGTTTTGTTAGGGGATTTTACTTTCATACACAGCATCTACATAATGAGAAGAAGCACAGAAATTTCCTCTGACCGGTTTTTACACCCTTTACATGATGGTGTTACTCATCAGGTTCTCAGGAATAGGAACTTCGCTTTTGCAAATGTCACTTTCCTCATTTCTCCAGCACTGAGCTAACTGACCTTAAACACTCGGTGATGTGTATTCTGCTTGAGTCCTTATTAATGTTGTCTGTGATCTTCATTCTAGTGGACATCTGGTCTGTGGGCTGCATTATGGCAGAAATGATCAACGGAAAAACCCTCTTCAAAGGGAAAGACTGTATCCTTGACACAGCTTTATTCATGGGACTGGTAAAGTCTGTAGTTTGCATTAATGACATAGGTTAAGCTGATAATGGCAAATGTATATCATCATATATCATCTACACAAAATGGATTCCTTTGGTCATTAATAACAATATGCTATACTCTAGTGTTATGCCTGATATTGTTGTACGACTACAAGGGTCTACTCTGTCTCACTTTATGCATGACATTGATGCACATTCATATCTTGAGAGCCAAGAAGTGATTGGAGCCTAACTATTGAGAATCTAATATTATAGCTATATTATAGAGAAATTATAGCTGGGTTTTTTTTTTTGTGTAACTAGCTCGCTAATTGATCCAGGTGTTACCTTGCAGCCAGAATTTATTATATTTTTTTGTCAGAGCATTTGTTTTGTTGATGGCTAATAGGACAACTGACAGTCCTTCCTAAAAGACAGACCACTCATACCTTTCCAGTTTCAACTGCCATCAGAATGTCCCAGGTTTTAAAGATCCTTGATTGTGAACTGGGAACTACCAGATATGGACCAGCTGACTCAGATTATGAAAGTGACTGGAGTACCTGGAACAGAGTTTATACAGAAGCTGGACAGTCAAGAGGTAGGACAAATGGCAGTGGGCCAATGAATATGCCATGAATATATACATATATGCAGTGCATTCAAAAAGTATTCAGACCCCTTCACTTTTTTTCTCATTTTACTATCTATGCTTTTTTTGTGACAAAATCATTTAAATTAATGTATCCCCTCAATCTATCTACAATCCATACCTCGTAATAACAAAGTATAAACATAATGTATAAGGTCTGACAGCTGGCGTTTCAGAGCAAAAACAAATCCATGATGTCGAGGGAACCACATGCGGAGCTCAGAAACAGGACTTTGTCGGGTTCTGAATACTTCCAGAATGACCCATATATCAAAAAAGTGTAGTGTCCACGAGGAGATTTTTTTTATAGGCCCTGTAATGAACCAGTATATTGTCCAGGGGGTGCCTTGCCTCTAACCTTTAATCAGCTGGCATAGACCCCGACCCTCAAACAGGATAAGCGGTAACTGATAATAAACAAATCCCAGCAGCAGATATTTAGCAACTTTAAAGCTCTACCCATCTATCCATTCATTTTATTCTGCTTGCCTGTGGTAAAGTCACAGAGGCAGCTAGCTAATCAGGATACTTCAGATGTCCCTGTTCCTCCATCTTCCTGTTTCTCCAAGGGGATCCCAAAGCGTTTCCAGGCCAGGGTGGACAATTCGTTCACTGAGGTCTGGGTGCCTTTTTATTCGGACATAGGGAGAAATCCCTAATGTCCATTGACATTTTATCACCATGGCTAAGGTCCTACTAGCAGCCCTCAGTGGATTCGCTAAACCAAACATTTCAACCAACATTAATGCCAAACTGTAGATTTTGCCATTCTTAAAGCAATTTTAGTTCAGGAGGTAAAAATATAAGATTTGTAATGAATGTGGCAACAGAGAGACAGACAATCAACAGGAATAATGAGGCGGGCAAGAAGGGGTTAAGACAATTCCAGTTATTTACACACACAAAAAGTAACCATAGAAAAATGTATTTTATCCATCTGGCAACACAGCAAACACATTTAGTCTACCTGAAACAAGTTGAGCTTTAACCTTGAACATGATTAGGGTCAGAAAGAATATTTTTGGCCATCCTCAACACATCACTTACCATCTTTGAGCGGATTTTTATTTGGTGGAACAATTTTTACTATAGACTGTGCATTAGGAGATTCAGAAAATGATGGATTATTTCTTATTTTTAATGGACAAATGTTCAGTGTTGATCCTCGGTTGCTATTCAAAACTCAGTTGTACCGATTGATCTGTGTTAAATATGACTAAATTCTTCTTATCGTTCAAATCACATCCCTTTGCAGATAATCCACATCATGCCTGTTGTGTGTAGTAATTTGCAAGGTGCAGAAAGATAACTATAAAATATCTTAATTTATAGATAAAACATAACAACCAATGATATTTTGAAGTAATTTGGCCTAAATTATAGGATTCTTTCATTTAATTTGAATCGTTCTAGTCTATGTCCACAGATACATTACATATTAAACATTATGTTTTATCTAAATCTAGTCAAATTTAATGCATCATTAGCTTTTGCTGTGCTTGATACTAAAATTTGGTAAAATGTCATTTTTTATTTTGCCTAACTCTAATTTCTTCTTTCTGTACCAATAGGCCAGAAATTATATCAAGGCCCTTCCTCACTATCCCAGAAAAGACTTCTCAACGTTGTTCCCCAGAGCCAGCGCACAGGGTGAGTTTAACCAGTCTTTTCCCTAGGTTCAGCTATTTCACGGAAACATTTTTTTAATTTTTGTCAAACTTGTGAAACATTTAGTATGACTACGGTCTCTTAATCTTGTTATTCAAGTAATGGATTGTTCACATTAAGCCCTCAGCTTAGTTTTTAGCTGTAGTGCAATAACTGCATACAGTCATGATCATGTCTGATTCCTTCAAACAATTCTGCCTTTATTTGCATGTTTACTTATTCATGAGAAAGCATTTTCAGCCCCATAGTCATCTACAGCATGATACAATAGCCACAAAATCAATCAAAAAATGATCCCCCATCTCTACATTGGACTTAGTATGGATGAGGTGAATGACATTGTACCGGTCCCCTTTATGCCCCCAAAAGAGTTCTGTGATTTACTGTATGTTCCGACTCATTTCTATCAGAACCAGCATCTACTTTCCCAGCAGATTGTGCTAGAGTAGCTTTTCTAGGCAATCACACAACATGGACTAGACTTCTCTGCCCACGGGAATGAATGAGCCTGGGATGCCAGATTGACCCAGTCGTCCAACCATCGCAATCCGTTTCACGTTGATTGATCGGACCCTTATGGTTGCCCATTATTCCTGCTTCTGAAGGGTCAATTTCAAGAACAAAATGTTAAGTTGCTGCCTTATATAGCCAACCTACTAACAGATGCCATGGTACCGAGATAATCATTACTATTTTGACCAGTGAGTGGTTAAAATGTTATGGATCATTTTGCTCATCTTAGAGCGTAATGTCACCTGCTGCTGAACTGAAAGTGAGACACGCAGAGTACACAAGAGGTAGACAAACTGGAAACACAAACTTAACAGTGGTTAAAATTAAACAAATAAAAGAAATAGTACAATGTTTCCTCTGGACCTTTGATTATTTTCGTTTTATGACGGTTCTGAAAAGCTTCTCCAAACTAATTATTTTGTATCGCGTTTGGCATCAACTTAATTTTTATTTTA
Organism: Lophius americanus; assembly: GCA_037951165.1. Taxonomy (NCBI): domain Eukaryota; kingdom Metazoa; phylum Chordata; class Actinopteri; order Lophiiformes; family Lophiidae; genus Lophius; species Lophius americanus. The sequence continues at coordinate 5,964,784 of JBBDHG010000001.1, forward strand.
TTTATTTATTTTTTCACAATTGATGATCTAATTTCTGATCAAATATCATGTTGTAACTCGGAAAATGTGCAGGTGTCGACCTGCTGGAGAAAATACTTCTTCTCGACGGAGACGAGCGGCCTACAGCTGAAATAGCTCTGGAGCACCCGTATTTCGACAGCCTCAGGGAGCCAGATGATTTTCCTGAACCTTCGCCATATGATGATAGCCATGACAACGCCACATTGTCCCTGGATAAGTGGAAGCGTAAGTGATAATAGAAAAATAAAGAGCATTATTGAAAGACATTGCCTCACTGAGTGGCGTACACGTTAAATGTTATTCACAGGTCTCACTGAAGGGACCAGGTTTGGTCACATTTATTTACAGTCGTTTTGGAAATTTCTCAAAATTTGAAGTTGATAAATTTGAGTCAAATACTTTATTACCCAAATGTGTAATTATAAATTACACAAATGTTCTGGTCATTGGGTCATTACTTTTCAAAATGCAACTCAATGTACCTTTAATTGCTTTGGACTGTATTTCTAATTACTGAAAGAGTTATTGACATTTTCCACATGTAGAAAACAAATTTATTTCCCTTTTTGCCCAGGGTTATGTTTCAGAGAGGTGAAAAGCTTTGTGCCATTCCCACGGCGGGACTCCAAAAGGAAAAACACTCTGACTATGTCTCCCTGACTTGACGAATGTCTTACTGATGCCCCGACACGCACAGCAGACCGCCAAATGTGCCCTTGTATATTTCAACCATTGATTCACTCAATGAATCACCAATTTTCATTCCCCTGGATATGTTTAGACATTAAATCAGTGTTAGGAGAATGAAAACTTACACACATTCCTTTTTTTTATATGTGCAATTGTTGCCTAGGTGTCGGTTGCTCCTCAAATTACACATCAGTAGATTGTCTTGCAAATTTTATTGTAACAAAATGTCTCATGCTTCACTGTAAAATGTACTGTAATATTGTTTTACAATAAAAAAAAGAGGTGTATGTATGTATCTAAACTGTCTCTTTACAGTTAATGTTTCTTTGAAGGAGGACAACTAAACAAAATGTTCTCGTCAAAAACTCAAAAAAATATATATCATGGATCATTTTCCAACTTTATACGCCCATAACAAGAGGAAGCACTTGATTGCTTTTGGGAAAGGTCAGTGCACATTTCTGACACTAGGGGGAGCTTTATCCCCAAAAAGTTTACAAATGAATGTACTTCAGGAGATCGATCTTGTATACATTGTGTTTTACTTAAATGGTTCATATTTTACTCATTTGAAGGAGCTATATTAGTTTTTTGGACAAAGTTCCTAACCCTTGATCCAATTTACTCAAAATTTGGCTTATATGAATCGACTCAAGGAGATCCTCTTGTATATATCATATTTTATTCTAATAATTACATTTTTATTCACTAGGGAGAGATTATTTTATTAAAGACACCGCTTTCACATTATTTCAAACCCTATACCTCCATAGACTTATATGCAAGAAAGACATGGATTGATTTGGGGGAACGCTGGTTGTATACAGAAAATATGAACCTTAGCTTTTACACTGTTTAATGCATTCATATTATATATATGACATATACAAAGCAGTAGCTAGATGGCCTAGCTGTAAATCGATCAATCAGGCTTTATTTGTATAGCACTTTTCCTCCACATAAAATGTAACACCAAGAGCTTCACAAAATTAAAAAAAAACTCCCACCGACATGCACACGCAGAAAAGATATTGCGATTAAATAAAGGAATAAAATTTGACCAGTACTCATAAATATGTCACTGCCTTTAGAACTCCCGGTTGTCACTACAGAGTGCTCCCATGCAGAATATATAAATCTTGATTATATATACTGTATTATGCACATTTTATTATACATTTTATTTATATCGCACTTTACATTTGGATCAAATCTCAAAGTAGTATGTTACTGCCTTTGAAACCAAAGGTTGTAGGTTCAAGTTGCTTTTGGAAGTAGATCGTGCCCCGTACAGAATTTATAATACTTAATTACATTTCATGTGTTTTGCATCGTCTTACACATTAAATATATATTTTATTATATATCTGGAACTTAAGAGATGCCCCTATGCAGAATATACTGTTTAATCAATCAATAAATCTTAATTTATATGGTGCAAATTTACAACAACAGTTGTTTTCTGCTTTCCAGAAAGAGCAGGTCTACACAAACTTTATAGAATTATCTTACAGAGACCCAACAAATTCCTCCATGAGCAAGCACTTGGTGACAGTGGCGAGAAAAAATGCGTTTTAACAGGCAGAAACCTTGAGCCGATCTAAGACACAGGATGGACCGCCTACTGCCATGAGCGGTTGGGTTTGTGGGGGCGCAGAGAGAGCGAAAGAAGCAATTATATCAACATTGCTAATCCACTTTTTTCCGCTTCTCCAGGGTCGGGACGCGGTGGTAGAAGGGATCTCAGGTTGATGAAACAATAATAGTAATATAACATTTAGCAATAGCTTATGGGAAAATACTATACATTAATAATAATAATAATTGTTATCATCGCCATGATCATATTCTAATTAGTGGGCAACGAGCAGGTCCACAGCAGCAGATGCAGCCACCAACCATGTGACAAAGCACAAAGACTTCTGGGAAGAAGTCAAGTTAGTAAAATTCAATAATCCAGTGACATGCATTAAAGAGAGAGGACTGATTAAAGAGGGACAGTGAGAGTGGGATAGAGAAAAGCTCAGTGCATCATGGGAGATTTAGAAGTCTAAACTTCAAGCAGCATAGTTAAGAGCAAGCTTGGGCCAGCATTATTTGTAAGCGTTATCATAAAGTTGTCTTTATCATTGTTTAATTACTGTTTAACATTTAATTAGATTGAAAGTGTTTTCATACTTTTCATATATATATTATTATCTATGCAGGTCAGCAGCTGGAAGGCCGATCAGTGTAAGTCACTGTCTTTGGAACAAAATGTTCTTGGTTCAGGCACCTGATTGGAACAATTGAGTCTCCCACTGTGAAGAAGGAAAGATTCCAAGATTAAGATAGCCCGGAAGAAGTTTGGAAGTAAAGATGAAAATGTCTGGGTGATAAGTCAGTTGCGTAGCAGAAGTGGAGGGTACAATTGACAGTCATGTGTGTCATATGTATATATAGACAATGTCTGGACATGCTTTTGATGAGATGGCAGGCAGTGTCCTGGAGGTGCTGGTGGCGTCTGATGCACCAATATATGATGTCCAAAAGGTGTTCAGGTGGATTCAGGTCTTAAAAACAAGAGCATCAGTCCATGGCATCAATACCGTCAACATCAAGACACTTCCTACACACTCTGAGCACTGTCCTGCACCAGGAGGAACGCAGAGTCCACAGCACCAGATGTAAAGTTTGACAGTGGCTCTGAAGATTTCATCAAGGTACCTAACAGCACTCAGGGTACAATTAGCTCTGACATGGAGTTTATTCCAAGGATATGCCTCCCGGCCTCCATATGGACCCCATATACTTCATGGAGGTAAAACAGGCTTTTTCTAAACCAAACCAAAATTCAAAAAATATTTTTACTTACGAACTGAAAGTACCTTCAAAATACATAGTTATCTATGTATTCAATGAGATACTCCTAAACTTAACACAAAGGAATAAATACCACATAGGTATATTTAGCCTGTGGGATATTTTGAAAACACACTTTACTGGCTTTAACGCATTCATTAGGGTTAATGTTTACCTCATTATACTATCTATTTAAATGAATATGTCAAATAGTTTTTATTAAATCATTTTTTATCAACTCAATCAAATTTGTAATTAAATCAGTGATCCAGTATAGTTTTGTGAATGTTCTGAGTACAACATCCTTCCCCATGTTTCACTATTATATAAGATTACAAGTTCTAATGCATTAGTGTGTTTACCTATGTTGTAGCTATAAATGTTTAAGTTTGGGGTAGTATAACTACTTTACCTGTTGTTAACCAGTTGGATCTGCGATATTATCAGTCATTTTATTGCATCACTGTTCTGTGAAAACTAGGTAAAAAGTAGATTTTTCAGCTTTATGACATTAAATACATAATCGAAGAAAGTTTTTAAATAGAAAAATCTACACTATAATAATATAGTATAAAGCAATATTGAAAGCCCCTGTTTGAATAAAATATAACAGATCCAGAACGTTTCAACCTGAACTGAAATCAACACAAAATGTTCTGACCGCAAGCCTGCTAAGTGGCTTGCGCGCGAAAATCATGACCTGGTGATGCCAGAGGGGCGGGCAAGACTAATCTCAAGTGCTGTTATCAAGGTAGCCCACATCAGAACACTACTCTGAAAGCGGAAGTATTGCATTTTTTCACAATAAAATCACTGAATTAAACATGACTAAAATGACGTGCAGCCATTTAATGAATCAATATTTTTAAAAATCCAACTTCAGAGGCAATCGTATTTTGATAACTTATGTGTTGAATAGAGAGGGAAGAAAGTTGCATCCCCGTACAAAAGCACATTATAGCAGTAAACATTCAAAATTACAGGGGTGAAAACGTAACACCCTTTAAAGGCTAAAATATTTAACTGATCATTTATTAATCAGAGTTCAACTAAGGTGAATTCAGTGTTGGATGAGGTATTTTGATCCTTTACTTAAGTAAAAACGGTAATACCACACTTAAAATACACCACTACAAGTAAAATTCATTAATTCATTATCAACCGCTTATCGTGTTTAGTGTCGCGGGGGGCTCCATGGAGCCTATCCCAACTGACCCCGAGCGAGAGGCGCAGTACACCCAGCATAAGTCGCCAATTCATCACAGGGATAAATTAAATTCCCCTTAAGTAAAAGTACGAGGTATTATCAAAGTATCAAGGTAAAAGTACTCATTCTACAAGAAAATGGTCTTTCACCATGTTTTGCTATACCATATAATTATTATTAGTATTTCTGCATTAATGTGTTACTTGTGCAGTAAATGTTAAAGGCTGAGGCAATATAACGACTTTATCTGCTGTTAACTTGTTGAATCTGCAATATTATCATTGTCGTTGTATTGCATCGCTGTTCTGTGAGAACCACTTAAAAAAAAGATGAGATCGTTTTCATAAGATCAGCCTGTTTCCACCTTTATGAAATGTATACATTATCAAAGATATTTCTAAAAACTAATTCATCTATTCAGGATAATTGTCTCAACCCATAATAACACACATTGTCACAAACATTTGAAAAACCATTTGGAGACTCATGGCTTTCACTGGACAGGAAGGGTATGTAGAATTAGACTTTTAGAAGTTAGTAGTGTCTACAGCTGTCATAAATATGCAGTGGGGCTTATAATGTTTCCCTCAGAGATGTTGGAGTAAAAGTATAAAGAGTAAAAAATGCTCCAATGGGCGGCGAATACTCAGAGACAGAGCCTTCAGCATAGCAGCCCCCACCATCTGGAACGCTCTTCCCCCTGAAATAAGGAATTCTGCAACATTGGACATTTTCAAAAAATTCCTCAAGCATCATCTGTTCTCAAAGGTCTACGACCTCAATGTCCCATCCACACATCCCTCCTTTTAATGTTTATTTATTAGTATGTTTTTGACTACCCTCTTTGTTAAGCGTCCTTGGGTTCATAGAAAGGCGCTATATAAGTCCAATTTATTATTATTATTATTATAAAATGGAAATATCAAGTAAAGTATTTCAAATGTGTACTTAAGTGCAGTACGTGAATAAATGTATTTTATTACTCCTCACCACCATCAAATATCATGAAAAGGACGTGTTGCCAGGAAAAAGTGTAATAAGATAAAATTTCAGGGTAAAATGTGATCATATTGAGTTATATTAGCGATAGAAATGATTAACAATTTATTCCAGTGAGGATTTTATTTCGAAAGACGTATCCGGAAGTATTATGTTCCGGCTTTGGCTTGTGCCTGTTAAGCAAATTCTTGAAAATGCTAACAAGCTAACCGAGGGAGGCTAGTATCTACCCTACTTACAGAATTGGGTCGGCAAAAAGCCATTTCTCATTTTACTTATACAAATATGCCAACTGTATAATCAGTGGACATTTGGAATTTAATGCTTGCCCCTCAAACGCAGAGTTTTGGAGAAGTTGGAGCGTTACAAATCAGTGAACTATACCGGCTGTAGAAGCAAACTGGAGCTGGCTTACATTAGCTCTTAGCTTCGACACTACAGTAGGCTAAGTGGCTGGCTAGGCAACCATTACCGAAGACCGGCTTAGACCGCCGGTTGTCGAGCTACTTGTGGCCACCAAGTGCCAAGATAGGTAAATTTGCTTCCCACTGTTTTTATTTTCTAGTCGCACATAGCTTTTAAACATAGTTACAGTTGTTTTTCGTCCTGTCAATGTTGAAAATCAAGCCACCTAAAGTTGGCACTAGCCATCTGCTAGCTGATATCGTAGTTTAATGTCAGGGTATTGTAATACTGTGTCTTGCTCACCTCAAAAGGGACATGTGGAACATTACATACATGTACGAAACTCTTGCAAAACTTTGAACCGTAAAACCCGTCTTATCTGTATTTTTAAACTGAAAGTATGGCTGACATTTTACTCCCGAAATAAGGACACTGATCATTTTAGACCTTGGTATCCTTGAGTTGATTGGCTCTGGGCTGGATCAGTCAAACCCTACTGATATCTGATTGGACGCGCTTTTAGTTTTGAGGGATAACCCGTAAACTAGTTAGCAGCTTTTTTTATGAGATACAGTAAAGAATAATTTTCAGATAATTTTACTAAATTGGTCCTTTGTGTTTTGAGCGTACAGATTAATCTTCAGCTTGACTACTGCCCAGTTATTACTTTTTAATGGGTTGAGTTTTGCCAGTTTGGATGTGTGAAGGACTAGTTTACAGTACAGCTGATCTTAACCATATATCTTCCTAATTACACCGTTTTGCGGGATTGCGCTTACTACAAATAGTTTCCAAATGATTTAAGATTACAAGAAGTTCAGATCACGGTAGCCTCTAAATGCTTATTTGGCTTTATTTCATCCTGTTTTTATAAAAATATTTTTGTTAGTGCAGACAATAATATGATGATATGGGCAAATTAAACTCTTAGCCAATCTAGCTGGACAAATACATGTTATAACAGAATAATTCATTAACAACACAAAATCTTAAAGTATGGACAAATGTATCTTATAAATGTGTTATTAGTGTTACACTAATGTTTTCTTAACCTCTATGGGTTCCATAAATGTGTGTCTTTAACACTATATGAAATATGTATGTTGACTGTTATTGAATTGTGTCACAGTGTCATTATTGTATTTTGTTTCCTTTTAAACCAGGAAGGAAAGTGTGATCAGTGGCCTATGAGGAAGCCACGTCGCAAAGGCCAGGGGGCTAAAGGAGGTGGAGCGGATGTCAGGAAGTCCAATGGGACAGTTGGTGGGCGTGGGGGCGCCCGCCAGCGATCCCCATCTCCATACAGCCTCAAAGCATCCCCAAGCAGAGAAACCCTGTCTTATGCCCAGGCCCAGAAAGTAGTGGAGGTGGAGCTGGATGGAAGGCTTCACCGTATCTCTCTTCTGGACCCCTTGGAAGTCATCACTGAAGATGAGATGATGGCTCAGGATATAATTGAGTGCAACAGCAACAAGGAGAACACTGAACTGTCTTCATCTCCCACCAGCAGTGCTGAAACAGTCCACAAACCCGTTACACCCCGAGGCCGAAGAAGAGACACCAAATGTCCTCCTGTCAAATCACCACCACCTTCCAAGAACCATTGCCCTAATTCTCATCTACAGACACCTGAAAAGTTGAATGCGTCACACCCTCACATGACCCTCCCTGAACCTAAGTTTCATGTTCTGGAAACGTTTGTGGCAGTTGAGGCACCTCCTCTGCCTACAGCATATTACCGTTACATTGAACGCTCTGCTGAGGAGCAAGAAGCTCAGGCGGAATATGACATGGATGAAGAAGACACTGCCTGGCTGGAAATGGTAAATGCTGGCAGGAAAGTAGAGGGTTACTGTGCGGTCTCGCCAGACACCTTTGAGCTGCTGGTCGACCGGCTGGAGGAAGAAGCATACCAGGAAGCCCGTAGCCGGGTGCCCTCTCAAAGCGCTATTGATGATGATGCCTTTTGTTGTGTGTGCCTTGATGATGAGTGTCTGAACAGCAACGTCATCCTCTTCTGCGATTCCTGCAACCTGGCTGTACACCAGGAGTGTTACGGGGTGCCCTACATCCCTGAGGGTCAGTGGCTGTGCCGCTGTTGCCTCCAGTCCCCTCAGAAACCTGTTGACTGTGTTCTATGTCCGAATCGTGGTGGCGCCTTCAAGCAAACGAGCGATGGACGCTGGGCACATGTTGTCTGTGCCATCTGGATTCCTGAAGTCTGCTTTGCCAACACAGTTTTTCTAGAACCAGTAGAAGGGGTCAATAACATTCCTCAAGCGCGTTGGAAACTGACGTGCTACTTGTGTAAGCAGAAGGGCCGGGGCGCATCAATTCAGTGCCATAAGGCCAACTGTTACACAGCGTTTCACGTCACATGTGCTCAGCGTGCTGGGCTCTTCATGAAGATAGATCCTGTGCGGGAGACAAACGTTAATGGGACCACTTTCTCTGTTAAAAAGACAGCATTCTGTGAGGCCCACTCACCACCAGCACAGGACATCATCTCAGATGAAGAAAGCGAAGGAAGAGTGGTGGGCAGCAGGGGGAGAGCTAGTAGAGGACGGAGTGCATACACAGATGGTCCTGTAACACCGAAAAAAGGCAGGAAATCAGAGGATGAAGCCAAAACTGATAAAAAGAAAGGGAAGAAGAGTACAGAGTCAACAGCACAAGTGACGGTGCCTCAGATCCCTACAAGCAGGTCCGTTTTTCTCTTATGTTGAAATAAACTACAAAACTAATATCATTGTTCAACAAAAATAACAATTTTTATTTGTTGGCCGTAATCAAATCTTAAAAATACCATGATAAGCCCAACTTGGTTGATGTCTTGCCCTTTTTTTTTAACACCTTTTCAGTTGAGAATTTAGAATTTACTAGCCATTTAAAATAAGTATAAATGTACAGTGTAAAATAAATGCCATTTTAGTGGAGTGCCCGAACATGGGTGAGCCATGTTGTCAGTACCAATCTGCATGTTTTTATCTTCTATAGGCTGAATATCATCTGCAAAGGAATCATCCTACAGAGAAAAAACCAGTTCATGCAGAGACTGCATAACTACTGGTTACTAAAGCGCCATTCGAGGAACGGTGTAGCACTTGTCCGGCGTTTGCATTCCAACGTTCAATCCCAAAGGAACACTGAACAGGTCAGGACAGAAAACCCAACTAAAGTCTTGTGACTGTTTTGTTATTCTGCAAATTGTATATTTTGTAATATTAAAATTCCTAATATTTGCTGATTGACGTCAGATACATCTTTCATTCACTGTTTATATGATGGAGCTTTAAAATGTGTTGTTCTTTGTAGCCGCCGGTGGATGAAAAGTTTTCTGCTGCAAGAGAAGCACTGAGATATTGGCAGAAGCTGCGGCATGACCTTGAAAAAGCCAGGCTGCTGGTCGAGCTCATCCGCAAGAGGGAGAAACTCAAACGGGAACAGGTAACATACACAGATGAGTCCGGCATGAAACTGGTATGGCTGTGATCTGTCAAAAATAGTTCAATAGATTTCAAATATTCATATCTCTTTACACAAGAGAAATTTGAAAGTGTTCAGCAATATTTCCTCTCACTTATTGTTGACTGTCCTGTAATGAATATACACTGACTTTTTTCTTAACACAACAAACTGGCAAATCTCATCAGTTATTGACTGCAATGAATGATTTCATCACCTGTACTTTAAGGAAATAAACAAACCCCCTTTCATAAAATCCATTTTATAAACAAGTAGGGGGAACTTGATATTTTCACTAGATGCAGACTTGAAATCACTCTGTTAGTCTATGGACATATTTGTAGAAATAATTAGATTTTGGAATTTCATACAGCAAACAACTGCTATGATATACATTTTCTTTTGCTGTATACAGATGTATACTCGATTAACCCCTTTGGCAGTCTGTAAAAACTTGAAAATCGGAATTCTTTACAGTTTTCAACTTCCCGTTAATTGACAATACTGGTATCCTCTCACTGCAGGTCAAAGTTCACCAGGCAGCTCTGGAGATTAAGTTGACCCCGATGCTGGTGTTGCTTCGCGCCACTCTGGAGCAGCTACAGGAAAAGGACACTGCGAAGATCTTTGCAGAGCCAGTGGACATCAAGGAGGTCAGACTGTTAACTATTAAGAATACTGGGACTTCGGTGCATGTGCACAGTTACATATATTTCCAGAATTGTTTCTTTGCGTTCTATTTTCCCATTTCAATTATTTCTTAAAATGAAACAGCACTGTGCAAGATAATGTTGATAATAATGACAATGTCATACAGTTTGTGTTGTCCTTGTAATTGAGGACAAACATCACTGAGATTCAAATTGACTATAGACAAAACATGGGGAACCTGCCACTCACAAGGTAGAGTTGTTGTCGTCTCAATAGGAATATAGACCTTTCAGTCCCAGCCCAATATGCTTCATGGGTATTTCCCTAGGGCTACTCACTTCTCCTCAACGATGGATCTAATGCAGAGAAATATTTTCACTATGTATGACTGTATGAAATTCAGTGTTTCCCACAGGATTTAGAGAAACTGCAGGGGTGAATCCCAGACCTTTTAAGAAAATTGTGTGCCATTTTAAGATAGTATGCATCAATCCGGTGCACTTGGAAAACAAATTTAACAGGCTAAAGCAATTAAGAAATTCTTGCTCTTTAAATAATATTTTTTTCTAGTGAGCTATCTAATGGAATCACCAACACATTGGTTGTATTGTTAGGAATAGTGACATGACAAAAAGTCACACTCACAATACATAGTTAACAAGATAGAGTTTAACGCGGTTCACAATGGTTTGAAAAAAGAAAGATAACAATCACAATTGACACAGTAGGGTATACATTTGAGACAGACATATTTTTTTTTAAGTGGTTACTTGTGTCGAGCTGGAACTTGTTTGTTTTGTAAAAACTAAAAGATACTGGATGCCCTGGGAAAGCTTGCACAATATGGTTAAAATAAGTGCCCTTTTGTTTTCTAAATTTATTCAACCACTAAAATCTCCAATCTCCAATACTTTCACTATGACTACAACCATCACCACTACTACCATGAACGTATTCATTTTGATGACAATTAAACAAACTAGCCTGTTATTTAATTTTGAAAACTTGAAAACTGTCAAGACTTGTGTGGTTTAAAACATTTTGACAGTATCAACTGTATAAATGTGACATTAAATTGACTCTAAATCCCGTAGTTTGTACTAATTCTGGGGGGAAAAGTTCCACTCGTAGGTCGCCAATGCTCTTTATGTTGCAATGCATTCTGGGTAGTGATGTCAAATGGTTGCACTGGCCGGCTTCTGAACTGCTTATCCTAATTCAATGGTTAAAAATGTCATCTGACCTGCCTTTTCAATTTGAACCGGAGTGCGACAAAAGCAAGGACAGCTTGGGAAACTTTACTCCAACTGAGCAAACACAAGAAGGCAATGAGAGGCGTGATGGAGCAAGAGTAGGACAAAGTCGCTGGTATATTTGTGGGAATTGTGTTACTATGGGAAAAAGAGGAGATAGTTTGTTGATCCCCCATGGTGATAGTCGTGTCCGATGTCTCTTTCGTCGTGTCTCTTTCAGGGTATCCGCATCCGTGAGTTGGTTCAGATTTTAGCAGGAGAGCATCCGGGGTCTCCTTTTCCTTTTCGTACAGTGGTTGCCATTATCTTCTCAGAGGCGTTAAGTCTCCTTGTGTGGAAATATTGTTGGCACAGCATCTCGTTTTAGTCTGCGTTTATAACCACCATGAACTGTAAGATCTTTAAGCAGATGTTGTTGAGGAAATGTTTCAAATGCATTAGGAGGAAAGTGACGTGAACACAGACACGGAAGTTGTGTACATCCACAGGCGTCTTCCCACTGTTTTCTCCTCTTCTTATCTACGGGAAAACTGTGAAGACTTACATCGTTTCCTTGATTGCCCTTCGACTGGAAAATACAACCAAAAGCGGCACAATGGAGCATTATATGGATTTTTCTCTCACCAATGCTACGGAAATAACAACCAACTACAGCGTCTCAGCGCGACTTCAACCATTCTAAGTCATCAACCCATAATGCAAGCGCCGTTAAAGTAATGGCAACCTGCGTAGGTCAAACATGTCTTGAACTTTGAGGATTAATAAAGTTATGACAGTTACTTTAGAACACGCCCTAAATGACAATTTCAAATCTAATTGGTTAGAAAAATATGACAGTTATGAAAGTTCACTTACATGAGTAAACTGGAAATAGCCAGGTTATTATTATTTTTATTTTTTTTCTGACAATGTGGGCAAGCAGAGAATACCTTGCTGGTCCTGACGGCCCACCACTGGGGGATGACTGGGGAATATGTTGCCAAGAGACTGGTTTTATCAACATATTTCTCACTTTTATGTATTAACATCCTGTCCTCAGGTGCCAGACTATTTGGAGTTCATCAACCAGCCCATGGATTTTACCACTATGCTTGCGAAGCTTGAGGGTCATGCCTACCGCTCCGTGACTGACCTGGAATTTGACTTCAATCTGATGGTGTCCAACTGCCTCATATACAACGCCAAGGAAACTGTCTTCCACCGGGCGGCATTGCGTCTTCGGGAGTTAGGTGGAGCCGTACTGCGCCATGCCCAAAGACAAGCCACAAATACGGGCCTGGACCTGGACACAGGCATGCTCCTCTCAGAGTCACCACAGAAACGAGACTTTTACAACTGCACCTGGGAAGATGGTAAGTTGCTATAATAACAAGATTGATACAAATTTTTAGTAGTTTAGATGTGTGGATCCTTCTGATGTGATCTAATGCTTTATGTAAATACATAGTCTTTGACAATGAAGATAAAATTACATTTGCGTATCATCAATATACTGATGATACACAAACATATAGGAATGAAGATTAGTTCAGATTTGACTTGTTGGATGTCGTACATTAAATTGTACACAAATAAGTCAGAGTTGTTCAGAACCGTATCAGAAATGAGAACAGCTCTTTTGATATAAAGCTCTAGCTGAGAGGAATACACCCACCCTCCAGAAATGCATGTGAAATGTGTTTGACACATGATTCACTGAAAATCAAGTTGAGTGGACATTGTGTACACCAGGCGATACCATAACTTAAATGAGTATTGATAATCTAGAATATTTTTTATTATTGTCCCAAATGGGCTGACCTCCAGCAATTGACCTAAATACAGATTTATTTGAGAGTCTGTTAAGTTTCGGTCACTAATAAAACGACACAACAACAGATGGTTTTTAAATGAACAAAGCATGTTGGTTAGGGTGAAGGGGTAAAACAAATTACATATTAAATCACAATCAAGTCACGGACTGGATTGTTTTTTCGAAAAGAAAGGATTAATATAACTTTCTTCTCCATTTATTACACAAAGAACTGAACAGTTAAAACAAAATACTTTAAAATTAGGGCTGGGCCATTAATCGTAATAAAATGGTGATCTTGATTCAGGCGTCGTCTTCTTCTTTCGGCTGTTCCCTTCAGGGGAAGCCACAACGGATCATTTGTTTCCATCTCGCCCTGTCTTGTGCATTTTCCGCTGTCACACCAACCAACTGCATGTCCTCCCTCACCACACCCAGAAACATCCTCTTTTGTCTTCCAATTTTTCTCCTGCCTGACGGCTCTATCTCCAAAATCCTTCCACCAATACATCTACTATCCCTCTTCTTCACATGTAAAAAAACATCTCAATCTGGCCTCCTTTACTTTGTCTCCAAGACACCTAGCCTGGACTGTCCCTGTGATGTAATCGTTTTGAATCCTGTCCATCCTCGGCTTTTTCCCAGAGAAAATCTTAACATTTTCAACTCTGCAACCGCTAACCCACCTCCTGCCTTTTTGGTCAGTGCCTCCGTCTCTAAACCACCGACAGGACTGGTCACACTGACCTCTTGTAAACCTTTTCCTTCACTCTTGCTGCAACATATAACTCCTGACACTCCTCTCCACCATGCCTGAACTTCCTCTTTTCCACACTCCCGGTTGCTGTGGACGGTTGAGCGCAAGCAACTGAACTCCTGTAACTTCTTCACTTCTTCTCCTTGCATCCTCATCGTTCCACCTGCCTCCCTTTCATTCATTTATACGTATTCTGTCTTGCTGTGACCAACCTCATTCCGATTCTCTCCAGCGCATACCTCGACTTTTCCAGTTCTTCCTCCACCTGCTCCCTGCTGTCACCAAACATCAAAATGTCATCCGCAAGCATTTTATTCCATGGAGACTCCTGCCTGACCTATCAGTCAGCCTGTCTATCACCATAGCAAACAAGAAGGGGCTCAGAGCCGATCCTTGATGCAGTCCCACTTCAGGCTTGAAACCATTGCACTCCTCACAGTTGTTGTGGTGCCCTCTTACAAATCCACTCCTACATTCTTCTCTGCCACTCCACTCTTCCTCATGCAAAACAACAATTCCTCACATTCTAAATCCACAAAGACACAATGCAAAACTTTCTGACCTCTATATTTCTCCATCAGCACTCTCAAAGAAAATACCTCTGTAGTGCTCTTTCTTGGCATGAAACAATACTGCTGCTCACAAATTCTCAGTTCTTTTATAAACCTAGCTTCCACTACTCTTTCCAAGATCTTCATTGTGTGGCTCATCAGCTTTGTACCAGTCAGGGAAACGATGTAAGTCATCACAGTTTTCCCATAAATAAGAAGAGGAGAAAACAGTGGGAAGACGCCTGTGGATGTACACAACTTCCGCGTCTGTGTTCGCGTCACCTTTCTCCAAATGCATAGTAGTTGCTACAACACTGCACTTCACCCTTGTTTTTGAAATCAGGACCTCTCATACTCCAAAATAATGTTGGACAATCTTGTCAAATAATCCACTGTCTTCTCTTCTAGACAACTGGCTTTCAATTTGTCATCCCCTTCAACGCTGCTCTCACTCCATCCTTCCTTATCCTTTGAACTTCCTGGTTTGTTCTTCCCACATCTTCTGTACATCCGTCTCTCTCATTTTCCTTGTTCATTGATAATAATAATAATTTATCCTTTATAAATCACATACAGTCATACACATTACATTAACATCTCTACATTTGACCCATCCCTGAGTGTGAAGTTCTTCAAAGTACTTCTTCCATTCTGCCCATGCAACTACTCTAATTCCTTCTCTAACCTTAATCGCTCTAACCTGCTGCACATCCTTCCCATCTTGGTCCCTTTGTCTCACCAATTGGTACTCGCTAGTAAGTCCTTTTCCTTTTTTGTGAGATAGAGATTAATTCAACCAACACCACTATACTTCTTGATAAAAGGAGAGTCAGAAACATGTATCGGAAAAAAAATGTTTTGCCACAGTAGCAGCTCCACAAGGGAATACCACAAATTTATAGAATCACCTTAGACTACACCCCACACACACAATTGCGAAGACCCAGTGCATTTGCTATTTCTTAAGGTTTTCAGCATCACATGTCTCTAACGTTAATTTGTTCTGCAGAACAGCAGTCACATACAATATGTTTCAGTTTCAAGTCCATCGATGAAAGATCAGTGCGTTTTTATCAATACTCGCTAAACAATTCTGCAGCTCCTGTTTGTTATCGTCATACAGTTTCTGCAGTCTTTCAGTACATTTTTGTACATTGTGCTGTAAACTCACTTCACAATCTTCTTCAAGTAAAAGCCCTTGTCTTCATCAAAAATGGGAAACGTCCTAAAGTGTCATATTTGAGATGAGGAGTGCTATTAGTTTTGCACATCTAATATCGATCTTCGTGTGCAGCTATTGCTTGTAAAACTGCGGGTGGACCTTCTGCTGTGTACTGTGCTCTCAAATGATGAGTTGGCAATGCGTCCAATTTTTCTCTGTTCCTTTAAATGTGTTCCACACATCTATTTGTGAACATTAGCATGTTTTTGCTGTTTCTCTATTGTTATACCAATTTAAGAGTGGTAAATGCACTCTCTGGATTTAACTCACCCATGTGGAAAACCCAGTACTCAAATTCAATGAAAAATATCAGCTTTAAAGTACTCTTTTTGTTCTTTCCTGTCACCTGCTCCCTAGCTATGTTGTCCTGACTCGCTTCTGTTGTGTCCAGTTGATAGTGTGCTGGATCCCGACAACAGGCTTCATATGAGTGTGGAGGAGCAGCTAAAGGAGTTGTTAGAAAAGCTGGACTTTGTCACCTCGATGCGATGCAGTGGTGCCCGAACACGTCGAATCCGCCTGCTTCGTCGTGAGATCAACAGCATCCGCTACAGGCAGGGCCAACACTCACGCCACAGCCTTCACAATGGACATCTGAAAGAAGATAATGAAGATGATGACGAAGATGATGAGGAAGATGACAAAGATGCCAAGGCAGACAACGGCCTTTTGTCTTCAGAGAAAGGTGGGTAAATGAAAAACTGATCTTTAAACAGTATAAATATGCCAATGCATGAAGCTTTAAAGCCTTTTATTTATTCAATGCGACAGTTGTGAAAACTGAGCTAACAGAACATTGTCCTCAGGTATTTGAGCCAGGGTCCCCCCCACGCACCAACCCCAACCACCCCACTGTCTGCAGTCTAGTAAGTAGGGTCCCACAGAGTCTCGTTAGCCATGGCTGCCTCACAACTCCTCTCTTTCCCAGTGCACTCTATGTCTGCACCTCTTCTATGCATCACTGTCATGGGCTCTCCACTCTCCATTGGCCACATAGTCATACCATATCATCTCACTTTTGACTACGGGCTAATCCAGACCAAACGTCTTTCGCCGCCATAGAAGAGGTCAGAAGAACACCTGTGATTTGTGTCCACCAAGTCATAAAATAACTGCCATGTTGCCGATGTACAGTTGTGAGAGCGAAGTTAACTCCTCACTCGTCTAGATAAGGTCCTTCATGTCTACAGAGTACATCAACTCCCTCTGGGCTGTGGTTAGATTTTTGGACTTCAATCATTTTGAAGTGACCCCATGTTGAATATGATACTGTCACCTCACACTACCTTCACTTTAATAAATGCAGAGTGAAATTCTATTTAATTTTCTCCTCTCATCTTCCAGAAGACCACAAATCCACTTCGCCCCCGACATTGGAACCTACAGGGCTGGCTCCTTCTCCACGACAAGGGGATGCACCTCTGGAGCCTCCCACCCTGAGGCCAATAACAAGGGAGCCCCAGTCCTCTAGCTGGCTTTGCAAACGCCTAAAGTTGGACTTTGACCTTTTGGAATGCCCAAGAGAGAACATTAATTACACTAAAGCCCAGGAGCGGCCCGTCTCCCCGCCTCCTATCCTGCACAATGAAGGACAAGCGGTGGCCAACGGACTGCCAGAGGTCAGTACCCCCCCACGACCCGCCACAGGGGGAGTTGGACGAAGAACCTCTGTCTTGTTTAAGAAGGCAAAAAATGGAGCAAAGCTGATCAGAGAAAGGGAAGGCCTTTTGCTGAATGGAAGCGAGCCACATGATGATACATCCGGCAATACACCCACAGCACTCAACTCTACAGCCAGTAGCCTATCCTCCACACCGTTGTCAACTCCATCCAAGACCCCGCAGAAAAGCCCAGGACCCCCCACTCTCAACATAAAATGGGCTCTCAATCAAGATGTGCTTTCAAATAGTGAGCAGGAAAAGACACCAAATCACACACAAGAAAGTGGTAAGGGATTCTTTTCTTTTTTTACTGACACTGGACTCGGCAACACTACACGTTTCACCCCGATCATTCACTCATGTCAAAAGATGTGACGTTTATGAGGAGGAACATGGCGACTGACGCACTCTTTGTTCTCTACAACACTCTTTTACAACTATTGTGATATTCCAGCAATCAGATATTGAAAAGGCAGGAGTATACAGTGCATCAGGAAAGCGCTTCACTTTTTCAGCCTTTTTCCAAAATGAATTAAATTCATTATTTTCCTCAAATTTATTGAGGAAATTAATGATTAAACTCTAAACACAATACCCATCATGACAAAGCGTTATTATGGGGTATTTCGAAATACCCCAAAATAACGTTTGAAATTTTTGCAAATTTATTTAAAATAAAGAACGAAAACATAACATGTTCATAAGTACTCAAAGGCTTTGCTCAATACTTGTTGAAGCACCTTTGGCACCAATTATGCAAGTATTTTTGAGTATGATGCAACAAGCTTCACACACCCATTTTGGGCAGTTTCTCCCATTCCTCTTCGCAGGACCTCTTAAGCTCTATCAGGTTGGATGGGGAGCGTCGGTGCACAGCCATTTCCAGATCTCTCCGGAGATGTTCAATCGGGTTCAAGTCTGGGCTCTGGCTGGGCCACTCAAGGACATTGACAGAGTTTTCCTGCAGCCACTCCTTTGTTATCTTGGCTGTGTGCTTAGGGTCGTTGACCTTTTGAAAGATGAACCTTCGCCCCAGTCTCAGGTCCAAAGCGCTCTGTAGCAGGTTATCAAGGATGTCTCTGTACATTGCTGCATTCATCTTTCCGTTGTTCCTGACTAGTATCCCAGTTCTTGCCGCTGAAAAACATCCCCAGAGCATGATGCTGCAACCACCATTCTTCATTGTAGGGATGGTATTGGCCAGGTGATGAGCGGTGCCTGGTTTCCTCCAACCAAGACGCTTGGCATTCAGGCCAAAGAGTTCAATATTTGTTTCATCCGACCAGAGACATTTCTCATGGTCTGAGAGACTTCAGGTGCCTTTTGGCAAACTCTAGGCGAGCCATCATGTGCCTTTTACTGAGAAGTCACTTCTCTCTGGCCACTCTACCATGTCTGGCCTGATTGGTGGAGTGCTGTAGAGATGGTTGCCCTTCTAGAAGGTTCTCCTCCCTCCACTTAGAAACGCTGGAGCTCTGTCAGAGGGACCATCGGGTTCTTGGTCACCTCTCCGACTAAGGCCCTTCTACTCCGATAGTTCAGTTTGGCCGGGCACCAGCTCTAGGAAGAGTCCTGGTGGTTCAAAACTTTATCTGTTCAATGATGATGGAAGCAATTGTGCTCATTGGGACCTTCAATGCTGCAGAATTTTTTTCTGTACCGTTCCCCAGATCTTTGTCTCGATACAATCCTTTCCCGGATATCTACAGACAATTCCTTTGACTTCATGGCTTGGTTTGTGCTGAAATGCACTGGCAACTGTTGGACCTTATATAGACAGGTGTGTGTCTCTTCAAATCATGTCCAATCAACTGAATTTACCACAGTTGGACTCCAATCAAGTTGTAGAAACATTTCAAGGATGATCCGTGGAAACAAGATGCACCTGAACTTAATTTGGAGTGTCATGGCAAATGCTGTGAATACTTATATACATGTTATATTTTCGTTCTTTGTTTTTGATAAATTTGCAAAAAATTTCAAACAAACTTTTTTTGCTCTATCTTTATGGGGTACTGTGTGTAGAATTTTGAGGAAAATCGTCCTTTATTCCAAATTGATCCATTTTGGAATAAAGCTGTAACATAACAAATTGTGGAAAAAGTGAAACACTGTGAATACTTTCCGGATGCACTGTAGTTGCCAAAATTGAATGAGCCTTACTTCTTATCATTGTTCAACCTAAAATCAGTAACATTCTGGAGTCTACCTGCAGCAATGATTGATTTCACTTTTTCATCCTATTGGTTAACTTCAGAATAGGTTGGGAATGGTGTGAAACAATTGTAACATGCTAGACATTTCTGACTGGTGTCGTGGAGCGTCCCAGACAACACAACACTTTATCAATTATGTCACACTTCAGACCCGGTCATTGTACCTTCCCTGCACATTCAGGACCAATGGGGTGAATTTGTCAGCAACGACCAGATCCTTTTAATATCAGGGTACAGACATGTCACTGTTTCCTCGTGTAATCTTAAATGGAGTTCCATTCTTGCTTTTAGAAAACACTTTATCATCCATCTGCTTCAAGCAACATGATAGCACTCATCTATCCACTTACATTTTATTATCTATCATTTTGGGTCCTTCGTTGTGAGGAAACAATGCAAGCTACCTGGTCACAGCACAGGAACCTGTTTATGCACACCGGATAACAAAAAAAAATATTGACCAATCCTCCGAACCCCACATCTTGGCTATTATCCGTTGTAATCCCTGGATTGGTGTCTGCTGTAGCAGTCCCCTGTGGTGTATTCTATGTAACTATCATTAGGACTTAAGATTCATGTGCATATGCGTACCTTTTTCTGCCACGTTTTCCTCCAGACCCCAAGTTTTAAGTAGCACCTCTGACTTTTCTTTCTTTTACAGGACTGACCAATGGCTTCATTGCTAAGCAACAAGACTGTGAGTCTGACTCTGAATTCAGGCCATGTCCAGTCCTACACAAAGAAACGTAAGGCATAGTATATCTTATGTCTGGGGTTGTTTGGCTTTAGGTATGATTGACAATACAAAACGTCCTGTCTAACAGCAGCACGCCTCGCAAACGAAGCCTTGGGAAACCAGCTCTTTCCAAAGTGCCATTCCTGGAGATAGTCAACGGAGACTCGGATTACACTGGTACTTTTTTATTGTGTTATTAATTAACATCAATTTGAATGTTTAATCTTAATTTTTTTGTACCATTACAGTTCACTCTTTTTCTCTTGCTCTCAGCTATATATTGCGTATATTACATTTTTTTTTACAAAATATATCCTTATTGGAAAAATGTGTGTGTGAACTTCCTCTTCATTTTCCCTTTGCTCATAAAAGGATGCCACTGTCTGCTTCTATTTTTCAGGCAACAGCAGCCAAATGTCTGAATATGAGACGGAGCTAGAACCTCTTGAACTGGTCTGGGCCAAATGTCGGGGATATCCCTCCTATCCTGCTCTGGTAATGCCTTCTAACACTGCCCTGAAACATAAAAAAATGACATTAGAAAACAGAATGTAATGTTTTCCAAATCCCATCTCACATTTGTTTGAAAACAATTTAAAGCGGAGATGCACAGATTGCAATTTTCTTGGCCAATCACCGATTTTTATAAAGTCTGACCGATACAGATTTTGGCCGATTACGATTTTTTCTTTAAAGCCTAAAAATCATAATGAGTAATGTATTTTTAATGCTCTTATTCTGGTAGATTACAGCGGAAGTGACCAGGTTTGTTCGCTTTGTGTTATGTGTATGTATTACGACCTGTTGAAATTAATTAACCCTCCATCCTTGAACCAATTGTATGACATTACAAAGTGAAAATAAAACTTTGTAAGCCTCCTTCAGTTCAATATATGTTATATTTTGGATTTTTCAAGGGACTGCAGGACTTATGGCTGGCTCTGAGCTCCAGCGATACGATCATACGATCCTCGGGGTGATTAAATTTGCCGAAAGTTTTCGGGGTTGAAAAGATGCCTTATTTTGACCTTACTGGTCTTACAAATTGGCAGCTTTGTGTTTTCTGGATTACTTGTGAGATGTTTGGAGCCGTGGTAGCTCATGCTCAGTGTGCGTTTGTTTACGTGGCGTGCTTGCAACCGGCAAGTAGTGAGGATGCTTTGCCAATTTAATCAAACTACGCCTACCGGTGCCAATCGATCAGCCGTTTGATCGATCGGTGCACCTCTAATTTGAAGACTGTCTTAAGTTGTATCTCAATAACTTAAACAGTTTTTCTTCATTCATATTTATTCTGGGATTTGTGTCAGCGACGCTTTCCAGAAAAGTTGGGACAGGTGTTGAGTGCAGGGGCAAATAGTCCGATAGTTTATTAGCATGTTTCCCAACATGCAATTGGAATTTGAGGATTTCACCATTGGCAGCTCATAATATCAATAAAGTATTCAGTGAATCTGGAGAAAAACCTGGTCGTTAACCTGGGCTTACACTGTACGACTAAAGAGTCATGGCTGTTTGATTTCAATTCACACTGTACGAATAAAACATTTGTGGAAAGTCACGATTGCTGTGCTCATGCTGTATGGTCAGATTCTCAGGCACAGTGCTCACACAATCATGTCACACAAGTTTATTTTGAAAACTCTGAAGCATGAAAAAAGCTTGCCAGATTGATAATGACATACTAACAATATTTTTTTTTTTTAAGTTGCCGACATATCTGAACTAGTAGGTGTCTAGAGTAATGTGGACGGTATAATTGGTCTATTTTACAGAGAGATTTGGAGGTGAGCTAGCTACGTATGTCTGTATAGAGTGTTAACTTGTTAGCAAGCACTGCTCTGACCGCTATTAACCTCCCTTATTCTGCCTTGCTGTTCAGTTGCTACCAGCCAAAAACTAAACTTTCTACATTATGACTACATATTTATTACCAGACAAACAATGCTTAGTGTCGCCATGGCAACCCAGACACTCAGCCCCTCTCATAGCCGCAGTGAGAGAAGAAGGCGTGGACCGAGGCCCTTCCAAAATTTCTGACGCGCCAGAAAACCATCTGATAGTCCCAATGTTGTCCAGGAGGTGTTAATCGGCCCTCGTGGCCACCCGGGCATCGTAAAGGACTGAGCCCTCAGCTCCTCCCACAAATGAGCATAAAAGGAACTAAAGCATCTGTGCACATTTCAAAACGCGCCTCGTCACATTTTGACGTCACTTCTCCAAACAACTTATTGTTTTCATTTATTTGGAATGCTGCAAAACACGTAATGTCACCAAAATAAAACAATGTATAGAATATGCCAAAACTTATCTCTCTGTAAAATAGCATGGAAATCCCTCGATTCGTTTTTCAGTAATCTTGCTTTTGCTAAGCATCCACTCCAAGCTCCCTCTGAAAGTTTGAATTTCTTTACCACATATCTCATCCATAGCCAGCCCCCATATGATGGAAGCTAATTTCAGCCACTTGTATTCACGGCCTCATTCTTTTGGTCACTACCAAGAACCCATGACCAGAGGCAAGGATTGGAATATAGATCCACTGGTAGTAAAGAGCCCCTCAAGGTTTGGAACAAAATTCTCCATACTTTTCAACAGCATGGCCTCAGAGTGCAAGGGCCTGGGTTATTGAATATCCAGCCAGCAGCCAAGATCCTTCCACCATTGAAAATGTATGGCAGATTATTAACCACCAAATATAGACAAGGAGACCTCTACTCTGGAGCAACTGAAGACGTTTCTCATGCATGAAGGGGACAAAATTACACCACAGTATATTTGACGGGGGAAAAATGTAATATTATTATTAACATTTGACCCAATTTAAGTCATCTAATAGCTAAATGATGTGGTTGCCTGGGACCATAGCACAACTATGGTGCTGGAAACCTGTTAGACTGACTGTATGTTCCTTCCAGATCATTGACCCAGAGATGCCTGAGGAGGGCCTGTTGTTCAATGGGGTGCCCATCCCTGTCCCACCCAAAGATGTCCTCCGTCTTGGGGAACAGAGGCAGGAGGAGACCAACGAGAGGCTCTACCTGGTGCTCTTCTTTGACAACAAGCGGACATGGTGAGGGTCAAGGGTCACAAGCTCTAACATAGAGCAGCAGATATTTCAGTTAGATGCACTGCAGACTGGTTAATCGTCTATGTGAAGAATGTTATTTCAGCCATGAATTCATGAAAAAACATGACTTTTTAATGAGAAAGTAAAACACTTAACTTAGTTAGACGGACACCGACATATATGTAGAAGCTCTTACTCTTTAAATCTGTCTTTGCTGTTACAGGCAGTGGCTCCCTCGACACAAGGTGACAGCCTTGGGTTTAGATGACACAGCAGACAAACTACGTATAATGGAGGGTCGCAAGTCCAGCATCCGCAAGTCTGTCCAGGTGGCATATGACCGCGCCATGATCCACCAGAGCCGGGTGTCCCACAGCCAGGGCTTTGTTGGCTCCAACTATCTATAGAGGATGCCGGCGAGCCCATAGCCACTATGCATCTCTCACTGGTCTTAAAGCAGCCAGTAGGCCAAATTCTGCTGTCAGTTTGATTTGTAGTCACACTATGGTTTGAAGGAGTTGCTATGGCAACCTCAAAATTCTGGATTGTAATTCCTAACCAAACCACTAGTGTCCCAGGAAGAGTCGGGCGTTCAGGTTCCTGTTGGCGCTGTGCACGAAGCTCCAGGTGTGACTGAAAGTAACCCATCAATCCTGTGCTGCCGAAGCTGAAATGGGATGGCATTAGTTTCCTGTTAAGGGGTCTGCTAAGTCAAGCCGTTTGTCTAGATCAGAAGAATTCCCCTCTATTTTGTATAACGCCACAGCCGAGGAATCAAAATATCTGAAAAAAGATGAAACCCAGAGGTTGTGTGACTGGGATAAACTGCCATCTTTTATACAATAGCTTTTTATATTTCAGTCTCTTACAGAGTCATTTGTATAATATTGTAAATGCACACGTTGTGTACATATGTATGTGTATTATCAAACCCAATTTAATTTAATGTTGCTTTTTCTAAAATACGTGTTTCAATCAACCCAGCGTCGGGTGAATGCAAGGCTGTTTATATTTCAATTCTTTACTTGCTGCAGTGTTTGAGCTTGATGTAGTTTCATCATGCCAGGCGTGTGCGTGCGGGTGTGTGTGTGTGTGTGTGTGTGTGTGTGTGTGTGCGTGTGTGTGTGCGTGCGCGTGTGTGTGTGCATCCAGAGCATACAATGCAATGAGACTTTGTTCTTTATATTTGAATTCTCTTTTTGATACACAGAGAAATTATTTATTTATGGAAGACAGAAACTATAGATATAAAACTATATTGGTTAATGTGGATAATTAGATTTTATTTAAGATAAATGGATTGAGGTGTTAAAACCACGCAGCGAATATTTTTACAAATGAGTCCACATGTTTGGTTTGATGATTTTACCCAAGTCCAATCCCCAGAATCCACTGTCGCCCCGCCCCAGAAGAGTTTATTTATTGTCTAGAGCCCTGTTTTTATCAAATGGATAAATACACCTTTATAAGCTTGTACTACTTGCATATTTTTCTGTTCAAATATTTTCTCTCAAACAGTATTTCCTCATTTGGGGAGATAGATGCTCTATTAAAAACCTTTTGGGATACTTAACTACAGTTTTGTGGTTTCTTTTTTAAAGCAGTTCTTATTAGGGCACTAGCAGTGTGGGGAGTCAATTGCAAGGATTTTTTAAAATAATTTTTCTTTGTCAAAATGTATCCCTGTTTTCGGGGGTAAATCAATTTGGAAGCTGGTGGAACTTTACTACTCATCAGTCACTGAGGAAATGTACATATTTTATGGGTCCTGACAAAAGGCGTGGTAAAATGGCTCCACAGGCTCCTTAGAATTTTCACAACATTCGGCCCCCAGACCCGATTTCATCTGTAAATATGAAATTTAGCGCACATGTTCATCATATCAAGGTTCACTTAAGCGTCTCTCAATGCTGATGTCAACCTGAAAGGAAGTTGACCTTATGAATTGGGGTTTCTTCTCTGTTTCCGGGTGATTTTAGCGTTATCACCTTACAGAGATATAAACTGATAGACCTTGAGTTTTTGAGTGGCAGTCTGGAAAGTAGGCGGCGAATATTGATGTCTCCCCATAAAAAAAATTGTCAGAACTCCACTGTCTTTGGTCCGATCTGCCATAAACTTCACATGATGGACAAAGTCCCGACAAAAAGACGCCAGAATGAGAGAAAAATCTGAATTTGTCATTGCGTAGCAGGAATGAATAACTACTATAATAACACATTTTATTTATAACAAACTTTAAATTTGGATCAAATCTCAAAATGCTACAAGGTAAAAGCAGCTAAAGGCATAAATATAATAATTAAAGAATATAACCAAGAGCAGCAATGTTAATTGAAAGTTATAGGTTCTGTTAAAAAGGAAAGTTTAAGTCCTTTTTTAAAGGTCTCAGTCGTCTGTGGAGCCCTCAGATGGTCAGTGAAGGCATTCCACAGACGAGGGGCAGCAGAACAGAAAGCCCGGTCACCCATGGTGCTGATCTTAGTCCAGGGGACGAGGAGGAGGTTTGAGTGTGTAGAACGGAGGGATGTTGTTGAGGTCAGTAGGGTGAGTAGCTCTTCAGTTTGGGGGGTGCATTGCCATGGATACACCGGTGAGTGAGGAAGGACATCTTATATCAATTCCTTCTGGAGAAGGGAAGCCAGTGGAGTGAATGAAGAATGTGGGTGATCATCAGGATCCTTGCAGCACTGTTGAACATATTGTAGTCTTTGAGGACTTTTATCATGGGATCCCGATTAGAAGTGCGTTAGAGTTATCCAGTCTACTAGACCGTTGATGGACGACCACAAACCCCACAAACTTCAAATTGAGTTACAAAAGCCATAACAATTTGAACATGCACTGTGGTAAAGGATGTTTGAGTGATGGTGTAGGCTTGTCATGAGAACACAAGATCTTAACTCCATTGTACATGGATTTCAATCTGTACCAAACCTCTCATGACTGTTAAAGGTCCAGTTCTGATTCAAAAATTCAGCTTTTTCAGCAGCGCTACCTAATGACAACAGGAAATGATATGCCTTATACTTTGATTAACATCTGATAGCTTGTTGATGCCAGAAAAAAGCAAGACAAGTTGTTCATGCATGTGTGCAGATTTTGAGTTTATTGTTAATTGTGATGGTCCAACAATTATCTTAAATAGGAAGTTGTTGTGTCAGGAGCAAGACATGCTTGAAGGTTTACAAAAATTGATGCACATGTCCGAGGTCATAAATCAATTATCGAACTTGGGTTTGAGGAGGGGCTGTGGTGAAATGGGTCTATGGCACCCCGTCCTATATTTCAAAAAGTAATCTCTGTCGTATGTTTCACATGGAAATATAAAAGTTGGTACACATGTATTTCTTGAGATTTATAAAAATGACCCTCGGAGTCAAGACCCATACTAACCTGATGGCTGATGATGATGATGCCTCCCCCATTACAACCGTGTCCTCATAACATCATATTGACTCTTCCAATCAGGCCCAAACTTTCAATACTGGATAAGAGACCCGCTTTGAACACCATTATATTGTCCATGACACATATGAAGTTACAGTTATAGCACCACCTGGAGGCAACAGGAAGTAAGCCTCAAGCTACAAATATAGTTGGAATCATGTGAAATGGTATTCTGTGGTTTACTGATCCAGTGCATGTGACGTTTGAATGTATGGTCGTGTTTAAATGCATGTGTTTGGCAGCCCGGTCACGGACGTCAGCCGTGTGCAAAAGGCTTTTAGCTTTAATTTTAAGTGGAGGTTATCTTTAGCCCCTAACTTGAGACTGAGGTGTCTTTTCCTCTGATAAACTCCATGTAGCACACAGTCCACATCTATGTTTTATTTTAATAACAGTCATCATAGTAAAAAGTATTTCTGGGTGTACATATACTAGCTGTGTCCAACAGTTATAAAAAGATTAAAAAAATAAAGTTGGTCCAAACCACAGAAGTCAAGGAACACACTCCAGCCCCATTAGAGGCTAAAATATAATTAGAATTGAATGAATGAGGACAGTTGAGGATTTTAAACAAACAGACTAAAGAACAGTCTCATTTATATCACGAGGAGAAAAAAAAAGCATCCAGCATTTCCAAAATTTGTACAAAATATCAGCTCATACAGAACCATCCAGTCCTTAAATTTATACATGACACTAAAGATAATGGTGGTTTTCCTCCTTTTCTGGTGCGTCCTCGCCGTCAGAGTCCAGGCTGGTGTCTCATCAGGAGGAGGTAGTTGTGGCGTAGAGTTCGGAGCTCCGTCAGTCGGCCCAGAAGGCGGCCAAATCGCTGTGGTCCCCCTCGTGCAGCTCCAACCTGGGCCCCACAAACCCTGGATAGCAGGTCAAGAATCAGTTCTTGCATCTTCTCAACACAGCTGGCTGCCTTCAGAGATGCTCGGTCTGCATTATGGGTACACACAGAGATACAAGGTAAAAATGATCTATGTGTTTACATCACCAAACAGAATACACAGGAAGCATGTCTCTTAGTTATGGTTATTTACAGGTGAATATCTTATTTTGGGAGATGATTGGATGATTTCTGCAATCAGTAAAGATTCCAGATCTGACCTGAGCAGAGCAGAGCTGTAGCAGTCACCAGGGTGTATTCAGCCTCAGTCACCTGCAGCGTCGCCATGCTGTGGAAGAAGTTGAGTACCAGCCCTAAGAGATCCTCACTGCATCCTGTTCACAGCAGCAAATAGGAAGCTGTTAATTTTTATGTGAAAAAATATTTTTTGCTCTCAATATTTCTAAGCGAGGGCTGGTTCACCTGAGCTGATAGACAACTGACTGTGGACGTTGTCCTTTGACTCTACGTTTCTCAGCCAGGTGTGTGTGGAGATGCTGAGATGCTGCTTGTCTGATAATAGAGGAAAAGTCTTTAAAATGACTACATGCTTGTGGCTCAGGGTCTACTATGAATCACAACAGTTGTTGATCGGCTCACCTGGACTGGGGCCGGTTGGGTACTGAGAGAAGTGCTGAGCTGAGAGCAAGAACAGGACTTCCAGTGAAGAGGCAGACAAGAGAGAGCTCTGGTCTAAAAAATCCAATTGGTCAAAACCTGTGAGAGGAAGATCTTTGCTTTTATATTTGCCCTAAGGATTTCCGATGATGATTTTCTTACATTGATGAAATAATTTTTCTACAAAAAAACAAGAAATTTCTTCGAAGTCTGTTCACAGTTGTGACCCAAATTATTTAACCTCTATTGTTTATTAGTATTACTTGCTCAATTAAACATTTATCAACTGTTTACCACAAACAAGAAAAAAAAAATTAAAAATCATAACAAAAAAAATAACAATTGTTTCCCCAAATTTAACAAAACATGCTACTTTTACTGGCAACAAGTGATTTGATCTAATAATGGCAAGTATCTCAAGGTCTTTGTAGACACTCTTTAATAATAATTAATAATTATTGCACTGGATTATTGCACTGGATCTCCTTTTCAGGGTCTTTGATGCCATGACCTGCTGCAAACATGAGGCATAGACAGTCACTAGATTCTGGACGTGTTCCTACAGGAATATTAGCCCACAGCATCTCAAAAATTATGTGGCTTATCAAGATGGTTTTGAGCCTATCTTGTCGCAAGATATTGATCTCTATTAGAGAAGTATATCAACCTCTGAATTGCTCAGGTTAGTGAAATTACATCACTGCATCCTTGTTTAACCTTTTGCTGTTTAGGGATTTGATTTTTTTCATTGTTGCTATTTCCATGGTTATAAATTGGACTTGTATTTATTCTGGGAGGTGGTTTTGCTGTCCTAGAAGATATCAAATAATCCTCAATTTTTTTTTTAAGTAAACTTAACACACAATAAAACCCAAGAACTGAGTTTGTTGTTTGCTATTTGGGTACTGTTTTTTTTTTTTAATATGCAAATCGACAAAAATTAATGGATAAGCAAAAAAGAAATGAAGTGAGCAGGGACAACATGAATTACCTTTTTCTATCTAACAATTAATTGCAATAATCCTAACCTTATAGAATCATGTTTGTTTAATTTCATGTGATTTCTCTCTCAAATAAACTCACCAGAAAACCGATAACCGATTCTGAACGTAACATTTCAGTCTATCTTACCTGGCAGTGTTCCGGCAAAATGGAACAGTCTTTGTAGGGTAGGTGACATGGACATTCCTTCTACTTCGTCTGTACATGGCCAATCAAACAGCTGAGCAGACAAATACAGCAAATGGGGAAGGTCACGTAAGAGAAAAATGTGCTTTTGGAAATTCCTCTTGTGTGTCAAAGTTTCACCTACCCGGCAGTAGCTGCCGTCCTGAGCTCTGTACACTCGATGGGCCTCCACCATCCTGTCCACTATGAACCTCTGTTCTCGGGTTAAACTGGCTGATGAGGCCTGGCACAGATGGAGGTTAATACGAGATGAATTGTGCAAAAAAATTATGACATTAACGCGTCTTAACGCTTAAAACTAAATCATTAAAACTATATTAAGACGATGGACAAATGTTCATGGATCAAGTTTAAACTACAAACTAAGAAAAACAGAGCAAACACTGTAACCATAATCTAACCAGTTGAACTCAAAACCAACCAACAAATAAAACTTTCACTAAAAACGTTCTACTTGGTCATTGCACCGATCGCATCATCTGTTCCTTACCAATCGACCAAAAGAAAGGATAAATGTTTGTTGTTTTACAAATGTTTTATTGTAAAAAAAAAACTAAAAAAACATCCAGGAATCCACGGAACTAATCCAACCGATCAGATTGAATCAAAAGTCTGCGTCGTCAGTAATTACAGGGTTATATGAACATAATCTCCATCGTGAAATTATATATTTGTCAGCCGACATATTTGAATAGGGATATGTTAAGTAATATATATTACTATCTCTAGCTGTATTTTATGGAAGCCAACAGCCGCCAGGGAAGCAATTATTTATTGCTGTTATCTCCAGATAAAGAGTTAATCATCTCCTTTTCAGGAGAAAACAAGAGGCTGTTTAATTGGTTTATTTATGTTTATCAGAGATCAGGAGTCTCGTAACTGCATAACATTTAACAGGTGGTGGCATCTGCAAAACTGTAGCAATCGATGCCAGATAAAGAAAATAAATAAAATGTCAGGCACCAACAATAAAAAGAAAACAAACAATCACAAATAACAAGAACCATTAGAGACCAACTGGTAAGTAAGATAATTAGAAAGCAACTTGAAAAGATGTGTTTTAAGAACTCTCTTAAAGGATGATACTGATTCTGCACGCCTCAGCTCTTCAGGCAGGGAGTTCCAGAGCTGATGGTCCCTGACTGAAAAAGACCGGTAACCTTTAATCCTGGGACACGACTCAAGAAAAGCCAGCAGGCCTCTGTCTGAAGATCTGAGACTGCGCCCAGGCTCATATGGATGGAGCAGTTCGGTAATGTAGCTGGGAGCTAATCAATGAAGATTCTACAAACCTGTGCTGGTATTCTGCTGCTAGAGGTGACCCTTCTGCTGTCTGTGGTCTCCTCCTCCTCCTGCCATCTGCCTTTACCTCCTTTCCTTAATCGTTTGGACTGGCACTGCACCTCAGTTAGAAGGCCTGTGGGGAAAAAAAACGGCATTTGCAAACCAGCCAAGATAATCAGATGGACATAAACTATGACCTGAAATGTATTTAAAGGACAGCAGAGGTCACTTACACTCAGCCAACATTCCCACAGCACGGCACTTCCTTAGCCGGCAATCTTGGCACTTCCTCCTCATGTACATGTCCATCTCGCAGCCTCCACCGCTCTTACAGTGGTACACGGCCTTCTTAGTCACACTACGCCTGAAAAAACCTGCATCATTCAGATCCAGGAGGGGAAAGGTGGTGCAGGTGAGGTGAAGATGAGTCTAAGTGTTAAAAAGCAATATACAGCTTTGGAGAAGACAGTAAAGCTAGCAGGCAGAAGAGAGAACTACCTTTGCATCCCTCGCAGGTAAGAGCGTTGTAGTGATACCCCGAAGCTTTATCTCCACACACCACACACAGCTCGTCCTGACCCCTGCTCTTCCCTCCCAACCCCACCCGTGTCTTCCGCGCCATAGGCAACCCCATAACTCCAAGTCCCTGAACCAGTCCTTCAGATTGGTAGGCTGGTCTGTGGTGGGCCTGAACCAGGCCCTCGGAGTGGGTTTCAGGCGTGGGATCACAGGGGGCCTCTAGGTAAAGAGGGCTGTAGTGATATGGAGGGTGGCACGGCTGAGAGGAGGAAGAGGAAGAAGAGGAGGGAGAGGGAGTGGAGGAGGGCGGAGAACCGTAGAGAGAGAATGGCAAGTTGGCATGGCTGTACTGTTGTTGGCTGTAAGGGAGCAGCTGGAGGTCAGGTTCTTGCAGGGGGTATCCCAGAGGTTCAGCCAACATGTCTGAAATGGAAAAGTCACATTTTTCATTAGTAAGAGATGCAATGAGTGAAGTGTCTTCACATATTTAAAAGAGTTCTGACTGAAATCCAAGAACTCCTGAACAGCAGAGCAGAAAAATCTGATGAGGTTATGTTTTCGCTGCTGCCGGGCTGTTTGTTTGGCTGTTAACTGGATTTGGGTTATTTTCTGGATCCTCATGTGGATCCAGCATTTTCAAATGATATTTGTTTTTACCCTAATGAAAAGGGACAGTTACAATTATTTTTTTTCAAATGTCATAGATAATGCCGACCATTTTTGGTGGGAAATGAGATCTACAGAAACATAACTGTTAATATGGATAGTTATATGGATGGTTTTCTTGATCAGTGGGTCATTTAAAAGGCTTGTTGGACTATTACTTTTAGGTGCAGACATATTGGGAAAAACAAGCTGCCTTGGTGGACGTTTGCACTATCGAATGACAGAATCTTATTCATAATGCTATTTCAAGACAATACATATAAATGTATACAATGTTTAAAACAACTAGAATTTATTTGAAATGGAGGTTCTAGAGATAAAATATATGCTGCTTCCTTCGGTTTTCCGTTCTGATTGTTACATCAACTTTGACTCACTAGTAAAAAAATAAATTGTGCTGTTGAGGAAGGTAGCAAAAACTCTGATGAAGAACCCAAATGCAGTCAGTAGAGGCCAATCTGGAGTACTCTATGGTTTGGATGGTATACTCTAAGGCAATTATCCGCATAAAAGCTGGAGCAAGCAACGGACAAAAAATATCCAGAGCTGAACAGGGGAAAAAAAATACTAATCTGAGAAAATAGCACAGAGGAAATATCACAACGCTTGACACAAACCCTAACCTGGCTTAGAAATAAGGGAACAGACATGGACATACTGTAAATACACTGAGAGGTAAAGACGAGCAAGATCAAGGGGAAAGGTTAACGTTTTTGTTAGCATAAAGGCTTACATCACTCCACTACTGGCCTGGTAAAGGATTCAGTTGCCAGTTTTACTTTAGTTTTACCTTATTTCCACTATTTTTGTGCTATCTAATAATAAATTGTGTTGGATCTTCGGACAGAATAAAGTCAAAATAAATAGATACAAAACGCCACTTTAAGGATGATTTTTATTTAATAATAGGAAAAGTTTATCCTGTTTATCCTGGGCTGGCAGGGGGTGCATGGAAATCAAAACACTAAACTGCTCATTAGTGTAACTCTTCATCATTCCGTCCTCGTTTGTCTTGTTTTGTCTTTGTGTTTCACACAAGGTGGCTCACTGAGAAAGAGATATTAGTTTAAAATAAAATATTTTAGACTAGTTTTTCGGGTTGGCGGTCGAGTGCAAACACTCACACGCACAGAAAAAAATGATTATCTACTGAAAGATCAAACTGAATGTATTTCTTATGAAATGGTTTATTCCAATCTTGGTACAAACCATTAATGTACCTGCAGACAGATTTAAATGAAGAAAAAAAAGCTACAAAAGAGCTAAAAAAAATATCCCAGCCTGCAGGCCTTTGGAGTCGACTATTCCAAAGACACTGGGCTAAAAATCGCATCCATGGTAGAGTGGCTACAAGAAAGGTACTACTAACCTGGAGGGAAACTAAAGCGTGCCTAAATTCTGCTTTTGAGTAGCATACATCTTGAGTAACCTCAGATCTTTTGGACCTTGGAGATTAGGAAAGAAATTAGGAAATTTGTATTATTATTATTATTATTATTATTATTAATATTAATATTATTATTATTATAAAAATTATTATTATAAATTATTGATCTTTCATGTCTGTGTACATAATACCAGATTATTCTTGTGTACCAGAAAGCTCCATGTTAATGAGCCACACCATTGCACAAACATAGAATCCCTCGTCATAATGAATGCTGGCGTTGCATATTTTGAGTCAGTCCTTTATAAAACTAAGGTCTTTAAAAATGTATCGCTCAATTCTTTTAAGGACGACCTTTCTTAAAGTTGCACGTCTATATGCAGGATGGTTTTGGAATGAATTTCAACATACAAGGTCTAGTGTCGTTTAAAAATAAATTCTGGTTTTATCTACTCCCTTGTTTAAAGAAGCCACTTCCATAGAAAGAGTGCTCCCCACTCTTTCTATGGAAGTGGGGAAAATCACAGTGAAAATTACACAGCAGTGACAACATTAGTACTGCAGTACTGCAGTGAAAAGCTCTCTATTCCACGATAGAGCATCTATCGGCCAGCCTGATGTATTCAGAGGAGACGCAACATACTTGGTGGATCTTTCAATCCCTTGAATGTTCATGATGCTACTGTTTATTAATCCACACCCCAAAATATTCAGTCTTACTTTCTGTTTACTAACAACCACCGTACGCATGTTTTTCTTTAAAAATGTCATACGTCTCTCCAAAAAACTAAATCTGGATTGCATTTGTGCGACAAGAAACCTGACTGAACAGCTCAAGCTATTTTTAGCTAGGGTCAAAGGGCATCATGGGAAAGTGTCCTCACATGAATTGTGTTATATTACTGTTTTTATGGCTCTTCGGGGAAAGATTAAAACGCTAAGAGTAAGACACTGTGAACTTCTTCAGACAGTTGGGACAGGATGCAGCTGAGCTCTGCGCACCATTTAGGACTTTTGGTCCTGTTTTCTGGCTGTTTCATTGGGTCTATCATGAGATGAAATACAGTGTGGTGACAAACCGGAAAGTCTGTGAACTTGGGCCTTTGAGAAAGCAAGTGGGACCACTGCATCCTCTCAAAGCACAGCTGGACCTGTGAAACTTGTACTGCTAGAAATGGAAATTTGAAGGATAAAACTCGCTGCCCCGAAAATGTGGGCTGACAAATATATCGATCTGATTAAGTAGAAAAGATAAATTCCTCAGAATTGTTGCTATTTAGGAAGTGTGTCTTTAAGCTTAGAGAGGAAAATCAATGTTATAGGTCAGTAGTGTCAAGCATTTAAGTTGGGGAACTACAAGAGAAAAATAAAAGTAAAGATTGGTCAAAATTAAAGCAGACCATCATATCCTCATTTCACATCCTCTGCAATGGAAGGATTATTAGACAGGCTTCTCAAAAGGCCAGTAGGAGACAGCTTCTCCTGGAGTTTTTGTGGTGTATTCTTTGGGAAAGTCACACATCTCAGTCAAAAAAAATGATAGTCTTCACCGGCCCTGTTGAACAGATTGTTCATCATGATCCTTCAAAAGTGAGAATCTGCTGTGACTGCCGCTGAGTGAGCTGGTTTGGTCAATGCAACTCTTATTTGACTGAAAATGAAGGGAGCACTGGCAGCCAGTTAGCTTGGCTCTGCAAAATGACTGGAAAAGGGAAACGGTGTTCTTACCAGAAAACCAGCAAAGGCTGCAGGAAACTGTCCCAGTGATTGTACAGTGTGTTTTCAGACAGCAGTGTAGTTCTGATAGGTTGGGGATTTTTTTTCTTTTCTGTGAATCTACTCTTAATGATAATGATTTATCCATCCTCAGCCTTCACTCATTGAAGAATGTAGACTGTTAAATGGTCATAAAGATAACAGATAAACAGAAAAAAATAATCAATTCAAGTATTAAATATCGTTTTGTCAAATGATAACAAAGCCCAACAGACCAAAATCAAACATGTAAAACTTAATTACTTATACAACGCCTCTCTCTCCTTTATAGTATCATCTCCACAGTTTTCCCCTCCAGATGTTTCTTGTCTTCCCCAGATTGTGGCGACAATGTTCTCGGTGTATGACAGAGTGGTGATTCTTACTGTTTGTAAACCATTTGAGCAATGTCTAAACACTCCTCCGCCTCCCGACCATCCCACGCACACCAGGAGGCCAAACATCAGCAGTAACTACCCCTCATAGCTCCCACCACCACCACCACCCCCCACCACTGCTCCAAAAGACAGGAGAGGAGCGGATAGGGAGAATATGTTGACGATCGGCGTCAGTTTGAGCAGATCATACGTTGATTGTTCAGCCTCCCCTGTGCGCCCTGAATGCTGGAACTCCTCAAGAACTATTTTCTTCAAGACATCAATCTATAAGAGGAAGTAAATAAACAACTGGCGTTCATTCATCATCTCTGGCAGTGAATGAGACATGGCTGTATCCACGCACAGAGCCCTCACATCCATGTTGCATAACAATATCATGAATAAATAACCCACTTGCGTAAATCATGGCTTCATAAGTTTAGTTAATCACAAGTTGTTGGTGGATAAAGTTAAATGCACAAATGCACTGTCAAGTAGAAATCAGGCTGAAGGTGACTGAAAAGTCAACAATCTGGTTCAACAACATGCTTTTCAAAGTAGGAGGCGCTGCTACCTAAATGCTGCCAATCTAAAGCTAAAAGAAGCCACCAGAAGTCACTGCTCAGTCATAATTAGGAACAAGTCATTATATTATGACAAGGTTGAAATATTGTGAGATTGAAATTATAGCTTTACAAGAAGTCATAATACTATGAGATTGCTCCTAAAATAATTATTTTAAGCTACACATTACAGAGGAATTTCTCTCTAACAAACAAATCATTTAATTCTAAGTACCTAGGGAAGGTCCGAGCAGACCTTCCCTAAAGCAAGCAGTATCCACGCATTTTATCTTCACTTATTTAAACCTGCTACCAAAACCAGCAGTCCTCCTCCTCTGATTAGCCGTAACCAAACTACTATAGTCTGTTGTTGTTGTTTTTTCCTGGCCACCTGACTGAACCTGTTTATGATATGTACCAGTGGCAGCATGTAAAGAGTAAGGAGCCAAGGATCCGGCCAAGGGGGACATCACAGTTCTGAGGGGCGACCAAGGGCTCAGGCATAAACCCTGGATATTTAGAAAGTTTTAGGCAATAAGTAAGTTTTTTGGTACATAAGAGCATGTGGAGAATCACTAAATCATGCAACTTGAAACAACAAAGAGTGTAAAAAGGGTAAAATAGTTTCCTAAAAACACGCTTTACCAAAAGTTTGAGATAATCTAAATAGAAATTACTTTTTCCATGAAATATAAAATTGTGAAATTAAAGCTTATACAAATGCCCCAAAGAAATAAAATATGCAAAAAAATAATTTTTCCTGAACTTTTTTCTTGGTAAGGACATTACAGGGTTACTAACTAGTATTCTTGTAATTGTTCTTGATTTTCGGCTTACATTAATTCCTACTAGTAGTTCTATCTATCCAGGTGCGCTTAACAGTACAATATGTTTTGCATGCAACATAATAACATTACATCACCCAACACGGGATCAGTCTTGGTAAATTCAGCATGTATTGGGTTCAATCAGGAGATTGTTGTCTGTAACAAAATGTCAGATGTGGAGAATTTCATTAAGTTATACCTCAGCATAGGTTTCACAAATGAAGAAACGTTGAATCTTTGGCACATCATCACCACTTTATTATAATAAATACCAGGACTTTGAAAAGATTTTGTAAGAAGCTAGGACTGTTTAGAAGAAAAACAAGACAGATGTGGAGGAAGTTGCGCTTTTGGGGAGTAGATGACTGTAGTGCTTTTATTCTTTTAATAATATGACATTATTCTTGTAGAATTAGGATTTAACACTATTAACAATATTACATATTATATAATAATTATAACACAGTAATAAAACGTATTTTCCTTAACCAAGTTAGCACTTTTTTTCATAAGCGCTACATTCAATTGAAGAAATAGTCCCAATATAAGCAACCCATTGATGTGATGGTTGGCCATATCAAAGTGGAAACAGGCAACTTTTAGCCTATTTAGCCTTTAGCCTATTTTTATGAAGTAAATACTGATTGCACAGTGTAATGACTGCAGAAAAATGATACTATCTGTGCCTATATTGGCACATAATACGCTTTTTTTAAATGCTATAATGTCTGCTATAATGTCTGTCAGGAAAGATAGAGGACCCTGTTGACAGAGGAGATGAAGATGATACAGAGGGGGAGTGATGGAGATGGAGGTAAATTAGGAAAACCCCCAACAAAAGGTCTTATTTTGTCAAGTATCCAGGCTGTGCCCAGTAACTCAGTAGTAAGTAACTAATGTTTGCAGGATGAAAACCACCAAACAGAAAAGAAACCAATGTCTCTTTTTGTTTCTGGAAGTAACATAACCAATCGGGCTCTGTGACAGTAACGACAAAATAATGGGATTTTTAAACATTACATTTTTTAGGGGATGAGAGCCCCCCAAAAGAAATTCATAAAATAGATAATTAACCATTAACCCAATTGAGTCCTCAAAAAACTCGTTTTCACCCTGTTCTTACCTAAATTCAACTTTTTTGTTTAGAAGTATTCGTTTGACTGGGTAACCAGAAAGAATATCATACAGTGAATCTTCTTTGTTTCATCTATTATTATAAGCATCAGTTTGTCACAAAACTTAGTCTGAAGAGAGAAAATAAAAGCAGAAGTCGGAGGGATGCAATATTACGATGCTTCCAACAGTGGAGCAAAGCAGAAGGAGTTTCTCTGTGGACTCACCATAGTACTGCAACTGCTGCTCTGTGGAGCAGTAACCATCCGTGGTGGAGAGAAACCCCCCTGCAGAAAAGCTCATCTCCAGCTCAGTCCACTCTCTCATCTGGATAGAAGGTCTTCTCTTCAGCTAGTGGTTCGGGATCTATCTACACACACAACCAAAGATGTAAACACACACATGGAGCGATGATTACTCAGAGGATTCACACAGATATGAAGGATCTGGGAAGTGTTGAGACATTCCTAAATCCCCAGCATGTGTCTATGTCGTCCAGGCTGACATCTCAGCCTATTTTTAAAAAGTGGAGCGCCAGAGTGCAGCTGAGGCTCTTGTTCTGTGGTCAATGGTGTGCTGGAGGAGGTCCATAGGGGATAGACGATGGGGAACACAGGGACACCCAGGAAGGGCAAGGACAGTACTTTGATGCAAAGAACTGATCTGGCCTAAACCTTCCAAATACGAAGACACTTAGGATGAATGGATGCATGAGGATCGAGAGATGGAGACCACACTCACTCACTAGCTGAAAGAAGGACACTCATGGTGTGTGTATGCATGTATGTGTGTTTAGTTTTGAATGGATGTTTGCCAAAAAGCAACAGCGAAAGAAAACATTTTCTCAGTAAAAAACCAAACAAGTTAAATTAACCAACTTTAGACGTTTCTTGCTTTTCTTTAGCACTTCATTGACTTTATACTAGCGCCTTTGACAGTTTTGGAGCAGAGGAAACAAACTCTACTGACATGTGTGTGTGTGTTTGTCTGTCCGTGTTTGTACTTTAAGCCTTGGGAGTGTGTTTACTCTGCCTTTGTTTGCTGCTTTACTGTTTGTGCTACAGTTAATATTGGACAGTGGTTAAATTCAAGGGGCTGTGGGACCTCCGCCTCCCCCACAGACAATCAACCAGCCGGGGGAAGAGTGAGGGAAGTCAAGGCCCGAACCGCTTCGAGGAGACAGAGGAGTGACCTCAGCATTAGCCTTTAAATCTCTCAGCAGGGCTGTTTGACATGCAGCATGCTCGCTGAAGATTAACAGTGCTCTCACACCCACTTTTCACCCCTTTCACTTGCTCATTATAAAAACCAGGACTGACTGGGGGATAGCAGAGGATTACAGAGGACAGAGTCCACGCTGCAGTCTTCACTGGAGTGATAACCATTGGTCTTTTCCACAAGGTAGCAATAGTGTTTTGTGACAAACTGCTCAGTTGTCTGTCCTGTGAAGATTCTGTCCAAAGGTTAAATTGTTGCACATGTCATCACAGGACATTATGACGACATGGCCTCAAGGTAAATTGTACTTTAGGGAAGAGCAAATAAATAGCACCAGAAAGGCCTTACATGAATTTCACAAGGTGGAGAAAACCAAATGTTACAGATATCCTCACTGAGCATCTGAACTCAAACTAGTCCATTCAGTTGTTGCTGGGCTATTTCACACAAATGCACAAATTTCAGTTTAAGGTGGCATCACATGAACCGTATGGGAATCACTCATGTCAACAAGATTCATCCTCTAGGATAACTTAAATATGTTATGCTCATCTGTAAATTTGGTGGGCTGACATTTCATGGAATAGATGAAAAGTGGGCTGGAGGCAGAAGACAAAAAGATTTGTGCCATTAGAATATTATCAATATTATCCGAGCCATCGTTCTCATAGCTTTTGAGTTGTTTCATTAAAACACTAAAGTACCAACCTCATGGTGGTGAAACCAAACATCAAGGATCCCTAAAGCAGGTAGGAGTTATCGCGTAGCTCAAACACAAACAGATGAGTGTCAATGAGATATTGACTCTTAGGAATCATTTATCAGGATATTATAGCAATAATATGACGCTTTACCCCCTGTGTGCCGACCTATGACCTGGTAACATTAACATAACTAAATGAAGGAAACATAGATTTCCCCTAATTCTTTTGAGGAGTGTGGTTTAATTGTCCTACCTTGGAGGCAGAAATTGAAACATTAGTACAAATTAGCACGTGACTGCATTGCGTATTGCCCAAAGATGAAAAGGATATTCCTTCCGATGTTCTTAAATGCACATACTCGATAGAATGGTATGAAATGTGTTATAGACTGATTATTGTTTCTACAACGCCATGAATCAAAGACACGGTCTGTTGTTATTTTTGCTGTCACTTTACAACATATAGAGCAAAACAAGCCATCAGACCTTCATCCAAATGTTTCTGACCTCTGAAGGACTGGAGGAGGATGGAGAGCAGACAAGCATGATTGGAGTGACACTAAACAATGCAGACCACATCTAGAAGCGTGCAAATGTCACCATGGATCTTCTGGAGGTGTCACACTAGTGGACACATTGTTGGACGCTGGCCTGACTCTGAATGCTCATCCCATGGGAGAAGAGAGTCAGGAGAGCCACTTTTTTTTCTGTTTTCATCAACAAATGGACTCATTTTGGATCATTTATGTTATTAGTTTGTTGTTTTTACATTAAGATTCTGGAAACTGGGAGAAAGGGGAAACCATTTGAACTGGTTAGTCCTGAATCACTCAGTATTCAAGCTTGCAAAGATATTCAGCTCATCATAAATCCTGCTGTGAACAAACTCTCAGTGTGGCCTGATCTTCTCATTATCAGAGAGCTCTGGTTGGTAGCTGCAGCTCAATAATGGCCTGGACTGTTTACTGATCCTCGCAGGAAACTGACCCTTTCTTTAAAGTGGCCTCAGTATCCATGAGTAAAGTCCATAACTTATTGAGCGTTTGTGACCGGGTGCAGCAGTGGGGGTGAGGATTATTTGGCTATCATGACAGGGAATGTAAATCCTCATATGGAAGTTATGTCTACTTAAAGTGTTTACAATCATTTTCTCCAATCCGTAGAGGTCATTGTGAGATTGGACTTTCACTAATCTTCTTCTAGGTTTAGTGTTGAACTTATATACTCTGTAAATATTGCTCTACCCCACTAAATCTATCTCATAACAATAAACATATTAATAGCTGGTGTGAAATGGAAATTCTTAGGCCATAAACAAAATAGTATAAGATTTATTTTTGACTCTTCTCACAAAGATAATCATGATAATCCCTCGGTCATGTTTGATCTTCAGATGTCTTGTTTTAAGTGAGCTCACCAAAAACAGCTACAATGAAATTATGAAGGTTCATCTTAATCATTTATCAAATTTAGATAAATGATTAAGATTATGATTAAAGTAATGATTCATTTGGATTCTTTAATAGCAAGATTGACAGATTTTAGGTCAAATATCTCTTCTTCTCAGCCCTGTACAGACTGATTCAGATTGCAGGACAGTGCACACACATTCACGCTGAGGTCAAAGATCATAAATCCACACGGTCTTGGCATTGAACCTTTTTGATAAAGAATCTTTTGTTCTAGAAGTAGATGTTGTGGACTCACCTCTGATGGTTCGAGCTTCCCTGCTGTTTTGTGCCTCCCGTCGCCTTCTCACTGTGTCCAAATGTCTCACTTTTTCTAACGCTGGCTCGAGCCCAGCCTCCATCCTCACACACACACACACACACACACACACACACACGCAGAGTAAACAGACGGTTTCATGAGACAGTTGCTCTTGATATGTGTGTGAGCTGCAGGAACGAAGGAAAAATACCTTACATTCCCCTAAGTTTTTCTCTTAAAGGAGTAAAAAATTGTATGAGGAATGAACTTACAAACATCTCAGGGCAAAGAACTTGAGAAAATGAAGGTAAGGAACATCATTTGAAGGTCATTTGTGTCTCGGTGTATGTCAACAAAAACATTACATATTTACCAGAAATTTTGTCACTCCAAAGCCTCCCTGGTGAACTGGGGAATTAAACCGGCCACCTCTGAGCCCCAAAGGACCCCATCCCTCCCCTGCATGAAGGAACTGGAATCATCTCATTAAGAAATTCCCAGGATGGAGTGTTTATAAACAGCTTCTTGTTCATCCCTTGTGATTGATGAATACTCCCTATCAGTGGCTCTTCCTGCCAACTCCCCAACCCGTGGAACAATCTCTCTGCCACTGTTTCACAACCTCCAACCCTAAACACACACACACACTTAGCAAACTCTTGATTTTTGCACTGACCTTGCTGCCTCGGTGGGTGGGCTCTTACTGCTCTGTGTATTATTGCATTATGTTGGATAGTGAGGGAGAGTGTGTGCGTGCATGAGTACGGGAGAAGGGTGTCACAGAAAAGCCAATGTGAATCTGCTAATGAAGAAAAACAATGTTGCTGTCGAGGCCTCCCAGGAGCAGGTCAAACAGTCACTGGAGGTTGAGGTCAGTAAAGGCAAAGGTTCAAAGGTCAACATCAAGGCCAAGAGTAAGCCCTGCCCCGTGTAAAAGTGGGAGTTAGAGCGAGAGGCTAAAGTGGAGCGAGAGGACTTCCTGGAGCTTTTCCTCAAGTGAAGCATTGAAATAAAAATCATAAATCTCAGCGAGTTAGACAATCATGAAAAAGTCAGGATCCTGAGACCACTGGTGTGTTTCATGGAGGGGAGACAGTTACGAAAAATTTGTTCTAAATTATTTTGGTTGATTGTATTAATTGCAATCCATGTTAATCTCATATTGCACTAAAGGCTAACTATTTAAAAAAAAAAAAAAACTTTTCAAACGTCCAAAACACCTCCCCTGTGCCTAAGACGTGCGTGCATTAAGCTATGTGAAAAAATAACCCATGAGAAGCCAAGGTGACACAATCCCCCTTTATATGCCATAGAATGTTCGTCATACAGCTTTTTTTTTTTCATTTCTAACTAATTGATAGAATCTGTTCGTCCTCACATCACTGAAGATAAAAATGTTTTCCAAGTTTTACTATTAAAACCATGACTAGACTGACCAGAATACTGGTCCTAAACGTATCACAAAAGTCCACGGTTCAGTTTTTTTTTTCTTCTCAGTTTGTGTTCAGAAACCCATCAATGGGAGGCAGCTTTATTTTTAATCAGTGTGTACATTTTTTTGCTCTAAGAAAAAATGTAATCTTGATTTATGCTATGGGGTATGTGAATAAAAAAGACCTTCTTAAACAAGAACAGT
Organism: Lophius americanus; assembly: GCA_037951165.1. Taxonomy (NCBI): domain Eukaryota; kingdom Metazoa; phylum Chordata; class Actinopteri; order Lophiiformes; family Lophiidae; genus Lophius; species Lophius americanus. Next base: position 6,008,230 of record JBBDHG010000001.1, read on the forward strand.
TTGGTCAATTGGGTTAATATGTATGTTTTAGGTCTGGGTTCTCATGGTTTAAACTGTTTTTGAGTTATGCCCTGGAAAACCTCATCTGAAATAGATCTCACTGACATCATGGGTCTAAATGCAACTTGTTATCACAGAAACTTTCCCATATTATTTTATTTCTAATATTGATTTGTATTTCACTTATGTCCAGAAACGATGATTTATGGAAGGGATGGACAGGACCCGTTGCTATAGCCATCTACATAAAAGACTCAATGAAGATTTCAAACAGGAAAAAAAGAATAAAGGAAACGTATTATTCATGTGATTGTGTTTAATCTTTACTGCACATTGACGGATGGAAGATATTTAACAATTTAAAAGTGCAAAACAGTGTGAATGGGAAAAAAAAGTAAATTAAACATGGCAAAGAAAATCTGTTCTGAACTACAAGACTTCACCACCAGTGAGAACTAAATTAGTCAAACATGTGTACTTGAAAAGAAAAAAAACAACCTGTATCATATGATCAAAATTAGAACGATAACTAGAATTAACAAAAATATACACAAAATTGAAGAAAAAAAAAAGTAGGTGTAACAGCATTTGGAGTAAACATCAATTAAAAATTGACAACATAAAATTTACACTTGTAAATACTTTACAAAAAATTTCTTCTCTGATCAGGTACATTGCAGGAGCCCCAAGAGATAAAATAAAAATTGATTCTGAGCCTCTGTAAAAACATTATCAGATGTGTCTTAATGCACTAGTTGGGTATTACTGGTTAAATTGTTTGCAACTTAAAAACATTACAATCCTGTTAAATAACACCTCTGTGTGATCTGGTCACGTGATCACCTAAGGTCCAACACCAAACTGAGGCTGTGACCCAAAATTAAGAGAGCAGATTCAGATTGACAGGGGGTGTTTTCACCATGTCCAACAACTGAAACCCTCAAATATCCAGTTAAAACTAAGACTAAGAGCAGCACTCTTGCATTTAAAAAAAGGGAATAAAAAAAACTATAACAACAGGGTAAAAATGTGAAATTCACCCAGGTTTCAACATGATTTTTGAAGTTCACAGGAAGTGAGTGTCTTCTCGTGTCCCACCAGTCCACTCCTCATCTGTCGCTTTAGTTCCACAACAGAGGCGTCGTTTCATCGGATTGCACTTTGCGGTAAATCATGAACTGAAAAGAGATCTGAAACACAGCATTAAGGAAATATCAAAAAATCCTGTACAAGGTTCAAAGGGTTACATGTGTCAGCGCTTGAACCTTACTCATAAGTGTTGATGGAGCCCAGGATAGAAATGTATCTATCTAATCTTTTTTTAAACTGTGTTTTGTTCACATATTATTCTTATTCCACAAATAAGATTAATTTAACCAAATAACCAAAATTAATACACAGACCATCTGGGCCTTGTAGTATTATTCCAGTGAAGCAGTACTCTATACCTCTTTAACTGGGCCCTGTACTTTCTACCACGCAGACCTCAGTGTTTCAAAATATGCAAGACAATAGCTATAAACACAGGAACCCTGTGAGGAAGCATGCTGAGCAGAGCGCACTACACACTCTTCAGCCCTGACCTCCCAGAGCAACACAAGCATTATATTTATTACAATTGACTTATAACTGCAGATAATGATACAGACTACAAGAGAGGAGGAGCTGGTCTCATGAACTGATGTCAAGGCATCAATCACTTCCTAATCGGATATCTTGTACAAACACTCATATTAAGAAACAGACTACTACCGACCACCTGCCTCCCTGAAGACTTTGCACATAACTGAAGTTGTTGTGTTGACATGGCAATTATATTGTACTGGCTGCTCTGATGGAAATATACACTTCCCAAAATGTATTGAAAAAATGGTCATAATACTTTAAACTATGTCTTGGGTTTCTCCTCTTGTTATCTAATGTCTGACATTAAAGGGAGGACATGCAGAGTCAGAATTTCACTGGACTGAGTAACAGACTGTATCCCGCACATATGACAATAATGAACTTTGATGATTACGTCTGGCCATTAAAACTAAGCTACAGTAAGTATATGGGTGAAAAGCTAGGTCAGCACTGTCCAAAGATTTAAAAAAAACACCTCTAAAGGGCAGCAATACACATTTTATTTCTTGCTTGTTAAATGCATATTAAAATAAAAGTTGTGTCACTTATTGGAGTACCTTTTGACCAGACTCTGGGTACTCTGTTTGTTGCACTAATGAGTATACCTTAATTTTAATTCATACTAACTACCTGTCTCCTGACTGCAGGTTTATATCTCACAGATTAGTGGTATTGATCTTTTTATCCAACTCTTGATAAGGAAGTGAAAGAGGATATTTTTCCAAACTAGAAATAAACAGTTCCATATTTTTACAAACCTTCAGATGAAGGTAAAACATGAGAAAACTTTCATGAAATTTCTGGATTATTAATTCTGTCCCCTTTTTTTGGAGCATTAACAATCCAAAAAAAAATTTCATCAAAAGTTTGCAGGTGTAGAGACATGTGGTTAAACCGGGCACTAATCCAGCTTTTACCCTTGCTAATTCTACTGGCAACAACACAACTTTCATGTGACTGTTTAGAGTTTTGATACCATGTATCGTGTTCTCAAACAAACAGTCACAAGACTTAAATCAATTCTGATGATGCATCCTCTGTACAAACTCAACACTGCCTAAAATGTAGCAAGTATGTGGAATTAAGACGAGCCCAGAGGCCCAGCTTTGGGAGGCATGTTCTCCTGTCTTTAAAGGATACAAAGAGGTCGAATGTCAAAGTTCCAAGACTGCCAACGAGCCAGGGCATGTGGTGGATCAGGAAGCTTCCTTCGCCCTGGCCGTCATCTGGGTTCTTGAGTAGGACGCTGAGGCCATACGTGGTGTTTCCCAGGATGACCAGTGCAAAAAGGAAGAAAGATACTCCTTCTGTGGACTTCCTCTTGAACTGAGGGTAGAAATGAGAGAACGAGATGGGAGTTAAGGAAGTTTGATTATAGAGGCAATAATCTAAATTGTCAGTGCTTTAGTCTACACATAAACCATTACTATCATTTTGCTCCGATTTCCATTTTGGTATCAAATCAACAGAATTTTATTTAGAACCTGGCAGTAAATAATAGTGAAATTAGGGAGATAGAAAATGAAATGTACAGCAGTTGGAACCTAAATTTGCCCTTTGTATGATAAAGATTTTTAATGACGATATTTCTTTAAATTGTCTTTGTCTATTGTTTGTAGGATTTTCAGTTCATTTTTACCATCTATATGCAGTCAGTATCCACGTATATGTAACAGCATCACCCAGTCATACTCACATTAGTGTATATCTGGGGAAGCCTGGAGCAGAGGTAAAGCATTGATGAGACTGAGCCAATGGAGAAACCAATAATCTCTTTAGGGGTAAATGCCTGAAGTTCCAGAGAAGCAGAAAAATGTTTACAACAGGAAAAGACTTGTTGTCTCTCAGCTATCTGATTAAAATAAAAACGAGAGAGTCTGACCTGAACAGAGCTAACATCAGCAATTGAGAGCAAGGCACGACTACTAAACCCAGATGGCATTAATTCCTGGTTGGTATCTGACCGGGGGATCTGAGCAAGGCTTGTTGTGAAGCCCAGGATACAGACTACACCAACTATGTTCAAAACATTCCGACCTGGAGAAGAGACAAAACATAGATTCATTATCAGTACTATGAAACACATCTCAGAGCCTGCCTACAGAGAGGGTTTTTGTTTTCAATGGTCGCCCATATGGAGCGACCATCTCATCCAAGAGGTTAATTCAGTTCAGAACTGATAAAGCCAAAACAGAAGTCCAGTTGCTTTGGAATCAACCCACGTAGATTAATAGATATTTCGTATGAAAACAAGGGCCTGTGTGCATTTTATCTTGGCACTAGGATAAAAATAAGGTACTTAGATATGGACAAAGCACAGCACAAAACATGGATTTAATTTGTGTATCTGACATTTGGAAATTTAAGCTTTAAACAAACAAATGAAAAAAAAACAACAAGAAAGTATACTCACTTTCAACCATTCTGTGTTTCATCTTGTAGTAAAAGTACAGGGCCAACATCAACAGGTCGGCTGTGATATAATAAATGGCAGTGTACGTCTGGATGGCACAACAACAAATGTATCAAGTTGTGAGGATTTTGGTTTTCTCCACACAAACAAGACATTGAAATAAAAATCCTTTTATCATTAATTTGTACCATTATAGAAAAGAGTCGTAACAATAATCAACAACAATTACCCA